>CM065589.1:554395306-554995306 GCA_033119425.1 Bufotes viridis | reverse complement strand
CACATTTAGACAATACACTGGCTGCAAGGCAGGCCAGCACCTCCAAGACATAAAGGGCAAGCTCAGGCCATGTTCCCAATTTGGAGACCCAGAAGTTGAATGGGGAAGAACCATCGGTCGATATGTGTAGGCGTGTGCACTCATACTGTTTTCCCATGTTACTGAAATGCTGCCTCCTGCTAAGACGTTCCATATCAGCTGGTGGTGCTTGTTGTTGTGGCATGCTGACAAGGCTTTTCCACTGTGAAAAAATCCCCCTTTTTCTAAAGTGACCGGCAAAAACACCCAAACTTATGGAACTATTTTGGGCAGCCCACCCAGGGTGAACCAGTCACAAAAGACTTCCATGTTTCTTTGAGAACCCCTAAACCGATCTGGGTGAAATTTGAATATGTTGATCACCCAGATCGGGGCTATCAGGGGACATATAATTTGTGGGGATACCTCATGTATAAAGGGGTGTTCCAGATATTGGGGAAAACTGTGACTTTTCTGCCTAAAGATAATCAAGGCTTGATTATCTCCAGGACTAGGGGAGAGAATTGTATTTTTATGCTGGAAGGGTTTTATGTTTCCATTGTACTTGATTGGCTATACTGTGTCCCTCCCTGTGGGATGTCCCCTTGCATGGGGACTTGCATAAAAGCCTTTGTGTTTTAATAAAAGTGTGTTCTATTTGTACCCTTCTTCTTGACTTCGGCTGATGTTTGGGGATTCGCATGCTTTATTAAGGGAATCATCTTATAAAGTTATTGGCATTTCGTATGAAATTCGTCTACTTCAACGGCCGAACGGAGCACTATATTCACAAGGCTCGGGCGGTTCGGGAGGAAACTACCGAATGTAGTTTAAATATACTTGGTTTCCTTACATCCACATTTCGGCCATTGTAACCCTGCCTTCTGAGATGCTGGCGGTGCCCCAACTGCAATGGTGACATCTTCCTCCTCCTCTGCCTTCGCCTTGTGCTTCCATTAAGGCACTGGTGTAAGGTGGGAATGCCATTGCGTCTACCAGCGTGCGCTTTTCAGGGGTATAGATCACCCAACAATCTAAACGCCGCCGCATTTACAGAATATATTTCCCAGTCAGGTATGCTGTGCAGGGGTAGTTCGAAAGAAACAAGGGTTACAGATCACCCAACAATCTAAATGCCGCCGAATTTACAGAGTAGATTTCCCAGTCAGGTATGCAGTGCAGGGGTAGTGTGAAAGAAAAAAGGGGTACAGATCACCCAACAATGTAAACGCCACCGAATTTACAGAATATATTTCCCAGTCAGGTATGCAGGGCAGGGGTAGTGTGAAAGAAAAAAGGGGTACAGATTACCCAACAATGTAAACACCCCGAATTTACAGAATATATTTCCCAGTCAGGTATGCAGGGCAATGGTAGTGTAAAAGAAAAAGGGGAACAGATCACCCAACAATCTAAATGCTGCCAAATTTACTGAATATATTTCTCTGTCAGGTATGCAGTGCAGCAGGAACATACCCTCCAAACCACTTGTGAATAACTGGTCTGATAACTGTTGAAATGTCCACCCACAATCTAAAAGCTGGATTTACTGATTACATTTCACTCCCAGAAATGCAGTGCAGGCCGCAAATGTACTTTATAGCAAAAAATAACTGATTTTTTTTCACCAACAATGTCACATTTGTATTTACTGGTTATAGTTCACTCTCAGAAATGCAGTGCAGGCCGCAAATGTACTTTATGGCAAAAAATTAATGATTTATTTCACCAGCAATCTCACTGTTTTTACTGGTTATAGTTCACTCTCAGAAATGCAGTGCAGGCCGCAAATGTACTTTATGGCAAAAAATAATAAATTTTTTTCACCAACAATGTCACAGTTGTATTTACTGGTTATATTTCACTCTCAGAAATACAGTGCAGGCCACAAATGTACTTTTATGGCAAAAAGTAAGTGATTTTTTTCACCAACAATGTCACAGTTGTATTTACTGGTTATATTTTACTCTCAGAAATACAGTGCAGGCCACAAATGTACTTTTATGGCAAAAAGTAAGTGATTTTTTTCACCAACAATGTCACAGTTGTATTTACTGGTTATATTTCACTCTCAGAAATACAGTGCAGGCCGTAAACGTACTTTTTAGCAAAGAAAAAATTATTTGTCCCCCCAGAATCTAACAGATGGATTTACTAAATTGATTATACTGTCACATATGCAGCACAGGGGTACTTTACAGGAAAAAATGTGAATATGTCACCCCCTGGGTCCCTGAACTCAAAGACGGATTACCTATATTATGTTCCCTTCCCCTGGCACATATGCATTGCAGGTGCACTTAAAAAATGGGTATATGTTGCCTACTGAACTACAAGAACAGGATTAAAGTATTGTCCCTGGCACATATGCAGGTGAAAGTGCACTGCACTTGCACAAAATGGCTGCAGACTCCCACCTAATTAACTAATTTTTCTGTGTCACTGGACTCAGGGCAGGGTACAAAAATGTTGCATTGCACCCACAATAAAAATCACTGTAGATTGCAGAATTAACACCAAGCTCTGACATCAGATTCTTTTCTAATCTCTCCCTCACAGCAGCAGCATCCTATCCCTACAATTGTAAGAGCTGACGTGACGTGCGACGCTACGTGACTACAGCTTATATAGAGGCTGAGTCACATGCTGCACTGGCCAATCACAGCCATGCCATTGGTAGGCATGGCTGTGATGGCTTCTAAGGGCACACATCTTAAACACTTGTTGATTGGCTGCACTGTAGCCATTCAACAAGCTTTATTGAATGGCCGAACAATGAACTGGAACCCGAACTTTTACGGAAATGTTCGGTTTCGGATCCTGGTACCAAAAACCCTAAAGTCCGGTAAGAGACCGAACTTTACAGTTCTGGTTCGCTCAACACTAACTGAAATATAAAAATATACGCTTTCAACAGAAATGACTGCAGAAGTGAACTGAGAATATATTTTTCTTGTAGTACTGAATAAGATACTAAGATATAAGCCGTTAAAGGCTTTTCAAAATAACACTTGCAGCCCAATAACAAAAAGCTGGAATGACAGAATTGTCTAATGACTATTTGGATCCCCAAATAATCTTTCCCTGCACTTGTAAATCACTTTCCTATCAATGTCCCTAGCACCTTCTGACGTCTCTCCCTACAAGAAGATGATGTGAAATGATACCTCCCTATCCTTTCCCTGAAATTATAAATAGTTTTTTTCTGTCTTTTTTTCCCGCAATCATTTTTCCACTTGCTGTCACTAGCACCTTTACACGTCTGTCCCTGCATTCTGAACGCTGGAAAATGTCTGGAATATTGCAGGCATGTCAATCTGGGTGATTCCGCCTTCCCAGAGTTCCTTGCCCCATGTCCTCAGTCCTCACATGTGTACCTAACATTTTAGGAAAATTGCGATTCGTTACCATGAAGCGCGAGGAAGTCATATATGTTGCGAATCAAATTTTTCCTGAAATTCTAAATGAATTCCACTACTTCAGCTTCCATTCGCTCATCTCTTGTTATAATGCTTATACAAAGTTCTTATGGTCAGTAGTTATATTAGTGAAATAATGGGACAGACTTTCTTTAACCTCTTAAAGGACACAGGACGTACTGGTATGCCCTGATGTCCTGGTACTTAAGGACACAGGACATACCCGTAGGTCTTGTATATTGTCGATCACCACTGTGCAGTGTGTGGTGATAGGAGCAAGGTACCTGCTGAAATCATTCAGCAGTTACCTTGGGACAATGCCGATGGGGGTCCTGTGACCCCCCCGTATTGGCGATCGCTGCAAACCGCAGGTCTGTGACTGCGGGGATCAGAAACTTAAAAATGGCTTAATTTAGTTTGTGATTGCTCCCCCTGCAGCTTCCTTACTGATTGGCCGACGGGCAATGCGGCGGGGGGGGGGGGGTTTGCGAGCGGTGCGGTAGGCGGGCGTTGCGGCAGGCGGGATCTAATATGCCTCCTCCTCTCTACTATCTATAATATTAGTGGTTCTAGCAGAGTGTCAGCACATTGCTGACACTCTGCTAGAAACGGCGGACATCTGTGCTGTGCTGTCAGCCATTTAACCCCTTACATGCTGCGGTCTGTATGGACCACTGTATGGAAGGGGTTAACAGGGAGGGAGCTCCCTCTCCCATCAGGGACTGCTGTGCCCTTGTAACCCCCGATTCTTGATGGGATCGCAGAGGGAGGGGGCCCCCAGCACCAGCTGCTCTGTTCTGGCAGACGGTGATGGTCACCATGGCAACAGGATGCTTTCACAGGCGTTCTGCTTGCCATGGTAATGGAAAGTCTTATCGGACTTCTGCTAAAGGCAGAAGTCTGATCAGACTGTGTAAAGTAAAAAATATTTTATGCCAAACGCGTTTCGGGGACCGCTTTCCCCTTCCTCAGTGTCAAGGGGAAAGTGGTCCCCGAAACGCGTTTGGCGTAACATTTAACACCTCACAGTTTATATGAGGAAACAGTGCACTGTTACAAAGAGGATCCTATTTTCTCCATTCATCTGCCCCAACAAAGCACTTAATAAACAACCCCGCTAGCACTTGCCAGCAACAAGGATCTCCAATCTCCGTGTAAACCTGTCACGTGACGCCGCAGCTACAGAGCACACGAGAGACACCAACAGCACCGCAGCCGGGACGCCGGCGTGTAAGCGGTAAGGAGATCGGTGGAACTAGTGATACCAGGCAGTGATACGGGCGGAGGTAAGCCGACACCTGTGGGAAAGACACTGTTGTTGTGCTGGCATATATTATGCGAGAAGAATAAGAAGACCCAAAGGGAACATATATAAAAACATCCAATTAGAGACTTTTGGCACTAGCAACAATATTTTTAAAGTACTTGGAGGAGATCGATACTATAAGTGCAATAATATAAAAACTGATGCGGTTATTATGCAAGTTTATTGCAGGTTTGGTATAAAATACGATTATGAATATTAATTTTGTGGACAATTTGGAGGCTCTTGTATTCAAAAATGTATGTCCCCAAGAGTAAATTAACTCTATAAGTAAATTATTGAGATTCTACGTGAAAATATTCAATTGAGATTCTTTGTTTCCCAGAGGACCGACTTTGGGGAAAATGGGTCTAACCAAACGTGCTATTTTAGTTTGTCATATCCCATATACCAAGATGTACCTATTAATTGGGACTAATATCACCGGACTGCTGTGAACAACCCTGGTTATACAGGAGAAATTATATTGCACATTTGGCTTTTTATTCTACATCCAGTGTATATATAATTGTTTACAATTATTGGAAGTGGTAATTTTATTGAGGAAATTTTATTGAAACAATAAAGTGATTGGTTTTTCCATATATGAGTGCCAATCCTACATTATATATTTATATATGCTATACTTTTTTTTTTTTACATCAATAAATTTTTATTCGTTTTCAAAGTAGAATTTACAGATGTACAGCAATATGGTATGCACATTTGCAACAAAGCAAGTGATAAGACAGCGTGGACGCAGCCACTACGGTATATACTTAACTTAAAGAATACAAGTGAGATGTACCGGAAAGTATGGAAACATTCGCTGTTACCGTATGTCAGGGCATCCGCACGGATGCTGCCAACCTGACTACAGAATGTAACCGGTGTCACATAGCGTCCCATGGGCAACGAAAACCCCCGCATGCCTTAGTTCGTGTACAATAAAAGAACAACAAGACATACAAAAGAGACAAAGGAAAAGAAAAGAAAAAGAAAAGGGTAAAAGAAAACAGTGGTGAAGCAATGGGACTGTAAACAATGCGGATTCACCATATACCTCATTCTTCATTAGGAATCCTGTGAGCATAGAATCTTACAACATTTTTCCGCGCTTGCAGCTATAGACAAATACTCTGAATACTCTGACGTGCGAGCAGGTGGGGGAGGAGCATTAGAGGATACAAAAAGGAAGGGTGTAGCATGTATACTGGACAGCCATCCCAACCACCTATTATGTGTTCTAATTCTATCACCCATTGACGGAGAGAATACCAGTTCACAATGCATTTGATGGTTAACTAACTGCATAATTTCTGTCATAGGGGAGTCAATGCCTGTTTCCAATGGCGTGCTATTGCTTTTTAGTCGCAAATAAAATGTGAGCAACGATCCATCGATTTGGTAGTGGCACATCTTTTAGCCCTATACCCAATACAGCCAGTTCTGGCTGCAGATCAATCCGCATGTCCGTCACCTCCCTCAGCAGCCCAGACACCCGCGTCCAAAGAGGGGCTACAGATGGACAGTGCCACCACATGTGTAAAGGGGTACCTACGTGTCCGCAACCTCTCCAACAGAGGGGGAATAACCTGGTACAAGGTGGGAGAGCCTGTCCGGGGTCAAATACCAGCGAAGTTGTATTTTTCTACTTTGCTCTGTGTGGTTAATACATTTAGAGCTTTTAACCGACCAATACATAGCCTCTCTCCAAGTTAGTTGCGAGAATTCGCGTCCCAATTCAGTCTCCCACCTTGACATAAAGGGTTGCTTACTGATTCCACTTCGCGTAAGAAGTGTAGAGTACCATATGGATAAACGGGAAAGGTGAGGGGTGCCGGTGTTTAGTATTTTGACTATGGGATCGTCCGGAGCCGAGACAGCCGTAGGAGTCACACCACTCAGGAGGTGACGGACCTGCAAAAACTGATGAAAGTGAACATTAGGCAGTGCATAAGTAGCATGAAGATGTGCAAAATCTACCATTACAGAGTCTGCAAATAGACAACCTATTGTGGTGATACCATGAGTTATCCAATGCGAGAGGTTAAGCCACGGGATGTGAGGCTCCAGAGATGCTAGCGGGAGGTCCTTAACATTCATATAAATTTGATCCTTTTGCTTAAAGAAGTAGACCCATGCCGTGAAGGCACCTTGCATAGTCCCCAGTTTAAAGGAAGGAGAGTACGGTTTTATTACATATGCAGCTAAGGCCACTCGCAGTTGCCTCCTATTTACAAAATGTTCCTCAATAGACAGCCACCGGTGCTGAGCCCCTGGACACCACCACTCCACAGCCTGATTAAGTAGGTTTGCTAGGAAATAATTCCAGAGATCTGGAACCCCCAATCCCCCACATCGAATAGGAGGATGTAATGCCTGTTTGGCCACTCTGGGACGGGAATTTCCCCATATAAAGCGGAGCATGTCAGATTGAAGTTGCATTATTTTGGATCTGGGTATGGTAAGAGGGATGCAGCTAAAAACATACAGGATTTTTGGAAGGATCATCATCTTGGATGTGTTAATTTTTGCAATCCAAGAAAGTTGAACCTGGGCATATTTCTCATAATCTTTTAGAAGTTCAGACCGCAATGCAGCGAGGTTCAGGGATACTAGTTTGCTGATAGGAGTGGCGAGTTCTATTCCTAAATATGTGATAGAGTCTTCTTTCCAAGAGTACTGAAAATTATTGCACAACTCATTCTTTAACCCATCTGGGACATTAATTGAAAGGACATTGGTTTTTGTGACATTTAGCTTATAGTAAGAAGCCTGAGAGAATAAGGTTATGACCTCATTTACCACTGTTAGTGACCGTTGGGGGTCCGTCAGTGTCAATATGACATCGTCCGCGTATAGACCAATAATATGTTCCTGGTCCCCTATCCGGATCCCCGCTACCCCTCCACAAGTCCTCAGCTTCTCCGCCAGTGGTTCCATAACCATTGTGAATATGAGGGGGACAGCGGGCACCCTGTCTGGTCCCGTTGGTAATTCCGAGCGGCTTAGACATAAAGCCCGAGGCCAGCACCCTAGCAGACGGATCCGAATAAAGTCCTGAAATAGCCTGCAAGATCTGCCCCTGAAAACCAAATTTCCTTAGGACCTGGTCCAGGAACCCCCAATGAACTCTGTCAAAAGCTTTTTCAGCGTCAAGGGAAACAAAGATCGTGGGGGCCCTGGACCATTCCGCTATTTGTAATAAATTGATCATTCAGCCTGGTGCCATCCCTGCATTGTCTGCCTGGGACAAATCCCACTTGATCATTAGCAATCAAAGAGGGAGAAATTTATTAATACGAGCAGCCAACAATTTGGCAAACACTTTTAAATCTGCATTCAGCAGAGAGATAGGCCTGAAGTTCTCCGGGGCCGTAGGAGGCTTACCTGGCTTTGGCAAGGTTACTATTGTGGCACAGAGCATCTCTGCAGGGATGACCCCAGATGTCATAAAAGCAGTGTATAACTTTCCCATAATTGGTAATAGCTCCTTGCTGAAGGACCTATAATATTCAATAGGGAACCCATCCGGGCCTGGGGCTTTGTTAACCGGAGTGGATTTAATAATTTTTGGATCTCTACCTCCGTGATTGGTTGATTCAAGGTGCGCACGTCCTCCTCAGATAAAGAAGGTAGGCGTATCGAATCAAGAAAGGCCGTTATACAGGATGGGGTAGGCTGTGCAGTGGTGGCGTCCAGTTTCAAATTATACAGAGAGGCATAGTAGGAAGCAAATGCGTCCGCTATGTCTTGAGGGTGGGTGTGTACCGAGTCTGCATAATGGAGTTTATCTATCTTGGTTGCTGCCTGTCTCTTCTTTAACCTCCTAGCTAACATAGCTCCTGCTCTATCTCCCGTGTGATAGAATTGGGATTTAAATCTCTGTAAGCCTATTTCTTGGCGGTAAAGCAAAAGGGATCTCAACTGTGATCTGCACTTTTGCAGTCTTCCCAAAGTGTCAGATGTCATAGTATGCTTATGATTCCTCTCCGCCTCTTCCAGCTGAATCGTGGCTTCGTGTATTTCCCTTTCTCTTCGCTTCTTTAACCTGGACGACATTTGCAATAGCATTCCCCTCATGTAAGCCTTATGTGTACGCCAGAGCAACTCAGTACTGATGCCCGGCTTATCATTGTTAAGTAAAAACTCTTGCAATGTATCTGACAGAGCCTGCACTCTTTCCGGGCATTTAAGCAAGTAAGCATTCATACGCCACTGTGGGGGTGGGGAAGTAGGCACCACATCTGCCAATACTATGCTAATAGGCGCATGATCCGACCAGGAGGCGCTCCCAATGTCAGACCGCTCCACACCAGACAGCAAACTATTAGACACCAAAAAATAGTCAATTCTGGATTGCGATAGGTGTACTGCTGAGATAAAGGTAAAGTCCCTCTCTCCGCCATGTTGGTATCTCCATATGTCATGATACGGAAAGTCCCGTAGCAGACCTCTCAGATCTTCTCTAGCAGTACGATGAGCAGATACAAAATCCAAGTCAGAATCGACAGGGATGTTAAAATCCCCCCCAATTATGACGTCACCCTGCGCAACCCTCTGAACTTTACGGAACAGTTTTCTGCAGAAGGACAGTTGTCTGACATTGGGAGCATACACGGCTATCAGCGTAAACGGCCTATCCCCTATCCTACACAACAGAATGACATAGCGACCCTTAGTGTCAGTGATACAGTTAATAAGTGAGAAAGGAACTGAAGCTCGAACGCATACAAAGACCCCGGCCTTTCTCTTTTTAACTGCGCAGGAGTGGAATATATGAGGGAACAATCTGTGTGAACATCTATGCATATCCTTTTCCAACAAGTGTGACTCCTGAATTAGAGCTATATCACATTTAGAGTGGAGAATGTCCGACCAGAGCTGCCTACGGCGGAACGGGGAGTTCAGCCCCCTCACATTCAGAGAATAAACCTTAATACCCATAACATTGCAATAATAAAAAAGCTGAATATATAAGCATCACACACATTTGGGCGCGAGGGCACCTGTTGAGTAGCAAGGGATTGTCTATATGATATAGGACCCGCATTGTCACCACATAATAAACTTAGGAGAATAAGTGAAAATTCAAAAACATAAGTGCTGAGTACATGAAAAATAGAAAAGGACATAAGAAATACACACAAACTGGTAGCACATGAACCGGCCTTATGGGCCAACATATAGAAGAACAGCTTTTCCATCCTCGGAAAAGGAAGATTAACCAGGTGGGGGGAAAACAAAAGAGCTCCAAACATCCCCGACCCACACCCGAAAAACCTGAGCATGGCAGACGAGACCCAGAGTCCCCAGTAGAACTTCATCAGGCAACGTCCCAATCTTGGATCAGCTTCCCTGGGCGCGCTGCGACTTCTTTAGATAGCTGCAGTTCCTCAGAGATGAGATCCCATTTCAGCAACATCCGGGCGGCCTCCTGTGGACTGCGAAGAACATGCATGGCCCCTTCATAAGAGACCAGTAGCTTTACAGGGAAGCCCCACCGGTATTTCACTTGTTGGTCCCTCAGGACTTTGGTGACTGGCCTGAACTCCCGCCTCCTAGCCAGCGTGGCAGCAGACAGATCCGCATAGACCGAGATACCCTGGAATAAGGCCGATGGTTGAGGATTTCGACTCAGGGCCCGCAAGAAGGAGTCCTTCACCGTGTAAAAATGGATCCGGGCAATAACATCTCTGGGGATAGCGGCATCCAAACCTCTGGGCTTTGGGATCCGATGAATCCTGTCTATAATCAAGTCCCTGTCTGAGCAGGTGGGCAGCGTTGCTTGCAGCATCTGTTTAAGAAGTGGCTCCAGGCTCACATTATCCACTGTTTCCGCTATGCCTCTTATCCGCACATTATTCCGTCTGTGACGGTCCTCCATGTCCTGGAGTTTCGCATATATTCTGCCTATGTCCTCCTCTGTGGCTTCATGAGCTTCTATCAGGGAGTTATGGGACGCAGCAAATTCGGCCATCTTGTTTTCAATATGTGCCGTGCGGTCTCCTATGTCTCTGATATCTTTCTTTAACTCTCTCAAGAGGCCCAACATATCATCTCTCATAGAGGAGCGCAGATTATCAAGTAGGGATCTCATTACCTCCTCAGTGAGCTGTGCAGGGAGAGCGCTGACTTGGTTGTTGCTGACGGCTCCCTCCGATATACAGGGGGAGATCGCTGGCGCGGCTGTGCTGGAACCAGGCGAGGACGAGGGCGGAGTGGCGCCATGTAGGCCCGTCAGAGCAGGACTCTGTTTGCCGAAGAATTCGGTAAGTTTCACCGGAGCTGGGCGTCTGCGGACCTTTCCCATGCCTGCAGGCAGAGGCAATGCTGTAGTTAGCTGATCAACAGGGTCTCAGGTCAACGCTGTGAGCCGCTTTTGTCAGGTGTGGTCCGGAGTGGAAGAGCTAAGCGACCGGCGCCATCAGCGTGCAGGCCACGCCCCCTATATATGCTATACTAATATTTTGAGGGGTGAATCAAATCAGGATTAGAGCACCTGCCCTGAGAAGGTGAGAGAGATTCTCTATCCCTGCTGTTTCTGTAAATTTCAAGACTTGCTTCTAAACTTCTAAGCCTTGTAACATCCCCCACAAAATTAAACGGCATTCCCAAAATGATCCGTACATGAAGTAGACATATGGGGAATGTAAATTAATAACTAATTTTGGAGGCATTACTATATATTATAGAAGTAGAGAAATTGAAACTTGGATATTTGCTAATTTTTCAAAATCTTTGGTACATTTGGAATTTTTTTACAAATAAAAATGAACTTTTTTGACTGAATTTTACCAGTGTCATGACGTACAATATGTGACGAAAAAAGAGTCTCAGAATGGCCTGGATAAGTAAAAGCATTTTAATGTTATCACCACATAAAGTAACACTGGTCAGATTTGCAAAAAATGGCCTGGTCCTTAGGGTGAAAATAAGCCCGGTCCCTAAGAAGTTAAAAGGAATGCCATGAAAAATTTACCTATTATTTAAATTGTGTTTTTATATTAAAATTTTTGAGAATTTTTTGCGATTTTTTAAATTTTCCATGTCAGAGGAGGGCAACTAAAGTAATAACTGGAATTAGGCAACTACAGTACCCTGAAAGGTTATCAAAATTAGGGTTATTCACTTTAGAAAAAAGATGACTGAGGGGAGATCTAATAACTATGTATAAATATATCAGGGGTCAGTACAGAGATCTCTCCTATCATCTATTGATCCCCAGGACTGTGACTGTGACGAGGGGACATTCTCTGTGTCTGGAGGAGAGAAGGTTTGTACACAAACATAGAAGAGGATTCTTTACGGTAAGAGCAGTGAGACTATGGAATTCTCTGCCTGAGGAGGTGGTGATGGTGAGTACAATAAAGGAATTTAAGAGGGGACTGGATGTATTTCTGGAGTGTAATAATATTACAGGCTATAGCTACTAGAGAGGGAGTTATTCTGATTTCCTGTTTGGAGTCGGGAAGGAAAAGTGGGGAAAATTGGCTTCTGCCTCACAGTTTTTTTTTTGCCTTCCTCAGGATCAACTTGTAGGAAACAGGCCGAACTGGATGGCCAAATGTCTTTTTTCGGTCTTATATACTATGTTACTATGTTACTATTTATATAAAAAAAAAAAAATTGTAAAATACTCCAATTTTGATCTGGCCACTAGGCCTGATGATATGTAAAGGCTTCCTCGTCTCAACAGATCATTTTTCAGCAGACATCTCATTATTATCACAGCTACATAATTCTCTCATAATATATCCATGAATGCCGTCTAGACTCATTGTCTAATTCAATGTTCTTAAAGCACCTCTGCACTTTGTCCTGGGTTAGGCAGGTGACATTTAGTGCTTGATTTACTTAATTCCTGAGTATATTTTTCTAACATTTTGTCTGACTTGAACTGTTTTTTTTTTTTTTTACTGCAATTTCCTTTGTCCAACTGTAAATCATTTATCAACTATTCACAGAACAATAGTTCCCACACCTCTGAGGGTCACCACTAGAGATGTCGCAAACATAAAATTTTCCATTCGCGAACGGCGAACGCGAACTTCTGCAAATGTTCGCGAAGGGGCGAACCGCCATAGACTTCAATAGACAGGCGAATTTTAAAACCCACAGGGACTCTTTCTGGCCACAATAGTGATGGAAAAGTTGTTTCAAGGGGACTAACACCTGGACTGTGGCATGCCGGAGAGGGATCCATGGCAAAACTCCCATGGAAAATTACGTAGTTGACGCAGAGTGTGGTAAGTTGAATTCGCAATGCGATTAATATAACCTGTATTAATCGCATTGCGATTACAACTTAGATCTGAGTTCCTAATGGTTGTATTGCTAGAATATAACGAAGATTGAGAATATAGCGCTATATTCTCAATCTTCGTTATATTCTAGCAATACAACCATTAGGAACTCAGATGTAAGTTATAATTCCAATGCGATTAATACAGGTTATATTAATCGCATTGCGATTACAACTACTAACACTGCAGCTTCAGAATGAATCTAAGATGGATGCCGTCCTTGCTTTTTGATAGGAGGTGGGAGGGTCTGGGAGGGAGACTGATGTACTAGCCCTAAAAAGGGCTTTTTGGGGTGCTGTCAGAACGCTGTCCTTACAGCAGAGATCTGATGAGTCTTTCAGGACTGGAGTGGACACTGAATACACTAGACTAGCTATCAATTTCCCTATTAAATCAGCAGCAGCTACACTGTCCCTCCTCTCCCTAAGACTGCAGCTTCCGAATGAATCTAAAATGGATGCTGTCCAGGAGATGGGAGGGTCTGGGAGGGAGGGTATGCTGATTGACTGGAATGTGTCTGCTGACTGTGAGGTACAGGGTCAAAGTTTACTCAATGATGACGAATAGGGGGTGGACCGAACATCGCATATGTACGCCCGCCGCGACGAACGCACACAAGCTATGTTCGCCGGGAACTGTTCGCCGGTGAATAGTTCGGGACATCTTATTTGCGAATTCAACTTAGAGCTGGGTTCCTAATGGTTGTATTGCTAGAATATAATGAAGATTGAGAATTTAGCGCTATATTCTCAATCTTCGTTATATTCTAGCAATACAACAACCATTAGGAACTCAGCTCTAAGTTGAATTCGCAATGCGATTAATATAACCTGCATTAATTGCATTGCGAATTCAACTTAGAGCTGGGTTCCTAATGGTTGTATTGCTAGAATATAACTAAGATTGAATTCTTAATCTTCGTTATATTCTAGCAATACAACCATTAGGAACTCAGCTCTAAGTTGTAATCGCAATGCTTTTCAACGTATGTTCTAGCAATACAACAACCATTAGGAACTCAGATCTAAGTTGAATTCGCAATGCAATTAATGCAGGTTATATTAATCGCATTGCGAATTAAACTTAGATCTGAGTTCCTAATGGTTGTTGTATTGCTAGAATATAATGAAGATTGAGAATATAGTGCTATATTCGTTATCTTCGTTATATTCTAGCAATACAACCATTAGGAACTCAGATCTAAGTTGTAATCGCAATGCGAATAATACAGGTTATATTAATCACATTGCGATTTACAATTACTAACACTGCGGCTTCAGAATGAATCTAATATGGATGCCGTCCTTGCGTTTAGATAGGAGGTGTGAGGGTCTGGGAGGGAGGGTATGCTGATTGGCTGGAATGTGTCTGCTGACTGTGAGGTACAGGGTCAAAGTTTGCGCAATGATAAAGTATAGGGGCGAACGCGAACATCGAATATGTTCGCCCGCCGCGGCGGACGCGAACAAGCTATGTTCGCTGGCGAATAGTTCGGGCCATCTCTGGTCACCACTGATTCAATAACAATAGAATAGAGTTCAATTGAGCAGGCCCTCCCGCTCTATACAAAGTTTGCAGGACTGATGATGACAAACACAGGGATCTGTGTATATGTATATATATATATATATATATATATATATATATAACATATAGAACAGAGTATGAAATGATTAATTTACCGTACTAAACAAGAATCTTGAGAAGAGTCCAGAGGCAGTCGGTGGCACCTAATGAATAACACCATACAGGTATGGATTTACTTCTGTTCCCAGTAATTTAACCTCTTAGATGCAACAGTCAATAGGAATTGCAGCATTTAAGAGTTCAATAAAGGAAAGTGGCTCCCTTTGTACTCTATTGACCACACCCATGACAGGATCATGGGAAGGTGGTGGTTGCTATGGAAGCCAGAAACCTAAAACTATGATCTTTGGGTCTCCAATATACAGAAGTCAATTAGATCCTGTATTTGGCAGGTAAAATGTATTTCACTACAAAAATGTTGTATTTTTTATCCCTGTGGTAATGACATAGAATGATGAAAAAAGTTGACAAATGTTTTTGAAAAATGTAAAAACATTTATAGCTTAAACATTTTATTTTTTTTCCTTTATCAAATCCTATATTATTGGAAAATCTGAAAGAAATAGAATATACTAAACATAATTGGTACTACCGTGTCCATATTGACCTTAACTATAACATGATTATGTTACTAATTCTCCATGCTATAAAAATACAATAAAAACATCATTTTTTTGTATGTTGTATGGTCATAGAAATTTATTGAACAAATCTGGGCCACACTCAGGAGAAATTGCAGCACTGATTGGACAGTGTGAGACTGTGCAGTGACATATACCGAACTAGTAACACCCAGATGGTGCTGACTTATGGCAATTATTTCATAAACTTCAAGTATTATATAAGAATTATAAAGGAATACACAGGATAGAGTTAATATCTGAAAAGACTCTCCAAAACTCTTGATACAAAATCTGCATGGAACTCCCTGTGTTTATGTGCGTTTCCTCTACGCATACTGGTTTGTGCCACTCTCCAAATACATACTGATAGGGGATTTAAGCCTTATTCACCCTTCAGTGTTCAGTCAGTGATTTCCATAAGTGATTGTGAGCAAAAACCAGATGCAGCTCTAAACACAGAACAAGTGCAAATCTTCCCTTTATACTATACATTATGCCTGCGGAGGCTCCACTCCTGGTTTTGGCTCACAATCACTGCCTGGTGGAAATCACTTACCAAAACACTGATCTGTGAATGAGGCTTTAGAATATGAACCTCACTGGAGACAGCAAGTGAAGATAATGTCTGTAAGAATGCTGTAGCATATCTCAGAACTACTGTATGTAAGTGCCAGAAATAATAGGCAGTTTGTAATTGTAATCTAAACCACCACCAGACAAATATATGATGCCCATTGTTTGCCTAGATGTTTTGTTTCTGTGGTGAATTATTTTAGCACATGCTCAGTAGAAGGTGATAAATGTCTGATAGCTGGTGGACTCTACTGCTGGGACCTCAACTGAACAGATGTCCTTAGCCACCCTTTACTTCTCACTGCATAGAAGTTTCATTGGAGCAGAAACACGTACCACAACTCTTCGTTCAATAGCTATGGAGCTGACTGAAACAGCTGAGTGATATGTTTGGTTGTCTCTATCAGTCCATAAATGAGGCGTCAACACACACATGACCATTAGTCCACTCAGATTTCAAAAATGTAACCTATAATGAGGAAAGGTGATAAAAGTCAATTGTGGGAAAACCTCTTTAAGCCTAATGTGTGAGATTTTATTTTAACACAATTTAATACATTAAAAAAAAAAAACATCTGTTCATGTACTGAACTTTGTGCCATTTAAATTCCCATGTTCAGTAATGTGATTTCCTTTCTCTGATACTTAACTGGGTACAAGTAGAGCAGAACCCAAGAGACTCAGTCAAGGTTTAATGAAGTTGGAAAAGAAAATGGTGACCACATTTGCAAGTGGGCCTGGGAATATTTCCAAATTTATCTTTCATATTGCCAACACTCAATAGTAAATAAGCTTTCTATACTTGAATAAATAGTATGTACTTGTTGTAGGTGAAATATTATATATTTGAGAAAAATATCATTTTGAAATTAGGCATGGGCAATATTTTAGTAGAAGTGGAATATGTAATCTATAAAAATAATGTGGATTTTATTCACAGAAACTGTGAAACAGCTTTCTTGAAATAAAGCTGCTAAAAAAAATAACAAAAACACTACAGAGAACAATGTCTTCAGAGAAGAAAAACTTTCATAGAAAAGCTTTTCTGATGCTGCTTCGGGACACAACTTTGTAGAGGTCATGCAAAGTTATGATACTTCTCCATAATGAAATGTCAAATCGAAACCAGCACAAAAAATAATTTCCAAAAATAATGGTGGATTGCACAAAATAGCATTTGCACAGTTGTCTAAGAGAATAGTTGATAATTAGAAACTAGAGGAACAAAGGAATACTATCATGTAAAAATAAAAAGAGCTCAGAACAGAATTATTATGGTTTACAGTATACAGAGGGTGCGGTTGCTTATTTAAAGGGGTTGACCACTTTCTGGTTACTTTTGACCATTATGTACATATGCAAGATGAGTATATGGTACTTACTAATAAAGTTGTTGTTGATATTCTGCACCATTTTCTAAATCTCATAAGACGTGCCCACTTGTTGGCCAAGTCGTTTGTGCTATTCTCATATAGATCTCGTATATAATGTCATGTGGCCATGCAAATCACCTCCATGTGTTATCTCCTGCATTCAACACTAAACCCCCAACAGTGCAGGTGCAGAGTATTCGAATAGAGGAGACATCACATGGGGGTGACTTGCCTAGTCACATGACACTCTGTAAGCAGCCATTTTATGGAGGAGATCTCTGTAAGGATAGTACCAAAGACTTGGCCAACAAGGGGGCATGCCTTATGAAATATAGAAAATGGTGCATAATTTTATAGTAAGTTCCATATAGTCATCTTACAAACACAATGGTCAACAGTAACAAGAAGGTGTCCACCCCCTTTAATGTACACACCACCATACCTAAATGCTTTATATACAGTACATGTGTATTAACCTTCATCTACATTGTACATTTCCAGACTCCTACCTTTCTGCAATATTTCGTTTTTATACTGTAAAAGCAGTGAAACTTTTTTGAGGACCACCCAGATTTGCATTGAAAGCTACTCTTCTAGAGATTGATTTTCTCAAAGAAAAGGACCAGTATGCATAACATATGGTGGAACTGAAACTCTGCCATGGGACATCTGGTCTGAATATGCGGTTGGTCTTCTCAAATGAGGTTTAGGTGAATTTTCACTTTGCCTCATAATCAGGTCTGCGCTAACTACCAGTCAAGCAGGGCACTGGCACAAAGTCTTTAACAGAAATATTAAAAGGGTCCAGGCCCAATACAGAACCATCCACAACTGTTAACGTGAGCTTATTATATGATAAACAGTTACTATTTGTCTTGTCACTTATCTGTAGTTAAATAATCCCTAATTTAAGGCAGCTAAAACTAGTATCCTATGGCTATGATCTTGAAAAAAAATTGGGAACATAATGATAAAACCATATTGCAATGACATTAATGTGGTCATTAGTGCCAAATCATACATAAATCCTACAACTACAGTCCTTACACAATTAGTAATTGTCCAATTAATGGCCCCTTTACACCATGGACCGACAATCTGACAATTTATTGGCTAGAGCATATGTAGAAATGCTTGTTCCCAATAATTGCCCTGCTTTAATCCCAAGTCCTATGAAACTTTATCAGGACAAGTGATCATTGTAGCCATCAGTTGTCCCCATACAGCATGCAAATGCAACTCTTATGTTCCTTATGTTCCTGATGATCAGGCAATTATTGGGAATGCTTTCTTTGTTCTAAATAATTGCCCTGCTAGATAGATGGTTCAATGTAAAAGGACCTTAAAGATGTCTCATTTCAGCAAATCACATTTATCATGTAGATAAAGTTAATAGAAGGCACTTACTAATGTATTATGATTGTCCATATTACCTCCTTTGCTGGCTTGATTCTTGTTTCCATCACAATCTACACTGCTCATTTCAGGGGTTATGGCCACCACTGCAGCACAGATACAAGGTGGCCAGGACAACGGGAGCTGCTGCCCATGCATGCCTATGCACACCCTCCACGGTCCCAGCCACCAGAGAGGTTGACTCTTTTTCTTATAGTGTGCCAGCACGGCCACAGCTGCTGGATTACAGTGTGGTCATAACCCATGGAAATCAACAGTGTCTAATATGATGGAAAAATGAAACAAGACAGCAAAGAAGGCAATATGAATTATAAGAATACATTAGTAAGTGCCTTGTATTAACTTTCACTACATGATAAATACCATGTGCTGAAGCGAGACAACCCTTTAAGGTCATTTCACATCACCATAGTTTTCCATGCTTCTGATCTATCAGAAGAACAGAAAAATTAGCAAGAATGAAACAGATCCTGTATTTTAAGTATCCGTTATGCTCAGTTAGGCTACATGCACACGACAGTGTTTTTTCTCGGCTTCCGTTCCGTTTTTTTTGCGGATCCCATTCATTTCTATGGATCCGCAAAAAAAACTGATGCCTCTTCCGTTTCCTGTCCGCGTCCGTATTCCGCATTTCACGTCCGCAAAAAAAATATGGCATGTCCTATTATTGTCCGCAAAAAACGGTTTGCGGACCCATAGAAGTCAATGGGTCCGCAAAAAAAACGGAAGCCACACTGAAGCCTTCCGTTTTTCCATCCGCATCCGTTTTTTTTGCGGATGGTTGCTTGCAAACCAGGGCACTTGTGCAGGTACTTTAAGAAACTGTTTCAAGCCTTCCGTTTTTTTTGCGGATCCGCAAAAAAAAACGGAAGACACACGGAAACACAACCTACAGAATTTGCGGACACAAGGAAAGGATGTGGATGTGAAATAAAAAGGGAGACGGATCCGCGATTTGCGGACAGCAAAAAACAACTGTCGTGTGCATGTAGCCTTATACAGATTTTGCATCTGATTTTAACAATTTTTTCTGAGATCAGTTATTTTAGATGGAAAAAAATACCTTTTCTTCTAAAATAATGGATCTATGATGGAAATAATAAAATAGATGTAAATTATACATAACTAAGCATGTTCAAAAATTCAGATCCGCTTTGCCAATGTCAGAAATAGAGATGAGCGAATCGAAGCTGACAAAGCAGAATTCGATCTGAAAATTAGGAAAAATTAGATTTGCAACGAATGTGAATTCCTTGCGCTTCGTGGTAATAAATCACATTTTTCCTAAAATGGCTGCTGCAAATGTGAGGACATGGGGAAAGGAAGTATGGGAAGGCGGGATCACCCAGACTGACAATCAGCAGCCAATCAGCAGCCAGCCAGCCCTGTGATGTCACAGCCCTATAAATAGCAGCAGCCATCTTAGATTCTGCCATTCACCAGTGTACTTAGTGCAGGGACAGACTTGAGAAGGCGCTAGGGACAGCATTTTAAAAAACCTTATTGTGAAAAAAAAAAATGGAATTAGTTTTTTATAAGTGCAGAGAAAGGATAGGGAGTAGGGTTGAGCAAACCCGAACTGTATAGTTCGGGTTCGTACCGAACTTTAGGGTGTTCGGGACACGGACCCGAACATTTCCGTAAAAGTTCGGGTTCGGTGTTCGGCGCTTTCTTGGCGGTTTTTGAAAGGCTGAACAGCAGCCAATCAACAAGCGTCATACTACTTGCCCCAAGAGGCCATCACAGCCATGCCTACTAATGGCATGGCTGTGATTGGCCAGAGCAGCATATGACCTAGGCTCTATATAAGCTTGAGTCACATAGCGCTGTACGTCACTCTGCTGTTACAAGTGTAGAGAGTGGATGCTGCTGGACTTGTGATTTCAGGGAGAGAATAGGAGAGAATCTAACTCAGCGATCTACCTAGAAATAGTTGTGTGGGTGCAGGGCATTATCCTTTTACAATGCCCTGAGCTCATTGACCAAAAAATACAAATTTTTAGAATTCTGTTAGTTAGGTGGGTGTCGGCGGCGGCTGCCATTTTATGCATGCTCAGTGCACCAGCACTGCATCTGAGCTTTTGGGACATTGCAAATCACCATTTTTTGGGGGCAAACTACAACATTTGTATTAGTCAGTGTGCAATTTAAGCTAGAAATACACCCATCATTTTCTGGGGTTTGAAAAACACACTTTTTTTCAAAAAACAGTATTTTCCAGATCTGCAAGTGTTAAATTCAAGTTTAATATATACAGCATTCATATTCTGTTAGCAAAAAAAAGACTTATTGGGCAATCTACAACATTTGTATTAGTCAGTGTGCAATTTAAGCTAGAAATGACCCATCATTTTCTGGGGTTTGAAAAACACACGTTTTTGACAAAAAACACTATTTTTAGGCCTTGCAGCATCAGCACGTGTGAAATTACAGGCTTATATAGTATATAATTATTTGGCAGCCTTTGATGCCGATGTCATTATGAGATACACCCTTAATACATTTGGGTTACATTCAGAGATTTTAAATACCACCATTTGGTGCACCAATATTGAATTCAGGCCTACAGAGGTTCAGGGAGAGACATCAGAAAAGGCGCTAGGGACAGTGATAGGGAAAATCTCACTGTGAAAAAAAAGTGATTTAAAAGTGCAGGGAAAGATTATTTGGGGATCCAAATAGCCATCATACAGCTCTGTAATTCCAACAATTTGTTCTTGGGTTGCAAGTGCTATGTCGAAAAGCCTTTAGTGGCTTATATCTGTGGAAAAGGAAAAATATATCAGCAGATCACTTCTGTAGCTATATGTGGTGGTTAACTATGTAACTATGTAAGTGCACTTTTGCAGTTATTTGTGCTAAAAGCGTTTACTGGCCTATTTCAGTAAAAAAAGAGAAACATAAACGCAGTTCACTTTTTCAGTTATTTGCGCTAAAAGTGTTTACTGGACAAATTTAGCACAAAAAGATAAATATATATGTAACTATGTAAGTGCACTTTTGCTGTTATTTGCGCTAAAAGCGTGTACTGGCCTATTTCTGTACAAAAAGAGAAATAGTTATTTGCGCAAAAAGTGTTTACTGGACAAATTTAGCACAAAAAGATAAATATATATGTAACTATGTAAGTGCACTTTTGCAGTTATTTGCGCTAAAAGCGTGTACTGGCCTATTTCTGTACAAAAAGAGAAATATATACGCAGTTCACTTTTGCAATTATTTGCGCTAAAAGCGTTTAGTGTCCGATTTCAGTGCTACAAGAGAAATATATACATAGTTCACTTTTGCAGTTATTTGCGATAAAAGTGTTTACCGACCTATTTCAGTACAAAAACAGAAATATATACGCAGTTCACTTTTGCAGTTATTTGCGCTAAAAGCGTTTAGTGTCCTAGTTCAGTACGAGAAGAAAAATATATACGCATTTCTCTGTTGCAGTTATTTGTGGTTAAAACGTTTAGTGACTTATTTTAGTACAAAAACAAAAATATATTTGTCGCTTTTAGGGGTGTTTTGATTTGCTTTTAATTTAATTAGTTCAGCTAAAAGTAAGTCAGCCAGAGTGGCAGAGGCCAAAATGTTTCTGGTGCAGGCAGAGGTTGCAGCAGAGTAAGGGGGCAAGGCAGCAGGAGTTGCAGTGAGAGGCCTGAGCTCCTGGTATAATCTAGCGGTCGTGTCTTGACCAGTAACCCAGCGGTTCTTGATTGGTTACCTCGGTCATCCACTTCATCCCAAATGACATCGGAGACCCCCAGCTAACAGTTGGTGGGTTCATTACATACAACCCTTAGGCCTCTTTCACACGAGCGTGTCCGGATTAGGTCCGGATGCGTTGCGGATGCGTTCAGGGAAAACTGTGCGATTTCACAGGCAAAGCCATTCAGTTTTGCCTGCGATTGCGTTCAGTTGTTCAGTTTTTTCCGCGCTGGTGCAATGCGTTTTGATACGTTTTTCACGCGCGTGATAAAAAACTGAAGGTTTACAAACAACATCTCCTAGCAACCATCAGTGAAAAACGCAACGCACCCGCACCTGCTTGCGGATGCAATGCGTTTTTCACGCAGCCCCATTCACTTCTATGGGGCTAGGGCTGCGTGAACAACGCAGAATATAGAACATGCTGCGATTTTCACGCAACGCAGAAGTGATGCGTGAAAAAAAAAGCTCATGTACACAGACCCATTGACATGAATGGGTCAGGAATCAGTGCGGGTGCAATGCGTTCACATCACGCATTGCACCCGCGCGGAAAACTCGCCCATGTGAAAGGGGCCTTAGTTATCATGGCTCGGGAGCAGGCCCTGTCCTCAACCTGGCTCTGTCCTTTGCTGTTTCCTCAGCCGTAGAAGTATTGTATGCTGTGGGCTTAGCTCCACTATACAGAGAGGACGAGCTACTAGAGGACAGTCAGCAGCTACTGTCTAGCCAAGATCTGGAAGAGACACGCACCACTTCCTTTGCTAGGCCGGGAAGTAGTGATGAGGAGAGTGGCGTGGGAGGTGGTGTTGCAAGCAGTCAGGCTCCTGACCCAGAGACCATTGAGGAAGACATCAGTAATGTGCAGACACTACTCGATTGTGATGAAGCCAATCGCACTAGGGAGCCGGATGCAGAAGGGGCTTCATCATCATCAGGAGAAGAGGGCGGCAGCTTGGCCGTGAGGCAGCAGCTGAGCCAGCAAGTTGGTAGCATGGCTGGGAGTCAGCAGGGTGGCAGCAGTGGGAGGTCGGGAGCCAAACGTGCCCAGGGTAGACCACCTGCTTCCCGGGCCTTCCTGCCCAGAAAGTAGTGGTGCAGGGGTTCACGGAGGCAGTGGCGGTAGCAGTCAGTCAGTGCAGACTGTTAGGGGGAAAATCACTTACTCAGCGGTGTGGCCGCTTTTTGATAAGCCGCCGGAGGAGGTGAACATGACCATATGTAAAATATGTCGACAGAAGGTAGAGTGTGGCCAGGTTGCAAATGTTGGCACTATGGCCCTGTGTCAACATATTCAGCATCACCATAATGTGGCCTGCGAGAACCGTGGCTCCAATGTGGTGGTGCAACCTGCCACAGCAACCACTGCATCACCCACGCACCCAGTGTCAGGGAGTCAAGGCTCCACCACCTCAGTTGAAGGGAGCTGTCTGTCATTCCCATCTTCTGCTGGTCCTGATGCTCCTGCCTCTCCTCCTACATCTTGTCAGTCATTCTGTCAGCAATTGATGACCGAAGCTAAGAGACAGCCAAGAGACAGCCTGATGCTGCTGCTGCCATCGCCACACTATGTCACCTTGCCATTCTGTGGTCTCCTCCTGATGCTGCTGCCGCCACCTCCAGACTCTGTCATTGTGCCACTCGGTGGCATTCTCCTGATGCTGCTACTGCTGCTGCCGCCACCTCCGGACTCTATCATTGTTCCACTCGGTGGCCTCCTCATACTGCTTCCAACTCCAGACTCTGTCATTGTGCCACTCGGTGGCCTTCCCCTGACGCTGCTACTGCTGCTCCCACAACCTCCAGACTCTGTCATTGTTCCACTCTGTGTCCTTCTCCTGATGCTGCTAATGCTGCTGCCGCCACCTTCAGACTCTGTCATTGTGCCACTCGGTGGCCTTCCCATACTGCTGCCAGCTCCAGACTCTGTCATTGTGCCACTCGTTGACCTTCTCCTGATGCTGCTACTGCTGCTGCTTCCACCTCCAAGCTCTTTCATTGTGCCACTCGGTGGCCTTCTTCTGATGCTGCTACTGATGCTGCCGCCGCCTCCAGACTCTGTCATTGTGCCACTCTAGGCCTCCTCATTCTGCTGCCAACTCCAGACTCTGTCATTGTCCAGCTCCACACTTTCATTATGCCACTCTGCGGCCTCCTCCTGATTATGTAGCCTCCTCCAGACTCTGTCATTGGGCCACTCTTTGGTCTCCTCATGCTGCTTCCACCTCACCACTATGTCATAGGGCTACTCTGTGGACTTCTCATGTTGTTCCCATCCTGCCAATTTCCTGACTGGGCCACTATTTTGCCTTTCAGCCTTGATTGACATCATCATTTATTTGACACTTCTTCCAATCTGTCATAAGTAAGGAAAAATTTGATGCACTGTGTCAAATATTCTTACACTGCTAAGTATAATATTTTCCCTCTACCACTGCTTGATGTGTGGCTGATGCTGCTTTTCTGATTCCGTGCATTGCTAGTATGTTCTTCACAGATAGTCTCCCGAATAGCAGATGGTGTACCCTTCCCACATTTGGCTCCAAATCTGCCACTGCTTTCACCCTGCTGTCTCATGGGCAAACTTAGACCCTGCTGTCTCTGTGGTATGCTTCCACCCTGCAGTCTCACGGGCACGCTTCCACCCTGCTATCTCATGGGTACTCTTCCACCCTCTCCCCCTGATGATGATGATGCCCCCTCTTCACCTTGAATCAGCTACATCATCATCAATGTTTGTGAGTCAGTTGTGTCACCCTCACTGTCTCTTTATAAAATCCCTGATGTCTCGCAACATGTGATACCACATATGTTCCCATCATCGGTAGTTGAATGGCTAAAAGAGTCTGCAGTGGACCTCTCTTCAAAGTTTGTGCTGGCCTGTAATTGTTGACTGTCCCCCACAAAGGTCATTTGCTGAAAAGTAAAGCAGAGCCAGTGGCAAACATTACTTGGCTAGCAGAAGGAGCAGAAAAAGCGAAAGGCAGGTTTAGGACAGGTTGAGTGCATGGAATCAGTTCCTGGACCACGCCAACTAAGGCTTCGTTCACATCACCGTTCAGCCTTTCTGGAGAACAAAAAGGATAGATTCGGCACAAAACTGAGCCAAACTGAGCCTAAGGACCAGGGGTCCTTAAGCTCCGTTCAACTCAGTTATCTGCCCAATCTATCCTTTTCATTCTCCTGCTCCTAAACGGAGCAGGAGAATGGATAGGCTGAACTTTGATGTGAACGAAGCCTTGGCGTGGTGTAAGAGGAGCCCACTGATTGTTGGTTGTGTGTCTGTTGTAACTTGAAATGATTGTGAAGAGTGAGTCAAACATTCCTGTACAGCTGGATTGTTGGACAAAAACACGACCGCTAGATGACAGTGGCACCTCAGGCCAGTTATTGTGGCTGCTAATACCACCACTCCTTCTACTGCTGCTCACTTGTGCTAGCTACAGCATCCTTTTTGCCACTGCCCGTTCCTTTGGAGGGCCCAGGCAACTGTCTGTTGACTGTAGTGTATAATAACTGTATCGTTAATAGAAGGCATTTGCTAAAATACATTTTGCTCCACTACACACATGTACAGGGTGAAGTTTTTAACCGTGACGTCATACTGACGCTATGTTACATAGTTACATAGTTAATACGATTGAAAAAAGACATTAGTCCATCAAGTTCAACCAAGGGATAGTTCGGGACATGAATCCCAGAAGGAAGTGAGACTCGGATTTCTACCAATTTTCCTAAGCATTACTGTCATTTACTGTAAGAATTCATCTAAACCCTTTTTAAAACTGTCAACTGTAACTCAACAGCTAACAGAAGGCATTTGCTACCATCAATTTCAATCTATGGCACACAAGTACAGGACAAAAAATTACACTGTCCTGGAATACGGATTCAACGTAATTGTATTACTAAAATAAGGGATTAACTCTGAATATGGGTGCACTAGAACGTGATGCACATGGCAATTACACTCAACTTGCAGTCTCTCTTCTGTCTCCCTAAGCTATCCCTAAAGTCTGTGAAAACCCTCCCTACAATATCCCTGCACTTTTCCTCTCCAATATTTTTTTTTTTTTCAAAACAGTTTTCAGCAACACTGAGAGCTTGCCACGTCTCTCCGTATGCTCAGCTCTCAGTGAATTGGCGGCAACCGCGCAGGATGAAAGTTTTATAGGGCTGAAACATCACAAGGGATGACTATCTGTGGATTGACTGGCTATTCAGCATTATAAGTGATTTCGCGTTCCTGGACATCTTACTTTCGCTTTGTAACATGTGCAGCCACCATTTTAAGAAATCTTGATTTGTTAGCACGAAGCGCTAGGAAATATGGCTTTGTTGCGAATCAAATTTTTTTCAAATTCCATTTTGAATGCTTCACTTCGCTCAACACTATCAGGTGAGCTTTCTATTTGAAGATTTTGGTGGAATCTTAATTTCCTTTGACATTACCACCCCAGGGAGCGCTATGTCTCTCTCTCTCTCTCTCTCTCTATCTCTCTCTCTCTCTCTCTCTCTTTATATATATATATATATATATATGTATATATATTTGTAAAGTGTTTCAGTATTTGAAAGTGTATTTGCTGTTGTTTGGTTTTCATTTCTCCTCTCAAATACAGCTAGCTAGAGAAAGAACCAAGTATATGAAGGTTTTTTTTTTTTAAGCCATTAATATAGAATGGTAAAGTAGTTTGGTGACAGCATATAGTACAGGAGACATTTAATAAACCACTGAAATGCTTGTGTTGGAAGCAGTGACAGAAGCCTAATAGTCAGTTTTTTAAAATGGGAAGAAATATGGTTAATAAAAGATTTTTATGAGACAGGATTGCAGATATAGATGACATGCTCAAAACAGATGCTTTAAATAGGAAAAGGAGACAAATAAATCTGCCTTATAGGGATCAAGCAGGAATGCTGGTGGTTACAAAATATACTAAGTGAATTGTAGAACACCATACAGTCAATACAGGAACTTAATCTCACCTACTATATACTGTAGCATTTACAAGCTTACATTGACTGTGGACTTTTTTCCTCCAAATAAATCTTTCCTTATGCCCCATATCAGAATGCTCATCCTGTATTATTTCAATCAGGTTTTTCATTATAAACATATTTTTAAACTAGTTTAAATGTTTATTGCTTTCTACACCAAAAAATAATAATTTTTTTTACACTGACCAATAGAGCATAAACAAAAAGTTTACTATTTCTGTTTTGTTCAACTCACTTGTCAGCTGTGCTGTGTAGACTGGGACAAGGTCAACAGAGGTTGTGACATTTCATGACAGATGACAGCTGTAGTGCACTTCTGAAGGTCTAGATAAAATATACCGCAATACTACACATTCTGCACAGAGATAAGACATAATATGCAGGCCTTCTCCCTGATTTCTGGGGCTATGGTCCTGTTGTCCATCAATTCATGAAGTTTGTAATAGTATTTCTGACAATTCTTCGACCATTAACTGCAATTCACTGTAGCAGTTAAAGGGTACATGTCCTGCTTCACTGTCTTTAAAGCAAATATAGGAAGGGCATGCATATCTCCAAGATGAAAGTGTTTAAAAAAACAAACTACAACATTTAAAAAATATCACAAATGCCTTATTTTTCTCATAATTGATTAAACTAAATTAAATTGTTATACATTCCCTTTAAAAGTCAATTATACCAATACATTAGCAGAGTTTTCTTGTGACTTATGGAACAACATGCTGCTGAAATCTTTCTTCCTTTTCTAACTCCTCAAATTAGTGTAGAGTCATTAGCAAAGGATTCTATGCAGACAATCATCTTGGGCATAAAGTTGGTCTTGTATTGTGTCTTCTTTTACAGTAGATAAACTGTTTACTGCCTGCAACTTAACGTGGGTTTAGACTGCATGATGTAGCAGCCAATTGTCAGGAGGGAAGCACTCCTTCCTGACAGTCGGCTGCTCATTAAATGAAGGAGACTGCTGCATTTACATGTATGATCTCCTTAACAGTATGAAGATGAGGGATCGATTGTGATTCCTTGTCCTCATACAGAATGATTGTTTCTGGGCAGCAGATCTCTGTTTAGACAGCACAATCTTCTGCCAGGAAACGATGATTGGTGGTGCCTGCATGAACGACAAGATCATCAGATGAACGTGCGTTTCACAGGAATGGTCATTCCTGATAATCTGCCTGAAAATTGCCGTGTGTAATTCCACCTTTAGGCACCATGGCTCAAGTGTGCCAGATACCTCTGCATTCCCTATAGCAAACAGTAGAGTTGAGTGAACACCTGGATGTTCGGGTTCGAGAAGTTCGGCCGAACTTCCCGAAAATGTTCGGGTTCGGGATCCGAACTCGACCCAAACTTCACCCTGAACCTGAACCCCATTGAAGTCAATGGGGACCTGAACTTTTGGGCACTAAAAAGGCTGTAAAATAGCCCAGGAAAGGGCTAGAGGGCTGCAAAAGGCAGCAAAATGTAGGTAAATGCCCTGCAAACAAATGTGGATAGGGAAATGACTTAAAATAACATTAAATAGAGAAAAATAATAAATAAACATTCTAAATTTGAGCCCAAGTGAGTGACAGTGGCACCTGTCACCCAGCAAACAGAGAATGTGGCAGCAACGCCACCACATCTGTAATCATCACCAAGCATCTCCACCAAATCACATGAAAGTGTTCAGTTATCAGCTGTCCATCTCCCAAACACTGGAGAGAAAAAGAAATAGAAAGAGGAAGTACCCCCCTACCCATGGCTCTGAATGCCTTATTTCAAACTTCCTGGTCCTTTGAAATGCTGTCATTCTGTCTGGTGGACAGTTTTAAAAACCTTATGGCGGTGGCTGTCCCACAGTACGTGTATCCCAGCCGCCTCTATTTTTGCCGGCGAGCCATCCCTTCCCTGCACAACCAAGTGGCGGACAAAATCAGGTATGCACTGCGCAACGCTATCTATGGCAACGTCCACATAACCAACAACACAGTGGGTAAATGTAGCGGCTTGCCCAGAGACGGATAGAATTTTTGCCAATGTCCTTCCGCCCCCGAGGATTGCTGGGCATTTCTCTTTGTATCCTGCTACCTCCTCCTCCTCCTACTCTGCTTCCTCCTACTTCTCTACCACCCCCTCATCCACTCAGTGTAACACCTTCACCACCCACAGCAGCACAGCCAGAGGAAATGACAGCAGTCTGTTTTAAAACGTGTGTGTTTGTGGTAAAAACTCCACAACCCGCAGGAGCTGTGGACAGGCATGGGACAACAGACGGATGATTGGTTGGTGCCATTATGCCTTCAGCCCGGCCTGGTGTTGTGCGCTAAAGGGGCAAAATGTAATAGCAGGTCTGGACCTAGCCGGTTTGATGCACATCCCCTGCCTGCCACATGTGCTGAATTTGGGGTGCAGAAATTCCTAAACAGTTAAAATCAATTCAGTTAATCGAACACCCCCCCCCCCCTTTCACTCAAACCATTAACAAACTATTTACAAATTTACTTAAAAACATATTAAAATAACTATAATGTAGCTAAACTAAACCAACATAGGCCCTGGCCTGGAACACAATTGTCCAGCCATGGCACAGTTCTGGAGGATGAGGAGGATAAGTAGGATGAGGAGGAGTAGAAGGAACCGTGTTCTCAGCAGGGTGGCACCCAAGCCAGCTCACGGACAGCTGGGTCACCATCAGCACCTCAGAAGGCTGGGTTAGCATTGCCGAAATGTGGGAAAGCTTTGTCATCACGCTACGACAACCTGCACCAACAGCAGATCTGTAACGTGTTAGCAGGAGGCAGCATTTTAGCAACATGGTGGAAGGGTACACGTACTGACTGATGGGTTTGCCCAGGGGCGTAGCTACAGGGAAGCATGTGTGTAAGCTACTGTTTTGGGTCCCTGACCTCTAAGGGGCCCATCCAGGAGGAGGAGGAGGAGAACTAAAATACTTTGTCAGGGCCCCCTCCACAGTATTATGCAATGAAATTATATACAGGGGCAGAGTAGACAGTATAGAAAGCGGGTGAAAAATTAACCCAAACAGCCTCACATCCTACACAATCAACACCCCCCCCCCCTTTCACTCAAACCATTAACAAACTATTTACAAATTTATACACCTACAAATTGCCCCAATATATCTTATCAGCGGTTCTGCCATCGAACAAACACTATACCCTACAAATGCCCAAAAAGAGCAGAAAGCTCTTTTTGGGCATTTGGAGGGTATAGTATTTACAAATCTACTTAAAAACTTATTAATATAACTATAATGCATCTAAAGTAACTATATAAACAATCAAAACTATATACACGCCTTATCCTTAGGCTACATGCACACGACCGATGCCTGCCTCCGCGTCCGCTCCTCCTGCAAATTTTGCATCCGTCAAAAAAAACGGATGACGGACCGTTTTTTTTACGGATCCGATTTCTATAGCAGATCCATTGTAAAAATGCCTCTCCTTGTCCGCAAAAGTGAAAAAAATAGGACATGCACAATTTTTTTGACTGAATGAAAACACGGATCACGGATGCGGAACAAAAATGGTTGACCTTCCGCATTTTTTGACGGACCCATTGAAATGAATGGGGAAACATCCTATCCGTGAAAAAAAAACGGAATGGACGCGGAAACAAACAACGGTCGTGTGCATGGGGCCTTAACTTAAGGCCAGCCAATTACAAGTGGCTCGGAGGGTGGGTTCCTGCACCAATATAGGCCCTGGCCTGGAACACAATTGTCCAGCCAGGGCACAGTTCTGGAGGATGAGGAGGAGTAGTAGGAACGCTGGGGGATACAGAGGACACAGACAATATATACCTCCCTTAAAGAGGATAGCTTGTCCTTGCCTCTGGGCAGCCTGGCAGACATGAGCGACAACATGCTGCAGTGCCTGCGCAACGACCGCCCAGTTAATGCCACATTCTAACTTGTGCTGATTACTGCCGTCCTTAATTCCCTCACTGGAGTGTGATAGGAAGATGAGCCCACTAGTAGACACGCTGCTGATGTCATTTACACCTGACACTGTGGACTCAGTGGAAGCACAAAGTGAAGGCAGAGGAGGAGGAGGAAGAATTTGCCAATGCAGCTGGGTCACCACCAACACCTCAGAAGGCAGGTTTATCATTGGCAAAATGTGGAAAAACTTTGTCATCACGCAACAACAACCTGCACCACCAGCAGATCTGGAACATCTTACCAAGAGGCAGCATTTCAGCAACATGTTGGAACAGTACACATACTGACTGATGGGTCTGCCTAGGGGAATAGCTACAGGGCAAGCAGGGGAAGCAACTGCTTTGGGGCCGTGACCTAGAAAGGGCCCATCCAGGAGGAGTAGGAGGAGTAAAGGACTTTGCCAGGGCCCCCTCAACAGTATTATACAATGAAATTATATACAGTGGCAGTATAGACAGTGTAGAAAGTGAATGGAACAGCTGCTGGGCCTGGTCTGAGAGAGTGATCTTTAGTAGCCACAGGCATGGCGGCATGAAAGGAAGGGGTTGCGCAAAAATTACTGGGGGAGGGGGGCCCCATTCAAAAATTTGATGTAGTGCCCAATAATTTCTAGCTACGCCACTGGGTCTGGCCCATTCAACTTCTGGGTCTTCAAATTGGGCACATGTCCTGAGGTTGCCCTTTACGCCTTGGAAGTGCTGGCCTACCACTGTATTGTCTGAACGTGTGTTTAGCATGGCTGGGGGCATTATCACAGATAAGTGCAGCCACTTGTCCGCAGACAATGTTGGCAACTAAGCTTTCGTTTATTAAAAAGAACCAGACATGGATCCCACGGACTTGTTTGAACCTTATGCAGAATAGACATGTATACCGGCCTCACCCAACCATTGTTGTAAAATTAAAAATAAAAAAAACAGTTATTGGAGACTACCTTTGGCTTCACAGCCCAAAAAGGCTTCATTTCATGCAAGAATGTAACCGCCACTTGTAAGTTCCCTGTCAGTTATGCAGTGCAGGGGATTGTACCTGGCAAAAATGGAAATATTTCACCCAACAATTTAAAATATAACGTATAGTATTAAACTTGTCCAGCCACAGCTAAAACCAATGATTTATGGTATTGCTATTTTGGCAATTAAATTTCACCCCAGAACAAAAGCTATTCTTTGACGGACACTATGAAACTTGTCCAGCCACAGCTGAAACCCCATATTTAGTGTATTTCTATTTTTGCAACTGATTTTCACCCCCCAAAAAATATATCCTTTGACGGACACTATGAAACTTGTCCAGCCACAGCAGAAACCCCAGATTTACTGTATTTCTATTTTTGCAACTGATTTTCACCCCAGAAAAGAAATATATCCTTTGACGGACACTATGAAACTTGTCCAGTCACAGATAGAACCCCAGATTTACTGTATTTCTATTTTTGCAACTGTATTTCACCACAGAACAAAATCTATCCTTTGACGGACACTAGAGAAATTGTCCAGTCACAGCTGGAACACCAGATTCAGGGTATTGCTATTTTGTCAATTGAATTTCACCCCAGAACAAAATCTTTCCTTTGACGGATACTATTAAACTTGTCCAGTCACGGCTGGAACACCAGATTTACGGTATTGCTATTTTGGCAACTGAATTTCACCCCAGAAAATAATAAATCCTTTGCCGGACACTATTAAACTTGGCAGCCACTGCTGGGACACCAGATTTATGGTATTGCTATTTTGGCAATTGAATTTCACCACAGGAAAAAATATATCATTTGCCGGACACTATTAAACTTGGCCAGCCACAGCTGAAACCACTGATTTATGGTATTGCTATTTTGGCAATTGAATTTCACCCCAGAAAAAAATAGATCGTTTGCCGGACACTATTAAACTTGTCCAGTCTCAGCTGGAACATCCTGATTTACGGTATTGCTATATTGGCAACTGAATTTCACCCCAGAAAATAATAAATCCTTTGCCGGACACTATTAAACTTGACCAGCCACTGCTGGGACCCAAGATTTACGGCATTGCAATTTTGGCAATTGAATTTCACCACAGAAAAAAAAAATATCCTTTGCCGGACACTATTACACTTGGCCAGCCACAGCTGAAACCACTGATTTATGGTATTGCTATTTTGGCAATTGAATTTCACCCCAGAAAAAAATATATCCTTTGCCGGACACTATTAAACTTGTCCAGTCACAGCTGAAACACCAGATTTACGGTATTGTTATTTTGGCAACTGAATTTCACCCCAGGAAATAATAAATCTCTTGCCGGACACTATTAAACTTGGCTAGTCACAGCTGGAACACCAGATTTACGGTATTGCTATTTTGGCAACTTAATTTCACCTCAGAAAATAATAAATCCTTTGCCGGACACTATTAAACTTGGCCAGCCACTGCTGGGACACCAGATTTATGGTATTGCTATTTGGGCAATTGAATTTCACCCCAGAAAAAAATATATACTTTGCCGGACACTATAAAACTTGGCGAGCCACAGCTTAAACCACTGATTCATGGTATTGCTATTTTAGCAATTGAATTTCACCCCAGAAAAAAATATATCCTTTGCCGGACACTATTAAACTTGTCCAGTCGCAGCTGGAACACCAGATTTACGGTATTTCTATTTTTGCAATTGAATTTCACCGCAGAAAATAATATATCCTATGACGGACACTATGAAACTTGTCCAGTCACAGCTGGAACACCAGATTTACGGTATTGCTATTTTGGCAATTAAATTAAATTGGGGCCTATGGGAGAACTGCAGATGCACATATTTTAAGTTCTCTAGAATGTGTGAGAGACTTTGAGCCAACCAGCTTGGCCTCCCAGAACCCAGAAGACTGCCAGGTTCTGCGGAACCACCGGCTTCATTTGTAATTGTGGCTGATGAAGGGTTTCCGTTGGCACCTCATGTCATGCGGCCCTTCCCTAGATGCAACCTGGATGGCAGCAGACGTATCTTTAACTATCGGCTGAGTAGAGCCTGTCAGTATGTTGAGTGTGCGTTTGGAATACTCACACACAAGTCGAGAGTTTTACTGTCATCCTTACAGATGGCACCGGAGAATGCCACCTGAGTTATTCAAGCATGTGTGATCCTGCATAACTTCGTCAGCATTCACGATGCTCCCTCAGAAGTTGATTTATTAGAACCTGGTCCATCTTCTTCATCTGGAGGATCGGACCAGACCCTTCATGGATGACCTGGAACTGCAGGGATTGCAGTTCGGGCCCTTTATGAACAATGTTTTTAAAGTCCTGAGGGTGAATTGCCATGGCAGACTATGAAGTGATCTAGACTCTGGTCATCATAGTTGTTTTTCTTTTCTAGTAAGTTTTTTTTTATTTTGGTGTGGGGGGGGGGGTTTACATGTAGATGTGTAGGAACTCACAAGACAAAGAGGACCTTTGACTTGGGCTCATGGGCTGGGGTTAAACAGTAGCCAAAACGTAAAAAAAAAAAAATTGTCTGTGGTTTAATTCATGTTCATTGTTGAAAGTAGGTAATTTTGTTTATTTTTGTCTACATAAACCCTCTCATATGTTTCATACCTATTGTGGGTTTACTGACGTGCACTCATGTTTAGATATATTTCACAACATATTTTATTTGTTTAGGTATGCAGAACACTTCAAGATGCTGTCCAAGGAGGTTAAGATGCCGCCTTTGGAGGTTATCCCAGCACTTTCGGACATTTGGGAAATCCTTTGCCATGTGTATGGTTGTCTTTAAAGTATATGCACAGCCCTAGTTGTAATTAATACAATAAAGTAAGCTACACTATGTGTATTATGTTAGTCCTGTTTACATTTCAATAAAAAACTAAATTATGTTATTAAGTGTTATAACATATTGAATAAAAGGCTAAACATTTTTATTACCATATTTCTTTACATGATAAAATAAAATTAACACATATAAGAATGGCTTTAAATTCATCCTGTATTAAAAAAAAACAACACAACATAACTTAAAAATCATATGTCCATAAGGTCTCTTAAGAAAGGTCCTGGAGAACTTGCACAAGGCCCAGCCTGTGCTATGACACCATGCTGGGCCCAGGATGTTGTGACACTATGCTGGACTCCTGTGGCTAACATTAAAGCGCGGTGCTACAAGTTATCCACAGTCCGCACCAGCTTCAGTATATCCATGGTATCCATGATGGTGGCCACAGAACCCATAATTTATACAAATATATATATATTTTTTTCTTCTGAATATTTTTGGATAAAGGGAGCTAGCCCACTGAGCATGCACTCCTCCTTCCCTTCACTCCTACTCTGCCTCAAATAATCCAGCACCTCAGAATCGATCAGGGCTCGAGTATTTGAGCTATAATCCGGTATGTCTCTAGACCCCTTCTGCGTCGTGGCTATCTCCTGGGTAGTTAAGGGCTTAATGGACCTGCTGCAACTCCCTCCAAAGCAGAAGAGTCCTCTGGTCTCTCAGGACGACCCTTCTGTGCCACATTTTCACCCTCTTAAGCCACAGGACGAGGGGATTCCAGGGACCAGCAGCTTGCTCTTCTTCCGTAGAGTTAGTTGCATAACCCCCTAGTTCCTCCTGGCTGTCAATGGTGCTGTGAAGGAGAGATCATATTTAATAAACAATGTGTGTATAAAAGGGTATGACCATACTACACATTTAATAACCCACACTGGGACACAGGGGTCCAGCAGCCTAGTAAAATTTTTGATGAACTATGCTGAGTATTGCTTGTCATTATTGAAAAGCTGGAGAACCTCTTAATATAGTGGTTATTTTGGTTCCAAAATAGCACCACAAATAAACCCTTCATATCTCATGTAGTGTATAAAGTAAAGTACATTATTTGATAATTTCTTGGTCCATTGTTCTCATTAGCAACGTGCTGCATTGCAGAGGCTAAGGTCTGTTTCAGTAGTAGTGATGAGCGATAGTGGCAATATGCAAATTCGCGATATTTCGTGAATATTTGTTAGAATATTTGTCATATATTCGCTAATATTTGTATTCGAGATTACTCTATTGATTGCAAAAAATCGGCAATTAAATATTTGTTTAATGCGAATCTTCTAACACCCAAATATATAGCACTATACAATATCATGTTATGTATTCTTTTTTTACAATATTCATCATTTTTTCAAATTTAATGTGAACAGTCATTGGCCCAAAAGCAACTTAAGAGGGAGAAATTATGATTCAGATGGAGAAAAATAATGAATATTCTAAAAAACGAAAATATAGCACTATATTCTAGTGCTATATATTCGGGTGTTAGAAGATTCACATTAGAAGAAGAATATTCTAATTCACTACAGACTACAATATTGAAGCCTTTTCATATTGGCACACAATCAAGAAACAGGTAGGTATACTAGTTAATGGGTTCATATGAAAAAAAAACAAAAAAAAGGATATTCGTTTTTACGAATATATATCACTATATTCGAAATATTCACGAATTTTCGAAGTGCCGATATTCGCAATAAAAATTTGAATATCTGCGATCAACACTATTCAGTACTGGCAGTGATGTACCGTCCTTGTCCACACTGTGGTACACACCGACTTCTGCCTAGCAATGTTGACGAGCTGTTGATGGGACCTGCACAGATGGATGTTCCTTCTCGCTGTCCTCAGATGTTTCACATGTCACCCATTTGGGCAGGTCATGTCAGTAGAAACAATGCTAGATTAAAGTCTTCTTCTACCATGGTCTGGACAAGGGCAGTATATTACCAGCTGAGAACAAAGTGTACCAGACATGTGCAATCCAGGCAACAAGTGAGAGCATAGCAGAAGAAATGACTTATATGCTGTTATCATTCATACAAAATAAAAGCCACAATCTAGCTTTTTTTGCCATGTATACAATGAGAACAACTACTAAACACAGCCTAAGATCCAGCACAGGGCGCAGAACTGAAGCTGCTTCATGTAGACACTCTGGAGTCTGTTTCAGCACCTAGCACATATGCTCAGTTAATGTTTATAAACGAAAAACACATGGGCAAAGTTGGCAGGGCCTAGCATTTGTGAATCACGGATCCGCAAAAAACGGATAACATAAGGATGTGTTCCGTATGCATTCTGCATTTTTTGCGGACCCATTGACTTTAATGGAGTGACGGAACCTTATTTGTTGGCAATAATAGGACAAGTTCTATCTTTTAGCGGAACGGATATAAGGAAATGTGAAAAACAGAATGCATACAGAGTACATTCGTTTTTTTTTTTGCGGAACCATTGAAATGAATGGTTCCACATACGGATTGCAAACGGAACAAGCAAAAATGGAACGGAAACAGAAAAAAAAAAACGTTTGTGTGCAAGAGGCCTTAGAAAGAGACTGTCATGTCCTAAATGATGTCTGATTATCATTTTTTACATGGGATAACACCCGTTAAATATAAATTTAATCTACACATTCCAACACTAATAAACTAGGCTTGGCGATGCTGGTGTTACTTTAAGGAAACAATTAACAATTGAATCCTTTGTACAATTACTTCCCCCGTTGTCTTTTACTATGAAGTGCTAATACCTCCGCAGTTTTTCATTTAGTATATCAATAAATCAATAATGTTCTCCATCCTCCTAGTGGGGCACCACCTTGTGACCTTAGATACATTTAAATACTCATTGTCCCCCGTGTAAATATGGTTCCTTTCCTGAATAGAAGTGCAGAACAAGGAGACAGTGGGTGATCTATTATGGCTACTTCATACAAAGACCACTCTTTATTTGAAATTAAAATTATGTATCGGTATCACAGTGCATACTGTATAATTTCAATACAGCTGAATCCTGAAAGATACGTTGTGAACCAAACTGTTTTGGGATTCCTAATCCTAACCTGAGAATATTTTTTTTTCCTTAAAGTATCCTATACTTAAAGAGGTTGTCTCACTTCTGCAAATGTCATTTATCATGTAGAGAAAGTTAATACAAGCCACTTACTAATATATTGTGATTGTCTATATTGTCTCGTTTGCTGGCTGGATTCCTTTTTCCATCACATCATACGCTGCTCATTTCTATGGTTACGACCACCTTGCAATCCAGCAGTGGTGGTCGTGCTTGCACACCATAGGGAAAAGCACCAGCCTATGTGAGCGGTCACAGTCCCGTCCACCAGAGAGGCCGGCATTTTTACCTATACTGTGCAAGCACAACCACCGCTGCTGGATCGCAGGGTAATCATAAGCCCTGGAAACAAGCAGTGTATAATGTAATGGGAAAATGAATCCAGCCAACAAAAGAGGCAATATGGAAAATGACAATACATTTTTAAGTGCCTGGTATTAACTTTCTCTACATAATAAATGTCACTTGCTGAATTGACTAAACCCCTTTAAAGGGGCTATCCCACAAATTTAAAACAACATTTTTCTCACTTATCTGGAGGGCTTTTTTCCCTTTTTGTGTGTGGGCAGCAGCTCATCATGCACCTCAATCTTCCATGTTGCAATACCATAACCTCTTGACCCTTTCCATTGCATAGAAAATAGTCCCTCTCATATAGCCCTAGAGATACATATGGTACACAATGACTCCACAATTTCCTTCTCTACTGTATAACAAGAGATACCTACAACTCTATATTTCTATTAATTTAGAAGTAGGGATTATTGAATGAAAGGTGTCTCGGCTGCTTCACCTGCTTTACTGTGATATCACTATGCCACATCAAAGTTGAGGGGAAGGAACCAGGAAAGCTACTGTATGTTAGTCCACCAGTGAATGCAGGAGAAGGTAGACATAAGGTGAAACAGCAGGGGTCTCTACCAGATAATATAATGTACATTTAAAAAGAACAATAGTTTTTCTTTTTTTTATATTTTTTTATATTTTATTTATTTAACATCCCATATACATGACATAGTAAAACATTCTGTAAGATAACCCCTTTAGTGGTGCATTGCAAATGTTCACTCATATTTTAGATGATGTTAAAGTATATTTGATCTTGCTGTGGTCATTTAAACTGCCAACTTTGTGATTGCACTGAATTCACTGCAACCAAATGCACTGCAATGTCTTACTGTGTTAGGCTTTTTTCACATCAACGGCATGGCTGTGTGCTGGATCTAGCCACATGAAGTTATAGCACATGCTAATGCATGGGAAAAGTTTAAGAGTTGCAAATGGTACCTAGTCAGATTCCATTTTTCAGGAATGTCTACCATTAAACATGGCTTTTTTTTTCAATCGGAGTAGATCCAATATTCTGTGCAGCTTAATTTGTATGTGTACATTGGCTGGATGTTATTATTTCTTTCAGTTGAAGGGAAAATCAGAAGCAATGTCGGAATATATTATATTTCAGTATTGAAAGAGTAGTAGATGTGCAACGGGCGCCTGCCTCTAGGACCCGCTATATAACGCGATCCAGATGTAGGAATGCCGTGTGGTATGTTGTGGCCTAAAATGTATCTTTATGTGTGTCACTGTGCTCCTACCTGGATATGGCTGGACCCCAGGCTTTGACTCCAAAGCAATAAATAGGGGGAATAATTGAGGGATTTTAAGAAATAACTTGAGTCCAGACCTTGAGATGAATGGCAGCTTTACTTTGAATAAACGTTTCTCCAAAACAGTTTCAGTCATTGTCTTGGTTCCAACAGGCTTTAACATTAAACTGACAGGCAAACTTAACTCTGCTATATCTCTGTTTCTCTCCGACTCTGCTGTACTGACAGGCTGGCTATATAACCCAGCTTCTCCTGTATGCTGCACTTTTTCCCTGTAGTCTGACTCTACGTTATGCCAGGGAACTTTCCTCCTGGCTCCTGAGGCTTTAAGATTTGGCCTTCATGGCCAGCAGAGCTTGGGGTGCTCTGTCTGATGTGGGCACATCCAGCCGAGACATGCCCCGGCACACCCTTCCCCTAGCTGGGGGTAAGCTAGACTGGAACTAACTGGTCCCCACCCTTGCTGCAGGAAGTAGGACTAGTCTGCTTCCCTCCAGAGAGGGGTTAGAATGGAAAGCTCCATTCTACCTAAGTACAGCTCTGCCATGTTTTCTGCCACCTGCTGGTGAACCAGGCACATTACATATGAACAGTTACATAACAAAATAGGAACGCACATTGTGGAGGGCCTAGAATAAATGCATAGGATGACATGAGGTTAGACCAATAAAGACAGCAGCAGGGTGTAGGAGTTGCAAAACCAATCGGGGATGTTACATTCCCGCTTACTTAAAACCAAGCCACCCTCGGCTTGTGCTTTGGATGTGCTCTAAGGGTACCCAAGGAAATTTAGAGTGCTGCAAGAGATTATTTATTATCATTGTATACATAGACTGATATAGCAACAGCTACCACTAGTTCTCTGCACATATGAATAGGGTGTCTATTCACAGTTTCCCCTCTCGGTAATAAACAGAGAACCAAAGAGTCTGCACCAAGGGCTCAAATACTCCATGACCTGGCTACAGTCATATAAGGAGCATGGGCGTGTCATCTACTTTAATCCCACCACAATACTATGAGACACCTGCAAATAAAAGAGTGACTTCAACCTGTAATCCCTTCCTAGCACCAAGGCCTTATAAGGCTTTATGCTTTGTCACCTTGATGACTGAACAGGTAGATAAACATACATATTCATAAGGCTGCACACTAAGCCTTAGGACACACCAAAGTAGGAGGAGAAGTGGGTTCTCTCCCAGAACTCCCACAGGAGTTACTCCCTCTACACACAGGGTTACCCTTGACATAGTTAGACCTGTTTGTGACTCTACATTGACGTCCTCAGAGGCAGTCCATATGAGCTAGAAAGTAAGGTGCTAGCTTTCTGGCTAACTACATAAAGTCCAAAGTCCATTTAAAAGTGCAAATGTACGTAATGTACCTGTAAAAGAGTAGATACAATGGTCTAAATAGTTGAACATTACTGAGACTGTAAAACATTAGTGCAAAAATAGTGCAAATATATAATGCAATCAAATTAACATTAAAATCTTTTCCTTAAGTGCTGGCGGATCAAGTGCACCAAACTGAAACAAGTAGTGCAAGTCATTTGTGATCTACAGTAGTGATGAGCGGCAGGGGCAATATTTGAATTTCCGATATCTCGCGAATATGTGGTAGAATATTCGTCATATATTTGTGAATATTCACATTCGAGATTATTCTATTGATTGCGAAAAAGCGGCAATCTAGTATTCGCGTAATGCGAATATTCTAAAACACGAATAGATATCAGTATAGAATATAGTGCTATATATTCGTTTTTTAGAATATTCACATTAAATTGGAAAAAATTATGACTATTCTAAAAAACAAATATATAGCACTATATTCTATTTGCATTATGCATTGACGATTTTTCGCATAAGAGAAAATAAATTAAATAATGAAGAATATTCAAATTCACTACAGACTACAGCAGGTAGGTATACTAGGTAATGGGTTCAGATGAAGAAAAAGACCAAAAGAAAAGAATATTGAAAATATTTGCGATACAAGTGCCGATATTCGCGATGAAAATTCGCAATCCGAATATTCGCGCTTAACAATAATCTATATGAGGTTATAAATAGTAAACTAACTAACTGTAAAGTTAGGGTCCGTACCGAACTTTGCAATTTTTGGTATCCGGACCTGAACCCGAACTTTGCCGGAAAAGTTTGGGTTCGAGTTCAGTGTTCGGGCATTTAATTGGCTGCAGGGAGAGTGTTAGGAATCTTATCGGGCTGTTAATTTTGTGGGTGACCTATAGTGAATTTTTGTGGGTGCAATACACCATCTTTGCACCCCTGACCAGAAAGATAATCATAAATGTGGCTGTTAATTCTGTGGGTGACCTATAGCGATTTTTTGTGGGTGCAATACACCATCTTTGTACCCCTGACACAGAAAGATAATAATAAATCTGGCTTTTAATTCTGTGGGTGATCTACAGCGATTTTTGGTGGGTGCAATGCAACATCTTTTTACCCCTAACACACAAATATAATAGATAATCCGTCTATAAGTTTGGTGGGGGACATATACCCATTTATTGTGTGAAGTACACCTGCACTGCATACATGCCAGGAAAAATAATATAGTTAATCCGTCTGTTAGTTCGATGGGTGACATATACCCATTTATTGTGTGAAGTATACCTGCACTGCATGCGTGACAGGGAAATAAATATAGTTAATATGTCTGTTTGTTCGGTGGGTGACATATTCCCATTTATTGTGTAAAGTACACCTGCACTGCATACATGCCAGGGAAAATAATATAGTTAATCCGTCTGTTAGTTCGATGGGTGACATATACCAATTTTTTGTGTAAAGTACACCTGCACTGCATACGTGACAGGGAAATAAATATAGTTAATCTGTCTGTTAGTTCAGTGGGTGACCTCAAAGAATGAGGATAGCATCAAATAAGGGACTTATTTGGCCCTGGTCGTGGTCTGTTGGAACTCCTGTTGCAGAGAGAGGACGTGGTCGATCTGTGCCACCTACACACCCAAATGAAACACCTTCCTCAGGTGCATGTAGGCGACAGAACGTTCAGTGTTATTTTGTAGGCCCGAATACAGGTGTACGAATGGTGAGGCCAGAACAAGTAGGGGCGGTAGTAGATTGGGTGGTTGATAGTGCCTCCAGTTCCTTCACATTGTCTCTGAAAGCGCAGAGTTGGCACCTGCAGACCATGGGCATCTGTCTTTCACCTCACCCCCTTGCAAATTAGCCAAGCAGTCTGACCCCTATGTCAAGCAACAGTCTCATGCTTTTTAATGACTCTGCTGGCAGGGTTTCCGTGGGCCGTCTACATAGCCCTGCCCCAGAAGTGGAAGAGATTGAGCGCACTGATGCCCAATCACTTATGTTTCAGTATGTGGACATGGGAAGACAACCGCAGCACATCTCTGATGATGAAAATACACAGGTGCCAACTGCCAACTGCTGCGGCTTTCTGCAGTGTGCAGACCGGCAAGGATGGCAGGGGTGAAGAGTGGGTGGAAGATGATGTGGAGGATGATGAGGTCCTAGACCCCACATGGAATCAAGGACATGTGAGTGACGTGTGCAGTTCGGAGGAAGAGGTGGTGGTCATACAGCGCCAGCCGCAAAGCAAAAGAGGGAGCAGTGTGCAAAAGCAGGGTGGCCGTCCCTTAGCCAGTACGCCTGCTACTGCCCACCACACTCAGGGACTGAGCACACCAAAGCCAGCTACAAGGAGTTCACTGACGTGGCAGTTCCTCAGACAATGTGCTGACGACAAGACGCGAGTGGTTTGTATGCTGTGCAATCAGAGCCTGAAGTGAGCTATAAATGTTCTAAACCTGAGCACCACCTGCATGACCAAGCATCTAAATGCAAAGCACTAGCTGCAGTGGAGTAAACACCTCAAAAACCACAAAAAGATCTCAGGCTCCTCCTGCTCTCTCTTCTGCTGCAGTCGCGGCCTCTTCCTCCCCCTCTGGAGTGACAGTGGCACCTGCCACCCCACAAACAGGGGATGTGGCAGCAACGCCACCACTTCCGTCACCGTCACCAAGCATCTCCTAAACACTGGAGAGAAAGAGGAAGTACTCCCCTACCCACCCGCGATCCCTGGCCCTGAATGCCAGCATTTAAAAATTCCTGGCCTTTGAAATGATGTAATTCCATCTGGTGGAGATGGAGATTTTTAAAAATATTATGGCAGTGGCTGTCCGACAGTATGTGGTACCCAGCTCCCACTACTTTTCCAGGCGAGCCATCCCTGCCCTGCACAAACAACTGGTGGACAAAATTAGGCGTACATTGTGCAACAACATCTGTGGCAACGTCCATATAACCACTGATACGTGGACCAGTATGCACGAGCAGGAACGTTATATCTCCCTAACTGCACACTGGGTAAATGCAGTGGCGGCTGGGCCTGAGGTGGATAGCAGTTTGGCGCATGTCCTTCCGCCACCGAGGATTGCAGGACATTTTTCTTTGTCTCCTGTTGCCATCTCCTGCTACTCTCTTCCATCTCTACTGCCTCCTCATCCGGTCAGCATAACACCTTCACTACCAACTTCAGCACAGCCATAGGGAAACAATAGCAGGCTGTTTTGAAACTAATCTGCTTGGGGGAAAACCCCCAAAGCACAGGTGTTATGGACAGGCATAGAACAATAGACCAATGAGCCACTGAGCCTCAAGCCCGGCCTGGTGGTGTGCGATAATGGGCGAAATCTCGTAGAAGCTCTGGGCCTAGCCGGTTTGATGCACATCCATTGCCTGGCGCATGTGCTGAATTTGGTAGTGCAGAGGTTCCTGAAAAATTATCCCGATATGTCAGAGCTGCTGCAGAAAGTGCGGGTCGTCTGTACGTGCTTTCGGCATTCTCACCCTGCTGCTGCGCACCTGTCTGCACTGCAGCGTAACTTCCACCTTCCCACTCACCGCCTCATATGCAATGTGCCCACAAGGTGGAACTCCACCTTGCACTTGCTGGAGAGACTGTGCGAGCAGCAGCAGGCGATAGTGGAGTTTCAGCTGCAGCACGCACGGGTGAGTCGCTCTGCGGAACAGCACAACTTCATCACCAATGACTAGGCGTCCATGAGGGATGAGTGTGCCTTGTTGCGCTGTTTTGAGTACTCTACCAACTTGGCCAGTGCCGATGACGCCATCTTCAGAATTACTATCCTATTTCTATGTCTCCTTGAAAAAAAACGCTTCGGGCGATGATGGAAGAGGATGTGGCATAGGAGGAAGAGGAGGAGGAAGAGGGATCATTTCCACGGTTATTAGTTCAGTTATTTGCAAGTGGCTTAGAGGGTGGGTTCCTGCACCAACAGAGGCCAGGTACAAAATTGTCCAGCCGGGCACAGTTCTGGAGGATGAAGAGGTTGAGGATGATGATGATGAGGAGGAACCGTATTCACAGCAGGGTGGCAACCAAAGCAGCTCAAGGGCATTACTGGAACTTGGCTGGGGGGATACAGAGATATTGTCGTTGCCTCTGGGCAGCCTGATTCAGATGAGTGACTACATGCTGCAGTGCCTGCGCCACGACCGTCGAGTTGCCCACATTCTAACCAGTGCTGATTACTGGGTGCCCACCCTGCTGGATCCCCGCTACAAGGACAACATGCCGTCCTAAATTAGGTCACTGGAGCGTGATCGGAAGATGCTAATGGCATTCCCATCTGACATTGGGCGCTTAGTGGAAGCACAAGGCGAAGGAAGAGGAGCAGGAAGAAGTCGCCAACGCAGCTGGGGCACCGCCAGCACCTCAGAAGGGAGGGTTAGCATGGCGGAAATGTGGAAAAGCTTTGTCAGCAGGCCAAATCAACCAGCACCACCAGCTGATATGGAATGTTTTAGCAGGAGGCAGCATTTCAGCAACATGGTGGAACAGTATATGACTGATTGGTCTGAGTCATGAGTAAGGACCTAAAACAGAAGTAGGGTCCGAAACGCGTAGACTGAACCATTGTACTCTGTGCCATGTCTGTACTGGATTTTACCGCATAGCAATAAAATTGAAGTTTCAACGGAAGCTGGATCCAACTATTTTCTTTCGTATATGACTGATTGGTCTGCCCCATTCAACTTCTGGGTCTCCAAATTGGGCACATGGCCTGAGCTTGCCCTTTGCGCCTTGGAGGTGCTGGCCAGCCGTGCGGCCAGTGTATTGTCCGAACGTGTGTTTCACACAGCAGGGGGGTGATCACAGACAAGAGCAGCCACCTGTCCTAAGCCAACATGGACAAGCTCACGTTCATTAAAATGAACCAGGCATGGATCCCACAGGACTTGTCCATACTTTGTGCAGAACAGACAAGTTTACCAGCCACACCCAGTCATTGTTATACTCCAGCGCACTTTCTCTTTGAATTCTCTTTTCTATTTCCCTATGTTTTGGGGTCTTCTCAAATCTATAAAAATAAATAAATAAATAAAGGAAAAAATACTAAAATTAAAAAAACTGCAAAAACAGTGTTAGCTACCTCCTTTTCCTCCACCACCGTTTCCACCTACACTGCCACATCCACTGCGTCCTCAACCTCATACTCCATTTTAACCTCTGCCTCCTAGTTCAAGATCATACTTTTTTACTTTTTTTCTATTCTATGTTATTTTAAGTAATTTCCCTATCGACATTTGTTTGCAGGGCAATTTCTCCTACTCTTACCCCCATTTTGCTTCCTTTTGCAGCCCTCTAGCCCTTTTAATGACTTTTTTGGAACAATTTTAGTGCCCCAAAGTTTGGGTCCCCTCTTATGGGGTTCTTATGGGGTTCCTCTTGTGGTAAATATTATATGACTATTTTATTCTGTGGGTTGATACGGTTATGATGATACTAAATTTATATAGTTCTTTTATGTTTTACTACTTTTTCAGCATAAAATCCCTTCTTTGTTAAAAATAAATGATATTTTGCATCGCTATATACTAAAGTCCATAACATTTATACTGTTTCACTAATGTAGCTGTGTAGGAGCTTGTTTTTTGAGGGATGGGCTGCAGTTTTTATTATAATATTTGGGTACATATGTCTTTTTGATCACTTTTTATACAATTTTTTTGTTGAGGTAAAGTGGGCAAAAATAGACATTCTGTCAGTGTTTTTTATTTTTATATTTTATGGGGTTCCTCTTGTGGTAAATATTATGTATATTTTTTTTCTCCAATGTAGCTGTTTGGGGGCTTGTTTTTTGCAGGACTGACAGTAGTTTTTATTGGTATCTTTTTTGGGTACATACAACTTTTTGATCACTTTTTTGTGTAGGTTAGGTGACAAAAACAGCAATTTCATCTTTTTTTTATATTAATTTTTATGTGTGCACCGCGCAGGATTAGTAACATGATATTTTTATAGATCAAGTCATTACGGACACGGCAATAGCAATTATTAGCATTTTTTTATTTTTTCATTTATATTGACATAATCGAACGGATATGAAGAAAGATCATTTTTATTAACATTTATATTTTTATTTATTTATTTATTTGACCTTTTTTTAACAATTTTTTTTTATCAAGACCCATTTAGATCTTGAAGATCCAGTGGGCCTGATGGCTATATAGTGCATTGCAATAGACATCTATTGCAATGCACTGTTTAGTCAGTGCTACACTTACATTAGGGTCTGGTTCTGATCAGTCTTAGGTACATGGCAGCCTTGATACAAGGGCTAAGATAACTTAATATATGTGCTATCTTTTATATTATACAAGGACCATTGCCTTTTAGTTTATATGTTAGGGGTTACACTAATTTCAACTTATAATTTTGTTAAGGACTTCAATGTCTCATGCTACAATTCAAAGCCTTGCAAATAACAGCCACTGGGTGGCCACTAGAGATTAGCAAAGTTTGGAAAATTTTGATTACAAATGACCATATTTTTCACTTAATAAGACACATCAGCCTATAAGACACTCCCCAGGTTCAGACAATAGAAAATTAGAAAAAATTATTTTCTACGTATGGTTTACTGAGGTGGAAGGTTCAAGGTCAGTATCTTTAGGGTGTAGTCTAAGGGGGAAGGGGATACTTTTGGCAAGCTCCTGTTACCCTTAGTATGTTATCTGCTGACCATTCTACCAAACAACAACGATGCATGTGGTCACCATACATAATTACATAGTTAATACGGTTGAAAAAATACAGTACAAAGATCAAGTTTAACCTAGATTATACACTTGTATAGGAGAGTTCCGTCCCATTGAAATTAATTTGACAGCTTGGGTGTAATGCTCATGGCTGCAGATGCGACGGCAAGCAGTTAAACAATAAAGATGAGGCAGTGCTGGCACAGCACGTGCCTTCTATTCAAACAGCTGATCGGCGGGGGTGCTTGCTGAGGATAGGTCATCAATAAATATAACTTGGACAACCCATTTAATGATATAGAGGATGGAATTAATAGTGCTGTTTCTCTTTTCGCAAATTACACTAAATTTTGTAATACAGTCCAGTCTATGCAAGATGTTAATACGTTATAAGCTGACTTGGACAAACTTACTGTTTGGGCCTCCACTTGGCAAATGAGGTTCAATACAGATGAATGTAAAGTTATGGACCTGGGGGGAAATAATCTGCATGCAGCATATGTCCTGGGGGAAGGGGATAAAACTGGGAGAGTCACTGGTTGTGAAGGATCTAGGTGTATTAGAAGAACATAGACTAAATAGCAGCATGCAATGCCAGTCAGCTGCCTCAAGGGGCAACAAAATTTTGTATTGTATTAAAAGACATATGAACTCGCAGGACAGGCATGTAATATTGCCACTATACAAAGCATTGGTATGACCTGGAATACATGGTTCAGTTCTGGGCACCAGTCCATATAAAGGATGCCCTGGAGTTAGAAAAAGTGCAAAGGAGAGAAACTAAACTCATAAAGGGCCTGGAAGATCTTAAACTGAAATTGTTTAGTCTTAAAAAATACGTCTAAGAGGGGACATGGTTAACCTGTACAAATATATAAATAAACCATATAAAAAATATCAAGATAAGCTATTCTGTGTTAAAAACAAGGGCCACTCCTTACGCCTGGAGAAAAAAATATTTGGTCATAAGAAGTGACAAACATTCTTTACAGTAAGGTCTATGAGTCTCTGGAATAGCCGCATGAGCTGGTCACAGCAAATATAGGAGATGGCTTCAAAAAAGGTTTAGATTACTTTTTAATTCAAAATAACCTTGAGGCCTATGACAATGGTTTCCCTTTGGCGCAACCCCTCATTAAAAGTAAGATGGACAATAATACAGGGATTTGTTCCATGAATGAGTATAGCAGGATTAAAGGTTGGATTTGATGGACTTCTTTTTCCAACCTTAACAACTATATAAGTTCTATTACACGCATACAGTTTTACTGAACACATAGAGGTCTGCTGCACACATACAAATCTGCTATGCACATACACACACACACACTCATCTTTAACGAAAACTCAAATTTCCCTGCACTAGTGCCTGCTGTAGAGTTTTCCTGCTGTAGCTCCTCCCACTGATGACATCATCAAAGGTCCTTAAGCTGTACTTGGAGTTTTCATCTCCTTTCACTACAGCGGAGGATCTTCTTTCCCATGTGCTGAATGGATCGTTCTCCTGCTCTCCTGCTCAGTGTTGGCTGGAAGAGTGAGGTGTATGTAGATGCACAGCTCTCTCACTGATGTGGCAAAGTGCTGAATGGGGGCACTGCCGGATCAGAAACGATCTCCCTGATTGCTGTTTATAAGATGCAGGCACTTTTTAGCAAGACTTTTTCTTCCTAAATAGTGTCTTATATAGAGAAAATTACTGTAAATTGTCACAAATCGCTATAAATCAGGTATACCCAGGCCAATCTGCCAAAAAGCAACATTGGCATGTAATACTGATGCATAGTAACTCTACAGCTAATAGAGCGGATTAACTATGACTTTTGGTGCACTAAGAAGTGTAAGTGAAATACTGGGCACTCTCCAGATAAATGGGATAAATATTGAATTTATTAGTTTAAAATCAAAGAGTAAAATGCAATAATAATAGAATAAATACAACAGCAAACTAAAAATAGCCAGTATAGAGCAAATATCAATATATAATGGTGGTCAATAACATCCCCATAAATCACTGTTCACCCTAAATCACATACATAAGATTATCACATACATATGATTGCGTATTGAATCTTTTCAGTATGCAACAATTAGCTCCAATGTCTCCACTTCACACAATGTTGAATGGAGATGAATAAGAATCACCAGTTACTGTCTTGTAATTAATCGCTCTACCTGAATCGCCTTCAATCCCAGGCGGTCCAAGTATATTCCTGTAGTCAGGCCACTTCGCTTATGCAAACAAAATACAGCGGCGTCCCGCTCTAAGTGTGCGCCAGCGGCGTCCCGCTTAAACAAAGTTTGCCACGTGTGTGGCCAATGCCGGCAATAGTGAAGAACAGTAGTGAAGCGAAGTCTTACTGCTGGGTCTTCAAGTGCCTGGATGTGGTTGTTTGCAGGTACTCTTTCCTGTGTGTCCCGCTAAAATAGCTCAGTCTTCATCGCGCTGGTGGGCAGTGGATGCGGAGACCTCGATCTATATATCTGGTCTCTCTTAGTCGTCACCCTTAGCCCGCTTTTGCGTGTTCACGATCAAACCTGAGCGGCACTCTCCCAGTTGCGGTTCACTTCCTTTGTGGTTCTTCAATGATGTTACGCTCAAGGGGTCTGACCATATGCGTTTCGGGGTACGTGTCCCCTTCCTCAGTGGACCACTATGGGGATGTTATTGACCACCATTATGTATTGATATTTGCTCTATACTGGCTATTTTTAGTTTGCTGTTGTATTTATTCTATTATTATTGCATTTTACTCTTTGATTTTAAACTAATAAATTCAATATTTATTCCATTTATCTGGAGAGTGCCCAGCATTTCACTTACACTTCTTAATTTACTTTTGGAGTAGTTATAGCGTTACTACTCCACTGTGAGCACCTCATTTGGCTACTGGACCGTCCTGTGCGCCATACCATTCAAATTAAAACTTGTATTTTGGTGCACTGCACAGTTAAATTGTAGCAGTCTGTAGTTCAGCAGCCTCCTACACTCTCCTTCGACTTTCCCTGCATTTTCCCCGCAGTCGATTCACACATCTCTTGTCTGAATACTTATGTCAATACAATTGTTTAGTTTTTCCTTTTCAATAAATTATAAATATTTCAAACATTTTTATTTCACTTTGTATGGGGTACTGAGTGAAAAAAATGGGGAAAAAGTAAAAAGGTCTGAAGACTCTCTGAATGCATTATGGACACATCTAGCATATACATCTCATGACAGAGTATCACAAAATGATGTTTTTCTTTTCAAAGCTGCTCATTTTACAATTTATATCTCAAAATGTGCCAGGATGAACGATAAGAAAGGACACATCTGTATGTCTCACAATTACTGGTGATTGGCAGAACAGTGAAGTACTTTCTGAAGAACATTAATGTAGATACAGTAGCACTCCAATGTCATCAAGTTGGAAAACAAAGGGCCCATATTGTGTTCTTGTATAGTGACCATCTGTTGTTGATTTTGTTGTCTACCCCAGTTATAAGACATAAAGATGTCTTAACATTTTCTGGTAAAAAAAATAGAATAAAATCTCCTAACACTGTGTAAAAATAATAAGATAAAAAAACATAAGATAAACATCAAAGATAAAAAAAAGATAAGATAAATATGAGATAAACACAATTTTATAGCAAACTGTGTCTGATATATAAAGCACAAGTCAAGATGTTAAAGAATGAAAAGAACATGAACAGTGTTTTGATACAGTAAGTAGTTTTTATTTTAATGCAACTGGCAGGATTCCAGTTTATAGCAAAATCAGATCCTATCAAGTAGCTTTGTCAATCCAAAGTGCATGAATTAGGCTGGCACGATGAACGTTAGTTGCAGAGGGGAAGGTTATTTTTATTGTTCTAGCTTAATATATGCCAACACACTTCAAAGAGTGAATTAGCATAAGGACAACCCATGGCAGTTGCTTCTGACATGCTGGAAGAATTGAAGTAAATTTAATAGTACCTAAATCAGCACTTTCTTGATTTACTGCACTGAATAGTAACTATTTTATAGCACTTTCAGCTGAAATGATACTCTATGCCTCATATGGGTGTTTGATTTCGGCTAGCTAGCACTTTTTTTTTCCTGCAAAATGAATCTACTTTAGAAAGACAGTCTTGTCATTATCATGTTAAAATAATTTTGCTTGCTAATAAATGTTCACTTTCTATAGAATGTGAAGGAATCCTGTTTTAAAAATAATTAGCAACTAGATTTTATTTTTTAGCGCATTAATAGCCAGACTATTGAACTGAGCTATAGGACGCCATAGCAAATGGAATAGGGACCCACCACACTAAGTCTACTTTCGCGTTTTGGCTTTCTGCTTGTGAGATCTGTTCAGGGCTCTCACAAGTGGTCCAAAATAGATCAGTTTGCATTCTAAGGGTACTTTCACACTTGTGTTAATGTTTTCCGGTATTGAGTTCCGTCCTAGGGGCTCAGTACCGGAAAAAAACTAATTAGTTTTATCCTAATGCATTCTGATTGGAGAGCAATCCGTTCAGTATGCATCAGGATGTCTTCAGTCTTACAGTATTTAGCCGGAGAAAATACCACAGCATGCGGGAACACTTGCCTCAATGTCGGATCCGGCATTATTTTCCATTGAAATGCATTAATTCTGGATCCGGCACTAAGTGTTGCGGCAAAACGGATCCGGTTTTCTGGTCTGCGCATGGGCAGACCTTTAAAAATACAATAAAAATGAATACCGAATCTGTTTTTCTGGATGAGACAGATCCGGCGTTTCAATGCATCCGGATCAGTCTACAAATGCTTTCCGTTTGCACACATATTTCCGAAAAGTACCCTAATGCATTCTGAATGGAAAAGGATCCGCTCAGAATGCATCAGTTTGCATCACTTTCCATCAGTTCAGTCTCCATCAGAAATAACTGAGAGTGGCCTTCTCCGGTGGTGGTTAATATGACGCATGATTCCTTGCTGTGGGACCTCTCTCCTCTGTCTGGGTGCTGGGCCTAAATAACTGAAAGTGGCCTTCTCCAGTGGTGGTTGATATGACGCATGATTTCTTGCTGTGGGACCTCTCTCCTCTGTCTGGGTGCTGGGCATAAATAACTGAAAGTGGCCTTCTCCAGTGGTGGTTGATATGACGCATGATTCCTTGCTGTGGGACCTCTCTCCTCTGACTGGGTGCTGGGCCTAAATAACTGAAAGTGGCCTTCTCCAGTGGTGGTTGATATGACGCATGATTCCTTGCTGTGGGACCTCTCTCCTCTGTCTGGGTGCTGGGCTGAAATAACTGAGAGTGGCCTTCTCCAGGGGTGGTTGATATGACGCATGATTCCTTGCTGTGGGACCTCTCTCCTCTGTCTGGGTGCTGGGCCTAAATAACTGAAAGTGGCCTTCTCCAGTGGTGGTTGATATGACGCATAATTCCTTGCTGTGGGACCTCTCTCCTCTGTCTGGGTGCTGGGCCGAAATAACTGAAAGTGGCCTTCTCCGGTGGTGGTTGATATGACGCATGATTCCTTGCTGTGGGACCTCTCTCCTCTGTCTGGGTGCTAGGCCGAAATAACTGAGAGTGGCCTTCTCCGGTGGTGGTTGATATGACGCATGATTTCTTGCTGTGGGACCTCTCTCCTCTGACTGGGTACTGGGGCCTAAATAACTGAAAATGGCTTTCTCCAGTGGTGGGTGATATGACGCATGATTCCTTGCTGTTGAACCTGTATCCTCGGTCTGGGTGCTGTGCCGAAATAACTGAAAGTGGCCTTCTCCAGTGGTGGGTGATATGACGCATGATTCCTTGCTGTGGGACCTCTCTCCTCTGTCTGGGTGCTGGGGCCGAAATAACTGAAAGTGGCCTTCTCCAGTGTTGAGTGATATGACGCATGATTCCTTGCAGTGGGACCTGTCTCCAATTGATATTGGTTAAATTTTATTTATTTTATTTTATTTTAATTCCTTTCTCTATCCACATTTGTTTGCAGGGGATTTACCTACATTTTGCTGCCTTTGGCAGCCCTCTAGCCCGTTCCTGGACTATTTTACAGCCTTTTTAGTGCCTAAAAGTTCGGGTCCCCATTGACTTCAATGGGGTTCGGGATAAAGTTCGGGTCGAGTTCGGATCCCGAACCCGAACATTTTCGGGAAGTTCGGCCGAACTTCTCGAACCCGAACATCCATGTGTTCGCTCATCTCTATTTATGAACCAACCTAGTGAAATGAATACCTGCTTTACTTGTTCTAGATGTTGTAGAGCTATCTACTGCGATCTGGCCGCAATAAAAAAGTCGTCTAGGTATGGTATAATGAGTATTGCATGAAGGTGAAGATGACTGGTTACTTCAGCAATTAGTTTGGAAAATATTCTTGGAGCTAGCGATACTCCGAAGTCTAAGGCCTGAAATTGGTAATGGCAGAGACGCTGTTCTATGTAGACTGCAATTCTGAGGAATTTTTTAAGCTGTTTCCTGAAAAGTACATGCAAATAGGCATCCTTCAGATCCATTGTCATTAGGAAGCAATTGTGTGGTAGGAGGTTTATGGTTGACTGTATAGTCTCCATTTTGAACTTTTTGTAGGCTATATGCTTATTCAGCCCTTTTCCGATTTATAATGAGCCTGAATGACCCCTCTGGTTTTTTGACAAAAAAAATTGGAGAATAAAACCCCTTCCCCTTTTGATGTGTTGGAACATGTATTAATACTTGTTTTTTTTTCCGAAGTGTTAGGACTTTTTCTGTCTGGTAAAGGCCGATTGATTACAAAGCAGTCCTTTGGCCATGAGCTGAACTCCAGGCTGAACCCTTGCTGGAGGGAATTTAGGATCCAAGGTGATGTCTTTATCTTGGGGGACAATTTTTTTTAGCCTTGCCCCTACCGTACCATCATTGTCATTGGGAGGACCTTTGTTGGTTATCCTGATTGGAGTGGAAACCTCTACCTCTTCCTTTTGACGACTGCCATTTCCCTGCATAGTCCTTCCTTTTATAATCTGCCCTCTGTCTTTTTTGATTCTGAAAGGACCGCCTCTGCTGAAAAAAATGTAGGAAATCCTTTTTTTCCTGTCTGACGCCTTATCGAGGATATCATCCAGGACTGATCTAAGCAGACGGTCCCCCTCGCAGGGTATGGCACAGAGGCAATTTTTTGACACCGTATCTCCAGACCAAGAGCGGAGCCAGACACCCCTTCTAGCTATATTTGAGATTGCAGCTGACCTAGCAGATAATTTAATTAGGTCCGCCAAGGCATCAGCTAGGAAGCATGTCGATTGTTTTAATGTTGGCAAGGATGCAAAGATCTCCTCTCTTGGCGTTCCCGTCACTAACTGATTTTCCAGCTGATCAAGCCAACCTAACATAGATCTAGCAGTGCACGTAGAAGATATGCTAGGTCTGAGCATTGCCATGTTTGTCTCCCAGTAAGTAAGTTTAAGTAAGCATTCCGATTTTTTATCCATTGGATCCCGTAACAACCCCATGTCCTAAAACGGAAGGAAAGACTTTTTTTATATACGGTCTACTGATGCGTCAACATTTGGCATCTTATCCCAGAGGATCCCATCCGACTCAGAGAATGGATATTTCCTTTTAAAGGAATTTGAGAATGGATATTTCCTTTTAAAGGAATTTGAGACGGGGTATCTTCTCTCTGGATCCTTCAACTGCTTAGCAATAAGGTTTTTTACACTATTGTGCACCGGGAAGCAATGTCCCCTTCTTTTTTCTAGACCCTGAAACATCTGGTCCAGGACCTCTAAGGTCCTCAATACACATAGTGGATCTGATGGTCTTTAATAGGGGCTGGGATTCCTCCTGAAGGAATAACGGTTTACCACAACCATCTTCTGAAGAGACTGATTCTATATCAGAAACCTCACCCTCATCCATATGGGCTCTTTGAGATGCAGGGGTTAACTTTGACTCCAACGCCGTATTAACCTCTTCTCTGATCATATTCCGCATAGACTCAAGAAGCGAAGGAGATTCTTCTGACACTAATTTCTCTGTACACTTAACACACAGATGTTTTTTGCTCAACGGACACTTCTTCCTCCCATAATCTCCTAGTGTCTTGGTAGTGGAGGTTTTCCTGCCCTAAAACAATAGCCAAGAGGAAGGATTTGAGTACCCATATAACCTCCACCACCAACACCAAATAAGTGCACCCCCATAACAAGAAATAACACTGGAGGAGAGGGGGCATACCGGGCTGTAGGCTTGCTGGCCATTCTCATGGGGAGCCAACATCTTCTAATGCTGATATCCACGCTCTGCAGACGATCTCCCTCTGCACTTCCTGGTTTTTAAATCCCCCGCCATGAGATGCGGCTGAGCGTGACGTCAAGACGCACACCGCGTCGCTCACGCCATGACGTCATCACTACGGGACCTTCTCCTGCCGTAGAGAAGGCCCCACCTGCCAGGATGCCGTGCGTCCGATCCATTTACCCTGAATAGGGTGAATAAGACCGAGGCTGCCTGTAAATTAAGGACTTATGCCAAGGGAAGAAGAAGGGAGCCACGCGTTCCCGGAGCCTCCGTCCCCTGCAATGGCCCTCCCAGCAGGGGAAAATGAATCCTAGGCCGTGCGCTCCTATGCGAACTCCACTGACGATTTCCACACCGTCCGGGGACAGGAAACAACACTGGCTTAGGTAAGGAGAGGCGGCCTTTTTATTATGGAGCTCTAGTGTTGTTTCCTGTCTAGGGGGTGGGGACACCCTTCTGTTAGTGCTGTTGGGGAGGCGCTGGGGAAAAAAAATATATATATTTTTTTTTGTCAAAACTGGTCCCGGGCTAATTTATCTAAGGCCTTAAATTGAAGATTATGCCAAAAGGGAGTACAGTGATAAGATCCTTTTATTCCCTGCCATTTTCTAATAGTATCCCAAGCCTTAGATAATAGCTTTTTCGCTTCTCTATACTACTGTTGTGCATTAGTTAATTGCCCCGATTCTAATAGTGTAAGGCTACTTGCACACTCGCATTTTGGCTTTCCGTTAATGAGATCCGTCATAGGCTCTCACAAGCTGTCCAAAACGGATCAGTTTTGCCCTAATGCATTCTGAATGGAAAAGGATCCGCTCAGAATCCATCAGTTTGCCTCCAATCAGTCTCCGCTTGATGAAACTGAGCCAAACAGATCCGTTACAATAATGCAACCGCATGCATCCGTCATGAAAGGATCCGATTGTAACGGATCCGTTTTTGCAGATCCATCACGGATCCGCCCAAAACGCGAGTGTGAAAGTAGCCTAAATAAGTTGTTATACAGGGATCTCCTCACCAAGGCGGTACACAGTACACTTTTCTACCATTCTTGATAAAGCCATAATGGACCAGCTATAAAATAGCCCTTGAAATAGGGAAGATTCTATCCTCCCTGTTCCAACAGCATGTCTAAATATTTCAGTTTAAAGGGGTTGTCCGAGTTCAGAGCGGAACCTGGACATACCCATAATTTTACCCCAGCAGCCCCCCTGATGTTAGCATCGGAGCATCTCATACTCCGATGCTCTCCCTTGCCTTGCACTAGATCATGAAGGGCAAGGGCTCTTTTGTTTACAATAACACACTGCCGGGACGAAGAATCCGCTCGGCAGTGTGTTCGGTGACGTCACTGGCTCTGATGGGTGGGCTTTAGCATTGCCCTAGCCGTTTTACAGGCTAGGGCAGCGCTAAAGCCTGGCCAAAAGTGCTGGTGATGTCACAAGGCTTCCTGGCAGCCCCATGTAGAGCCCAGTTCGTCACCGGAACTCCGGAAAAGGAGAGAATTGGAGCATGAACTGCTCTGATACTCAAGTCAGGGGGACTGCCTGGGTGAAAATTGAGGTATGTCCAGGTTCAGCTCTGAAACCGGACTACCCCTTTAAGCCTTAGCCGCTTTCTTCCCCACAACAGATCATTGATAATTCTCTCGATAAGCTTAAAAAACGTATCTTCTATCCATATAGGTAAGTTCCTAAGAATATAATGGAGTTGGGGCAAAATCACCATCTTAAACAGGGACTCTATCAGCTCTAGATAAGGGATGTCGGAGCCATATCCCAATTTTGGACCTCAGCTTAGTTAGTAATGGAATCAAATTGAGCTGAAGATAATTCCCAATCTTGGGAGACAGTCATATCCAAGTATTGAAAATAATCTCAAACATTCAGCATACTCAGAGTTCCCTCAGCAGGGAGTACAAAAGTATCCACTGGAACAAGAGTGGTTTTTGACCAGTTGATATCTAAGCCTGAGACCTTACCAAAAGAGTCAACTATGTGGAAGAGTCTTGGAGGTGTAATATTAGCATTCTCTATAAATAATAAGACATCATCCGCATATAAAGAGATGCGGTCCTCCCCCACCATTGTTCCAAACCCTCGTATCTTGGAGTCCTGCCTAACAGCCAGGGCTAGGGGCTCAACATAAATGTCAAATAGCAATGGGGAGAGAGAGCAACCTTGGTGAGTACCCCTATTCAAAACAAAACACATTGTCAAACTCCCATTAATATTAAATCTCGCCAACGATGATCTATACAGCAATTTGATCATGTCTGTAAAACTATATCCAAAGCCCATCCTAACCAATACCTTCCAGAGAAATCTACACTCCACCCTGTCAAAGGCCTTGGCAGCATCCAAGGACAGGATGGTGCAGGAGAACCCCCCAGGAGACTGTATATTCGCAAATAAACAATGACGAGATGAGCTAATTTTTAAAAAATTCAATTCGACGGTTGGCAACATTTTCGGTTAAAAATGTGGTTCTATCTGAATTTGTTTGCGTTGAATTGCGTTAAAAAAAACGTCTATTTCCTGGCTTCAGAGTGCCTTAATAGTGGTGTAGAACACTGTGCCTTGCAGTAACACACATAAGGAGTCTGCTGTTGTAGTGAAACAATACTGTAAATCAGTATGACATGCAGATGAAAGGCATAGCTCTTAGAATCACTGCACACTTCACTAATTTGGGCAGTTACGGGGCCAAAACTGACCGAAAAACTCAAGTATGAACTCAGCCTTACAGGTCGATGTTAGCGCCAAGAAGAAGCGCACTCCTTTTACACTGTCGTGAGCTGATTCCACATAGATGTCTACAGAACCTGTTCTATTAAACACTAGTGATGAGCGGCAGGTGCCATATTCGATTTCGACGAAATTCGCGAATATTCGAATGAATATTCGTTTCATATTCGTCGAAATCGAATATTCGTCATTTTTTCTAGTTATCGCGATTAACATGCGATTTAAATAATCGCATATTGCGATTTGTACTTAAGGCTACTTTCCTATTGGTTTCATATCTAGAATTAGCGAGGATGACGAATATGACGAATGTATTCATCTATTCCTCAAAACGAAGATAACGAGTATTCTACATCTTCGTTTTAGCTACCTATTCGTCAACTTCGCTAATTCTAGCAATCAAATAGGAAGGTTGACTATAGAGACAGCTGTGTTAAATTCGCTATGCGATTTTTTTATTTTTTTAATAAATAGAATACTTATAATAATTTTATCAAGTAATATAATTATTGTATTAAAAAAAAATCGCATAGCGAATTTAACACAGCTGTCTCTATAGTCAGTCAACCTTCCTATTTGATTGCTAGAATTAGCTAAGTTGACGAATAGGTTGCTAAAACGAAGATGTAGAATACTCGTTATCTTCGTTTTGAGGAATATGACGAATACATTCGTCATATTCGCTATTCGCTAATTCTACCAAGCCAACCATAACTTCTGTGCTCATGGAGCGTCCCCATCACCATGGGAACGTCTCCATATACTAAAATGTACTGTCGGATTTGAGGAATTACGTTGAAATCGCAATGCGATTAATTCAAGTTATATTAATCGCATTGCGATTTCAACTTAGAGCTGGGTTTATAATGGGTCAGCTTGCTAGAATTAACGAAGTTAACGAATATGGAATATAGCAGCAGTGCTAAGTTGAAATCGCAATGCGATTAATTTAACTTAAAGTATTCGCATTGCGATTTCAACTTAGCACTGCTAGTGCATAGCTATATTCCATATTCGTTATTCTAGCCTATGTAAGATAGCAGTGCTAAGTTGTAATCGCAATGCGATTAATATAACTTGAATTAATCGCATTGCGATTTCAACGTAATTCCTCAAATCCGACAGTACATTTTAGTATATGGAGATTCTCCCATGGATGGGGACGCTCCACATGAGCACGGAAGTCGGCAGAAGCGGCAACGGGCACTGACTAGAGCAGCCAGGAAGCCAGGAATCCTCAGGACAGGTAAGAACTACTTTTGGGAAGTAGGAAAGAAAAAAATATAACTAAAAAAAAACAAAAAAAAAACGAATATTCGAAATAGCGAATTTATAGCGCTATATTCGAAATATGCGCTATATGCGAATTAGCGAAGTGCCGATATTCGCTAAAAAAATTCGCTTTTCGAATATTCGCGCTCAACACTATTAAACACTTATACAAGTAGAGCCCTCCGACAGAGTGGAGAGGGTGTCAGCAGTAAGTTTGTGTTGACGTCACAGATTATTTTGCTCTTCCTCTGATCCGTCAGAACAATAAGGCCCCAAAAATCGGATGCTGTCTGTGGAGCATCCTCCTTCACTCGGTCAGCATTTGGTCAGTAATTCATCAGCATTGCTAATGCCAAAAAAAACAGAAGTGGATCCAAAACAGAGATGACACGTGAATGAGGAGACCACAGAGTGGCACAATGACAGTGTGAAGGTAGCGGCAGCATAAAGAGGCCACAGAGTGGCAAGGTGACATAGTGTGGAGGTTACAGCATCATCAGGAAACCACTGAGTGGCAAGGTGACATAGTGTGGAGGTGGCAGCAGCATCAGGAGAACACAGAGTGGCAAGGTGACAAAGTGTGGAGGTGACAGCAGCATCAGGAGACCAAAGATTGCAAGGTGACATAGTGTGGAGGTGGCAGCAGCATCAGGAGACCACAGAGCAACACGGTGACAGAGTGGGGAGGTGGGTAGAAATATGAGTACCAGCCTAAGATGGTGGGTGAAAAAAGGAGCACTTGGCATCAAATGTGTGGCATCAAGTGGTAGCATCAGAATAGTAGCTGAAGCAGGTAAACAGAAGAAACCGGTGTCTTTTGTCAAAGTGTTGGTGTGGCACCATGGATGATCTAGTCTCATGTATCAGGCATTGGTGGGTAGAAATCCTGGCTGATTCAAGCCTGATTCATCTGGTTAAAGTTCAGTCTCTCCACATTTTGGGTAGACAGGCGAGTTTGTCTTGGGGTAACTAAACACCCGCTCTGATGCCACAATACTGGCCGGGCAGGACAGCTTTTTCAGGGAAAACTTTGCTAGTTGCTAATAGACTAATACACACCAAAAAGGGCTTTGTTTTCTCACTTCAACACAGAATGGCTAATAAGCCCTTTTTCTTTTTCCCCACTAATACGCGCCAAAAAGGGCTTTAGAAAATATCCTCTGAATGACAAATATATATATTTTTTGCCACTAATACACACCAAAAAGGGCTTTAGAACGTATAACTGCACCGCTGTGTGTCGAATAGTCCCTTATTTTTCCCCACTTATACGCGACACAAAAGGCTTTAGAATATATAAATGCACCATGGAACAGCAAATATATTTTTCTTTTTTCCCCTTATACACGACACAAAAGACTTTAGAATATATAACTGCACCGCTGATCGGCAAATATATTTTTCTTTTTTTCCCCTTATACACGACACAAAAGGCTTTCAAATATATAACTGCACTGCTGAAAGGAAAATATAAATTTCTAAGGTAATTTCTATGGCTAAGGTAAGTTAAGTTTTTTATGTTTAACCCCTTAATCCTCATTCTACAAAGCATTTTTTATTAAGAATGCTATCATTTTAAAATCTCCAGAATACTCAACCCGAAACCGGACTTCAGTGATGAATTCCGGTTCGGGTCTGGGTACCAAACATGGCTATTTTTCACACGCGTGTGCAAAACGCATTACAAAAGTTTGCACACACGCGGAAAAATCGCGCATATTCCCGCAACGCACCCGCATCCAATCCGGGCGTCAAACATGACGCCCGTGTGAACCCCTTATAGTGGAGAATTCAGTTTTAAGTTAATTCTGTAAAATGCCCATGGACTTTTCTATAGCGGCAACTCTGTCCCCGATCTTGGAAACATAATTTCTTATAAAGTCCACATCGGACTGAATTGTCCCAAGCTGCGTTGAAATATCATGAATTAGCTCCCCATTTTTTTTTTTTTACTGCCATTAATATTTTTTTTTAAGGGGGCAGAATCAACACTAAATAGTTCTCCTTCCTCAACGATCTCCCCCCCCCCCCCTCCCACACTTGTACTGGGATACACGTTCTGTGGGATAGCCACTGCCATAAGGTTTTTAAAACTGTCCACCAGACAGAATGACAGCATTTCAAAGGACCAGGAAGTTTGAAATAAGGCATCCAGAGCCATATGAAGGGGGTACTTCCTCTTTCTATTTCTTTTTCTCTCCAATGTTTGGGAGATAGACAGCTGATAGCTGAACACTTCCATGCGATTTGGTGGAGATGCTTGGTGACAATGACAGATGTGGTGGCTTGCTGCAACATCCTCTGTTTTCTGGGTGACAGGTGCCACTGTTACTCACTTGGGCTCAAGCTTAGAATGTTTATTTATTATTTTCCTGTATTTTATTTTAAGTCATTTCCCTATTCAAATATGTTTGCAGGGCATTTAACTACATTTTGCTGCCTTTTGCAGCCCTCTAGCCCTTTCCAGAGCTATTTTACAGCCATTTAAGTGCCCAAAAGTTCAGGTCCCCATTGACTTCAATGGGGTTCGGGGTGAAGTTCGGGTCGAGTTCGGATCCTGAACCCGAACATTTTCGTGAAGTTCGGCCGAACTTCTCGAACCCGAACATCCAGGTGTTCGCTCAACTCTACAGTTGATCCCATTCCAGTACCGCATGGAACTTTTCGGGTCCATACGAAAACCTGAGGCAGAAAGTAAGTAACCTGAAACCTCTTGAACAGCAAACACACATTTTTCCAACTTAGCATACAATTTATTTTCCCGGAGGATGAAAAATACTTGTCTTAAATGTTCCTCATGAGACTCCATATCGGGCGGGTAAATTAGTATGTCATCGAGGTAAATAACAACAAACCTCCCCACTAAATGATGAAAAATCTATTTGATAAAGTGCTGGAAGACCGCCAGGGTATTAGTCAAACCAAATGGCATGACCAAGTTCTCGAAGTGGCCCTCAGGTGTAATAAATCCCCCTCCCTGATTCTTTTCAGATTATAAGCCCCCCTTAAATCCAACTTAGAAAACATCTTGGCTCTGACAATCTGATCAAATAAATCTGGGATCAAGGGAAGGGGATAAGGATCACGGCAGTAATATGACTCAGTTCCCAGAAATCTAAACATGGTCTAAGGGTTAACTCCTGATCTTCACCCTCAGAGAATACGTCCGAAAAATCTGAAAGAAACGGAGGTAACACCTTAGTGGATACCACAGAAATTGATGCGCCGAGACAGTTGTCCATCACTTCAAAAAATCACTCCAATTACTGATCTGTCTAGTTTGCCAATCAATGGTAGGATTATGTTTGATAAACCATGTTAAACCTAGTACTAGAGGAGCAGGCAAACCCTTCAGTACAAAACAAGAAATGGACTCAACATGAGAATCACCCACCTTCAAATGAATATCCTGCACAATATGAGTTAGACAATTTTTGCAAGAGAGGAGCGGAATCAATAGCAAACACCAATATCTCTTTGCTTAATGCGCTAATTTTAAAACAATTACTCTGAACAAATTGATAATCAACAAGGTCAACCCCTGCGCCACTGTCAACAAATACTTCTAATTCAATATTTTCAGAGTCTAGCACCAACGTAGCAGACAGGAGAAATTGGGTACTGCAGGTAGAAGACAAAGATACCTTTTCTGACTCCTCATTCATGCTACCAAGAGTAAGGGAACTTGATTTATTGGAAAGAACCCGATTTTTATTTCCTTTTCCACCTTAATGTTTAATTAAAGGACAAACATTAATGAAATGTCCTTTGTTACCACAGAAGAAACAGAGTCTTCTCTGAACCCTAAAGTTCCTATTACCAGGTCATGAAGAGATCTGTCCCAACTGCATAGGCTCATCACTGGCTCAAGTGTCTTCGTGCCCCTAGGGACAGAAGAGATAGTCTCCACACAGGATCCTGGTTGATGGGAACCTTGCACCTCTCTCTTAGGCATCTATCAATCTGTATGGCTAGGGACATAGCTGCCTCCAAAGAATCAGAGTTTTCAAGAAAAGCAACGGCATCTTTTAGTCTCTCAGATAGCCCCTGACAGAACTGACTATGGAGTGCTGGATCATTCCACTCTGAGCCAGTCGCCCATCTTCTAAATTCAAAACAATATGACTCAGCAGAATGTTCTCCCTGACTCAAGCTACTCAGATTAGATTCGGCCAGAGAGACCCGGTCTGGATCATCATAAATCAGGCCCAGGGCTCTGAAAAATTCACCTACTGAGGGACTAGGAACCGATCGGTAGAGAAATGGCCCACTACTCTGCATCACCTTTTAGCAGAGAAATGATAATCCCCACTCTTTGATTCTCGTCCCCAGATGATATCGGACACAGACGAAAATACAATTTACAGAACGCTCTGAACTGAACAAAGTTATCACTTCCCCCAGACAACAAATCTGGGAGAGCCACCTTAGGTTCAAGGCTGACCTGGTTCCCACTAGTGGAACCAGACGGTAGAGATCTCTGACACAGTGCAACCGAATTACAGAGGTCAGCTACCTCCAAAGACAATCCCTGCATGCAATCCAACAGTGCACCAATAGCTTACATTTCCACACAGAGCAAGGGGGAAAAAAATGACGATATTGGCGGTTTATAATGTCACGGTATGTGAGGGAAGGGAAGAAAATCAAATAAAACAAAAACTCCAGACTAGGCCCGAAATCAAGGTAAGAGGGAAAGGTCACCACCTGACAATCCCTGAGCCTTTCCCTGACTGCTGACAACATGAGCAAATCCTAAAGGCGGAAGTACTCATGCGCTGTAACCTAAGACCTGCACATACTGAAACAAACCCTCAGCTAGGGAGCAGGAGATAAGACAACCGATTCCTTCCACCGTGAAGGAACCAGTGTCTTCATGAGGCCTAGTCAGAACACACAACAAAGGGAAGGGGGGAAGACTTAGCTTTAGACAGACGGGGAGCAGGAGATACACCAAACACTAGCTGAGCACTCCAGGATGAAATATAAACCACAAGAACTACAGGAAGAGGTGGGTATAAATAGAGCCACTAAACAGCTCCACACTCTGTCATTGTGATACCCTGTGGCCCTACTGATGCTGCTGCTGCCACCTCCACACTGTCATTGTGACACTCTATGGCCTCCTCCTGATGCTTCTACCACTTCTGGACTCTGTCATTGGGCCACTCTGTGGTCTCCTCATACTGCTTCCACCTCAACACTATGTCATAGGGCCACTCTAGAATATAGCGCTATATATTTGTATTCACAAATAGTGTTGATCGCGAATATTCTAATTGTGAATTTATCGTGAACATCGGCACTTAGCAACAATAGGAAAGGTGCCTACCCCTTAGTGTTGATCGCGAATAATCTAATCACAAATTTTTATCGTGAATATATTACATTGCAGATTTTCGCAATCAAGTAAATAATGACTGGAGATCATGAATTCTCAAATTTGCGAATTTATGGCAAATATTCGGATAAAAACTTGTGAAATATCGTGTATTTGAATATTGCCTATGCCGCTCATCACTAATTGTGGTGAGTCAGCACGTTCTGCTTCTGCGCCATTGGATGAGTGCACACATACTGTTGTCACTTCGGTGATCGATTGCTGACGGATTGAATGATGAGGAGTAAGAGGAGGAGCAAGAGCATCAGGACCGGCAGATGATGGGAAGGACAGACAGCTCCCTTCAGTTGAGATGGTGGGGCATTGACTGCTTGAAATCGAGTGCATGACACTGGGTGATGCAGCGGTTGCTGCAGCGGTCTGGACCACCACAATGGAGTCACGGGTCTCCCAGGCCACTTTATGGAGACACTGCATATGTTGACACAGGGCCGTGGTGCCAACATTGGCACCCTGGCCACGCTTCACCTTCTGCCCCCATTTCTACAAATGGTCATGTTCACCTCCTCCGGCGGCTTAACAAAAAACTGCCACAATGGCGAGTAGGTGATTTTACCCCCAACACTGACCGACTGCTTCTGTGAACCCCTGCACCACTACTTTCCGGGCAGGTAGGCTCCTGCGAAGTGGGTGTCTACCCCGGGCACATTTTGCTCCCGTCCACCAACTGCTGCCACCCTGCTGACTCCCTGCCACGTCACCAACTGGCTGGCTCCGCCGCTGCCTCATGCACAAGCTTCTACCCTCTTCTCCCAATGATGATGAAGCCCCTTCATCACCTGGCTCCCAATTGTGATCGGCCACATAATCATTGAGTACTGTCTGTACGTCACTGATGTCCTCCTCAACGGTCTCTGAGCCAGGAGCCTGACTGATCGCGACACCAGCTCCCACGCCACTCTCCTAATCACTACTTGCCCGCCTACCAGAGGAAGTGGTGGATGTCTCCTCCAGATCTTGGCTGGGCAGTAGCTGCTGACTGTCCTCTAGTAGCTCGTCCTCGCTGAAAAGTGGAGCTGAGCACACACCATATAATACTTGTCTGGCTGAGGGATCAGAAAAATACAGAGGCAGGTTGAGGACAGGCGAGGGCACAGGGCCTTCTCCCGGTCCATGTCAACAAAGGGTTGTGTCTGACGAACCCACCGACTCTTGGTTGGGGTGTCTGATGTCACTTGGGACGAAGTGGATGACCGAGTCAACCATTCAAGAACCGTTGGGTTGCTTGAGATGACACTGGGAGCTCAGGCCTCTCAAAGTAACCCCTGCTGCCACTCCCCCTTACTCTGATGCGACCTGTGCCTGCGCCAGAAACACTTAGGCCTGTGCCTCTCTTCTGTGCAGGACCTTTCACGTCTCTGTCTGAGATAGTGTTAGATCAAATAAATAAATAAAAAGGAAATTAGAACACCCAAAAAGGCTGTCATTTTCTCACTTCACTACACAACGGCTAATAAACCCCCATTTCCCCCCACTAATATACCTCTAACAAGGCTTTAGAACGTTTAACTGCACCGCTGAACGGCAAATAAGCCCTTATTTTTTTCCTCTTATACACTCCAAAAAAGGTATTAGAACATATGACTGCACTGCTGAACGGCAAATTATACTTTTTTCCACTAAGGCCTATTTCACACGTCCGTTGTGTTTATGGATCTGCAAATTGCGGATCCATAAACACACCCGGCCGGCAGCCCCATAGAAATGTCTATTCTTTTCCACAATTGCGGGCAAGAATAGGACATGCTCTTCTTTTTTGCGGAGCTGCGGCCGTTAGATCGGCAGCGCGCTCCGCAAAAACTGATGCGGAGAGCACAGTGTGTGCTCTCAGCATCGTTCCGTGCCCCATTCACAGTCAATGGGTCCGCATGTATTCTGCAAAATTGCGGAATACATGCGGACGACATTGCGGACATGTGAATAAGGCCTGATACACTCCAAAAAAGGCTGTAATTTTCTCACTTCAACACACAACGTCTAATGGGTCTTTTTTCCCCCCACTAGAACATAAAAATGCACCGGTGAATGGCAAATAAGCCGGAATTTTTTCCACTAATACACACCAAAAAAGGTTTTAGAACATGTAACTGCACCGCTGAATAGCAAATAAGCCCTTATTTTTTTCCCCATATACAGTACACTCCGAAAAAGCTTTAGAACATATAACTGCACCGCTGAATGGCAAATAAGCCCTTATTTTTTTCCCCTTATATGGTACACTCCGAAAAAGCTTTAGAACATATAACTGCACCGCTGAACGGCAAATAAGCCGTTATTTTTTCCACTTATACACGGCAAAAAAGGCTTTACAACATATAACTGAACCACTGAACGGCAAATAATAATTTTTGTTTTCCACTAATACATGCCAAAAAAGGCTAAAATGTTCTCACTTTACCACACAACGGATAATAAGCCCTTTTTATTGCACTAATACACTCCAAAAAAGGCTTTAGAACATATATCTGCGCCACGGAATGGCAAATAAGCCCTATTTTCCACGAATAAACCCACAAAAATGCTTTAGAACGTATAACTGCACCACTGAATGACTGATAAGCCCATTTTTTTTACTAATACACCCCAAAAAAGGTTTAGAACATATAACTGCACCGCTGAACGGCAAATAAGCTCTTATTTTTTCCACTTACAGTATACACGCCAAAAAGGCTTTAGAACATATAACTGCACCGCTGAATGACAAATAATACTTTTTGTTTGCCACTAATACATGACAAAAAAAGCTGTAATTTTCTCACTTCACCACACATCGGCTAATTAGCCTTTTTTGCACTAATACACCCCAAAAAAGGTGGTGCAGCACAATGGCTAATAAGATGTAGAAATATATTTTCTAGTAATACACCCTGTTAAAGGCTGTATCACACTGCCCTTGAACCACAATAACAAGCAAGGTTTGCTGGAATTACAGAGGTATCTTCTATTGCAAACCTCAATGCAACAGTATAATGGCAATTTGGATCCTCAGTCAGTGCAGCAAGGTGTAATAGCAATGTTCTATTACACAGGCTGTACACTCCCCTATTGGATCCTGTTCTGCTTCAATACTGTGGAATAATTCCTCCCTATCCTTTCCTACACTTCTAATGATATTTCCCTGAACTTCTATTCAGCAAAATAAAAGTTGTCAAGTCTTTTATAGCACTTTCTCTAGCGCCTACTAACATCTCTCCCTGCACTAAGTACACTGGAAAATGTCTGAATCCAAGATTGCTGAGGCTATTTATAGGGCTGTGACATCACAGGGGCTGGCTGCTGATTGGCTGCATGCATGGCATTCTGGGTGATCCCTCCTTCCCAGAGTTCTTTGCTCCATGTCCTAACATGTACAGCAGCCATTTTAGGAAAAAATGTGATTCTTTGCCACGAAGTGTGAGGAAATTCGGATTAGGAGCGAACCAAATTTTTCGCGAAATTCGGATCGAATTCCACTTTGTCAACTTCGATTCACTCATCTCTAATAGCCATTCATTTTAATTAGTGTATTCACATTAAAATGTACACATCAGTTTTTTACTATGGTCCGTGGGTCCATGTTGTTAGCACGGATGAATACTCTATTTTGTCTGTGTTCACGGATCCATCACACCCATTTTAGGCTACATGCACACTACCATTTGTGTTTTGCAGATCCACAAACCGCGGATCCGCAAAATACGGAAGCCGCTCCGTGTGCCTTCCGCAATTTGCGGAACCGAACAGGCGGCCCATTATAGAGATGCCTATTCTTGTCCTCAAAACGGACAAGAATAGGACATGCTCTATTTTTTTGCCGGAACACGGAATGGAGCAACGGATGCGGACAGCACACGCAATGTGCATGAGGCTCAAGTCTATGGGTCCGTGAAAACTACGGATGTTATCCGTATTTCATCCGTGTTTCACGGATCATTAGGAAGAGATGCTTTGTAAATTATTGTTCAGCTGTCAGTGAAACACGGATGACACATGGACAGCAAAAAACAGACTCAAGGATACAACAACATTACAGACATCTTTACGGAGGCATCATTGATCACCTTTTCATGGATTTAAGCACCGACATGGAGGTGAGAATGAGTGTTTGTTAAAAAAAAGTATAAAAAAGTATTTGAAAATCTATATTTTTTATACTGTTTCACAAGATGTGTATCACATTTAAATATATCTGTTATGTGAATTTTGTGGGTTTTGCTAGCCTCTTGGAATATTGTATTGAATTTGTTTAGTTTCTATTATTGAAAGCAATTTCTAGAAAAGCTAAGTGCTTAGAGTTGGAGAAACTAGTATAGTAAAGGTTATTGCACAATGTCTGTTCTAAAATACATTTTGATGACAGTTAATATATACCCCATCATTCATATCTATCATAAATTAGCTGTACCAGTCTACTTTATAGTACTTTATAAATAATTGCATTGGCAAATGTGTAATGCTAAATTGTCTTTTAGATGCTGCTTGAGAGCTCATGCACACGACCGTTGTTTTGCAGTCCGCAAATTGCTGATTCATAAAACACGGATACCAGCTTTGTGCATTCCTCATTTTGCGGATACGAACAGTCGGGCGTCTGCCGCAGGGGGCTTGCTAAAAGTGCAGGTAGGCTCTCAGCAAAATGTGGGTTAAATAATTGCGCTCATAGTATCGGCAGGTTCTCCTCCATGTCTGGCTGTTTGATTGAAGGGAGCTGTTACTTGCCTGCATTCTTCCCCCATGCAGGGACCAGGGGAAGGACCCTGGCCCCCGTAGTATGTTGTGGTATACTGTTATAGGGAATTAGGCTCGGTCAGATAGTGCTTCTGGGGGGAGCCCTTGGGTACCTGTGGAGTAGTTAGCATTTTTTTTTTTACAGTTGTGTGCCTCATTCAAAAAAAAATATATAAAAAAAATAAATATATCTAACATGTCCTTGCTGGGCGCGGCGGGGATGGATTTGCCCAACGTTACGGTCGCCGCTGGCTGAATGGACGGTGTGCCCCTCCACCTTGATCGGCAGGGACGCGTCGTCCCGGGGCGCGTCCCCTCTGGTCATGCCAGGAGTGGCGGGCGGTTTTACCTCCTCTGCACCCGTCCGCCTGTGGGGTCTTTACTGTCTGGAAGTGCATTTGTGTCGCATGTTTAAATCTACTATTATTAAGTTCTCATCAGGCCACGGGCGCAGGTTTGGTGTTTTGCTGCTCACGACCACGCAGGGGAACCTGCTTCCATTCGGGCTCCGCGTGGTCTCCCAACGATCCATCCAAGGACCGGTCCCAATGAAAAAAAAATTTAAAAAAAATCGCTCAGGGCTCTCTGCCGGCAGTTGCCTGGATCGCTCAGGGTTCTCATGCTGGTTATTGCCTGAATCGCTCAGGGTTCTCACGCTGGTTATTGCCTGAATCGCTCAGGGTTCTTCCGCAGGTTGTTTGCCTGAATCGCTCAGGGTTCTCATGCTGCTAGTTGCCTGGATCGCTTAGGGTTTTTATGCTGGTAGTAGCCTGAGTCGCTCAGGGTTATCATACTGGTTGTTGCCTGAATTGCTCGGGGTTCTCATACTGGTTGCCTGAATCGCTCAGGGTTCTCATGCCGGTCGTTTGCCTGAATCGCTCAGGATTCTCCTGCTGGTTGGTTGCCCGAATCGCTCAGGGTTCTCCTGCTGGTTGGTTGCCTGAATCGCCCAAGGTTCTCATGCTGGTAGTTTGCCTGAATCACTCAGGGTTCTCATGCTGGTAGTTTTTGCCTGAATCGCTTAGGGTTCTCATGCTGTAGTTTGCCTGAATCGCTCAGGGTTCTCATGCTGGTAGTTTGCATGAATCGCTCAGGGTTCTCATGCTGGTTGTGGCCTGAATCGCTCAGGGTTCTCATGCTGGTTTTTGCCTTCATCGCTCAGGGTTCTACTGCGGTTTGTTTGCCTGAATCACTCAGGGTTCTCCCACGGATCATTGTCCTTCTCCCGCTGTTTTTTTCAGCTGGTCGTCATCTGCACCAGGGTCGCTGGCTCCACCTCGGTTCACTAGCTGGCGTCCCGCAGGCAAGAACTAGTCCGCTCGTCCTTCTCGTCTCAGCTCACCCCTTCGGGCCACCTCACGTGCTGGTTAATTGCTTCTGGGCACTGGCCGCCGGGCCACGGTGGGGGGGGGGGGGTATTGACGTCATGGCCCTCAGCCCGGGCCGGGTTCTTCCAGGGTTGTTCCAGCAGCATTCGTTTTTCAGCCACCTCGGGCAGCACTACTGTCTCTTTCTCGTTGGGGTTATTCACAGGCGACCTGCCTTCGTCACCGCTCGTTTCTGCTATTGGTGCTCGGTCTCTCGCCTTTCTTCCTCATTCAGGTTCCTCAACTTCATTGGTCATGGGTGGTTGTTCATGTTTGTGTTGCAGGCCGTGCTCTTCATCGCCATCGCCTTCCCGGCAGGGTCCGGTTGTAGGGTCATCTTGCAAGCGCCTACGGGTTCCAGCGGGTCTGCTGTTCAGCATGTCTCACGCATTGGACATTGAGGACCACATCTCAGGTGCCGGCTCGTCAGTTTCGGGTCGTTCGGGCAGCCCCACATATCGGCGGTGGACTGTCGCCAAACTAATTGCTGAGCTTAATAGGAGGGGCTTTGCTCTACAGCTTCGGCTAGGAAGGCCGAACTCTATCGCCTCTTGAGGACCGAGACCACAGGCGCCGGAGAACAGTCGTAACCTCCGTCCATCCAGGCGGCGCTGTCCCAGTTACAGGCCACAATGGACAGTCTCGTGGGCTCGATGTCCAGCATGCATTCTAGAGTATCGGACTTGGAATCCCGCGTTTCCGCGTTACCCGGTCCCTCGGCGGTCGTCGCGATCCCTTCCACTTCACAAGAGCCGGGTCCAGGTACTACCCTCACGGGCCCCTCACCAGCCGCTCCTCCCGCAGTGGCCCCGTCTCACTTCATTCCGGATAGCTTGAGGAAAGAGATTCTAGCAGGCAAAGATGTCAATTTGGCATCCATCCTTATAGCAGCTCAAGACGTAGCAGAGAATAAGATCATTAATTGCGGTGAGGTGGCAGTGGTGTTGCGGGCTAAAGACGTTTGGTTGAACCGCAAACTTTCTATTAATGAATTCGTCCTGGCATTCAGCCTGTACCGGGACGTAATCTGCTCGGCTCAACCACAGCGTCGAGAAGAGCTGGATACCTATCTCTACCGCATCGCGGACCTGGCTTACAAATATGGTGGATCAAACTTTTATGATTATCACCAGTCCTTCTCGGCAAAAGCGGCGGCAGCTCTGGCTCAGTTCCAGTTCGTCACCAATTGGGCGGACTTGGACATGGAGCTATTCTGCCGCCACTTCGCCGGGCTCAGGGCACCAACCTGCTCATCATGTCAGTCTATTCTACACACCGCAGATTGGTGCCCGAACCTAGTACTGCCGGGACAGGACCGGGCGATGCCTAGCTCATCAGCTACGTCTAAAAGCCAGCCCACTTTGGACCGCTTGGGCAGGCCTATTGTATACCTGGGCCAAAGCCAGGTATGCAATAACTTCAACTCAGGTGGTTGTGCCTTCAGTGGTTGCAGAGCGTTGCACGTTTGCTCGCTCTGCTTCAGAGCTCACCCTCGTTCCAGCTGCCCGAAAAAGCAGGCTAGGTCCTGACTAGCCGACGTCTTGGCGGCTCTCCTCAGGGCCCACCCTGACCAGCAGGCGGTGTCTTTTCTCCTCTCAGGCTTCCAAGAAGGCTTTGATACTGGTTTGGTGGCGCTCCCCCAGGAATCCTGGGAGGGCAAGAACTTGTTGTCGGCTAGTCAGGACCCTGAAGCTGTTCTTGCCCTTCTGCAGAGCGAAGTCCAAAAAGGTTTTCTCCTTGGTCCTTTTACCTGTATCCCCTTCGACTCCTGGCGCATCAGTCCGATCGGTTTAGTGTCAAAACAATCCTCCAATAAAAAACGTTTAATCTATGACCTCTCCGCTCCACACATGTCCTCCATACCCAGTTTGAACTCTCTCATTCCTTTCGGAAGAATTTTCCATGTCCTACTCATCCATAGACGAGGCATTCAGGTTCATCTGGCAGTCAGGGAAGGGAGCTGTTTTGTCAAAAGCAGACATCTCCGACGCTTTCAAACTGCTCCCTATCTCGCCTCGTCTATGGAAGTACTATGGCATCAAATGGGCGGGCAAGTATTATTTTGCAAACATACTTACCTTTGGGTCTAAGAGCAGTCCCTGGCTGTTTGACCGCTTTTCCTGTATGCTCCACTGGATCCTCGTCCAGCATGGGGGTATCGACAAAGTCATCCACTACCTAGATGACTTCCTGATTGTCGAGAACCCCACCAGCACACCCCGCGCTTTGGAGACCCCGTTGTCCATCTTCGCCAGCCTGGAGGTTCCCGTTGCCCCGGCCAAGACTGAGGGTCCTGGCACGAGGGTCACGTTCTTGGGCATTGTCCTGGACACTTCGCGCATGGAGGCCAGTCTGCCAGCTCCGAAGCTAGAGAAATTCCGCACAGCAGTCGCTGCAGCTGTCTCCTCCAGACTGTTGTCTAAGGTAGAGCTTCAGTCACTCCTGGGCTCCCTCATTTTCGCCACCAGAATCATGCCCCAGGGCAGGGCTTTCATGTCGGGCCTTCTCAGTCTCCTCTCCTCTGCCCCGGAACAGGAATCCCTGATCCACCTAGACAACCAAGCGGTCGCTGATTTGCTCATGTGGCGGTCCTTCCTGGAGCACTGGAATGGCATCTCTCTCTTTGTCCCGATGCCACGAGTTTCATCACCAACTGTATACACGGATGCTGCCGCTTCCCGTGGCTTCGCAGCCATATTCCACCCCCACTGGCTGGCCGGAGCATGACCAGCGGAGTTTCACTCCGATCAGGCAGTCTTGAAGTCATCCCCCTTGCTGGAATTGTATCCATTGGTGGCAGCGGCCCAGGTTTGGGGCCACCTATGGGCCAACAACTCAGTGGTATTCATCACCGACAGCCAGGTCTTGGTCGATATAATCTCCAGGGGTAGGGCCAAGTCAGCTAGGATCATGGCTTTCCTGCGAAGACTGGTATGGCTCTCTCTTAAATACAATTTCCATGTTTGCCCATCAAATATCGCGGGGACCAGCAACACGGCAGCCGATGCGCTATCCCGCTTCAATTTCGACATTTTCTTTCAGGAACTCCCCGACGCAGATCCAGCAGGCACTCCTATTCCTCCATACGAATCCCTAATCATGGGTTGATGCGACTGGTCGAAGCCGCGAGGAATCTGGCCCAGAATTGCTTGGCTCCCAACACGGCTAGGAATTACACCAATGGGCGCAAGGCCTTCCAGCAATTCGCCCTGACCCATCCGCAGGGAGAGTTAGACGAGATTTCCCATATCCTAGCGTTCATCGCCTATTGCTACACCCGCTTGCATTTATCCTATGGCTCTATCAAAGTCTACCTGTCCGGGGTACAGCATCATCGCCTGCTGGCGGACCCATCTTGCAGTTTGTTCCTAGCCAACCACGCTGTCAAAGCAGCCCTTAGGGGAATTCAGAAAGATGCTTCCAGCTCGGCTGTTGGGAGGCAGCCGGTCTCGGGGGAGTTATTTAGAGGCCTCTCTTCAGCCCTAGATGGGGACCCCTTTGGGCACCTAATCAGTGTGGTTATCAAAGCCGCTATTTACTTAGGGTTTTACGGCTTCCTTAGGCCAGGGGAATTTACCGCTACCCTCAGCTTGCGTTTTACCTTGAGGAAGCGTCATCTCATCTGGCGTGGTTCCCACTTCGTCTTGCTTCTCGTCCGCTCCAAAACCAGCCAAGTGGGCCCGCCGATTGAGGTGAGGTTTTTTACATCCGGTAACCCTTGGTGTCCCGTCGAAGCGCTTCGGGAACTGTTGGACGTCCTGGCCCAGTCAGGCCCGGATGATCCGTTACTCCCTTTCCTGGGTAAGCCATTGACTACTGTACAATTCCTAGCACATATTCGTTCACTAGCTTCAGGATTGGGTTTTAGGCCCGAATCCATTACCGGGCATTCCTTCAGGATAGGCGCGGCATCGGCCGCATCCCGGAACCAGGTTCCCGCTCACGTCATCCGTAGCATGGGGCGGTGGAGGTCTTCATGTTTTGCCAGATATTTACCCAATCCGCAGGCAGAGATATCCAAGGCTTTCTGTTCTTTGGTTTTGTAAGTCATGTCCGAACTCATTAAAGTTGTTTTGCACTCTTCTAATGGTTTGATCCTTTTTGCCCACTCATCCAGGCTATACCCTGCGGCTGGCTCTAGGCACACCTAAAGCCATGTAAATAGGTAGGGGCTGCAGCCAGCCCCCTTCACCAATTATCAGACCTTACCACAAGTTGGAAGGCTGGTACAGCCTGCATTTGTGGGAGGGGTTGTATGTATTTAAACCCCCTCGGCCACGGCAAAGGGGTGGCCGTTCTTTCTGCCCCTCCCGCCCCCCCTCCTTTCATATATCCTCTTCCTGGGGTTGCCCAGTCATCCAGGCTATACCCCGCGGCTGGCTCTAGGCACATCTCAAGCCATGTAAATAGGTAGGGGCTGCAGCCAGCCCCCTTCACCAATTATCAGACCTTACCACAAACATGGAATGCACGTGGGGTCATTTCCGTTTTTGCGGCCCCATTCAAGTCAATGGTTCTACATATAGGTTGCAAAAAAAAAAAAAATTAAAGGGCATAACATAATTTATAATGCAATTTGCCTCTGCTTGACCTTACTTCTACAGAAGTATAGTGTCATAAAGCTGTCAGTATGATTCTGTAGAAATAAAGTCAAGCAGAGGCACATACAGCATTAGAAATCATGAGAATGCCATGCGTTCCTGGAAGTCCAGAACAGAGGTTTCCAATTTTTAAGGAGGCATGTAAAAAAAAATCGGTCAGACAAAAATTGTAGCAGATACTATTGGACTGGGTGTCTGTGCCTTAGTAGCATTACATTGGGAACATTAGGAGAATATCTCTGTACACAGACTGAAAAGCTTCATACTAACTGAGATATAGGTTCTGTGTGCTTGCATACAGATTCTGTCTCAGTGCGCATAAGCCCTTATTGCTAGGTTCCCTGCAAATTGAAACAGATTGCTCGACATACCGAAAACCAGGACCTTCTAATGAACAAATGATCTTTCTAATAAAAAGAGACTATCCAAACTCTTTAGCTAAAGTTAATTTCACTTCCGTATGGTAGCAGTTTCATTATTATGATAAACATCATGGAAGTGGAGAAAACCGGAACCAGCACAGAGGATCTTATAGGCCAGACAATGCATCCAATCAGGAGACAACTACAACTGTCACTCAGAACAGAGGAAAGGGGCTTAAAGCAGCTCAATGCAAGAGCATTTCACAGGGAAGCTACACTTCCTACACACATGCAGGAGATGAATATGGCAGAATAAAAGTTGTTATTATAGCTACTCCTTATAATAAATGTTTCACAAATGACAAGGTGTACTGCTCACCTGAGCCCCTACCTGGTGCTGTCAGTGGTTTAACATGGTGAAAACTGCTGACAGAATTCTATTAACAGGCCTTCCTTCTCTTTAATAGAGTTGATCTGTAGAAATGTGCAGGATATGCCTCTTATGTTCAATTACTGGTTTTCTCTTGATTTTTGATACCTCCATCATCCATTACAGGTTAGATTAAATAAAGTTAAATAGGTATATATTTTCTGTTTTGTTAACAGAAAGAAGGAGAAAAGTCTAATAACATAAAAATGTCATCTATTATAGGCAGCAATTCAGGCTAACACTCATAATCCTCTGTGCTTTTGTTCCATGGTTGACTATTTGTAAGAACATCACTGCTTTTAAAGTGAACGGAAAGAAATTCAAATTACCATAAAGCACAACAATTTTGATGAAAATTGTATTATTTGTAATGATTGACATGTAAGTGGCTAGTTATAGATAACATTTTGAAGGTAGGCAAAGAAATGCATGTCATACAAAAAAGTCTTCATTTTTTCTTTTAACAAACATACAAAATACAAAATTATTATTTTTTTAAACTTGAGGTTTATTAGCAACAGTCTTGCACATTACACAAACTGTGCAATTACAGCTTTTATCACAGGAAATTCTCATTTGGGCTTCTATGAGGAAAATGTCCAGCATTATTTTGACATAGGCAAATATCTTAAAATTAATTTCAGGTCCAATTCTAACAAATTGTCTGGAAGATTCAATTCCGGTAAGAATAAATTAAACCTGAACCAAAAGTGCTCAGATTGTCCTGAAAGGTTGTGTGTGATACTCGGAGATCTCCTAGAACTCATTCTCTTTTTCTCTCTTTAGTTTTAGTTATACCTTTCTCTCTCTCTCCAAGCCCTCTAACACAAAGACAGCATTACTAATGTTAGAGTGATAGTTACATGTATAGCTATAGATAAACTCATGGTTGACAGGGCTAACAAACTGTTGGTTTAATAACATAATGCACTGTCAGATTTGTCATACTTTTTCAAATTAAAAAAAGGTCCCAAAAATTGTCCCTTATTGGGACAGATGCATGCAGGTGTTTATACACACACAGTGGCATTGAAAAAACAACAGCTTGTTATGAACAAGCGGCCCAAAAATGATGCTTTAACCACTACAGGACCGCCTAACGCAGGGATGCGTCCTGCGGGCGGTCCTGTAGTTCTGATACGACGCATCGGCGCGTCATCTCGCGAGATGCGAGATTTCGTGCCGATGCCGCCGCGCATGCCCACTGCGCGGCGGGGAAAAGTTAGGGGAAAAGTTCAACTATAGTTCATCAGCCTGCCAGCCAATTATCATCGCTGGCAGGCTGATGATTTAAAAAAAAAAAAACGAATCGCAAGCCATTTAACACATTATATTTATAAATATAATGTGTTAAATGGCTTCTGTGCCCTCTCCTGGGTCCTTTTCGTCGGTTGGACCCAGGAGAGAGCACACCTCTACAGTGAGTACACCCAAGCACCACACACTAGCCCCTGATCAGCCCCCCATCACCCAAATTAACCCCTTGATCACCCCTGTCACCTGTCAATCACTAGTGAAAGGGAAAAAAGTGATCAGTGTAAACTGTCACTTGTTTTTTCACTAGTATTGACTGCTAGGTTAGGTTAGTTTAGGTCCCTTTGGTAGGTAGTTAGCGTTAGCGCCCAGCCCACCGCACCGCAGTCACTGATTCGCTGATTAGCGAAGCGCTAATCAGCGTTTGTACTTTTATAGTATCTGTAAGTGATCAGAACTGATCACGGTCAGATCTATAATAGTATTACTGTCACTTTAGTTCGCCCTACACCCCAAACGCAGTGTTTGCCCGATCAGGCCTGATCGGTCGCCCACACGTGCGTTCACCCACGCCCACCCCGCCGCAGTGACAAAGTTTTTTTTTTTTTATCACTGCACAATCACTTCACAAGCGCTGCGGCAATAAAAAAATCAGTTTTGATCTTTTTTATCAATCGCAGCGGCTTCTGTACTTCGCTACACTCCCATTTGTAAGACAGGCTTGCTCTTTTTCTTGGGTAGTCTCAGGGAATACCCCCTAAATTTAGTCGTCCAAATGTCAAATAATGGGTTTTCTCCTGAAGAGGCCTACAGGATTCTGACCCAGTCGGATGAGGAATGGGAACCCTCATCTGACGAATCTAGCGGGTCAGAATACGAACCTGTAGAAAGCAGTGGCAGTCTTACCCAAAGTTCGGACGAGAAGGTTGAGGTCCCTGATAGCACCAGGCGTACCTGGCCCTAGAGTGGGGCTGGCGCTGCCGGATTACGTGGTGAGGCATACACAAGCAGCGCAGCCCGTCCTGGACCTTCTACCAGCACTGCCGTACAACATGATGAAGTGGCGAGCACCAGAAGGGCAGTTGAAGCTGGTACAGTGGCACGTGCAGTAATTCCCCCGTCGCAGCCACCGCGCAGACAGGCCCGTAGAGCCCCTAGAGTCCCTGAGGTGCTGGCAAATCCTGATTGGCAGCCCCCAACTTCAGCCGCACCAGTAGTTCCCCCTTTCACCGCCAAGTCATGAGTTCGGGTGGAGACAGCTCAGATAGGATCGGCGCTGGGGTTTTTTGAGCTGTTCTTCACTGCGGAGCTCTATGACTTAGTCGTGGCAGAAACAAACCGGTATGCCACTCAATTTATAACCCGGGAAGCTCTTATGCCCAGCCTTTCCGGTGGAAACCAGTCCAAGTTTCCGAATTTAGAACTTTTCTGGGCCTTCTCCTCAACATGGGCCTAACCAAAAAGCATGAATTGCGGTCATATTGGTCCACGAACCCAATTCATCACATGCCCATGTTCTCTGCTGCCATGTCCAGGACACGTTTTGAGACCATCCTGCGTTTCCTGCACTTTAGCGACAGCAGCACCTCCCGTCCCAGAGGCCACCCAGCTTTTGACCGGCTCCACAAAATTCGGCCCCTCATAGACCATTTCAACCAGAAATTTGCAGATTTGTATACCCCTGCACAAAACATCTGCGTAGACGAGTCCCTTGTACATTTTACCAGGCGCCTTAGCTTCAAACAGTACATCCCAAGCAAGCGCGCCCGGTATGGGGTCAAATTGTATAATCTCTGTGAAAGGGCCACAGGCTATACGCACAAATTCCGGATCTATGAGGGAAAAGATCAGACCCTGGAGCCGGTCGGTTGCCCTGACTACCTGGGGAGCAGTGGGAAGATAGTCTGGGACTTGGTGTCACCCTTATTCGGCAAGGGGTACCATCTTTATGTGGACAATTTCTACACAAGTGTGGCCCTCTTCAGGCATTTGTTCCTAGAACAGATTGGCTGCTGTGGCACCGCGCGACCTAGTTGCCGGGGCTTCCCCCAACGGCTCCTTACCACCCGTCTCGCAAGGGGGGAGAGGGCTGCATTGTGTAACCAAGAACTGCTCGCGGTGAAATGGAGAGACAAGCGTGACGTTTACATGCTCTCCTCCATTCACGCAGACACGACAGTCCAAATTGAACGGGCAACCAGTGTCATTGAAAAGCCCCTCTCGGTCCACGACTATAGCCTCCACATGGGAAGGGTGGACTTCAATGACCAGATGGTATAAGAAGGTGTCTGTATATTTGATTCAATTGGCTATATATAACAGTTTTGTTCTCTACAGTAAGGCTGGGAGAACAGGATCCTTCCTCAAATTTCAGGAAGAGTTTATCGAGAACCTCCTGTATCCAGGAGGTTCCATGGCCCCAACCACCAGTGTAGTGAGCCGTCTACACGAGCGACATTTCCCCAATGTCGTTGCTGGTACCTCAACCCAACCGTCACCCCGAAAAAGATGTCGTGTCTGTAGCAGGAGTGGAATAAGGCGTGACACCCGCTATTTCTGTCCTGACTGTCCTGACCACCCTGCCCTATTCCTAGGGGAGTGTTTCTGGAAGTTTCACACTCAGGTACACTTAGGGATATAGGGCCAGCACAACACAGGTAGTTTATCCACTCAGGCTCTAGGGTCTCTCAAGATACTAGGTTTTGAGAGACCCTAACACATATGGAACGGTGCTGGTGTGCTACAGCAGAAGTGTGAAACGGTAGAAACATCTCCTTTCACTTGGGATAAAATGCATAATGTACTTCGCACCATCTCTGTGTGATTTACACTTTACACGTTGTCCCATGGGAAAGGAGAGGTTTCTGCTAGGAAAATAAAGCGTGAAATGGTTAAAAAATAAAATAAAAATTAAACAGGTAGCAAGAAAAAAAACTTAGTTCAGGTTTTAAAAGTTTTGATGTTCAGGTTTGATAAAAAAAAGTTTTATGTTCAGGTTTTATAAAGTTTGTAACGTTTAAGTTTATGTGCCTGCTGCCTGTTTTTTCTTCTTTTTTTTTTCCCCCTAACCACCCTTTATTTTCCAGGTAGACCAACGGACCAACCGACGAAAACGCTGCAGCACTGATGTGCATTCTGAGAGAAGCATTGCGCTGCTGTCAGAAGACACGTGAAGTCAGTGTATGCGGCGCTGCAAGACGAGATTTCTCCTCTGTAGGACAGGTACGTTTGCCCAGGCATATGAGCTGAGTAGAGGTGTTGGAGTTTATATGCTTTGGCAAACATTTTGTTTTAAAAAATCTGGCAAAGATGTCTTCCTCCACAACGATCGATTGATCGAAGTGAATGGAGAAATCACGTTTGCCAGGACATAGGAGCTGAAGTGGGTATGGATGTTTGGGCGGAGCCACTATGTCCTGGCAATCGCCAGGCCCCTCTTTTTCTTCTTGCTTATTTTTTGGCAGAGATTTTTTCAGGAAAAATGAAATCTGAGGAAATCTGTGCCATTCATTTTTTCTTTCAGCCCAGAGGCTGAACGGAAAAAAAGTCTCATTACCTGTATGCTCCATATAAGGAGAATAGCAGAAACTCCTAATGCTGGCCATACATGTAATGATTGCGGAGACCCTCAAATGCCAGGGCAGTACAAAAACCTCACATGTGACCCCATTTTGGAAAGAAGACACCCCAAGGTATTTGCTGAGGGGCATATTGAGTCCATGAAAGATTGAACTTTTTGTCACAAGTTAGCGGAAAGGGAGACTTTGTGAGAAAAAAAAATAATATCTAATTCCGCTAACTTGTGCCAAAAAAAAAAAAACTTCTATGAACTCGCCATGCCCCTCACAGAATACCTTGGGGTGTATTCTTTCTAAAATGGGGTCACATTTGGGGTATTTATACTGCCCTGGCATTTTAGGGGCACTAAAGCGTGAGAAGAAAAATGCGTAAAAATGCCATCCTAAAAGGTATTCATTGGATTTAGGGCCCCTTTGAGCATCTTGGCTGCAAAAAAGTGGCACACATGTGGTATCGCCGTACTCAGGAGAAGTAGGGCAATGTGTTTTGGGGTGTATTTTCATATATACCCATACTTTGTGTGAGAAATATCGCTGTAAACGACAACTTTTTAAATTGCCCTACTTCTCCTGAGTACGTTGATACCACATGTGTGCCACTTTTTTGCAGACAAGATGCGCAAAGGGGCCCTAAATCCAATGAGTATCTTTAGGATTTCACAGGGCATTTTTACACATTTGTATTCTAACGTTTTAGGGGCCCCTAAAATGCCAGGGCAGTAAAAATACCCCACAAGTGACCCCATTCCGGAAAGTAGACACCCTAGGGTATTCGTTGATGGGCATAGTGAGTTCATGGAAGTTTTTATTTTTTGTCACAAGTTAGCGGAAAATGAAATTTTGGGAAAAAATAAAATAAAAATCCATTTCCGCTAACTTGTGACAAAAAATAAAAACTTCCTTGAACTCACTATGCCCCTCAGTGAATACCTTAGGGTGTCTACTTTCCGAAATGGGGTCATTTATGGGGTGTTTCCACTGTCTGGGCATTGTAGTACGTCAGAAAACAGGACAGGTGCTCAGAAAGTCAAAGTACGGAAATTCACTTTTTTGCACCATAGTTTGTAAAAGCTATAACTTTTACCCAAACCAATAAATATACACTTATTGCATTTTTTTTTATCAAAGACATATAGAACAATAAATTTAGAGAAAAATTTATAGAGAAATTTAGTTTTATTTGACAAACTTTCAAACAGAAAGTGAAAAATTTCAATTTTTTGCAAAAACTTCATCAAAAAAAGCAAAATATCAAAAAAGTAAAAATGTCAGCAACAATGAAATAGCACCAAATGAAAGCTCTATTAGTGAGAAGAAAAGGAGGTAAAATTCATTTGGGTGGTAAGTTGTATGGCGGAGCAATAAACGGTGAAAATAGTGTAGTGCAGAATTGTAAAAAGTCATTAAGGGTGTTTAAGCTAGGGGGGCTGAAGTGGTTAAAGGGGGCAGATGTCTGCCCATGTTTATACAGACAGTAGTATCATAAAAAACATTGGCTTGTTCTGAACAAGATCAAAATTCAGCAGCAGGTGCAGCACAGTATGGAACCTGATAGACAAAGAAAGGAAATATGCAAGTGTGTAGAGACACTAGCAGCAGCAGTAGCCAAGGCAGCAGTACAGCATGGAACTTGAAAGACAAGGCAGAACATGTACAGCTGTGTAGAGGTAGGAGTATTAGTAGGGGGTAGTAGCAACTTGGCAGCAGCAGCAATGCAGTATAGAAAATGATGGACATGCAGACAGTGGCAGTGGCAGATGACACTAGACATCCTCTGTCAGCAATTGCAGACCAATTCACTGGCATGAGCTGGAGATATGTGAAAAAGATGTCAGAGTAATGATTCATATTTATAAATGTGATGTTTTCTACACTTGCAGAGGACACTTTTGTCATCTTTGGTGTGTCGACGCCTTCTGAGTACTCTCTCTGACAGTACACCAGATGCTTGACAAGACATTATACCAATAGTAAACTGGGCCAGTTTTGACCACTTTTCCAATCTACCTCCCAGAAATCCATCTGGTCAGAGGACAGGGTATGTGCCAGGGAAAGGACACAGTCCACGAACGATTGAACCTGGTTACTTAGGTAGCGCATATTTATTTGCTGATGTGCCTTAGGATGGTGCAGCACTTTGAAAACTGTTAAACTATTCAAATATGTCTGGCAAACTGAATTGCTATTGTGGGATCTTTTACTTGTTCTAGATAATAGTTCTGTCCAGTAGGGCCTTTTTTAGTCACATAAGAAGTGCTAAAATGAACAGAAACTCTCCTGGACATGGCCAGCACCTTCTTCATACATTTTCAAGAAGTGCTGCACCACCAAATTTATCATGTGAGCCAGGCAGGTAGATATGCCCAAACTGTAGCGCAACCACAATGTTCATGCCGTGGTCACTGCTCTTCTTGCCCAGTTGTAGTTGACAAGGAAATATCCAGTGGGAAATTTTCCACTTTATTAGCAACTGATCCTCTGTGTGGCTTTTCTCAGCCAGGCTCTTCAGTAGTGTTGAGTGAACCCGGTGAAGTTCGGGTTCGCCGGGTTCGGCTGAACTCCAGGTCAAAATTCCGGTTCGGGACCCGAAGTTGACCATAACTTGACCCCTAAACCAGACCCCATTAAAGTTAATGGGGACCCAAACTTCACTTTATTATTTTCCTTCATAACATGGTTATAAGGGGAAATAATAGTATTTGGCCATTCAGGGTTAAAAAAAAAAAAATAAAAAACTCACATCATCCACTTATTCGCATAGCCGGTCTTGCAGAATGAAGATAGAAAAACTTTCTATCTTCATTCTGCAGGACCTGTGGTGACGTCACCAGGCTCACCACGAGGTGAACGTCACCACAGGTCCTGTTCCAGCTAGGTCCTGCAAAGAAGAAGAAAGAAGACAAGACTGACTGTGTGAACAAGGGGATGAGGTGAGTTTTTTTTTAAAATTTTAAGCCCCTCAATGGTCAAATACTATTATTTTTAATATAACCATGTTATACCAGATAATAATAAAATAACCCAAACACCGAACCCGAACTCAGACTTCAGTAAAAAAGTCCGGGTTCGGGTCTGGGTACCCAAAACCACAAAGTTCGGTACAGGTTCGCTCAACCCTACTCTTCAGTTCTAAGATGATGGAGTGGAAGCAAAATTCTGCCCTGATTCTGTTGAGGATAGGAAAATGTTGGTTGAGGACGACATGGACGAGGTGGATAAGTTAATGTGTGTGTATATAGAATATATATATAAAGAAAAGAAGAAACCGCAGCACTGCCGATGTTAGTGAAAAGAAGGTGGATCTTTTACTCACCTGTGCGAAGTTTTGATCCTCTCAATGGGATCCTTATCAAGCCAGCTTGATAAGGATCCTATTGAGAGGGTCGAAACGTCTTACAGGTGAATAAAGGATCCACCTTCTTTTCACTAACATTGGCAGTGCTGCAGTTTCTTCTTTTCTATATCTATGCGCAGCCCCGTCCGGGCTTTTACTGCTGGCACGCCACCAACTTCCACGAGTGCCACTTCTTGGGACTTTTATTAATATATATATATATATATATATATATAAAAAGCAGAGTCCACGGCACCACCTATAGTAATCTGTGTCTTTATTTCACCAAAGGCAACATTTCGGTTTTCCCAATGAAACCGTCCTCAAGCCAGTGATACAACAAATACCGTGTTACAAATATTTATAGGGGTGTGTTCATTACATGATTAAACAAAATCAATTAATTGTGCAAACCATACAAAAATCATTAAGTGAAATATATAAAAAAGTAGTCATACAAATTCATAAAAAATTCATGAAATGGTGCATAATAAATGTATCAAACATAAAAGAGGCATATATATTATGCCAAGTGTAATATATCCATATTTAAAAGAGTATATCTATACCTCTACCTAAAGTGCATAATCAATCACAGGTGCCGATAGTTAAAACATGATTAAAAACAATATATAGAATCTGACCGGGTCTTGTGGCGTACATGATGCATTGGCGTGGGGTGGATCATTGTGCGCATGCGTTAATTTGCATCGCTGCTCACTTCAGGTCAACTAGTAACGCGATAGTACGTATTTCCTGTCAATGGAACGCAACAGTATACGTACATCCTGTGTAAGGAACGCAAGCCTATTATGCGACCGGCGGCGCCATTTTGGGATATATCAATGTTTAGTTTCAATGCGCAGCCATATTTGTGTAGTCTTGATCGCTAGGTCACATATAGAGAAAAGAAGTTTTTTAATTTCTTCTGTAAGTATGGTTATGGGAGGAGCGCAACAAATTATTGATAAAAAAGTAGTGAAAAATTATATATATAAAAAAAATTAATAAAAATTTCAATGTAACAAGATCAATGCCAGATCCCTCATCCAAAGAAAGCGGAGGAGGAATATCATAGATTGGAGATGGTTGTCACATCTCGAGTGTGTACAGAATATGCACACACTCAAGATGTTGTCACACATATCCACTGGCATAGAATCAAAATAGTTATACTTTCCTTAATGTGAAACTACATAGTGGTAAAATACAATAATGTTGCGATCATCACATGACCAGAAAAAATATCAGCCTATTCCAAGGAAACAGCTCTGCATCATGTATTCCAAATTCCCGTGTATACAAAAGGTTCATGGTTTCATATAAAATCTTGTTCTATAAGAAAAAAAGGATAATAATATTATGTCAATAAATATGATAGTACTGTCACGGTTGTATCAATATATACACACAGTAATGTTGGTGGAGAGAAACATAGAAACATAGAAACATAGAATGTGTCGGCAGATAAGAACCATTTGGCCCATCTAGTCTGCCCAATATGCTGAATACTATGGATAGCCCCAGGCCCTATCTTATATGAAGGATGGCCTTATGCCTATCCCATGCATGCTTAAACTCCTTCACTGTATTTGCAGCTACCACTTCTGCAGGAAGGCTATTCCATGCGTCCACTACTCTCTCAGTAAAGTAATTCTTCCTGATATTACTTTTAAACCTTTGCCCCTCTAATTTAAAACTATGTCCTCTTGTAGCAGTTTGTCTTCTTTTAAATATTCTCTCCTCTTTTTCCGTGATGATTCCCTTTATGTATTTAAAAGTTTCTATCATATCCCCTCTGTCTCTTCTTACTTCCAAGCTATACATGTTAAGGTCCTTTAACCTTTCCTGGTAAGTTTTGTCCTGCAATCCATGTACTAGTTTAGTAGCTCTTCTCTGAACTCTCTCCAAAGTTTCAATATCCTTCTGCAGATATGGTCTCCAGTACTGCACACAATACTCCAAATGAGGTCTCACTAGTGCTCTGTAGAGCGGCACGAGCACCTCCCTCTTTCTACTGTTAATGCCTCTCCCTATACACCCAAGCATTCTGCTGGCATTACCTGCTGCTCTATGACATTGTCTGCCCACCTTTAGGTCGTCTGATATAATGACCCCTAAATCCCTTTCCTCAGATACTGAGGTTAGTACTGTATCACCAATTTTATATTGTGCTCTTGGGTTTTTACGCCCCAGGTGCATTATCTTGCACTTATCGACATTAAATTTTAGTTGCCAGATTTTTGACCATTCCTCTAGTTTTCCTAAATCCTTTTCCATTTGGTGTATCCCTCCAGGAACATCAACCCTGTTACAAATCTTTGTGTCATCAGCAAAAAGACACACCTTAGCATTGAGGCCTTCTGCAATTTCGCTGATAAAGATATTAAACAATATGGGTCCCAGAACAGATCCCTGAGGTACCCCACTGGTAACAATACCATGGTCTGAATATACTCCATTGACTACAACCCTCTGTTTTCTGTCCTTCAGCCACTGCCTAATCCATTCAACAATATGTGAGCTCAAGCTCAAAGACTGCAGTTTATTGATAAGCCTTCTATGTGGGACAGTATCAAATGCCTTACTAAAGTCCAGATAAGCGATGTCTACTGCACCTCCGCCATCTATTATTTTAGTCACCCAATCAAAAAAGTCAATAAGATTAGTTTGACATGATCTCCCTGAAGTAAACCCATGCTGTTTTTTATCAATCAACCCATGGGTTTTTAGATGTTCCACAATCCTCTCCTTGAGTATGGTTTCCATTAATTTCCCCACTATTGATGTCAGGCTTACTGGCCTATAGTTGCCTGATTCCTCTCTACTACCTTTCTTGTGAATTGGCACAACGTTTGCTAATTTCCAATCTTCTGGGACGACACCTGTTACCAGTGATTGGCTAAATAAATCTGTTAATGGATTTGCTATTACACCTCTAAGCTCTTTTAATAGCTTTGGGTGTATCCCATCAGGCCCCTGTGATTTATTTGTATTAATTTTGGACAGCTGACTTAGAACCTCTTCCTCTGTAAAGACACATGCATCAAAGGATTCATTAGTCTTCCTCCCTAACTGAGGTCCTTCTCCTTCATTTTCCTTTGTAAAAACTGAACAGAAGTATTCATTGAGGCAGTCAGCTAGTTCTTTATCCTCTTCCATATACCTTCCTTCTTTTGTTTTTAATTTGGTAATTCCTTGTTTTAATTTCCTTTTTCATTTATGTATCTGAAGAATGTCTTATCACCTTTTTTCACCGACTGAGCTAATTTCTCTTCTGCCTGAGCTTTAGTAGCTCTTATAACTTGCTTGGCCTCTCTCTGCCTCATCTTATAGATTTCCCTGTCATCCTCGTTTTGGGTGTTTTTATACTTGCTAAATGCCATCTTTTTGTTTTTAATGATCTTGGCCACTTCTGCTGAGTACCACAGTGGTCTCTTCCTTTTTTTGCCTTTACTGACAAGCCTAATGCACTTTTCTGTTGCCTTCAGTAGTGCCAATTTTAAGTAGTCCCATTTCTCTTGGACTCCATTGAAATTATTCCAGTCTGATAGGAACTCGCATACCACTGATCTCATTTTAGAAAAGTCTGTTTTCCAAAAATCTAAAACTTTTGTTTTTGTGTGGAGTGACTCAGTCACTGTACTTATAGTAAACCTCACTGACTGGTGATCACTGGATCCTAAGCTTTCCCCTACAGTGATATCAGATACCAAATTGAACAATGGATGGAAATCAATACTAACATTTCAACAAATCCAAGGTCTAAATTCTATGTTTAAGCCATTAGGCTGTAGTGAATTCAATTTCATAATCCATTGCATCTCTTTCTTTTTTAGGGACTGGACCCGGTCCCCTCCTCTCCGCGCCAATGGGACATGGTCCACCAGCATCCACTTCAAATCATTCTCACCATGACGAGACTCAAGAAAGTGTCTTGAGACAGGTAGATCTTTTCGCTGTTTTCTAATAGTGTAACGATGGTAATTTAGACGTGTCTTAAATTCTGTGGTGGTCTCACCAACATACAATAAGTTGCATGGGCACCACAGAACATAAATGACATGTGTTGATTGGCAAGTAAGGTAATGGTTAATGTTGAATCGTTGTTGGGTATTAGGGTGTACAAAAACAGACCCCTTGTGAATAAGCTTACAGTTTACGCAACGTATACATGGAAAGCAACCCTTTTTGGGGGCCTTCAAAAATGTTTGTTTGATAGATCTGAGCGGGCCAACATCTGCCCGAACTAGTCTATCAGCAAGGTTGTTGGAACGTCTATAAGACATAATCGGTGTTGCTTTAAAGGCTGAAATATTACTTAGGCCATATCTCAAAATTGGCCAATGTTTTAGAACAATGTGTTTTATATGTCCACTATCTGGTGTATATGTGCTGACAAAAGGAATTCGTTCATCATTTTTGTTTTTTGGCCTAAAGGTGTTAAGAAGTTCATGGCGGTGTGTTATTTCCAGTTTTTGTTTGTGTGTCTGTAAAAGTCCACGTGGATAACCACGTTGTTGAAAAGCCATTGACATACACTTAATAGTCTGATTCAATTCTGTTGGAGTACTTACAATTCGTTTGGCTCTCAAAAATTGACTGTATGGCAGTGATTTGACCATAGGTCTTGGATGTGCACTGGTATAATGTAATATAGTGTTGCAGTCAGTGGGTTTTGTGTAGATACTAGTCTCAATTTTCTTATCTGTTATTTTTACCATAGTGTCTAAGAATGACATCTGGGTTCTAGAAAAAGAGAACGTAAATTTTATATCCTCGTCCACCGTATTGAGAAAGTCGAAAAATGCACATAATGTATCTTCTGTATGTGTCCAAATAAAGAAAATATCATCTATGTATCTCCACCACCCCAGAACATGTCTGAAGTGGTGGGATACATAGATGTATTTCTCCTCCAGATGCGCGACCGTCAAATTAGCGTAAACCGGCGCCACGTTTGAACCCATCGCCGTGCCGCGCATCTGGAGGAAAAATCATCACCAAAAGAAAATAATTGTTTGTCAACAAAGCGTGTAAGAGTTGCAATAGGAAATCCTGACATTCTTTGCTATAATGTGTCATGCCAAGGCAATCCTTGACTGCTGTAATTCCCAATTCATGTCTGATACTGGTATATAGCGAGTTGATGTCCAATGAAACCAAAATTGCACCCTGTGGTAAAGTAAGATCCTGTATTCGGGACAGAAAATCTGATGTGTCCCGAATATAGGATCTAGTTACTGTCACATGTTCACGTAACACCTTGTCAAGAAAGACTGAGGTATTACTGAATAGAGATTCCCCAGCAGAGACAATGGGTCGTCCAGGAGGGTCCATCAGATTTTTATGAATTTTAGGGAGTAAATATAGGACAGGGGTCCTCGGATTCGCAACTGTGAGGAACTCCCTCAATTGCTCATCTATGAGACCTCCTGTCGTGCCCATGTCAAGTAGATGTTTAATCTTCCTTTCTATTTCCCACCTGGGATCATGATTAAGTTTGTAATAAACAGTAGTATCAGAAAGTTGTCTCTGCGCTTCCTGAATATATTTCTCTGTATCCATGACCACGACCGCACCACCCTTATCCGCAGATTTGATGGTGAGGCCACGGTCATGGACCAGATTATTAAGGGCATACTGTTCATCAACAGTGATATTATGGGAAAAATCAATATTACTCTGAGCATTTTTAAAACATTAAACTCCTTTAACACAGAAGCAATATAGGCATTAATCGCATCAGGACATACTGGTGGAACAAAGTCACTCTTGTTATATAACCCAAAGTCCATAATAGATAATTCAGTTCGTCTGGATGAAAAGGTATCAGGTGTCCTGTCTTGAAACCAGGATTTGAGTTTTAATCGCCGAAAGAACTGGTGCAAGTCAATTTCCACCTGCAACCAGTCCGTTCTCTGGGTAGGACAGAAACTCAAACCCTTGGACAAGACAGACAGTTCGTCATTAGTTAAGACATGCGAGGAGATATTTACCACAGTCTGTTGTTGTTTCGCTTCTGGGGTGGACGTTTCCTTGTATTCCTTCCACTTGCGGTATTTTTTTCTTCCACCTCTCCGGGTCCGTTTCCTGAGGGAACGATAGGTGCTGGAGATAAAAAATTATTGGATCCAGATCCATTGTCCTGGGTAGCTGATGGTTCACTCCTCTTCACTGTCGTTCTCCTGATCGATTTGTCCGTGTACGCTACATTATATTTCGCACCGGTCCAGTTGTAAATTGATCCCGATTTGTAATCTGTCATATCACGCTGCCATTTACTGCGTTTAGTTTCTTGAGTCTCCTCATATAATTTATCCAAGTATGTTTTTTGTTTGGCAAAGTAGTTTTCAAATTCCTCATTACTCAATGTAGTCTTCAGAGTTTCCTCAGCTCTCTGTGTCTGAGTGTTCACATCCTCTAGATCATGCTGCAGGAACTCCATATTTAACAAGATCAGGTCCATAGAGAACCTGTTGGCAATAGATTCATATTTGATACGAAAATCAGCATTTTGCATATACATTGTTGGTTGGCAATGTGTGCGTAAACCTCTGGGGATACGATTAGCTTTATAATATTCACCCAGGGTGATTAAATGTAGTCCCAAAGTCACACTTCTCTTTTTAGATATTTCATAAGTTCTTTTAACCTCCATAGTCGATGGTACTGATAGGAAGCTGGCGTCCCCTTTATAACCATCCAGTATTCTTTCCACCTCCTCCTGGGTGTAGGAAAAAAGGTTTGGTGAATTGTCTCCATCAGAAGTCATTGTAGAGAGAAGTAGCGTGCTCGTCCACCTGTAGTCCACAATAAAGAAACGGAAAAAATTGGTGAACCGCACCGCCTGTAAGTCGCTTGGTGTGCCTGTGGTACAGAGAGGGACTTCAGCTCTCTGGACACATAGAAAAAAAGCAGAGTCCACGGCACCACCTATAGTAATCTGTGTCTTTATTTCACCAAAGGCAACGTTTCGGTTTTCCCAATGAAACCGTCCTCAAGCCAGTGATACAACAAATACCGTGTTACAAATATTTATAGGGGTGTGTTCATTACATGATTAAACAAAATCAATTAATTGTGCAAACCATACAAAAATCATTAAGTGAAATATATAAAAAAGTAGTCATACAAATTCATAAAAAATTCATGAAATGGTGCATAATAAATGTATCAAACATAAAAGAGGCATATATATTATGCCAAGTGTAATATATCCATATTTAAAGAGCAGATGTTTTGCCCCGCTCAGATCTATCAAACAAACATTTTTGAAGGCCCCCAAAAAGGGTTGCTTTCCATGTATACGTTGCGTAAACTGTAAGCTTATTCACAAGGGGTCTGTTTTTGTACACTCTAATACCCAACAACGATTCAACATTAACCATTACCTTACTTGCCAATCAACACATGTCATTTATGTTCTGTGGTGCCCATGCAACTTATTGTATGTTGGTGAGACCACCACAGAATTTAAGACACGTCTAAATTACCATCGTTACACTATTAGAAAACAGCGAAAAGATCTACCTGTCTCAAGACACTTTCTTGAGTCTCGTCATGGTGAGAATGATTTGAAGTGGATGCTGGTGGACCATGTCCCATTGGCGCGGAGAGGAGGGGACCGGGTCCAGTCCCTAAAAAAGAAAGAGATGCAATGGATTATGAAATTGAATTCACTACAGCCTAATGGCTTAAACATAGAATTTAGACCTTGGATTTGTTGAAATGTTAGTATTGATTTCCATCCATTGTTCTCTCCACCAACATTACTGTGTGTATATATTGATACAACCGTGACAGTACTATCATATTTATTGACATAATATTATTATCCTTTTTTTCTTATAGAACAAGATTTTATATGAAACCATGAACCTTTTGTATACACGGGAATTTGGAATACATGATGCAGAGCTGTTTCCTTGGAATAGGCTGATATTTTTTCTGGTCATGTGATGATCGCAACATTATTGTATTTTACCACTATGTAGTTTCACATTAAGGAAAGTATAACTATTTTGATTCTATGCCAGTGGATATGTGTGACAACATCTTGAGTGTGTGCATATTCTGTACACACTCGAGATGTGACAACCATCTCCAATCTATGATATTCCTCCTCCGCTTTCTTTGGATGAGGGATCTGGCATTGATCTTGTTACATTGAAATTTTTATTAATTTTTTTATATATATAATTTTTCACTACTTTTTATCAATAATTTGTTGCGCTCCTCCCATAACCATACTTACAGAAGAAATTAAAAACTTCTTTTCTCTATATGTGACCTAGCGATCGAGACTACACAAATATGGCTGCGCATTGAAACTAAACATTGATATATCCCAAAATGGCGCCGCCGATCGCATAATAGGCTTGCGTTCCTTACACAGGATGTACGTATACTGTTGCGTTCCATTGACAGGAAATACGTACTATCGCGTTACTAGTTGACCTGAAGTGAGCGCGCGATGCAAATTAACGCATGCGCACAATGATCCACCCACGCCAATGCATCATGTACGCCACAAGACCCGGTCAGATTCTATATATTGTTTTTAATCATGTTTTAACTATCGGCACCTGTGATTGATTATGCACTTTAGGTAGAGGTATAGATATACTCTTTTAAATATGGATATATTACACTTGGCATAATATATATGCCTCTTTTATGTTTGATACATTTATTATGCACCATTTCATGAATTTTTATGAATTTGTATGACTACTTTTTATATATTTCACTTAATGATTTTTGTATGGTTTGCACAATTAATTGATTTTGTTTAATCATGTAATGAACACACCCCTATAAATATTTGTAACACGGTATTTGTTGTATCACTGGCTTGAGGACGGTTTCATTGGGAAAACCGAAACGTTGCCTTTGGTGAAATAAAGACACAGATTACTATAGGTGGTGCCGTGGACTCTGCTTTTTTTCTATGTGTCCAGAGAGCTGAAGTCCCTCTCTGTACCACAGGCACACCAAGCGACTTACAGGCGGTGCGGTTCACCAATTTTTTCCGTTTCTATATATATATATATATATATATATATATATATAATGTGTAGCTATATAATGTGTATATATATATCAAAATAAGAAAAATCAATGATTGCACCCAGCCCTATTTTTTGTGGATGGTGCTAAGTCTACAATAGGGAAGGACACTTACTATATATATATATTTAAAAAAAGGGACTGCACTCCAAAAAACATCCAGTTCAAAAGTGTAGTTTTATTTCCCCGTAGTGGCACAGAGCAACGTTTTGGCTCAACATGAGCCTTTCTCAAGCTTGAGAAAGGCTCATGTTGAGCCGAAACGTCGCTCTGTGCCACTATGAGGGAATAAAACTACACGTTTGAACTGGATGTTTTTTGGAGCGTCGGCAGCACAGCGATGATGGATAAGGGTGCAATTCCTCCGACCGCTGGTCAGGCAGTCCCCAATTGTAGGTTTTCAAAGATGAGGCAGCACGCCCAATTAGGTGCAAGTAAAAGATCCACTTTATTTTCCCATGCAACGTTTCAACCGCTCCTTGCAGCCATTATCAAGCATACCAAACTGGTGTCAAAGCAGTGTTATATACCCACAATTTATAGTGGGTTAATTAGTGATCAATTAACTATTTTCCACAATAACACATATATAATAAACAGAATCCAATATTTGAAGAGAGTAAACATTTCATATAAAATCCATGTGCGTACAAAGGGTTTTGAGTTATAATAATATCCACAGTAAAGTGTATAATAAAGTGCCATAGTGCTAATAGGTAATCATGGACACATATGTGTATATTAGTGATTAAAATGCAGCCAATAGGATGCAGTAAACTTACAATCACAAGTGGAAAGGAAAGGCGCCATTCTCCTCGTCTCCTTTTCAGAGAGAATTTCTTTTTACTCAATTTCTTGTCGTGGTGTGAGTTACCTCATAAAAGAGGGTATAGTCGAGGAGGGTTATATGGTTGTATCACCTCAAGTGACATCACCAAATCCCTATTATGATGACAGGGTACGCGGCACTAAATGTCGCTAGTCCCCGTAATCAACATTACGGGGACTACCTATTAGCACTATGGCACTTTATTATACACTTTACTGTGGATATTATTATAACTCAAAACCTTTTGTACGCACATGGATTTTATATGAAATGTTTACTCTCTTCAAAGATTGGATTCTGTTTTTTATACATATGTTATTGTGGAAAATTGTTAATTGATCACAATTAACCCACTATGAATTGTGGGTATATGACACTGCTTTGACACCAGTTTGGTATGCTTGATAATGGCTGGAAAATAAAGTGGATCTTTTACTTGCACCTAATTGGGCGTGCTGCCTCATCTTTGAAAACCTATATATATATATATATATATATATATATATATATATAGGGATGAGCGAACCCGAACTGTAGAGTTCGGGTTCGTACCGAATTTTAGGGTGTTCATTTTCAAAAAAGTTTGGGTTCGGGTTCCTTGTTCGGCGATTTCTTCCCGCTTTCTAAAGGGCTGCACAGCAGCCAATCAGCTAGCGTTTTGCTTCTTGCCCTAAGAAGCCATCACAGCCATGCTATTGGCCAAGTGCAGCATGTGACCAAGCCTCTATTTAAGCTGGAGTCATGTAGCGCCGCACGTCACTCTGCTCTGATTAGTGTAGGGATAGGACGCAACTGCTGTGAGGGCGAGATTAGGCAGGGAAAACTCAGCAAAAACACACTATGAAGTGATCGATCTACAGCTGTGAATCATTCAACTTCTGCTAGTTAATTGCACACTGGTTTTTAGGCTGCACAGAGCGTTTTTCTGTCACTTTATTCTGGGTTAATCAGCGGCAATTTTGTGTCTTGTGGTGCACCAGCACAAGCTGCCACCAAGTCCATCAATACATCAATAGTAGGGTTTATTTTTTGCTATATTCAACATCAGTGGCTTGGCTGTGCTTATTGTCACCCCTAGAAACTCAGGATAGAAATTTATATTTTTTATTGAGGGGTTATATTCAATCGCCAAAATATCAATCCCCTTAATCTGGTGTTCCAGCTGTGACTAGCCAAGTGTAATACTGTCTGCTGTCTGGCAAAGGAGAGATATTTTTCTGTGGTGAAATTAAATTGCCAAGATAGCAATACCGTAAATATGGTGTTCCAGCTGTGACTGGACAAGTTTCATAGTGTCTGCCATAGGATATATTATTTTCTGCTGTGAAATTCAGTTGCAAAAATAGAAATACCGTAAATCTGGTGTCCCAGCAGTGGCTGGCAAAGTTAAATAGTGTCCGGCAAAGGATATATTTTGTTCTGGGGTGAAAATCAATTGCCAAAATAGCAATACCGTAAATCTGGTGTTCCAGCTGTGACTGGACAAGTTTCATAGTGTCTGCCATAGGATATATCATTTCCTGCGGTGAAATTCAGTTGCAAAAATAGAAATGCCGTAAATCTGGCGTTCCAGCTGTGACTATAGTGTCCTGCAATAGTGACTATAGTGTCCGGCAAAGGATTTATTATTTTCTGGGGTGAAATTCAGTTGTCAAAATAGAAATACCGTAAATCAGGTGTTCCAGTTGTGACTGGACGAGTTTAATAGTGACCGGAAAAGGATAAATTTTGTTCTGGGGTTAAATTCAATTGCCAAAATATCAATCCACTAAATCTGGTGTTCCAGCTGTGGGTAGCCAAGTGTAATACTGTCTGCTGTCTGGCAAAGGATAGATTTTTTTCTGTTGTGAAATTCAATTGCCAAAATAGCAATTCCCTAAATCTGGTGTCCCAGCAGTGGCTGGCAAAGATCAATAGTGTCCGGCAAAGGATATTTTTTTTTCTGGGATGAAATTCAATTGCCAAAATAGCAATACCATAAATGTGGTGTCCCAGCAGTGGCTGGCCAAGTTTAATAGTGTCCGGCAAAGGATTTATTATTTTCTTGGGTTAAATTCAGTTGTCAAAATAGAAATACCGTAATTCAGGTGTTCCAGCTGTGACTGGACAAGTTTAATAGTGTCCGGCAAAGGATATATTTTGTTCTGGGGTTAAATTCAATTGCCAAAATATCAATCCCCTAAATCTGGTGTTCCAGCTGTGGCTAGCCAAGTGTAATACTGTCTGCTGTCTGGCAAAGGATAGATTTTTTTCTGTTGTGAAATTCAATTGCCAAAATAGCAATCCCCTAAATCTGGTGTCCCAGCAGTGGCTGGCAAAGTTCAATAGTGTCCGGCAAAGGATATACTTTGTTCTGGGGTGAAATTCAATTGCCAAAATAACATAACCGTAAATCTGGTGTTCCAGCTGTAACTGGACAAGTTTCATAGTGTCCGCCATAGGATATATTATTTTCTGCGGTGAAATTCAGTTGCAAAAATAGAAATACCGTAAATCTGGTATTTCAGCTGTGACTGGACAAGTTTAATAGTGTCTGGCAAAGGATATATTTTTTTCTGTTGTGAAATTCCATTACCAAAATAGCAATACCATAAATCTGTGGTTTCAGCTGCGGCTGGCCAAGTTTAATAGTGTCCGGCAAAGGATTTATTATTTTCTGGTGTGAAATTCAGTTGCCTATATAGCAATACCGTAAATCTAGTTTCCCAGCAGTGGCTGGCCAAGATTTAATAGCGTCCGGCAAAGGATATATTTTGTTCTGAAGTGAAATAAAATTGTCAAAATAGCAATACCGCAAATCTGGTGTTCCAGCTGTGTCTTGAATAGTTTCATAGTGTCCGTCACAGGATATATTATTTTCTGCGGTGAAATTCAATTGCAAAAATAGAAATAACGTAAATCTGGTGTTCCAGCAGTGGCTTGCAAAGTTTAATAGTGTCCGGCAAAGGATAGATATATTTTGTTCTAGGGTGAAATTCACCCATAAATCTGGTGTTCCAGCTGTGACTATAGTGTCCGTTAATAGTGACTATAGTGTCCGGCAAAGGATTTATTATTTTCTGGGGTGAAATTCAGTTGTCAAAATAGAAATACCGTAAATCAGGTGTTCCAGCTGTGACTGGACAAAGGATAAGTGTCTGGCAAAGGATATATTTTGATCTGGGGTTAAATTCAATTGCCAAAGTATAAATCCCCTAAATCTGGTGTTCCAGCTGTGGATAGCCAAGTGTAATACTGTCTGCTGTCTGGCAAGGGATAGATTTTTTTCTGTGGTGAAATTCAATTGCCAAAATAGCAATCCACTAAATCTGGTGTCCCAGCAGTGGCTGGAAAAGTTTAATAGTGTCCGACAAAGGATATGCTTTCTTCTGGGGTGAAATTCAATTGCAAAATAGCAATACCATAAAACAGTGGGTTCAGCTGTGGCTGGCCAAGTTTAATAGTGTCCGGCAAAGGATAGATATATTTTGTTCTAGGGTGAAATTCAATTGCCAAAATAGCATTACCGTAAATCTGGTGTTCCAGCCGTGACTGGACAAGTTTAATAGTGTCTGGCAAAGGATATATATCTTTTCTGGGGTGAAATTCAATTGCCACCATAGCAACACCGTAAATCTGGTGTCCCAGCAGAGGCTGGCCAAGTGTAATAGTGTCCGGCAAAGGATATATTTTTTTCTAGGGTGAAATTCAATTGCCAAAATAGCAATACCGTAAATCTGGTGTTCCAGCTGTGTCTTGAAAAGTTTCATAGTGTCCGTCACAGGATATATTATTTTCTGCGGTGAAATTCAGTTGCAAAAATACCGTAAATCTGGTGTTCCAGCCGTGACTGGAGAAGTTTCATAGTGACCGCCATAGGATAGATTTTTTTCTGCGGTTAAATTCAGTTACAAAAATAGAAATACCGTAAATCTGGTGTCCCAGCAGTGGCTGGCCAAGATTTATAGTGTCCGGCAAAGGATATATTTTTTTCTGGGATGAAATTCAATTGCCAAAATAGCAATACCATAAATGTGGTGTCCCAGCAGTGGCTGGACAAGTTTAATAGTGTCCGGCAAAGGATTTATTATTTTCTGGGGTGAAATTCAGTTGCCAAAATAGCAATACCGTAAATCTGGTGTCCAAGCTGTGGCTTGCCAAGTTTAATAGTATCCGGCAATGGATTTATTATTTTCTGGGGTGAAATTCAGTTGTCAAAATTGAAATACCGTAAATATGGTGTTCCAGCTTTGACTGGACAAGTTTAATAGTGTACGGCAAAGGATATATTTTGTTCTGGGGTGAAATTCAATTGCCAAAATAGCAATAACATAAATCATTGGTTTCAGCTGTGGCTGGCCTAGTTTAATAGTGTCCGGCAAAGGATATATTTTTTTCTGGGATGAAATTCAATTGCCAAAATTGAAATACCATAAATGTGGTGTCCCAGCAGCGGCTGGACAAGTTTAATAGTGTCCGGCAAAGGAATTATTATTTTCTGGGGTGAAATTCTGTTGCCACAATAGCAATACCGTAAATCTGGTGTCCAAGCAGTGGCTTGCCAAGTTTAATAGTATCCGGCAATGGATTTATTATTTTCTGGTGTGAAATTTAGTTGTCAAAATAGAAATAACGTAAATCTGGTGTTCCAGATGTGACTAGACAAGTTTAATAGTGTATGGCAAAGGATATTTTTTTTTTCTGGGGTGAAATTCAATTGCCAACATAGCAACACCGTAAATCTGGTGTCCCAGCAGTGGCTGGCCAAGTTTAATAGTGACCAGCAAAGGATATATTATTTTCTCAGTTGAAATTCAATTGCCAAAATAGCAATACCGTAAATCTGGTGTCCCAGCAGTAGCTAGCCAAGATTTATAGTGTCCGGCAAAGGATTAATTATTTTCTGGGGTGAAATTCAGTTGTCAAAATATAAATACCGTAAATCTTTTGTTCCAGCTGTGACTGGACAAGTTTAATAGTATCCGGCAAAGGATATATTTTGTTCTAGGGTTAAATTTAATTGCCAAAATATCAATCGCCTAAATCTGGTGTTCCAGCTGTGGCTAGCCAAGTGTAATACTGTCTGCTGTCTGGCAAAAGATAGATTTTTTTTCTGTGGTGAAATTTAATTACCAAAATAGCAATCCCCTAAATCTTGTGTCCCAGCAGTGGCTGGCAAAGTTTAATAGTGTCCGGCAAATGAGATATTTTGTTCTGGGATAAAATTTAATTGCCAAAATAGCAATACCATAAAACAGTGGTTTCAGCTGTGGCTGGCCCAGTTTAATTGTGTCCGGCAAAGGATATATTTTGTTCTGAAGTGAAATAAAATTGTCAAAATAGCAATACCGCAAATCTGGTGTTCCAGCTGTGTCTTGAATAGTTTCATAGTGTCCGTCACAGGATATATTATTTTCTGCGGTGAAATTCAATTGCAAAAATAGAAATAACGTAAATCTGGTGTTCCAGCAGTGGCTGGCAAAGTTTAATAGTGTCCGGCAAAGGATAGATATATTTTGTTCTAGGGTGAAATTCACCCATAAATCTGGTGTTCCAGCTGTGACTATAGTGTCCGTTAATAGTGACTATAGTGTCCGGCAAAGGATTTATTATTTTCTGGGGTGAAATTCAGTTGTCAAAATAGAAATACCGTAAATCAGGTGTTCCAGCTGTGACTGGACAAAGGATAAGTGTCTGGCAAAGGATATATTTTGATCTGGGGTTAAATTCAATTGCCAAAGTATAAATCCCCTAAATCTGGTGTTCCAGCTTTGGCTAGCCAAGTGTAATACTGTCTGCTGTCTGGCAAGGGATAGATTTTTTTCTGTGGTGAAATTCAATTGCCAAAATAGCAATCACTAAATCTGGTGTCTCTGCAGTGGCTGGCAAAGTTTAATAGTGTCCGAAAAAGGATATGCTTTCTTCTGGGATGAAATTCAATTGCAAAATAGCAATACCATAAAACAGTGGTTTCAGCTGTGGCTGGCCAAGTTTAATAGTGTCCGGCAAAGGATAGATATATTTTGTTCTAGGGTGAAATTCAATTGCCAAAATAGCATTACCGTAAATCTGGTGTTCCAGCCGTGACTGGACAAGTTTAATAGTGTCTGGCAAAGGATATATATCTTTTCTGGGGTGAAATTCAATTGCCACCATAGCAACACCGTAAATCTGGTGTCCCAGCAGAGGCTGGCCAAGTGTAATAGTGTCCGGCAAAGGATATATTTTTTTCTAGGGTGAAATTCAATTGCCAAAATAGCAATACCGTAAATCTGGTGTTCCAGCTGTGTCTTGAAAAGTTTCATAGTGTCCGTCACAGGATATATTATTTTCTGCGGTGAAATTCAGTTGCAAAAATAGAAATACCGTAAATCTGGTGTCCCAGCAGTGGCTACCCAAGTTTAATAGTGTCCGGCAAAGGATTTATTCTTTTCTGGGGTGAAATTCAGTTGCCAAAATAGCAATAACGTAAATCTGGTGTCCCAGCAGTGGCTGGCCAAGATTTATAGTGTCCGGCAAAGGATTTATTATTTTTTTGCGTAGAATTCAGTTGCCAAAATAGAAATACCGTAAATCTATTGTGTTCTAGCTGTGACTCGACAAGTTTAATTGTGTCCTGCAAATGATATATTTTGTACTGGAGTGAAATTCAATTGCTAAAATAGCAATACCATAAATCAGTGGTTTCAGCAATTGCTGACCAAGTTAAATAGTGTCTGTCAAAGGTTATATTTTGATCTGGGGTGAAATTCAATTGTCAAAATAGCAATACCGCAAATCTGGTGTCCCAGCAGTGGCTGACCAAGTTTAATAGTGTCCGGCAAAGGATATACTTTTTTATGGGGTGAAATTCAATTGCCAACATAGCAATACGGCAAATCTGGTGTCCCAGCTGTGGCTGGCAAAGTTTAATAGTGTCCGGCAAAGGAGAGATTTTGTTCTGGAGTGAAATTAATTTGCCAAAATAGCAATACCTTAAATAAGTGCTTTCAGCTGTGGCTGGCCAAGTTGAATAGTGTCCTGCAAAGGACAGATTTTGTTCTGGAGTAAAATTAACTTGCCAAAATAGCAATACCTTAAATCAGTGGTTTCAGCTGTGGCTGGCCAAGTTGAATAGTGTCCGGCATAGAACAGATTTAGTTCTGGGGTGAAATTAAATTGCCAAAATAGCAATCCCCTAAATCTGGTGTCCCAGCAGTGGCTGGCCAAGGTTAACAGTGTCCGGCAAAGGATTTTTTTTTTTCTGGGGTTAAATTCAATTGCCAAAATAGCAATATCATAAATCAGTGGTTTTAGCTGTGGCTGGCCAATTTTAATAGTGTCCGGCAAAGGATATATTCTGTTCTGAAGTGAAATTCAATTGCCAAAATAGCAATCCTCAAAATCTGTTGTCCCAGCAGTGGCTGGCGAAGTTTAATAGTGTACGGCAAAGAATATATATTTTTTTCTGGGGTGAAATTCAATTGCCTAAATAGCAATACCGTAAATCAGTGGTTTCAGCTGTGGCTGACAAAGTTTAATAGTGTCCGGCAAAGGATATATTATTTTCTGGGGTGAAATTCAGTTGCAAAAATAAATATACTGGAAATCTGGTGTTCCAGCTGTGACTGGACAAGTTTCATAGTGTCCGTCAAACGATGTATTATTTTCTGGGGTGAAATTCAGTAGCAAAAATAGAAATACCGTAAATCTGGTGTTCCAGCTGTTACTGGACAAGTTTCATAGTGTCCATCAAAGGATATATTATTTTCTGGGGTGAAATTCAGTTGCAAAAATAGAAATACAGTAAATCTGGTGTTCTAGCTGTGGCTGGACAAGTAGTTTAATAGTTTCAATCAAAGGATAAATTTTGTTCTGGGGTGAAATTCAATTGCCAAAATAGCAATACCCAAAATCTGGTGTTCCAGCTGTTGCAGGCCCAGTGTAAATCTGTCCGTAAAAGAATATATTACACTCTGCGTGCATCTCCAAGTGAATTTCTTTCCGTTAAACGGTATATTACAGTAATTGTTAAAATACAGCATAATCCTCTTCATTTGCACACACTGTTTTGCATCTATAAGTGTATTTCTTTCCGTTAAAGGGTATATTATACATATTGTTAAAATACAATTGCTGAAAGCATAATCCTATATATTTTTTCACATGCTCCTGTGCATCTCCAAGTGTAAATCTGTCCGTAAGAGGATACCTTTCATCCAGTGCCTAAATACTAGGCCTACAATTGATATTCCCCTAAATCTGTGGTTACTGCTGTGCCTGGATTAGTGTAATATTGTACATAAATAGATAGCCAGATAGTGTTAGGTGCCTGTAATAAAAAGGCCTGAATTTGAATTCAATACATTGGGCCAAATAATTTTTTCCTTATTGTGGTGAACGATAACAATGAGGAAAACATCTAGTAAGTGACGCGGAGATAGTCGTGGTGTTGCTAGTGGACCCTCTGGTGCTATAAGAGGACGTGGCCGTTCTGCCACAGCCACACGTCCTAGTGAACCAACTACCTCAGCTTCCAGTACCTGCCAGAATTGACAGCGATATTTGTTGGGGCCCAATGCCGTTCTAAGGATGGTAAGGCCTGAGCAAGTACAGGCGCTAGTCAATTGGGTGGCCGACAGTGAATCCAGCACGTTCACAACATTATCTCCCACCCAGTCTTCTGCAGAAAGCGCAAAGGTGGCGCCTCAAAACCAAGCCCATCAGTCTGTCACATCACCCCCATGCATATCAGGGAAACTGTCTGAGCCTCAAGTAATGCAGCAGTCTCTTATGCAGTTTGAAGACTCTGCTGGCAGGGTTTCCCAAGGGAATCCACCTAGCCCTTTGTCAGTGGTGGAAGACATAGAACGCACTGATGCACAACCATTTATGTTTCCTGATGATGAGGACATAGGAATACCACCTCATCTGAGTCCGAACGTCTCTGATGATGACGAAACACAGGTGCCAACTGCTGTGTCTTTTTGCAGTGTGCAGACCGAACAGGAGGTCAGGGAGGAAGACTGTGTGGAAGATAATGCAGGGGACGATGAGGTCCTAGACACCACATGGGATGAAGGTCGTGCCACTGACTTTCATTGTTCAGAGGAAGAGGCAGTGGTGAGACCGAGCCAACAGCGCAGCAAAAGAGGGAGCAGGGGGCAAAAGCAGAACAGCTGCCGCCAAGAGAGTTCGCCTGCTACTGGCCACCGCCACCAGGGACCAAGCACCGCAAAGGCAGCTTCAAGGAGTTCCCTGGCATGGCACTTCTTTAAACAATATGCTGACGACAAGACCCGAGTGGTTTGCACGCTGTGCCATCAGATCCTGAAGCGAGGCATTAACGTTCTGAACCTTAGCACAACCTGCATGACCAGGCATCTACATGCAAAGCATGAACTGCAGTGTAGTAAACACCTTAAAAACAAGAAACTCACTCAGGCTCCCCCTGCTCCCTATTCTGCTGCTCTTCGTCTGCCTCGGGAGGAATGTTGGCACCTGCCACCCACCAAACAGAGGATGTGCCACCAACACGACCACATCCGTCACCAAGCATCTCCACCATGTCACACGGCAGCGTTCAGCTCTCCATCTCACAAACCTTGGAGAGAAAGCGTAAATTCCCACCTAGCCACCCTCGAGCCCTGGGCCTGAATGCCAGCATTTCTAAAACTACTGGCCTTTGAAATGCTGTCATTCAGGCTGATGGACACAGACAGCTTCAAACAGCTGATGGCGATGGCTGTCACACACTGTCCCCCTCCTGCAGTGGAATAAAGTGTACCTTTCCACAATCGGTGAGTGCCGCTCGTTTTAATACTCTCCTTCGTTTGAAGAAGCTGTCCCAGAGTGTGTTGTTCCCAGCTGCCACTACTTCTCCAAGACAGCCGTGCCTTCCCTGCACAACCAAGTATCTGATAAAATCAAGTGTGCACTGCGCAACGCCATCTATGGCAAGGTCCACCTAACCACAGATACATGGACCAGTAAGCACGGCCAGGGACGCTATATCTCCCTAACTGCACACTGGGTAAATGTATTGGCGGCTGGGCCCCAGGTGGAGAGTTCTTTGGCGCACGTCCTTCCGCCGCCAAGGATCACAGGGCATCATTCTTTGCCTCCTGTCGCCTCCTCCTCCTACTCGGCTTCCTCCTCCTCTGCTTCCACCTGCTCATCCAGTCAGCCACACACCTTCACCACCAACTTCAGCACAGCATGGGGTAAACTTCAGCAGGCCGTTCTGAAACTCATATGCTTGGGGGACAGGCCCCACACCGCATAGGAGTTGTGGCGGGGTATTGAACAACAGACCGACCAGTGGTTGCTGCCGGTGGGCCTCAAGCCCGGCATGGTGGTTTGCGATAATGGGCAAAATCTCGTCGCAGCTCTGGGACAAGACGGGTTGACACACATCCCTTGCCTGGCACATGTGCTGAATTTGGCGGTGCAGACGTTCATTCACAACTACCCCGACATGTCAGAGCTGCTGCATAAAGTGCGGGCCGTCTGTGAGCGAGAACAAGCGCACATTGGTAGACGCGCTACTGAGAGCATTCCCAAATGTCACAGGTGAACAAGAGGAAGCCCAAGGCGAAGGCAGAGGAGAAGTGAGAGGTCGCCAACACAGCTGTGTCACGGCGAGCTCCTCTGAGGGCTGGGTTAGCATAGTAGAGATGTGGAAAAGTTTTGTCACTACGCCACAGCTAACTGCTCCACCACCTGATACGGTACGTGTTAGCAGGAGGCAGCATTTCACTAACATGGTGGAAAAGTACGTGTGCACACCCCTCCACGTACTGACTGATTGTTCGGCCCCATTCAACTTCTGGGTCTCCAAATTGTCCACGTGGCCAGAGCTAGCCTTTTATGCCTTGGAGGTGCTGGTCTGCCCGGCAGCCAGCGTTTTGTCTGAACGTGTATTCAGCGTCATTACTAACAAACGCAGCCGTCTGTCCACAGCCAACGTGGACAAGCTGACATTCATAAAAATGAACCAGGCATGGATCCCACAGGACCTGTCCATCCCTTGTGCAAAATAGACATTTATAACTACCTCCTCTTAACCATAAATTCTTGTACTCCAGGGCACTTCTTTATTGAATACTCTTTTTTTAATTTTACCATTATTTTGCAGGGCAACCCAAAGTTGAATGAACCTCTCCTCTGTCTGGGTGCCAGGGGCCTAAATATCTGAAAGTGGCCTTCTCCATTGGTGGGTGACATGAAGCCTGATTCTATGCTTTGGGACCTCTCTCCTCTCTCTGGGTGCTGGGGCCTAAATAACTAAAAGTGGCCTTCTCCGTTGGTGGATGACATGATGCCTCTTTTGCTACTATGTGACCTTTCTCCTCTGTCTAGGGGTCAGGGGCCTAACTTTCACGTACTTGCTTTCTGTCTTGGTGGCAGACATTTAACTCTTTTTACTGTCTAATGACCGCCCCATTGTCTTGGTGTCAGGGGCCTACATAAATGGCCTGTTCCATTGCAGGTTGACCTGAGTCCTGTGGTGCTGTTACGGGACCGCTCTCCTCTTTGCGGGTGCTATGGCCCTGAGTCTGTGAATGAGGCCTGTGGCACTGCAGGCAGACATGAATCCTTTTTGGCTGTGATGAGAACATCAACTCCCATAGCATTCCCACCTGATGCCACCCCAACCTCCTATTCCACCTCCTCCTCCTCCAAGTTGCCAATTGATATTGGTTAATTTTATTTTATTTTATTTTATGTCCTTTCCCCATCCACATTTGTTTGCAGGGGATTTACCTACATTTTGTTGCCTTTTGCAGCCCTCTAGCCCTTTCCTGGGCTATTTTACAGTCTTTTTTAGTGCCCAAAAGTTCGGGTCCCCATTGACTTCAATGTGGTTCGGGTTTGGGGTGAAGTTCGGGGTGAGTTCGGATACGGAACCCGAACAAAATGGAAGTCAATGGGAGAACCGAGCAATAAACCAGATGTTCGGGTTTGCCGGGTTCGGACGAATTGCCCTGCAAACAAATGTGGATAGGTAAATGACTTAAAATAACATAGGATAAAAAAAGGAGGTTAAAGTGGAGTAGGTGTTTGTGGACGCTGTAGATGTGGCAGTATAGGTGGAAGCGGCTGTGAAGGAGGAGGAGAATGCCAAGACAGTTTTTTTTTCCTTTATTTATTTATAAATTTGAGAAGGCCACAAAACATTGGGAAATGGGAAAGAGAACACAAAGAAAAAGTGTGCTGGAGTATAACAATGGCTGGGTGCTGCCGGTATACTTGTCTATTCAGCACAAGGTACGGACAAGTCCTGTGCGATCTATTCCTGGTTCATTTTAATGAATGTGAGCTTGTCCACGTTGGCTATGGGGAGGCTGCTGTGCTTGTCTGTGATCACCCCCCCTGCCGTGCTAAACACACAGTCGGACAATATACTGGCCGCAGGGCAGGCCAGCACCTCCAAGGCATAAAGGGAAAGCTCAGGCCATGTGCCCAATTTGGAGATCCAGAAGTTAAATGGGCCAGACCCATAAGTCAGTAAGTAAAGGCGTGTGCAGAAGTACTGTTTCACCATGTTGCTGAAATGCTGCCTCCTACTAAGACGTTCCATACCAGATGGTGGTGCTGGTTGTTGTGGTATGCTGACAAATCTTTTCCACATTTCGGCCATGCTAACCCTCCCTTCTGAGGTGCTGGTGGTGCCCCAGCTGCGTTGGCGACTTCTTCCTCCTCCTCTGCCTTCGCCTTCCACTGAGCCCCCGCCTGCAGGTGGGAATAACATCAGCAGCACGTCTACCAGCATGCACTAGTATTCACGCATCTTTAGATCACGGCAATCATTGCGCAGGCACTATGTGCCAGGCTGCACCGAGGCAACGACAAGCTGTCCTCTGTGGGAGGTGTATCCTATGAGTCCTTTGTATCCCCCCATTCAGTGATTTCCATGAGCTGCATTGGGTGCCACCCTGCTGTGAACACAGTTCCTCATTAGTATCCTCCTCATTCTCCAAAACTGTGCCCTGGCTGGACAGTTTTGTACCTGGCCTCTGTTGGTGCATGAACCCACCCTATGAGCCACTTGTGAATGACTGGCCTGATAACCGTGGAAATGATCCCTCTTCCTCCCCATCTTCCTCCTGTGCCACATCCTCTTCCGTCATAGCCGAAGCGATTTTTCAAGAAAACATAGAAGTAGGATAGTATCGCTGAGGAGGCACTGGCCATGTTGGTGGAGTACTTGAATCAGCGCAACATGGCACACACATCCTGCATGGAGGCCCATTCATTGGTGAAGAAGTCGTGCTGTTCCACAGAGTGACTTACCTGTGCGTGCTGCAGCTACTATTGCCTGCTGCTGTTTGCACAGGCTCTCCAGCTTGTGCAAGGTGGAGTTCCATCTTGTGGGTACATCGCATATGAAGCGGTGAGCGGGACAGCTGAAGTTCGCTGCAGCGCAGACAGTCGAGCAGCAGCAAGGTCAAACCAGCTAGGCCCAGAGCTGCTATGAGATTTCGCTCATTATCGCACTCCTCCAGGCCGGGCTTGAGGCTCTGTGGCACCAACCACTCCTCTGTCTGTTGTTCCATGCCTGTCCAAAGCTTTTGCGCGGTGTGGGGTTTTCTCCCCAAACAGATGAGTTTCAAAACAGCCTGCTGTTGTTTAGCCCTAGCTGTGCTGAAGTTGGTGGTGCTGGTGTTACGCTGACCGGATGAGGAGGCGGTAGCGGAGGAAGCAGAGTAGGAGGAGGAGGCAGCAGGAGGCAATGAGAAAGGTCCTGCAATCCTTTGGGGTGGAAGGACATGCGCCAAACTGCTATCTGCCTCAAGCTCAGCCGCCACTGCATTTACCCATTGTAAATTTAGGGAGATATAACGTCCCTGCCCGTGCTTACTGGTCCATGTATCAGTGGTTATGTGGACTTTGCCACAGATGGCGTTGAACACCTGATTTTGTCCACCACTTGGTTTTTCAGGGCAGGGATGGCTGGCCTGGAAAAGAGTGGCGGCTGGAAACCACGTACTGTGGGTTTTTAAAAGTCTCGTCTCCACCAGAGGGAATGACAGAATTTTAAAGGCCAGGAATTTTTAAATGCTTGCATCCAGGGCCAGGGATAGCTGGTGGGTAGGGGGGTACTTTCTCTTTCTCTCCACTGTATTTGAGATGGACAGCTGAACGCTTCCATGGGACAGTGTGGAGATGCTTGGTGATGGTGACGGTGGTGGATGTGGTGGTGTTGCTGCCACATCCTTTCTTTGTGGGGTGGCAGGTGCCATTGTCACTCCAGAGGGGGAGGAAGAGGATGAGACTGCAGCAGAAGAGGGAGCAGGAGGAGCCTGAAATCTTTTGTGGTTTTTGAGGTGTGTACTCCACTGCAGCTCGTGGTTTGCATTTAGATGACTGGTCATGCAGGTGGTGCTCAGGTTTAGAACATTTACGCCTCGATTCAGGCTCCGATTGCACAGTGTGGAAGCAACTCGTGTCTTGTTGTCGGCACATTGTCTGAAGAACTGCCACTCCAGGAAACTCCTTGGAGCTGGCTTTGGTCTGCTCAGTCCCTGGGTGTGGTGGGCAGTAGCAGGCATACTGGCTAGGGGATGGCCACTCTACTTTTGCACCCTGGTCCCTCTTTTGCTGTGCGGCTGGAACTGTGTGACCACCACCTCTTCCTCCGAACGGCACACGTCACTTGCATGACCTTGATTCCATGTGGGGTCTAGGACATCATCATCCTCCATATCATCTTCCACCCACTACTCACCCCTGCCCTCCTTTCCGGTCTGCACACTGCAGAAACCCGCAGCAGTTTGCACCTGTGTTTCGTCATCATCAGAGACGTGCTGCGGTGGTTCTCCCATGTCCACATCCTGAAACATAAGTGGTTGGGCACTCAATCTCTTCCATTTCTGGGGCAGGGCTAGGTGGATGGCCCATGGAAACCCTGCCAGCAGAGTAATCAAATAGCATAAGAGACTGCTGCATGACTTGGGGCTCAGACTGCTTGCCTGATTTGAAAGCGGGTGAGGGGAAAGACAGATGCCCATGGGCTGCAGGTGTCAACTCTGCGATTTCAGCAGGGGATCGGATGGGAGACAATGTGAAGGAACTGCAGGCACTCAGACACCCAACCTACTACCGCCTCTACTTGTTCTGGCCTCACCATTCGTACGCCGGCATTCGGGCCAACAAAATAATGCTGAACGTTCTGTCGCCTACGTGCACCTGAGGAAGATGTTTCATTTGGGCGTGTAGCTGGCACAGATCGACCATGTCCTCTCCCTGCAACAGGAGCTCCACCAACACTAGCAGCACCATGACCAGGGCCGCGTCTCTTAATTGATGCTCTCCTCATTCTTTGTGGTCACCCACTGAACTAACAGACGGATTAACTATATTAATTTTCCTGTCACGGATGCAGTGCAGGTGTACCTCACACAAAAAGTGGGTATATGTCACCCACCGAACTAACAGACGGATTAACTATATTAATTTCCCTGTCACGGATGCAGTGCAGGTGTACGTCACACAAAAAATGGGTATATGTCACCAACTGAACTACCTGACAGATTATTATATTTCTGTGTCAGAGGTGCAAAGATGGTGCATTGCACCCACAAAAGATTGCTATAGGTCACCCACATAATTAACAGCCAGATAAATTAAATTATTTCTGTGTCATGAACAAAATGCTGGTGTATTGTGCTCACAAAAAAAATCACTATAGGTCACCCACAGAATAAATAGCCAGTTGAGATTCCTAACACTCTCCCTCACTTCAGCTGCCTGCTTCCTGTCCCTGCACTACTCAGAGCTGATGGGCGGTGCTACACGTGATCTAGCTTGTATAGAGGCTGGGTCACATGATTCACTGGCCAATCACAGCCATGCCATTACTAGGCATGGCTGCGATGGCTTCTAAGTGCCCACAGCTTAAAAGATTGTTAATTGGCTGGCCTGCAGCCTTTCATCAAGCTTTATTAAATGCCCGAACACTGAACTTGAACCCGAAATTTTGCTGCAAAGTTCGGGTTCTGGTCTGGGTTCCTGAACTCACAAAGTTTGGTACGGACCCGATCTTTGCAGTTTGAGTTCACTATACACCACACTAACTGTCCTCAACCTGTCCCTATTGCTAAAACATTTCTATCAGTTCATTTTTGAAGATTTTTTAACTGGTGACCTATCCTCTGGTCATCAGTATCTGAACGGTGGGGGTCCTGTCCCTGCCAACAGTTGTTTGAGAAGGCACTGTTGTTCGATGTAGTGCTGCGCCCTTCTTCCAGCTTTGCTTAGAACATGTGATGTCATGTTCATTGGTCACATGGCCTAGGTGCAATAGGCCATGCAATACCAAGAACAGCCTCTGTACAATGTACCACACTGTGCTAGGTGAGCTAAAGGAAGGCCATAGCTCTACTACAAGAGCCCGTGCTTTTTTAAAAAGCTTTTTGACCCCCACCGATCAGATTCTGATCACTTATGCAGAGGATAGGTCATTAGTTAAAAAATCTTGGAAAGCCCTTTTTACTAAATACAATATATCTCCCTGGTGAAAAACTATCTCTCTTGTACGTTTAATGGCTCTGTCGGTGCCAGTCACATCCTATCATATCAGTGGCTGAGCTCAGAATGGCGTCTCTGCGTGGACATAGTGCCTAATAGACAAGTCAATAACATCCCTCCTGATTGGCTGTGAGTACAAACATTATTGGTAAGACCAGCCAGCCAGCTAGGACCCGGGTTCATTTAATCCTCCATCCTCCATCTTCATCTTCCTTGCTCTGTTTTCCATTCTTTATTTCCTTCCTTGTTTACTAATGTACTGAGTTTGATATGTAAAATGGTGGGCATCATTTTGTGTAATTCATCCAAACTGAATCAGCAAAACTTCAGCTTCATTTGGAAGTAGAATTTTAGAGAAAACAAATTAAATTAGTTTTAGATTAATTCACTCATCTGTAATATTATTACATGGCACTATTTGCAGCAGCTTTTTAATGTGACAAAAAATAGGTTTTTGAGTAAAGGTATGATATTTCAGCATTTGCAGTAAAGCTGTGAAGCAGTGAATGTATGTGGTAATTACTAGAGATGAGCGAACACCTGGATGTTCGGGTTCGAGAGGTTCGGCCGAACTTCCGGAAAATGTCCGGGTTCGTGATCCGAACTCAACCTGAACTTCATCCCGAACCCGAACCCCATAGAAGTCAATGGGGACCCGAACTTTTGGGCACTAAAAAGCCTGTAAAAGACTCCCGGAAAGGGCTAGAGGGCTGCAAAAGGCAGCAAAATGTAGGTAAATCCCCTGCAAACAAATGTAGATAGGGAAATGAATTAAAATAAAATAAAATAAATAAAAATTAACCAATATCAATTGGAGAGAGGTCCCACAGCAAGGAATCATGCGTCATATCATCCACCACTGGAGAAGGCCACTCTCATTTATTTGGGACCAGCACCCAGACAGAGGATACAGGTCCCACAGCAAGGAATCATGCTTCATATCAACCACCACCGAAGATGGCCACTCTCATGTATTTTGGACCAGCACCCAGACAGAGGATACAGGTCCCACAGCAAGGAATAAGGCGTCATATCAACCACCACCGGAGAAGGCCACTCTCATTTATTTTGGACCAGCACCCAGACAGAGGAGAGAGGTCCCACATCAAGGAATCATGCGTCATATCAACCCCCACAGGAGAAGGCCACTCTCATTTATTTTGGACCAGCACCCAGACAGAGGATACAGGTCCCACAGCAAGGAATCATGCCTCATATCAACCACCAACGGAGAAGGCCACTCTCATTTATTTGGGACCAGCACCCAGACAGAGGATACAGGTCCCACAGCAAGGAATCATGCCTCATATCAACCACCAACGGAGAAGGCCACTCTCATTTATTTCGGCCCAGCACCCAGACAGAGGATACAGGTCCCACAGCAAGGAATCATGCGTCATATCAACCACCACCGGAGAAGGCCACTCTCATGTATTTTGGACCAGCACCCAGACAGAGGAGAGAGGTTTTCACAGCAGAGAATCATGCATTTAGATCACCCACCACAGGAGTAGGCCACCATTTAATGGGACCCCGGCAACCATGTCAGATGGCACAAACATCAGCTTCACATCACCCAGCACAAGAGAAGGCCACTTTGAGAGACTTTGACCCCTGCACCCAGACGGAGGAGAGAGGTTTTCACAGCAGAGAATCATGCATTTAGATCACCCACCACAGGAGTAGGCCACCATTTAATGGGACCCCGGCAACCATGTCAGATGGCACAAACATCAGCTTCACATCACCCAGCACAAGAGAAGGCCACTTGAGAGACTTTGACCCCTGCACCCAGACGGAGGAGAGAGGTCCCACAGCAGAGATTCAGGCATTTATATCAGCCAGAACAGGAGAAGGCCGCTTTCAGAGACATAGGCCTTAGCACCGACACAGAGGAGACAGGTCAGATAGCACAAGCATCAGTTTCACATCAACCACCACAGGAGAAGGGCACTTTTAGAGACTTTGACCCCTGCACCCAGAAAGAGGAGAGAGGTCCCACAGCAGAGATTCAGGCATTTATATCAGCCAGCACAGGAGAAGGCCGCTTTCAGTGACTTAGGCCTTAGCACCGACACAGAGGAGACAGGTCAGATAGCACAAGCATCAGTTTCACATCAACCACCACAGGAGAAGGGCACTTTTAGAGACTTTGACCCCTGCACCCAGAAAGAGGAGAGGTCCCACAGCAGAGATTCAGGCATTTATATCAGCCAGCAGAGGAGAAGGCCGCTTTCAGTGACTTAGGCCTTAGCACCGACACAGAGGAGACAGGTCAGATAGCACAAGCATCAGTTTCACATCAACCACCACAGGAGAATGGCACTTTCAGAGACTTTGACCCCTGCAGCCACACGGAGGAGAGAGGTCCCACAGCAGAGAATCAGGCATTTATATCAGCCAGAACAGGAGAAGGCCGCTTTCAGTGACTTAGGCCTTAGCACCGACACAGAGGAGACAGGTCAGATAGCACAAGCATCAGTTTCACATCAACCACCACAGGAGAAGGGCACTTTTAGAGACTTTGACCCCTGCACCCAGAAAGAGGAGAGAGGTCCCACAGCAGAGAATCAGGCATCATGTCAACCACCGCAGGAGTAGGCCACCTTTTGTTTCTTTGACCCCTGCACCCAGAAAGAGGAGAGAGGTCCCACAGCAGTGAATCAGGCTTTTATATCAGGCACCACAGGAGAAGGCCGCTTTCAGTGACTTTGGCCCCCTGCACCCACACAAAGGAGACATGTCAGACAACACAAGTATAACATTCATATCACCCAGCACAGGAGAAGGACACTTTCATGTACTTTGGCCCCGGCACCCAGACAGACGGAAGGTTCATTCAACTCTGGGTTGCACCCCAAGATCCTACTTAATTTCAAAAATTGATTTTTCAATGAAGAAGTGGCAAGGAGTACAAGACAACATGGTTTAAGGCAGTTATTAAGGACTACTCTGCACAAGGGAGGGTCAGGTCTTGTGGGATCCATGCCTGGTTCATTTTTATAAACGTGTTTGTCAGTAATGACGCCCCCTGCCGTGCTGAATACACGTTCAGATAAAACGCTGGCCGCCGGGCAGGCCAGCACCTCCAAGGCATAACATGCTAATTCTGGCCACGTGGACAATTTGGAAACCCAGAAGTTGAATGGGGCCGAACCATCCGTCAGTACGTGGAGTTGCGTGCAGATGTACTGTTCAACCATGTTAGTGAAATGTTGCCTCCTGCTAACACGTTCCGTATCAGGTGGTGGGGCAGTTAGCTGTGGCGTGGAGACAAAACTTTTCCACATTTCTGCCATGCTAACCCTGCCCTCAGAGGAGCTGGCCGTGACACTGCTGCGTGGGCGACCTCTAGCTCCTCCTCTGCCTTGGCCTTGGCCTTCCACCTGTTCCCCTGTGACAGTTGGGAATGCTCTCAGGAGCGCGTCTACCAGTGTGCGCTTGTACTCGCGCATCTTCCTATCACGCTCCAGTGCAGGAAGTGGGCACATTGTCTTTGTACCGTGGATCCAGCAGGGTGGCCACCCAGTAGTCAGCACACGTTAAAATGTGGGCAACTCTGCTGTCGTTGCACAGGCACTGCAGCATGTAATCGCTCATGTGTGCCAGGCTCCCCAGAGGTAAGGACAAGCTGTCCTCTGTGGGAGCGTATCGTCATCATCCTCTGTATCCCCCAGCCACGCACCAGGGATGTGCCTGCGCTGTGCTGGGTGCCACCCGCTGTGAACCTGCTTCATCCTCATCCTCCTCCACCTCCTCCTCATCCTCCTCGTCCTCCAGTAGTGGTCCCTGGCTGGCCACATTTGTACCTGCCCTCTGCTGTTGCAAAAACCTCCCTCTGAGCCACTTCTAACAGACTGGCCTGAAAGTGCTAAAAACGACCCGTCATCCTCCTCCTCCTCCTCCTGGCCCTGGCCCACCTCCTCTTCCATCATCGCCCTAGCGTTTTCTCTAGGAGACATAGAATTGGTATCGTCACGCTGATAACAGTGGCATCGCCACTGGCCATGTTGGTGGCGTACTCTAAACAGCGCAACAGGGCACACAGGTCTCGCATGGAGGCCCAATCATTGGTGGTGAAGTGGTGCTGTTCCGCAGTGCGACTGACCCGTGCGTGCTGCAGCTGAAACTCCACTATGGCCTGCTGCTGCTCGCACAGTCTCTCCAGCATGTGCAAGGTGGAGTTCCACTGGGTGGGCACGTCGCATATTAGGCGGTGAGCGGGAAGGCCGAAGTTCCGCTGTGGCGCTGACAGGCGAGCAGCGGCAGGATGTGAGCGCCGGAGCGCGCACAGGCGGCCCGCACTTTATGCAGCAGCTCTGACATGTCTGGGTAGTTGTGAATAAACTTTTGCACCACCAAATTCAGCACATGCGCCAGGCAAGGGATGTGCGTCAAACCGGCTAGTCCCAGAGCTGCCACGAGATTTCGCCCATTATCGCACACCACCAGGCCGGGCTTGAGGCCCACCGGCAGCAACCACTGGTCGGTCTGTTGTTCAATACCCCGCCACAACTCCTGCGCGGTGTGGGGCCTGTCCCCCAAACATATGAGTTTCAGAATGGCCTGCTGGCGTTTACCGGGCTGTGCTGAAGTTGGTGGTGAAGGTGTGTGGCTGACTGGATGAGCTGGTGGAAGCAGAGGAGGAGGAGGAGGAAGCCGAGTAGGAGGAGGAGGCTACAGGAGGCAAAGAATGATGCCCTGTGATCCTTGGCGGCGGAAGGACGTGCGCCAAGGAACTCTCCGCCTGGGGCCCAGCCGCCACTACATTTACCCAGTGTGCAGTTAGGGAGATATAGCGTCCCTGGCCGTGCTTACTGGTCCACGTATCTGTGGTTAGGTGGACCTTGCCACAAATGGCGTTGCGCAGTGCACACTTGATTTTATCGGACACTTGCATGTGCAGGGAAGGCACGGCTGTCTTGGAGAAGTAGTGGCGGCTGGGAACCACATACTGGGGGACAGCCATGGCCATCAGCTGTTTGAAGCTGTCTGTGTCCACCAGCCGGAATGACAGCATTTCAAAGGCCAGTAGTTTAGAAATGCTGGCATTCAGGCCAAGGGCTCGAGGGTGACTAGGTGGGAATTTGCGCTTCCTCTCAAGGTTTGAGAGATGGAGAGCTGAACGCTGCTGTGTGAAATAGTGGAGACGCTAGGTGACGGTGGCGGTGGTGGTGGTGGTGTCGGTGGCACATCCTCTGTTTGCTGCTCGGCAGGTGGCAACATTCCTCTCGAGGCGGAAGCCGAGGCAGCAGCGGTAGAGGGAGCAGGGGAGCCTGAGCGGGTTCCTTGTTTTTAAGGTGTGTACTCCACTGCAGTTCATGCTTTGCATGTAGATGCCTGATCATGCAGGTGGTGCTCAGGTTAAGAACGTTAATGCCTCGCCTCAGGGTCTGATGGCACAGCGTGCAAACCACTCTGGTCTTGTCCTCAGCACATTGTTTGAAGAAGTGCCATGCCAGGAACTCCTTGAAGATGCCTTTGGGGTGCTGGGTCCCTGTTGGCGCTGGCCAATAGCAGGCAAACTCTCTGGACGGCGGCTGTTCTGCTTTTGCCCCCTGCTCCCTCTTTGGCTTCGCTGTTGTCTCGGTCTCACCACTGCCTCTTCCTCTGAACTATTTAAGTCAGCGGCACGACCTTCAGTCCATGTGGGGTCTAAGACCTCATCGTCCTCTGCATCGTCTTCCACCCAGTCTTCCTCCCTGACCTCCTCCTGTTCAGTCTGCACACTGCAATAAGACGCGGCAGTGGGCACCTGTGTTTCGTCATCATCAGACACTCGGTCACTCTGCTGTGGTGGTATTCCCATGTCCTCATCATCTGGATACATAAGTGGTTGTGCGTCAGTGCATGGAATGTCTTCCACCGCTGGGGAAGGGATAGGTGGACGCCCCTGGAAAACCGTGGGAGCAGAGTCTTCAAACAGAAGAAGAGACTGCTGCATAACTTGAGGCTCAGCCAGTTTCCCTGATATGCATGGGGGTGATGTGACAGACTGATGGGCTTGGTTTTCAGGTGCCACCTGTGCGCTTTCCGCAGAAGACTGGGCGGAAGACAATGTGGTGAACGTGCTGGAAGCACTGTCGGCCACCCAATCGACTAATGCCTGTACCTGCTCAGGCCTTACCATCCTCATAACGGCATTGGGCCCCACCAAATATCGCTGTAAATTCTGCCGGCTACTTGAGGGAGTTGTTTCACTACTTTGTGCGCCTGAGGCCGAGCGGCCACGTCCTCTGCCAGCAACAGAGGCTCCACGGACACCACCACGACCGCGTCCTCGTCCCTTAATAGAATGTTTCCTCATTGTTGCGATTCAACTCGCACCACAATAAAATATATTATTTTTAGCCCCAAAATTCCCACACTGGAAGATATAATTCCTTTTTCCAGTATTAATTACAAGAACACTGCTGCTAATTGGACACCAGATTTTTATAATGCTAGTTTTGGTACATAGATTCCACACGGGAGATATAATTCCTTTTACAGGAGTAAAAACGTGAGGCCTAGTTTTCTGGTCTACCAAACACCAGATTGATTAAATTGGCCTTTTTCAGCAAAATTACAACACTGGACAATAATGCCTTTTGGCGGTATTAATTACAAGAACACTGCTGCTAATTGGACACCAGATTTTTATAATGCTAGTTTTGGTACATAGATTCCCACACGGGGAAATATAATTCCTTTTTAGAGGAGTGAAAACGTGAGGCCGAGTTTTTCTGGTCTACCAAACACCAGATTGATTAAATTGGCCTTTTTTTCAGCAAAATTACAACACTGGACAATAATGCCTTTTGGCGGTATTAATTACAAGAACACTGCTGCTAATTGGACACCAGATTTTTTATAATGCTAGTTTTGGTACATAGATTCCACACGGGGAGATATAATTCCTTTTTACAGGAGTAAAAACGTGAGGCCTAGTTTTTCTGGTCTAACAAACACCAGATTGATTAAATACCAGGACTGCTGGTATTTCAGAACACCGGAATTGTTAAAATGCTAGGGAGAAATATTGCCTAAGCCTTTTTACAGTATTAATTACAACAGGAGTGCTTCTTCTGGTCTAACACCAGAATAATTTTATTATTACGGTGAAAGCTTTTTCTAATTTATATTTCTGGCACATAAAAAAAAAAATATTTCTGGCTGACAGTATTGGACAAAGTAGTGGCACTGGCTAGCCTAGCTGGAACAGCACATTCATGGGATTTGCTATCCAAGTGGGTTACTTTCAGTTTCACCACTGATATATTAAATATCTTTGCAGTTAGTATGGGTGACACAAGCACAGCCAAACCCCTGATGTATTATATCTATTATGAAAAAATCGACTATTACATTAGATTAATGGACGTTGTGGCAGCTTTTGCTGTAACACCACAAGTCCAAAAATGGCCGCCGCCTATCAGCCAAGTAGCATGTGCCAGAAAACAGTCTGCCCAGCCAGAAAAAAAATTTGACTTTGACTGAGCAGCTGAATCGCTGTTGTTCTGATTCACAGGTGTAGATTTTTAACTTCTTTGGAGCTTTGGTTTACACTCTGTGGCAGCAAGTGCTGGCGCACCACAAGTCCCAAAATGGCCACCGCCGGTCAGCCCAGTTACATGTGCCAGTAAAAATCGCTCTGGCCAGTCTCAACAAAATAGTGACTTTCAGTGAACAGCTCAGCTGAGTTGTTCTGATGCACAGGTGTAGAAAGGTAGATCACTTCTTTATCCCCTGCCTATCTCGCCCTCACAGAAGCTGCATCCTCTCCCTACACTAGTCAGAGCAGTGTGACGTGCGGCGCTACGTGACTCCAGCTTAAATAGAGGCTGGGTCACATGCTGCACTTGGCCAATCACAGCCATGCCATTAGTAGGCATGGCTGTGATGAGCTCTTAGAGCAGAAGTAAGCGCTAGCTGATTGGCTGCTGTGCAGCCCTTCAGAAAGCGGGAAGTAATCGACGAACACCGGACCCGAACCCGAACTTTTTTAAAAATGTCCGGGTTCGATTCTTGAACTGTTCGCTCAACACTAGTAATTACATGTACAGTCATTTTTTTCAGCATATCTCTTTTTTTATTCATATTTTAGATGATGTTCATGTCAAACTTTTGCGCTACATTTAGCACGTATGCTGGGAAAGCTCCCACACTAAACATGTGTAAAGGCTTCCATTGGAAGAAACTTGAACTATATTCTGGGTATGTCTAGATTTTATTTATTTTTTTTAGATATCTTGCGTTTGTTTGTTTGTTTTCTGTATTTTTTGCAGCTCTTTTTTCTCAAGAACTGCTAGCTCAAAATGTTGCTTGGAAGCCTATGAAAAGTTTAAAACTTTAGTACACAAGTATTTTTGCTTTTCTGTTTTTTGACTCTGAAGGTGTGCTTTATTAGGATCAATTTTTTGAAATTGTAGTATCCTTTGGTTCTGGAATTTTTTCCCCTCATTTACTGGCACTTTTAAACCATAGAAATCCACTGTCCATTAGCTTTTTGCTCCTCTTGAAAAAACGTGCCAGAGTGTGTGCAGTTTTAATGGTGTATTTTCATAGTGCTTTAGTTTTTTGTACCAATGCATTCTCCACATTCTGCTCAACAGAGAAAGTGTAATTGCGTAGTCCCCTGTTGCATGAGTGTCAACGTCTGTTCTAAGATAAATATGAGAGTGATTATGTCATTCATGCCGCAGTTGTCTCTAATGACAAACTTCATAGCCTCTTGGAATGGAATTAGCACAAGACAGGTGTATTGGATGATCTGCCACTGCCCTGCATCAAAGCAACAAATGCTCCCTGCTGTCGAGGCTGTCTGGTGCATGACAAAATCGGTCACGGCTTTCCGCTTCTCGTACAAACTCTCAATGTCGAATTCCAGCAAGTTGCCAAAACGCAGATTAAGAGGTGTAGCAGCATGTCGTTCTGTTGATGCAGGACTGATGCAGCACCAGAGCCAGTGTACTTATTTAGAAAATGCTGCACCACTTGGTTGATGATGTGGGCCATGCAGAGAGCATGTGTTATTTTGCCTAGGTTCATGGTTGCCACAATGTTGCACCTATTGTCGCTGGGATGTATGCTGCCTGATGTTCTTCAGCAAATGTTCACCGGTGTGGTTAGTCTCTCTCAAGCTGATCAGCTCCAACACAGCATGGCAATTCTTAACCTGGAACATGTGGGAGCCAGGCTGACACAATCATGGAGGGGTCAAAAGGACCTGGCCTTATTGCCATGGTGCTGCCTCGCCCTGCCGGAAAAAACAGTAACCCAGTGGGCTATGAAAGGCATTTACTGTTCTTGCCTGTACGACCTGCTCCATGTGCCTAACGTGGTGTGAACTTTGCTGCACAATCTCAGGGAGCGATCCACTTTGACTGTCAAGTGAGAGTCCAAGGCATGGATGGCTTTTTGGGAGATGGAAGTGACAGCCCCACCAGCAACTTGTTTCCTGGCCACGCATTCTGTTATTGGTGGATGACAATCTGGCCGAGAAGGAGTCTGAGATGCGGAAAGAGATGATGATGATGTGAAAGACAGGGTACTGGTCGTAGATGTGGCCTGGCTGTCACAAGTTGTACCCAGGGAAGGATGGAACTCCTTCCACAGTGGTTGGCTGCCACCTCTGTTTGCGCATGGAATGGGGTGATGCTGCCTCATGTGGTTTAACCACTTGAAGACCACAGGTTTATACCCCGTTAGTGACCAGGCCCTTTTTTACAAATTCGCACTACACTACTTTCACCGTTTATTGCTCGGTCATACAACTTACCACCCAAATGAATTTTACCTCCTTTTCTTCTCACTAATATAGCTTTCATTTGGTGGTATTTCATTGTTGCTGACATTTTTACTTTTTTTGCTATTAATAAAAATGTAACAACATTTTTGGGGAAAAAAATGACATTTTTCACTTTCTGTTGTAATTTTTTTTAAAAAAAACTACATTTCTATATAAATTTTTCACAAAATGTATTGTTCTACATGTCTTTGATAAAAAAAAAATCCAATAAGTGTATATTTATTGGTTTGGGTAAAAGTTATAGTGTTTACAAACTATGATGCAAAAAAGTGAATTTCCACATTTTGAAGCAGCTCTGACTTTCTGAGCACCTGTCATGTTTCTTCACGTGCTAGAATGTCAGGATAGTATAAATACCCCCCAAATCACACCATTTTAGATAGAAGACACCCCAAAGTATTCGCGGAGGGGCATGGTGAGTTCATGTATCATTTCATTTTTTTTCACAAGTTAGCGGAAAATGACACTTTCTGAGGAAAAAAAAAATTAATAAAGTTTCAATTTCTGCTAACTTCTGGCAAAAAAAAGTAAAATCTCAGACAGACTCACTATGCCCCTCAGTGAATACCTTGGGGTGTCTACTTTCCGAAATGGGGTCATTTGTGGGGTGTGTTTACTGTTCTGGCATTTTGGGCGGGGCTAAATTGTGAGCAGCCATGTAAAACCTAAAGGTACTCATTGGAATTTGGGCCCCTTTGCGCACCCAGGCTGCAATAAAGTGTCACACACGTGGTATCGCCGTACTCAGGATAAGTAGGACAATGTGTTTTGGGGTGTATTTTTACATATACCCATGCTGAGTGAGAGAAATATCTCTGTAAATTGTCAACTTTGTATAAAAAAAATTGTAAAAAGTTGTCATTTACAGAGATATTTCTCATACAAAGTATGGGTATATATAAAAATACACCCCAAAACACATTGCCCTACTTCTCCTGAGTACAGCGATGCCACATGAGTGACACTTTTTTGCAGCCTGGGTGCGCAAAGGAGCCCTAATTCCAATGAGTACCTTTAGGATTTCACTGGCAGGCTGTAGTTTCAGTTAGCGTGGCAGCAAGTGGTTAATAGAGCTGTGGTGCCTATGTTTGTGTTTGTCTGCCTACATCTTATTTTGTTCTTGCACAGCTTTGCTCTTGCACAAGGCAGTTCTTTTCTTTTCTGGCAGCATGGAGAAAAAATGCCAGACAGGAGATACACGCACAGCAGGAGTAGAGGCTGCCAAGCTGGGCTTAGCTCTGGTACATTTTGGGCCTAACCCACCCATAGTGTCAGTTCCAGATCCCGAGGCAGATGGGGCCCTGTCTGTTCTTTGGGAGGAACGTGGCCTCTGCTCTTTACTGCTGCTGCTATTACCCTCCTCCTCAGATGTCGCCTCCTCCTTATTCGGCTCTCAGGTCCTGGCCAGCACACAATCATCATCCCTCCCTCCCTTTCGCTTCTGTGACGAATAACGCACCTCGCGGCCCTGCCTGATGTCAACTACGTAGAGCTCATGAGATGCGGTTTTGTCACTGGTTTCCAAGACGTGAAGTGATTTTACGCCCTCACTGGGAGCACGTAAGGTCAGCTTAGTACAGCTAACACAGACTTCTCTTGTCCACGCAGGCACAGGGATGCAGGGGGGTGATAGACAGTGGTCCACGCGGCCTGACATCACACTTTCTCACATCCCTGACAGTCTGAGAGAGACTTTTCACTGCCCCAGTGAAACAGAGCTTTCTCAGCCCAGTAGACTGTCATCAGTTCCTCTTTTGATATAATCCCAGTCTTCTAACGGGATTATATAGGGCGAGAAACATTTTGATCAACTTGCAGGATAACAGGCCGAACTGGATGGACAGATGTCTTTTTTCGGCCTTATAAACTATGTTACTATGTTAAACCAACCCGCAGTAGCATATAACTATGCCGAAAATCGGACGTGGGAATTTGTGGACCGAGATACAAGAACAGCACAAGATTAAATTATATTTGTGGTCGGATCGGCTAACAGAAAGGTGTACCTAACCAATCTAACCCTATCTACGACAAGCAGTAGAATTATGCCATAACTGCTGCGGTAGGGCAGCCTAAAGGGGGCCACCCTAATATGAAATGACTGTAAGATGGTGTGGGTGGGTGGGTGAAATCAGCTGAATCGGCGTCAGCCTGGGCCCACAGGTGCCTGTAAATTGCCTAGCAATCAGCCAGCCTAGCCCCACAGGTTCATGTAAATAGCCTTGTAATCAGCCTCCCCTCCCACAAATACAGCAAATATATTTGCTTAATACTATTAATTGCCTTAAGGTCACACTAGACAAAACACAATACACACGGAGAATATATACAGTGGTCGGATGTGGAAATACAGGTGGTATGATACAACAAAGTTAAACAGAGTAGGGGTCAGTTACCAAGTAGACCTTTGGGTTATGATGAGTTCTGGGTCACTGTAATGATTGGCTGTAGTCAGATGGGGGCAGTGATGTCCACGGTCCCTTCAAACACATTACTCAATGTGAACCCTTTCAGAGAAAGACCCTGGCCTCTGGCCTGCATTGGCCTTTTCACCAGTAGTCGCCCACTACCCTCCCTCCCTCCGGGAGGAGTCCACTCCCCCTTCCTGGTCCTGGTATCCAAAGATCCACAAAACCCATTATGGCTCATAGCTTCATACCGGAAGGTCACAGGGAAATGGTTCTGGGACCAACGGTTCCACCTGTGTTCCAGCTACAGGCAGAGATCAAACATGGTGCCATTATTAGGTTCCTGCCGGGAGATTTCTGTATCTCCCCTTCCTACGACCAGGGGCATGTCCGTCTTGGCCCCAGGGTCTCAGATATGTAACTGGTTTATGCCTGTGACGGATGGACAATTCATATTCCCCCGGATCCATGATGTCTGGTAGATTTGAGTGATCTGGGTAATTAGCTAAGACCCCCTACAGGGGGATTGTCCTGTAGGGTAAGGTAGCCTCCATGCTGGCTGAGTAAGCTGTGAACTGTACACACGGGGCCACACTTGAAGCAGAGTCCCCTGTGGAGTTTACTCCCTCTGCTATCTGGCAGAAATTGGCTGGAATTAGATCATGGCTGGCATTAGATCATAATTCCACATTCCTCAATGCTTCTATCAGAATGTGCAATATCATGGTTTGTTCTTTGGCACCCTTCCCCTGCTCTTCAGAAACTACCAGTGTGGCTACCTCCAACACTAAAAGCATGGCTACTCGGGCCACTACTACTAACACTACCAGGACCTCTATGCCTGGCTAATGCAGCCTCCTCTTTCACCTCCTTCTCAGAGCTGACTGCTCTCACCAAGTTATCAACAGGGAGACTCTCTTGACTATCTGCCATAGGCATGTTGGGGTTTTCTTGCCACTTCTTAGGAAAAAAGAAGGCACTCTCTAGGAAGGGGCTGTGAAGACTATGACTAGGAAAAGTTCAGAAATTGATGGAAATACCACCAAAATGGTTCAGGAACAGCATGGGGAGGATGCTGGATGCATCTTGGACTTCCAGGTCGCTGCTGGGAATGATGTTGTTCGAGTAGTACGCCACTTTTACAGACTGACAATAATACGCACAAAACCAAAGATAAAATTGATTCAGTGGGAAAATTGTTAGGAAATATTCTTTCCTGTATATTTACTTGTATATAAAGTGCAAGTGCTGCCAAAAATTACAAGCAAGAGGCACTCCGATACACACTGTATGTCACATAAAGGAGGGCCTCATTCACATTGTGGTACAATTGTTCAGGTAGTGGGGCTCCTACACTCATAAAGCCTATGCACTAAGTGAAAGGGCTGCCAAAAGATACAAGGAACCGGCACTACAATACACCCTTTGTAACACATAAAGGAGGGCATAATACACACCTTTAAAAAATATGATTGATGGCCTGCTGGTGACCCTCAAAAACATTTGGAGCAAGGGCCTGCTGATCTGACCATCTAAAACATTACGGGTGAGGGCCTGCTGCTGAGCTTACCCTCTAAAACATTAGGGGTGAGGATCTGCTGGTGATCTGAGCTTGTAAAAGATTGTAGGTGAAGGCCTGCTGGTGAGCTGACCCTCTAAAAGGTTGTAGGTGAGGGCTTGCAGGTGAGCTGACCCTGTAAAACATTATATGCGAGGGCCTGCAGGTGAGCTGACCCTTTAAAACATTATATGCGAAGGTCTGCAGGTGAGCTGACCCTGTAAAACATTATATGTGAGGGCCTGAAGGTGAGCTGACCCTATAAAACATTATATGTGAGGGCCTGTAGGTGAGCTGACGCTGTAAAACATTATATGCGAGGACCTGCAGGTGAGCTGACCCTGTTAAACATTATATGCGAGGGCCTGAAGGTGAGCTGACCCTATAAAACATTATATGTGAGGGCCTGTAGGTGAGCTGACGCTGTAAAACATTATATGCGAGGACCTGCAGGTGAGCTGACCCTGTTAAACATTATATGCGAGGGTCTGAAGGTGAGCTGACCCTATAAAACATTATATGTGAGGGCCTGTAGGTGAGCTGACGCTGTAAAACATTATATGGGAGGGCCTGAAGGTGAGCTGACCCTATAAAACATTATATGTGAGGGCCTGTAGGTGAGCTGACGCTGTAAAACATTATATGCGAGGACCTGCAGGCGAGCTGACCCTGTTAAACATTATATGCGAGGGCCTGAAGGTGAGCTGACCCTATAAAACATTATATGTGAGGGCCTGTAGGTGAGCTGACGCTGTAAAACATTATATGCGAGGACCTGCAGGTGAGCTAACCCTGTAAAAGATTGTAGGTGAGGGCCTGCTGGTGAGCTGACCCTCTAAAAGGTTGTAGGTAAGGGCCTGCAGGTGAGCTTACCCTTTAAAACATTATATGTGAGAGCCTGCAGGTGAGCTGACCCTGTAAAAGATTGTAAGTGAGGTCCTGCTGCTGAGCTCACCCTCTACAAGGTTGTAGGTGAGGGCCTGCATATGAGCTGACCCTGTAAAACATTATATGCAAGGGCCTGTGGGTGAGCTGACCCTGTAAAAGATTGTAGGTGAGGGCCTGCTGGTAAGCTAACCCTCTAAAAGGTTGTAGATGAGGGCCTGCAGGTGAGCTCACCCTGTAAAACATTATATGTGAGGGCCTGCAGGTGAGCTGACCCTATAAAACATTATATGTGAGGGCCTGTAGGTGAGCTGACGCTGTAAAACATTATATGCGAGGACCTGCAGGTGAGCTGACCCTGTTAAACATTATATGTGAGGGCCTGAAGGTGAGCTGACCCTATAAAACATTATATGTGAGGGCCTGTAGGTGAGCTGACGCTGTAAAACATTATATGCGAGGACCTGCAGGTGAGCTGACCCTGTAAAAGATTGTAGGTGAGGGCCTGCTGGTGAGCTGACCCTCTAAAAGGTTGTAGGTAAGGGCCTGCAGGTGAGCTTACCCTTTAAAACATTATATGTGAGAGCCTGCAGGTGAGCTGACCCTGTAAAAGATTGTAAGTGAGGTCCTGCTGCTGAGCTGACCCTCCACAAGGTTGTAGGTGAGGGCCTGCAAGTGAGCTGACCCTGTAAAACATTATATGCAAGGGCCTGTGGGTGAGCAGACCCTGTAAAAGATTGTAGGTGAGGGCCTGCTGGTAAGCTAACCCTCTAAAAGGTTGTAGATGAGGGCCTGCAGGTGAGCTAACCCTGTAAAACATTATATGTGAGTGCCTGCAGTTGAGCTGACCCTGTAAGGCATTATATGCGAGGGCCCACAGGTGAGCTGGCCCTGTAAAATATTGTAGGTGAGGGCCTGCTGGTGAGCTTACCCTGTAAAAAGTTATATGTGAGGTCCTGCAGGTTTGCTGACCCTTTAAATAAATATATGCGAGGGCCTGCAGGTGAGCTGACCCTGTAAAAAGTTTTATGTGATGGCCTGCAGTTGAGCTGACCCTGTAAAACATTATATGTGAGGGCCTTGGCTACTGAGACTGGACTTGGTGGAAGATAGGGTGGTGCTTAACGGACTGGAAGCATTATCTGCTGCAATCGACCACCTGGTCGCACTGGTCTGACTTCAAGAGTGGTATGCTGATAGCTGTGTCAGAAGGGAGAGAATTTAAAAGCGGTATTTGGGCTGTAGGCAGAAATGAAGTATGGCAGATCTGGTTACAGGCTGAAAAGACTTTTGTCCACCAGTCATGGAGTAAGGGACATGTCAACCAGATATGATAATAGCCCATATGCTTTTCGCACCTCCAGCAGACATCCGATCCCGTGGCGGTATATCGACTTGTAACATCTGGGGTTTTATACCATCTTGTGAGGATTTTATAACCATTTTCCTGTATCCTCACACATTTAGAGGAAATATGAGGTTCTATTAATACCCGTGATAGGTCTCCTGACGAGAAGGAGATACCCAAATCTCTCTCCCAGTGGCCAATAAAGGCCGGTTTTGGAGGCAAAATAGGAGAGTTGAGCCATTTGTATGGCTGAGATATAAGTTTCCTAGGAGAGTTGGTCCTATTAAGTAGATTTTCGAACCACGTCAGTGGTCTGATCAGGGCTTGGTATGGAATATGTTTAGAAAGATATGAACGTAGAAAGGAGGTTAGGGAGGGAAAGGAAACTGTGTCTGATAGGAGAGACTGAATGGAGAAGCTATCTTTTATCTGGCCATAGTCATCAAACAAGATAATTGCTAGTATCTTAGAATTACGGACCGATCTTGGCAGACTCTGTACTAGCTCCTGTGGTGCCACGGAGATTAAATACCTGACTTGTCTCAAAGGGGAGGGAAGTGGAATACCCTTATCTGAGTTTTGTAGTTGTTTCAAGAGTGGCATCAATAATCAGGTCCGATGTTTTCAAATCAGGGGGCTGTACATGTGGACCTATCAGCAGTGAATGGAAGGAGAAGTGGGCAACTGAGGATTCCATCTCTACCCATGATTTAGAGGGTGTCTGCCTAAAGCAGTCAATGGATCTGGAGAGTAGTATTGCTCTATTGTAGAAGGTGGGGTTGGGAAGATCTATACCCCCTTGTGTTCTGGATTTCTGAAGAGTTGACATGGCAATTCGGGCTTTAGTTGTATTCCAAATGAAAACACGGATGTGTTGGGCGAGAGATGTGAAATAAGAGGAAGGTATATGGATGGGTAATACCTGCATGAGGTAGGTTAATCGAGGCAGGACTAAAGAGGCAGCTAGATTCTTACAGTCGAAACAGGACAAAGTTGGGAAGTGACTAGTTTCTAATTGTTCCCGCATGGAGTTTAATAATGGGGTGTAGTTCAAGTGATATAGAGTGAGGGGATCTGGGCCAATTTTGACGCTTAAATAGGTTATGTAGGGAGAATCCCAATTTAAGGGAGATTATGCGGCTAATTTTGATCTAATTGAGGGTATGAGACCAGATGATAGAACCAATGTTTTATTCATATTAATTTTAAAATTAGAGATCGGGCTGAATCGTCCCAGGATGTCGTAAATGCACGGTAGAGATATTAAAGGGTTGGTCGTCATTATAAGGAGGTCGTCGGCAAAGGCCGCTACCTTGTGTTCTTGGTCACCCAATTGTACCCCCCAATTCTTTTTTCCTGGCGAATGGACTGAAGCAGGGGTTCCATCACCATCACAAATATTAGGGGGGGAGCGGGCAACCCTGCCTTGTTCCATTCGTGATGTGGAAGGAGGGGGAGACAGTGTAATTCACCAGCACCGACACCAAGGCATTATAGTACATGGAGAACAAGGCTTGCGTAAAGGAATTAGGCAATCCCAATTTGATCAGGGAAAGGTGTATGAAATCCCAACTGATCCTGTCAAACGCCTTTTCGGTGTCGGTGCTGAGAAGAACTAAGGGGTAGCCTTTCTTTTTGGCATGGAGCAGAGCGTTAACGACTCTAACAGAGTTATCTTTGCCCTCCCTCCCCAAAACGAATCCAGTTTGGTCTCTATGGATCAGAAAGGGCAAGATAGGTTACAAACATTAAGTAGATAGGGAAGGAGAGATTGTTTAAATGAGCGATAATATATGGCTGCGAGACCATCGGGGCCTGGGGCTTTCCCCTTAGGGAGTTGTGAGATAGCTTTGGACAATTCTTTGGAAGTAAAGGGGGTGCCCAAGATATCACTTTGTTTGGAGTTTAATTTAGGGAGGGAGCCTGAATGTAAGAAGGAATTGATAGAATCCAAAAGAGGTGGGGAGTTGGGAGGAAGATCTGGATGTGGGATATTATATAGTGATTTGTAATATGTTTGGAATTGGAGAGCTATATCTTTATAATTCTGAGAGCGTCATTGTTTGAGTCTATTCATCATGAATTTAGACGCTCTGTCACCGTGGGCAAAGTATTTATATTGGGAATGGAGGTAGTATTTTGCTGATGTAGAATTTAGGTGATTTTGTAATTCGGCTCTCAACTCAGCGAGTTTAGATAGATGTGATTCTGAGAGAGGTTTTTTATGCAAGGTTTCAAGTGTGTGAATTTCTGAAAGAAGACATTCAATGCGGAGTTTCCTCTGTTTTTTAATGTGGGACCCTAGGCTAATAAAATTACCTCGCATGTGAGCCTTGTGAGTATCCCACAAGACAAGAAGGGAGGTGTCCGATAGGGAGTTCAGGGAAAAGAAGTCATCTAAGATTTTTGGGGTTTTAGTCCTGAGTTCGACCGAAGAAACCAGCTGCTCATTGAGACGCCAGTGAAATTCCTTTTGAGTCACATTGGGGGGGATGAGACCAATCATGACTGGAGAGGGATCTGAAAAATGTTTGGAGCCAATGTGGGCTCCGGAGCAGAGCTGGAGGTGCTCCTTAGAGATACATATATATATAATATAAAATGAGTCTCCTGCAGAAGAAGGACAAAGCACTTTTCTTTCTTAAAAAGGGCGAAAATTTGGCATCTTTTCGAGGGAGCGTTAAATATATATTCCAGTCTGTGAAAGATACTGAAATGGGACATGTTTTCTGAATCCCACGCTGACCGCTCTGGAAGCTGAGGACTCCGAGCCATTATGAAACCAAAGGGGGAAGTTAGAGAGGGAAAGATTTGGAAATCTATTAAATTTAAAATGAGTCTCCTGCAGAAGAAGGACAAAGCACTTTTCTTTCTTAAAAAGGGCGAAAATTTGGCATCTTTTCGAGGGAGCGTTAAATATATATTCCAGTCTGTGGTATGTCCCATGCACATGTGAATAAAATGTATAGTCTTTGACGGTTGTATTTAGGGTTCTCTAGATATCCACTAACTGAGAAGTACAAAGTAATTTACATAAGGATATCAAAGCTTTCTGTGAGAGAGCGGATCTCATTGAGGAAGAGTCAATGGAAGGATCAAGAGTGACGTTAAAGTCACCTCCCAAGATGACTATTCCTTCTTTAAAGGAGTCAATTATTGGGAAGAGATCTTTAAACCAACTGATTTGGTTTTCATTCAGTGCGTAAATGTTAATGAAGGTATAGACTTGATTGTCTATAGAGCCCTTGACTAAGATGTATCTACCTTCTGCGTCCTGGATGTGTGAAAGATACTGAAATGGGACATGTTTTCTGAATCCCACGCTGACCGCTCTGGAAGCTGAGGACTCCGAGCCATTATGAAACCAAAGGGGGAAGTTAGAGAGGGAAAGATTTGGAAATCTATTAAATTTAAAATGAGTCTCCTGCAGAAGAAGGACAAAGCACTTTTCTTTCTTAAAAAGGGCGAAAATTTGGCATCTTTTCGAGGGAGCGTTAAATCATTTAACATTAAAGGAAGCAATATTAAGCTCAGCCATTCTGTTCCAAATTTGGTGGTATTTCAAGCAATGATACTAGTCTAGGAATTGGGTGATATTCCGAGTGTCTCAGCTCCAGAGGGGTACAGCTTATGGATAGTGGCACAGTTGGTGCACTTATAGGGTTATAGGACATATTTGATTAATTGAAAAACCATCTACCAGAATAGAACAGTATAACAGGAAGGTAGAACCAACAATGAGAATACCTACTGCAGAGAGGTAATTGTGCAGTAACGTAACTAAACAGAGAAAATATATTTATAGGAGGAAGTAAAATTGACATATTATGTAATGTCGCCCTAGACAAGAAAAGGATCCCCAGTCACTGAGTAAGTAGGGAGGGTCAATATGTAATAGAATATAATAGCATATATGAACTGAATATAGTGAGGCAGAAGTGATTCAACAGACACATCTACCAGGATTTAAGTTAAATATAGACATTCAACTATCTCACTCTCTCATAAGAAGCCATCTTGGAGTAGAATTAGAGGTGCTCCTCTTGTTCTTGTGAGATTTTGGGGTGCATTGTCTCTCTGAGAGTACTACTGGGGGTAGGTCCGGGAGGGTTGTAAGATCCTATATAGGGTCCCAGTTTTGAATGTCCAGCGGGTTAATGTTCAAGTGTTCATAGATGGGGGTGAGATCTTTTAACGCTGAGACGGACATCCTGCCACCAGCATACATGAAGGATAAGCCGAATGGAAAGGCCCAGTGATAAGTAGTGTTATGAGATCTAGGCCAGTCCGTTAAAGGTTTCAAAGCCCTCCTTTTTCTTAAGGTGGTTTGGGCCAGATCCTGGAAGACATAAATTTCGTGTCCATCCCAAGAGACCGTGTCAGCCTGGCGGGCTTTTGCAAGAATGGCTTCCTTCACTGGAAAGCTCAGGAATTTACAAATTATATCTCTCGGCGGGGCGTTGTTGGCTGGTTTAGGTTTCAAGGCCCTATGAGCCCTTTCTAGTATTACCTCATGAGCCGAGTCAGGTCCCAATATGGAGAGGCAGATCTGTGTGATGGTGTGGGGGATATTGCTTGCTGGGACTGCTTCTGGAATTCCGTGGAAAGGCAAAATTTTTGTTTCCAGCGATTTTCCTGGTCTTCCAGGGCACTGTACACAGAGTTCAAGGAAGACTGGATGGATTTGAGGTGGTCAGAGACTGCTGTTTGATGAACTACTATAGCGGTACATGAGTCCTCCAGCGATTTCACCCTTCTTCCTATTTGCCAAACGTCTTGCTTAATGGCAGCTAAGTCAGAGCTCAAGGGCTCTATTGCAGATGTCAGGGAAGCTGCTAGTGTGTCTCTTAGGTAGGTACTGGACATGAGAATGCAGTCTGGGTCTTCTCCATACCTCTGCAAAGTGTCCTGGGGCTAAGGCTGAGAGCAACCTGTAGTGCACGGTAGAGTCGGCGCCATCTTGTGTCCCAGTGACATAGTGATAAGGTGGCAGCAGCATGAGGAGGCCACAGAGTGGCACAATTCCATAGTGTGGAGGTGGAAGAAGCAGCATGAGGAGGCCACAGAGTGGCACAATGAAAGAGTATGGAGGTGTCAGCAGCATGAGGATACCACAGAGTTGCACAATGACAAAATGTGGAGGTGGCGGCAGCAGCAGCATGAGGATGCCACAAAGTGGCACAATGACAGTGTGGAGGTGGCAGAAGCAGCATGAGGAGGCCAGAGTGGCACAATGACATAGTGTGGAGGTGGAAGAAGCAGCATGAGGAGACCACAGAGTTGCACAATGACATAATGTGGAGGTGGAAGCAGCATCAGGAGGAGGCCACAGAGTGGCACAACGACAAAATGTGAAGGTTACAGCAGCAGCATGAGTAGGCCACAGAGTGTCACAATGACATAGTGTGGATGTGGTAGCAGCAGCATGAGTAGACCACAGAGTGGCAAGATAAAATAGTGTGGAGGTGGCAGCAGCAGCATCAGGAGACCACAAAGTGACACCCAGTAACAGACTGGGGAGGTGGGTGGCAATAACAGTACCTGCTGACAACGGTGGGTGTAAGAATGAGTATTTGGCATCAGATGTGTGGCATCAGGTGGGTGGCAGCATCAGAATAGTAGCTGAGGCAGGTAGCCAGAAGTAACCGGTTTCTTTTGTCAAGGTTTGGGTGAGGCAGCATGGAGGATCTAATCTGATGCAATATGAATTGGTGGGTGGAAATCCTGTCTAATCCACTCCTGATTCATCTTGGCAAAGGTAAGTCTCTACACATTTTGGGTGGACAGGCGAGTTCTACTTGGGGTAACTATGGCTCCCACCACACTAAACACCCGCTCTGATGCCACACTACTAGCCAGGCAGGGCAGCTTTTCCAAACTCTACCAGTTGCCACCACAAATCCAGTTTGGCTGCCCAGTAGTCCAGCAGATTTCCGATGAGGGCTGGCAGGGTGCCCTCCAAGTATGCCATCACCTGCTGGTTTAAGTTCTGTTCTATGTTTAGCTGCTGGTGAGTAGTTTCTTCACTGTGTGGGTGAAGAAAGCTGCTCATCATCGACTCCAAACTCACGCTTTTGCTGAAGGAGCTGGTACTGCTCCCCCCCTGCTGCTCCAAAAACCTCCTTCTCCTCATCCAGTTTAGCCCCCACAGTGCTCATGTGGCGGTGACATGTAGGTGCCACGTCTCCAGTCCCCTAACCAGACAAATTTACCAGAATCTTTTCCGGGATATGAATCAGTGGAATGACGTTAATCCAGCGGTCCTGGTGACTGAAAAAGAAAGTGGTCTCCTCAAAGGGTGCGAGCAAAGGGCAGGTGTCACGCATGAGCTGCCACTGGCTAACATCAAAGTTACAAAGTTAGGTGAGTACTTCTGTCCGCCTGTACCATCAAGAAATCATTTATGGCCTTTCTCTGTTCGTACAGTCGGTCCAGCATATGGAGGGTGGAATACCATCGGGTGGAAACGTCGCATATCAGCCTATGTTGGGGTTGCCATTATGCTGCTGCAGCTTAAGGAGGGTGTGCTTGACGGTGTACGAGTGGCTAAAGTGCATGCAAAGTTTCCTGGCCATTTTTAGGATGTCTTGCAAATGGTTGGAAGACTTCAGGAACCGCTTGACAACCAGATTAAACACGTGCGCCATGCAGGGCGCATGGCTCAGCCCTCCTTGACGCAGCACTAACACCATGTTCTTCCCGTTGTCAGTCACCATGGTTCCGATTTTGAGTTGTTGTGGAAAAAAACAGGATTTGACTTCTTGATGAAGGACATGGAGCAGTTCCTCCCCTGTGTGACTCCGCCTCCCTGCAGTGGAGGCTGAGCACACGGTGGAGGATGAGAAGGCAAGGGCGGACAATGTTGCAAGAACGTGGAGGAGGATGCGGCGTAACCTTGCCAAGTTGCTGGTGTGACTGGGCAGGATCCACATATACCCAGTGGGCCGTAAACGACATATATTATCTTTGCCCATTTTTATAGCTCCAAATGTCGGCGCTGCTGTACCCTTTGGCAGACACCGGCAGGCTCAAGGACTGGCCCACCTTCTGTTCTACATAAGTAGGCAGGGTTGGTACTGCATTTTTGGCAAAGAAATGACGGTTTGGGACTCCAAACCTCGGCTCGGCACAAGCCATCAGTTCTCTGATAGGTGCAGAGTCCACCACTTGGAAAGGGAGCGACTGCAGCACCAGTAACTTGGCCAGGAGCACATTCAGCTTCTGCGCCCGTTGGATGAGTGCAAGCATACTGTTTTCTCTTGGCAATTGATTCGATGATCGATTGCTGACCGAATGACTGATGATCAGAAGGAGGAGGAGCAGGAGCATCATGACCGGTAGAAGATGGGAAGGACAGACAGCTCTCTTCGGCTGAGGCGGTGGAGCCTTGACTGCCTGAAATGGGGTGTGTGCCACTGGCTGATGCAGCGGTTGCTGCAGCATGCTGGACCAACACATCTGAGCCTCGGTTCTCCCAGGCCCCTTTATGGTGATGCTGGATATGTTGATGCAGGGCCATAGTGCCAATATGCGTAAAAATGCCCTGTGAAATTCTAAAGGTACTCATTGGAATTAGGGCCCCTTTGCGCATCTTGGCTTAAAAAAGTGTCACTCATGTAGTATTGCCGTACTCAGGAGAAGTAGGGTAATGTGCTTTGGGGTGTATTTTTACATATACCCATGCTGGGTGTGAGAAATATCTCTGTAAATGACAACTTTTTAAAAAAAATGTATACAAAGTTCTCAGTTTACAGAGATATTTCTCTCACCTAGCATGAGTATAAAAATACACCCCAAAACACATTGCCTACTTCTTCTGAATACGGCGATATCACATGTGTGCCACTTTTTTGCAGCCTAGGTGCGTAAAGGGGCGTAAAGTCCAATGAGTACATTTAGGCTTTACAGGGCTGCTCACACTTTAGCCCCGCCCAAAATTCCAGAACAGTAAACACACCCCACAAATGACCCCATTTCGGAAAGTAGACACCCCAAGGTATTCACTGAGGGGCATAGTGCGTCCGTGGGAGTTTTTTTATTATTTTTTGCCAGAAGTTAGCAGAAATAGAAACTTTGGGGTGTCTTCTTTCTAAAATGGTGTCATTTGGGGGGTATTTATACTATCCTGACATTCTAGCACCTGAAGAAACATGACAGGTGTTCAGAAAGTCAGAGCTGCTTCAAAATGCGGAAATTCACTTTTTTGCACCATAGTTTGTAAACGCTATAACTTGTACCCAAACCAAAAAAAATATACACTTATTGCATTTTTTTTAATCAAAGACATGTAGAATAATAAATTTATAGAAAAATTTATATAGAAATGTAGTTTTTTTAGAAAAATGACATTTTTTTGCAAAAATGTTGTTAAATTTTTATTAATAGCAAAAACAGTAAAAATGTCAGCAACAATGCAATACCACCAAATGAAAGCTCTATTAGTGAGAAGAAAAGGAGGTAAAATTCATTTGGGTGGTAAGTTGTATGACGGAGCAATAAATGGTGAAAGTAGTGTAGTGCAGAATTGTAAAAAGTGGTCTGGTCATTAAGGATGTTTAAGCTAGGGGGGGCTGAGGCGGTTAAGATGGTGAACCTGAGTTTATGAAAAAAAAAAACAAAAAAAAAAAACACCTGTGCTAGGTTCTGGGGAGGGATCCATCAACAGTTCAAAGTGTTAGCTGGACACTTGGGGAGCTGCTTGCTACAAAGGTAATTGCAGACCTTTTATTTTGTTATTTTGCCTCATTTTATTGCTTTATTTGTGCTAAAAATAGATGTGAGCTTGGTGTTCGCCAAGAACTGAGTTTAGTTTGTTTTACGGCATATACGCCCACATCTCACAGGGTGTACTTGCTGATGGTGGCATCGTTTGTATTCACCTATAGTGGCGTGGTGCAGGTGGTTTGTATTACTGCATGCCTCGTGTTAGTGTCGGCATACTTTCACAGTCAGGATTGTCTTTACATGTCAGTTTTTGCTTTTCAGGTCCTGTCACAGTTTGTCATTCTCAGTTGATGTGGTCAATCACATCTTTTGCTAAGGTAGTAGAAAGCACAATTTTATTTTTAGGTTGTTATAGGTTCAGAGTGTTGGGTAAATCGTGTTTTCATCAGTTTGCGGTGTCACAACATCAGACCTGACCCGTCACTCAGGCCTCGGCGGTTTCAACCCTTTCGTCGGTATTCTGATGCGTGCATGCCTCATGTCAGTGTCAGCACTACCACAGCCAGGATCACCATTGCATGTCATTTTTGCTTTTCAGGTCACGTCACAGCTCGCCATTTCTCAGTTGATGTGGCGGTTACATCTTTTGCTAAGGTAGTAGGATGGAAAAAAAAAAATCACATTATGGATGGATTTCCCATTAGGTTACGGGCTTTACTAATTGACGTTTCTTCATACGTTGCTATAGGTTTATAGTCTTGGGTAAGTAACGTTTTCATCAGTTTGCGGTATCACAACGTCAAACCGAACACGTCCCCCAGGCCACGGCGGTTTCATCTATTTGGTTTTCTGGTGCTTCCGCCGGCACTGCTTTTTGTTGCCATTTCTTGGCCCCAATATAATCATTTTCTTTCCGACTTTCCATTCAGGGTGCCCGGTTCGTGTCTTTCAGCAATTACTGGCATAAGTAACAGACCAAGACCTTGAGAGTACTCTGTTGCGGTTCCCACGACACCACTTTACATTGGTGTTGGGCACGAATATTCGCAGGGGGAGTTTTGGTCTTGAATGTCGTGATTTCAAGATTTTGCGACTATGTCGAATACATGACCCCATGTTCGTAATTACGCATATTCGCTCTTAAGGTGGATCGTGAGTGATAGGGAAACTGTATCTTAAAGGAAAAAAATAAAATGAAAATTAAAAACAAAATAATAATAAAATAAATAGTTTCAGACATAATTTCCCCAACCTTAGCTGCTTCTTTAACAATTTACACTGTTCCTGTCAGAGTAAAGATTTACTAGGAAAAAAAAGTCCTGCGAATGTTCGTCACTTGAATATTCGCATTATTCTATTCGCGGATGGTATTCCCTTACCTACCTAGCGTTAACAGGTTGTGTCAGACTCCAGTACGCTGCATGTATTGCGATAATTCGTATGTCTTTTCGCGCCCTTCCATTCGCACAAACGACTCCAACCATTTCAAGCTTTCGATACGTGTAAAGCTGTTTAAACATTATTAAGAACGTACAGGTTCCATGCGCACGCAAATATGACTTGAAAGATGGGTCGTGATGTTGGGTGCGGGGTGGCGAGTGTTGCGGGGTCGCGAGTGTGTGACGAATGTGATGCGGGTTGCTTGTCGAATGTGGGTCTTTGCGCTCATCACTACTCAACACCTCTCAGTTGTGCGGCATGTCCGTATGCCGGTGTCCAATTTAGGGTTGAAACCAACAGCTATCAGGCCTTTCCTTCAGGTGAGGTGCGGCATATGCTGCCTCTAGGTATTAAAGTTCTGGCCCATATTATCCGGAAGCTAGGTCAGTGGCGCTCTGCATGTTCATTAGGTTCATACCTCAATCTAGTCGAGAGATGTTCTTGTATTCCAGAGGTTGGTCATGTTAGTGTTGTTGTTGGCACTGGTTTTTGTTGCCATTTTTTGGCCCTTAATATAATCATTCTCTTTCCGACATTCCTTTAAGGGTGCCCGGTTCGTGTCTTTCAGCAATTACTGGCAGCAGTAACAGACCAAGACCTTGAGAGTACTCTGTTGCGGTCCTCACGGCACCACTCACTACCTCTCAGTTGTGCGGCATGTCCATATGCCGGTGTCCAATTTTAGGGTTGACACCGAGAGCTACCGGGCCTTTCCTTCAGGTCAGGTGCAGCATGTGCTGCCTCTGGGAACAAAGTTCTGGCCCATGTTATCCAGAAATTAGGCCCTCTGCATGTTCAATAGGTTCATACCTGAACCTGGTCGAGAGATGTTCTCACATTCCAGAGGTTGGTCATGTTAGCGTTGTTGGTATAAATTATTGTGTATCATTTTGATGTGGGTTTTTTGCCTCCTTTCAGGCATTTCTCCTACGCAGCGGTTATGGCACAATTCAAGCCGCTTAGTTTAGTTAGTTAGGCAGGTAGACGGTTACGTGTCATGTAGCCCCGACCACAAGTTTGAAGGCCGATTTATTGGCATGTATTAGTGGGAGGGGTGTAAGCAGCACATTTATACCAGGCAGGAGCCTCCCCTGGGTGTGTCGACGTTGCTGCGTACCCTCCCAACCCACCCTCCTTTTTCATAAACACCTTGCAGGGTATGCCTCCCCTTTCAGGCATTCCTCCTACGCAGCGGTTATGGCACAATTTAAGCCGCTTAGTTTAGTTAGTTAGGCAGGTAGACGGTTACGTGTCATGTAGCCCCGACCACAAATAAATATTTCCTAGTAATACACCCTGTGAATGGCTGAATCACACAGCATTTACACCCCAATAACAAGAAAGGTTCGCTGGAATAAGTTGTATCCTCTATTGCAAACCTGAAAAGAGCAGTATAATGGCAATTTGGATCCTCAGTCAGTGCAACAAGGTGTAATAGGATTGTTACTATTACCCAGGCTGTAAACTTCCCTACTAAACCCTGTTCTGCTTCAATACCGTGGAATAATTCCTCCCTATCCTTTCCTTACACTTTTAATGCTTTTTCCCTGAACTTCTATTGAGCAAAATAAAAGTTTTCAAGTCTTTTCTAGCACTTTCCCTAGTGCCTGCTAACGTCTCTCCCTGCACTAAGTAAACAGGAAAATGGCTGAATCCAAGATGGATGAGGCTATTTATAGGGCTGTGACATCACAGGGCTGGCTGGCTGCTGATTGGCTGCATGTATAGCATTGTGGGTTATCCCTCGTTCCAAGAGTTCTATGATTTATGTCCTAACATGTGCACCAGCCATTTTTGGAAAAAATGTGATTCGTTACCACGAAGCGTGAGGAAATTTGGATTTGGCGTGAATCAGATTTTATCGGAAATTCGGATCTAATTCCACTTTGTCAACTTCGATTCGCTCATCTCAAGTTATCACTCATAGGTAGATTGCTGCCCTACCTCGTATCTTGTAGTAATAACATATATATGCTGGTTTAATAACATTTAACAATCCCTCAAAAAATGTACCGTAAATCTAACCATGTGGAAACTGAAAATTCGTAAATGCTACGCTATGCACCTTTTTAGTCAATTCGCCAGAAACGTATCCAAACAAATTTGGGTTCATTTGCAATCCTAAAAGTAGTATGATTCGGTCTGAACTGCATCATTCATCCTTAGGGTACTTTCACACTAGCTTTAAAGTTTTCCGATATTGAATTCCGTCCTAGGGAAAAAAAAACGCTTTAGTGTTGTCCTAATGCATTCTGAATGAAAAGCATTCCCTTCAGTATGCATCAGGATGTTTTCAGTTCAGTCACTTTTACAGTATTTGGCCGGACAAAATACCGCAGCATGCTACGTTATTTTCTCCATCCAAAAGTCTGGAATATTTGCTGCAATGCTGGATCCGGCATGACTTTCCATTGAAATGTATTAATGCCAGATCCGGTACAAAGTGTTCCAGAAAAATGGATCCGGTTTTCCAATCTGCCCATGCGCAGACCTTTAAAACTGTGAAAAAGATAAATACCGGATCCGTTTTTCCAGATGACACCAGAGAGATGGATCTGGTATTTCAATTCATTTGTCAAATGGATCCACATCCGGATCCGGAGACAAATGGTATCCGTTTGCACACGGATTTCCGGATTCGGCAGGCAGTTTCGGCAACAGAACTGCCTGCCGGATTCCTCTAACGCTAGTGTGAAAGTACCCTTTCTTTTGTCAACAATGTTTAGGAACACCTAAAAAACCTCTGCTAACCAAGTAAGGTATTTTTGATAGCCTTTTTAGGGCCAAAAAAACCTCACAACACGTTGTCACCTTTTGATAGCTGTTTCTCACAGCTTCACAAACAATGGCAAAACTTCAGACTTCTGCAGAATTCATTGCAAGAAATGATGGCTGATTTAACGGTCACACTTTTTATAATTACATGGATGTTTGCTTCTTGATTTTCCTACATTTTGTGTATAATAAAATATAGCTTTAAATAATTATATTGCAGTACATTTAACATTGATCACAGTGAGCACTAAGTCAAACATAAATGACTTGAACCCGATTCTCATGGTCATTGTATTGAAGCATTTAATGCACTAAATGGACAATCATTGAAGCCATGTATAATATCTACTTGCTTGGTTACAGTGTAATGCTTGAGTACATAATGAGAGCAAATAATTGTTTTAAGATCCAAGCATTAGATGTCACTGATAAAGGTTATGTCGATGCGGTTAGCTATCATCTGTAACACTGTTGTGGATAAAGTCGGTATTTAGACATCATGATCTTATTAGTCTGTCTATTCAGCCAGTGAAATAATCAATATCAAAGTTTCCTGAAAAATAAAGATAACAGGTAAGAATAAGGGAAAGAGGCAGAACACAATGTTTTCACATATGCTATCTGATTTATCTTCGTTGAGGATGGCAAGCAAACAACTCTTTAATGTGATCTCAGAAAAATCCGGCAGACCCATCTACAGTACACCATTTGTACAAGAACAGCTTTTACTCATTTTGTATAGAATATATACATTATGTAAAATGACATCCTATTATATACACAATTTCTGCTCTCACTTTTGTACATTAAAGAAAATGTCTGCAGGGAGAAAGATTCCTTCCTGCTGCCCCTCTTCTCCACCCCTTTAATTTCAATTATAAACTGTTTCCCTTTTTAGTACATTTACAGCGATCAGGAAAAAAAAATTCTGATATGAAATATTTGTTTTTGAAAAATCCCTTTGCCTTACTCCTTTTTTAACGTTCTTATACACTTAAAGGATATTCACTGTTTAACCTGGCCCAATGCCTTGTAGGGCTAACTTAGTTGAATATGATGATGCGTTTTACTTGTTGCTTAATTGTGGAGAAAAAGCATTTTGAATCCATATGTAAATGAGCCACTCTGGGCAGCAATGCTCCTCCCACTTCCTCTGAAAGCACCTGCTTTTCCTTATTGATTGACAGAGCCAGGTTCATAGTAGTCTCACAGAATAAAGCAACACGTCGCTAAGTGAAAGGTATCATTACTGTACATTCAGCTGAGCTAGTCCTACAAGGCAGTGTCCCTGGATTTGTAGTAAATTCCCTAGTGACAGACTCTCTTTGACCTGTTATGTTCTTGGCTAGGTTCCTTTGTCAGGTTGTCATGTCCCAAAGCTTGTTAAAAAGTTGGGGTCATATAGACCTCCCACTTCCAAATTTCCAAAAGGTGGACACTTCCAAAAGGTGGCAATAGTGAGATTGCTCTCTTTCTCTGGGAGATACTTTTTTGCATATTATTTTCCCCTCACCCATGACGGCACCCCATGCGACCAGGGACCTTCCATCTGGGACAGGAAACCTGAGAAGATAAAAGGTTCACACCCCCACCAAGCACCAGTTCAGGTTTCCTGTCCTCCGGATAGGAGGCCCCTGGGAAGTTGAAGATGGTTCTCACCTGCAGCTGGGGGGATGCCCAGGTTTTGATCCGGTGTGGGGCCTTCCCCAGGTGGCTAAAACGGCTCTGGGGCTGCCACCTGTAGTCTGCCTTCCCCGCTTTCCGGCGCTGATCACGAGGGAGCCGCTGTGGCGTGTTCAGGCGGCTTCCCTCTTGCTGTTCGGCGTCTTTGCCCCACTCCAAAATGGTGGCGTGGGCGTCGGGGAGACATCTGCGCATGTGCAGGAAGGCGCGGGCGTCCCCCAATGACGTCACTGCCGGCGAAGCTGATTATGCCTGCACTCGTCAGATCGCAGATGGTAAACAGCTTAAGGCTGGGCAAGTACCAGCTTGGGAAACTGGTTGGGAATCCCTGGTTCAGTTGACTTATCTAAGGACAAGCAGCAATGACGCTGAGTACCAGGTGGGGGGAAGATTTTCTTTTTTTCTCGAAGCCTGGAAAACGAAACCAAAAACGGTTGGATCCTGGGGGGGATTGGAGAAGGTTTTCGCCTGGAATTCCTGTCCCTTCCCCAGGATTCATTCATTTCAACAGACTGCCCCAAAGACCAGATCAAGAGACAGGCCCTAGAGTCAGAGATCTCACTTCTTCTGTGTAAGGGGGTGGTAGTTCCGGTTCCACAGGCAGAGAGGTGCAAGGAATTTTACTCCCCTCTTTTTCTAGTGAGAAAACCCAATGGCTCATTCCGAGTAATTCTGAATCTAAAGAAACTAAACAAGTTTCTCAAATACAAGAAATTTCGTATGGAGACCATAAGATCAACCATAGAGCTTCTATCAAAGAATTGCTGGATGGCGACTCTAGACTTAGAGGATGCATATTACCATGTGCCAATTCATGCGTCCTCCCCAAAAAAAATTAAGAACGGCAGTCTGGGTTCAGGGAGAATGTCTACATCTTCAGTACAAAGCCCTGCCATTTGGGGTTTCACAAGCCCCCAGAATCTTTACAAAAGTGATTTTGCAGAGGTGGCCTCCTTTCTAAGATTGTCAGGGGTTCCATTACTGCCATATCTTGACGATTTCCTGTTCATTTCCCAAACAAAAAAAAAAGTTAGACCAAAACATCAGTGGTGCCTGCTCCCTGTTAAAAAACCTGGGATGGAAAATAAATTGTGAAAAGTACTGCTTGACACCATCTCAGACCTGTCTGTTCTTAGGCATCCTCTTAGATTCCTGGGTAGAAAAAACATTCCTTCCATCTACCAAGATATTTTCCATCAGGGAACATGTTTGGGATCTCTTCAGGTCTTACCTCTGTTCTTTCAGAAAGGTGATGGTAGTACTAGGCCACCTTACAGCAACAATCCCGGCAGTCCCGTATGCGCAGGCCCATACGAGAAAGCTACAGTCAATGGGACGGTTGCCAACAGTCGTTAGATCAGACTTTCCATTTATCCTCGGAAGCAAGGATGTCTCTCCTTTGGTGGACAGTGCAGGAGAATCTCTCAGCAGGAGTATCTTGGTCCTTTCAGGATCCGACACTAATAACTACAGATGCCTGCCCATGGGGTTGGGGAGCTCACTCCAAGAACAAATGCTGGCAGGGGAGGTGGGATTCGAAAACCAGGAAAGCCACCTCAAATTTCAAAGAGTTAAAGGCTGTGGAAATGGCATTGAAATCTGTAATTCCGGACATATCCCACAAGAAAATAATCCTATACTCGGACAACTCAACGAGAGTCGCATATGTCAACCATCAAGGGGGAACGAGAGTACCCTCTCTGGCAAAACTTTGTCAGCAGATTTTCCAACTGGCGGAACAAAAACATCTGTTCCTGTCGGCAGTCCACATAAAAGGGGAGGAGAACGTAGTGGCCGATTTTCTGAGCCGCGTCCAGCTAAAACAGCTAAACCCAGAAGTATTCTCCCAGTTAGCTCAAAAATTTGGCATCCCCACGGTAGACCTTTTTGCCTCCAGGGAGAACAAAAAAGTAAAGAGATTCCTCTCCCTCAACCGTTCGGACAATCCAACAGCCCTGGATGGATTGGCGCAGGATTGGTCACAGGAGGAAGGTTATGCTTTCCCTCCTTTTTCCCTAATTCCGCAAGTCCTAAAGAAAGTCCAGAGGGAAAAAGCTTCAATTACCCTGATTGCCCCAGTATGGCCAAAAAGATCTTGGTACTCCAACCTACTAAACCTAGCGATAGCGCCCCCTTGGATTCGGCCTCCTTGGGAGGATCTATTGTATCAGGGCCTGATTCTGCATCCGAATCCAAAAATCTTGCACCTGGCAGTGTGGAGACTGAAAGGGGGATCTGGTTAGGTCGAGGTCTTTTCCAGTCGGTAGTTACCACCATTTTGGGTAGTAGGAAATCCACTACGGCTAGGAAGTACAATAAAATCTGGGAGGTCTTCTCCTCTTTCCTAGGTACCGGTCCTGACCCTTTCTCTCCTCCAGATATCTCCAAGTCCTTGACTTTCTACAAGCTGGGCTGGACAAGGGGCTTAAGGCTTCCACCTTGAGAGTCCAGGTGGCGGCATTGATTTACTTTTTTGACGTACAGCTGGCTCTTCGTCCTTGGGTAAAGAGATTTCTGTCAGCGGCCTCAAGGATCCACCCTGCGATAAGACCTTTGTCCCCTCCTTGGGACTTAAACACCGTCTTGAAGGCCCTGTCACAGAAACCTTTTGAACCTCTGTCAGAGATCCCCATAGACGTGCTCTCTTTTAAAATGTCGTTTTTACTGGCCATTACATTGGCTAGAAGGATTTCAGAAATTCAAGCCTTCTCGGCTTTCCCGCCATATACCCAGATCTTAGATGACAAGGTTATCATTAGGCCACTCCCGTCCTTTCAGCCAAAAGTGGTTTCTGATTTCCACAGAAGTCAGGATATTATCCTTCCATCCTTCTGCGCAAATCCTTCAAATAACTTAGAATGGGAGTATCATTGCCTGGATGTTAAAAGATGTCTGCTAACTTATCTGGAGACTATCTCAGCCTGGAGTTTAGAAGGAAACCTCCTCATTCAGTTTTGGGGTCAGAATAAGGGGGGAAAAGTGTCCACGGCAGTCATCGCTAGATGGGTCAAGAAGGCCATTTCCAAGGCCTACCTTGCACAGGGTCTCTCTCCCCCTTCTGGGTTTGGAGCTCACTCCACCCGTTCAGTGGCCATGTCCTGGGCCGAGAAGGCAGGCGCCTCTCTGGCTCAAATTTGTAGAGCAGCAACGTGGAGTTTTCCACATACTTTCTTGAAGCATTACAGGCTCCAGCTTCATGCAGATACCGCCTTTGGTAGGAAGGTGCTTCAGGCGGTGGTCCCCCCCTAATTTCCTCATTAATAGTCTATCTCACATGGGGTGCCGTCATGTGTGAGGGGAAAACAACATTGCTATAGTAATGCTGGGGGCAGATGTATTACCTCTCAAATTAAGTTAAAAGAATAATATTTTTTTAGTAGGATCCCTTTGACCGATGGGCCAGTTAGCTAACAATCTTTAGTAATAACTGACATAGAGTATGGGCTTCCCAACTTATGCTAATAATTAAACAAAATCTGAGGCCCAGCAGGAATCTGAGAGAGACAGAGTTGTAGATATATAAAAACTGGTATAAAGGAAAATTGCTTAGTTGCTCATTGCAACTAATCAGATTCCACCTTTCATTCTTCAAAGCTCATTTGGAAACTGAAAGGTGGAATCTGATTGGTTGATATGGGCAACTAGGCCAGTTTTCCTTTACACCAGTTTGATAAATCTATCATAGTGTCATTTAGCTGAAATGTTGGTTTTGAAGCAAAATTCTCTTTTCTTTTCTGCCATTAACAGAAGCCTGCATTAAATAGAGCTAAAGTTATTACGATGACAAAAATATTAAATATACTAGATTGCAGATGGGACATGAAAGAAATCCACGTTCCGTAACCCTAACCCCTGCTCTATGTGTCCACCGTCACATGCACCTTGCCGCACAACAACAATTGCAAAGAGCATCTCACATTTTCCGCCACTTGAGAGTACAAGGCAGAGATAGCTTTTTGGGAGAAATAATGCTGGCTAGGTATCTTCCAGCAAGGCTAAGCGCATGCCATTAGCTGGATAAACTCAAACAAAACAATAGCTCATCTCAGAGAGACCAGCTACAGAAAACACTGCAGAGCCTCATTTAAGAGTCTCAACGCAGCAATACAAAGTGCAAAGCTCCCTGGGAAACCGTAATATGCCAAATAAATGTGGAGCCCCAGTATTGGGTCTACAACACAATGAAAGCCAGATATCCTTCAAAGGAAGGAAAACCAAGCAAAGGGATGTCTCCATTACAGAGATCACCAAATCCACCATATTAAGTGACCCCTATGTCAAGATCCCGCTTTTTTACAAGCTTCAAAGATGTGGCGGGGAAAACCCAAGCCAGTTATCAATTCACAGACAGCTGTTTCGGGGTGTTGCCCCTCATCAGTGTGGAGTAAAATTCTGGCTAACCGAGAGCAATGCCTTGGAGACTACTCAAAACAATAGCTTATCTCAGAGAGACCAGCTACAGAAAACACCACGGAGCCTCATTTAAGAGTCTCAACGCAGCAATCCAAAGCTTCCTGGGAAACAGTAATATGCAAAATAAATGTGGAGCCCCAGTATTGGGTCTACAACGCAATGAAAGCCAGATATCCCTCAAAGGAAGGAAAACCAAGCAAAGGGGTGTCTCCATTACAGAGATCACCAAATCCACCATATTAAGTGGCCCCTATGTCAAGATCTCGCTTTTTTACAAGCTTTAAGGATGTGACGGGGAAAACCTTAGCCAGTTGTCCATCCACAGACAGCTGTTTTGGGGTGTTGCCCCTCATCAGTGTGGACTAGGATTCTGGCTAACCGGGATAAAGGCAGCAGACTCTACTGAATGGTATGGCAGTGACTGCATTGCTAGCAACTTGGCCAGGTGGAAATTAAGCTTGCTCTCTAACAGATTGTTGGGCATGTGAAGATGTTTCCCGACCATGCATTCCATTATCGATGGCTGAAGACTGTGAGGATGGAGCAGAGGAGCAGGAGTATGCAGCCAGACTGTCGCAAGGGATATTGGGAGAATAAGAAAACTATGGTTCTTATATTTGTATTTGCAAAACAAATTATCTATTGAATTCATTGAGTTCATATAAATTGAAAAGCAACACAGTAATACAAAGTGTATGCACAGTCATGGATATTACACACATGTTTGTTTTTGACTGCCCACAGCTTGTTTTACTCTTGTAGAGCTTGCACAGGGTAGCAGTGTGATGCTCTGTCTTCAGGCAGCATGGAGGGCAGATATCGGCACAGAGCAAGAGGCAGCCAAGCTAGGCTTAGCTCTGGCATGTTTTGGACCTTATGCACACACAGTGTTAGCGACATCTCCAGTTTGAAGCAGACATGGCTCTGGCAGTTCTTTGAGAGACTCTCTGCTCTTAATTGCCATAGCTGCCACCTCTCTTATTCTCCGATTTTTACCTCCTCCTCCTCAGCAACCAGATCCAGCTACCAGGTCCTGCCCAACATACAATCATCAGTCCTGACACTCCCTGCCACATTTATCAGACTGTGATATATCATGGTAGGCTCTTTGGGCTCCCTTTCTATTTCTTGCTCTGTCTCTATTCCAATACCGTGGTTACAGGTGCCAATATCACCACCACCAACACAGCTTTGCATGGGGTTCCTGCCTCCTGAACCTCCTCCTCTGAGGGGTTTGTTGCAATTTCTTAGGAAAAAGGAAGGAACCCCATGAGTAGGGATGAGCGGACCCATAGATGTTTAGGTTCGCCAGGTTCGTTCGAACTTCGGGTCAAAGTTCGCGACACGAACTTGACCCAAACCCGAACCCCATTGAAGTAAATAGAGACCCAAACTTTGGTGCAGTAAAATGGCATAGTAAGGGCTAGAGGGCTTCAAAAGGAAGCAAAATGGAGGTAAGAACAGGACAATTGCTCTGCAAAGAAATGTGGATAGGAAAATTACTTGAAATAACACACGTTCGGAAAATACACTGGCCGCAGGGCAGGCCAGCACCTCCAGGACGTAAAGGGCAAGCTCAGGCCATATGCCTAATTTGGAGACCCAGAAACTGAATGGGGCAGACCCATCAGTCAGTACATGTAGGAGTGTGCACACATACTGTTCCACCATGTTGCTGAAATGCTGCTTCCTGCTAAGATGTTCTGTATCAGCTGGTGGTGCTGGTTTTTCACATTTTGGACATGCTAACCCTCCCTTCTGAGGTGCTGGTGGAGCCCCAGATGCTATGGTGACTTCTTCCTCCTCCTCTGCCTTCGCTTTGTGCTTCCACTGAGCCCCCGCTGTCAGGTGGGAATGCCATCAGCAGCACGTCTACCAGCGTGCGCTCATCCTCACAAATCTTCCAATCATGCTCCAGTGACGGAATTAAGGACGGCACAATATCCTTGTAGCAGGGATCTAGCAGAGTGCCCACCCTGTAATCAGCACTGGTTAGAATGTGGGCAACTCTTCGGTCCTTGTGAAGGCACTGCAGTATGTAGTCATTCATGTGTGCCAGGCTGCCCAGAGGCAACAACAAGCTGTCCTCTGTGGGAGATGTATCATCTGTGTCCTGTGTAACCCCCCTGACACGCTCCAGTGATGCCCATAAGCTGGTATGGGTGCCACTCTGCTGTGAACACGGTTCCTCCTCATCATCCTCCTCCTCCTACTTATCCTCCAGAACTGTGTCCTGTTTGGACAGTTGTGTACCTGGCCTCTGTTGGTGCAGGAACCCAACCTCCGAGCCACTTGTGAATCACTGGCCTGATAACCGTGGAAATGATCCCTCTTCCACCTTCTCTTCCTACTGTACCAAATCCTCTTCCATCATCGCCCAAAGCATTTTTTCAAGGAGACGTAGAAGTGGGATAGTAATGCTGAGTACTGCGTCATCAGCACTGGTAATGTTGGTGGAGTATTCAAAACAGCGTAATATGGTACACACATCCCGCATGGAGGCCCACTCGTTGGTGGTGAAGTGGTGATGTTCCACAGAGCGACTCACTGGTGTGTGCTGCAGCTGAAACTCCACTATCACCTGCTGCTACTCGCACAGTCTCTCCAGCATGTGCAAAGTGGAGTTCCACCTTGTGGGAATGTCGCACGTAAGGCGGGGAGCGGGAAGGCCGAAGTTTCACTGCAGTGCAGACAGACGAGCAGCAGCAGGGTGAGAACGCCAAATGCGCTCACAGACGGCCCGCACTTTCTGTTGCAGCTCTGACATATCAGGGTAATTTTTCAGGAACCTGTGCACCACCAAATTCAGCACATGTGCCGGGCAAGGGATGTGCGTCAAACCAGCTAGGCCCAGAGCTACGGCGAGATTTTGCCTGTTATCGCACACCACTAGGCCAGGTTTGAGGCTCAGTAACACAAACCACTCTTTGGTTTGTTGTTTCATGGCTATCCACAGCTCCTGCGCGGTATAGGTTTATTCCCCAAAACAGAGGAGCTTGAAAACAGTCTGCTGGGGTGGGGGTGGGGGGGGGTCGTGGCCTAGCTGACGTCGGAGATGGACGCCTGAAGCTAGAGCTCCTGCACCTAAGCGACTATAACATAGCTCAACCACAGCAAATTGGACCCAGACACAGCAGCTTCGCTTTCCTGAACCCCACAAACCATCATGGGGAAGAACAGACAAGGTCCGCCGAAAATCACCACTGCAAAACTGAATTCCTTTTTCAAAGCGGGGTGGTACAAAGATTGAGCCGACAAGCACAAAGGCTTCGGACACCCAGCTGCATCCAGCGATGGATCACTGGAGCTGAACCTCGGTTCTCCTTCGCCACCTCCAGACCCTCCGTCACCTGTGTCGAGAGAAACTTCCCTACCCACGACTCCAGAAGACACGAGGCCAGCGTCACCCCAGAGGAACAAGCAGAACCATGAGGACTGTTTGCCGCCACGCGCGCCTTCCCCATCTAGCAGTCCATCGAAGCAGAGGGCCCGCAGAGACTCGCTAGACCCACAACAGGTCAGAGAACTTCTGAGGGGGGAAACACATACGTCCCCACTCACCTCTCTTTCCAGCCTGCCTACATCCGATAGTCTCCCCATGGAGGCTACTTTAAAACAAATGCGTCTTGCTCTGCAGGCCTCTATTCAGCAGGGCCTACTAGCTGCTATTCAACCGATATCCACGAAAGTACAAGCTGTGGAAAAACGGGTCCTCCACATAGAGACCAAAATTGGCGAGTTTGCCTTATCGCAGAATACGGTCATAGATGCTCATAATAATCTTGCTGAGGAGGTGGAGGCCATGAAAAAGAAAATGGCGGATTTCGAAGATCGTTCCCGCAGAAACAACATTAAGTTTAGAAGGATACCAGAGGACATTCCCCCTTATGAACTCTCTGCCTACCTCAAAAAGCTATGTAACATACTCCTGCCAAAGCTGACTGAAAGGGACATGACCATTGATAGGGCCCACAGGGTTCCAAAACCCAAACATCTAGGACCTAATATCCCCAGAGATACGCTAGGGTCAACTTCTTCCATGTGAAAGAGGCGTTAATGTCAGCAGCCAGAAAGACCGGAACTCTCCCTCCACCGTTTCAAGAGGTCAAATTGTTTACGGACCTCTCTGCTGTGACCTTGCAACAGAGGATAGCACTACTAACTGTTACATCAGCCTTACGCCATTCCAGCATACCATATGGATGGGGTTTCCCTCAGAAGCTATTGATCCCCAAAGATGGCCGCACACATGTGATCCATTCACTAGAAGGCAAAGACCTGCTTCACGCCTGGGGAATAACCATACCCCCTCCAGAGAAGAACCATCTCTCCACTGATACCACTCCATCACAAGATTGGACCTGTGGATCCCGTAGAAGACACCGTGAAACTTGACTTCATCTATAATACTATATGGTCATATTATATGTACTCAGCCTAGGGTAGCTTTCTGCCTTAATCTGCCAACTATTGCCAACGTTGAGATAGATACCATATAATCAGCAGTATTAATGGTTGTTTTTCTTTGTTGATTTGTTTCATAGCTGCAACCTCTTTATGATCTACTGGGAACTGCTTCATTCTCAAGAGTCTACGCCCCAAGCTGCATGGGCACAGTTCCACCCCTCGAGACCTATTCAGTCAATTTGTTCAGGTTATTTGTATGCACTCAAGTCCTACTACCTACGGTTGTTATTGTTTTCTCAGTTATGCAAGCAGCCATGTAGTGTTAGTTCCCTTGGGAGGTACTCTGCTGATAGCAAAAGGCGTCATATCTCACCATGGGTATTAAGATAATGTCTCTGAACGTTAAGGATCTCAACTGCCCCCAAAAGCGGTCTTTTGTGTGGAAAGAAGCGATGTCCTCCAGATCGCTCAAGAATCTCATTTGCTGTGCTCTGATGCCCACCGCATGAAACACCGCTTATTTCCAACTGTAATACACTCCCATTATTCCAAAAAAGCTAGAGGTGTCTTCATAGCAATCAAGAACTCGGTAACATACGCTCCCATAACTCAGAAAGTAGACCCATGTGGGAGATTTGTTATGCTCGTTTGTTCAATTAACCACGTGGTGTACACCATAGCCAGTATATATGCCCCTAACAGCCACCAGCTGGCGTTCCTACACAAAGTAATGAGGCAGGTTCAAAGCATTAAGAAAGGTAAACTGATAGTATGCGGAGACTTTAATGCTATCTTAGACCCCTCCCTTGACTCCACCAACCCATCTAGACAGGCAATCGGGGGAATGTCCTCATTTATTCAAGCCGCTGATCTCATAGATGTTTGGAGGGCCCAGCATAGTCTTGAGAGGGATTACGCCTTCTTTTCACCCTTCCGCAGCTCATATTCTAGAATAGACCTATTCCTTGTAGATCATAACACCCTCCTCAGTACCGTAAATTCTGAAATTGGAATAATCAGTAATTCCGACCATGCTCCGATACTACTAACTCTAGATGATCAATTCCAAGCGTACACAAATCCAGTATGGAGAAATAATGTCTTTCTGCTCAATAACCCCGCCCATCAAAAGGAAATTAAACGCAAACTATTGGAGTTCTTTTCACTAAATGTAGGTTCAGTTTTGGATCCCCATATACTCTGGCAGGCCCATAAGGCCTATATTCGAGGCATATTTATTAAACTTAACCACACAGAAAAGAAAAAACGTGAACAGGCTAACAGGGCACTACTGGATAAAATAGCTAAACTCGAAATAATCAACAAACGCCACCCGACGGCAGAAATATCTAATGAATTAAGGGATATACGGGATAAATTGCGTCTAGCTACGTTTAGAGACTTCGAGAAAGGCATGCTGCGATTAAAATCCACGTACTACGCCCAGGGTAACAAAGCGGGGCGTCTGTTAGCAAGACAGCTTAAGGCGCAACAAATTAAATCCAAAATCCATATAACCCACCCACAAACTCGAGCAAAAATTATAGACCCACGGGAAATAGCAGACCAGTTTTGGCTTTTTTACACAAAATTATATAATCTTGGGAACTCAATACCACAACCGGAGAACTATACCTCTCTAGTTTCCTTATATCAGCGAATCTCCCCAGCCTTTCGTCATCCCAACTAGAGGAATTGAATTCTGCTATTACTGAAGCAGAGATCCAAAAATTGATATCAGGACTACCTCAAGGGAAGTCTTCGGGTGGGTCATGTTCTTTTAAGCGCTAAGTTAGTAATAACCCACCATTGGAAGTCTGCATCCCCCCCTTTCCTACAGGAGGTTATTTCTCTACTCAACATTACTTGTGGCTACGAACGCCGCCTCCCACACACCATGGTTAACATTAAACGTCTGGACACAACCTGGGCCCCTTGGCTAGTTCACCCATTGTATTCTTCATGAGCCAGCTTCTAAAATCCTTTATTTTCATGTTTAATCTAGGTACCCCTAGGGAACATGTTGCTGCTTGAAAGTTTGTTTTCATTTTGTTACTTGGTTTAATCACTGATTGATCTTCTTACAGTACTGACTGAGGTGACACAGTACCCAACCTTATGTTCAGTAACTATGCTTTGATGATACCGTTCCACAATTGAGATAATGTGATCCAGAAAAGTCACACATATCTGTCAACAAGTTTAAAGACAGTGACTGTCATTTCTGTACTTCACTACTGTATTCATTATTTACCAATGCTATGATATTTTATATCTCAGATTGTGTCGATGTCACATTGCTTTGATTATCTTTTGACGAAAATTACTAATAGCCACAGCCACCGCCATAAGGTTTTTAAAAGTCTCCGTCTCCACCAGAAAGAATGACAGCATTTCAAAGGACAGGAATTTTGAAATGCTGGCATTCAGGGCCAGGGATCGCTGGTGGGTAGAGGGTACTTCCTCTATTTCTCCAGTATTTGGGGGATGGACAGCTGAATGCTTTCATGGAACAGTGTGGAGATGCTTGGTGATGGTGACAGTGGTGAAGGTAGTGATGTTGCTGCCACATCCTCTGTTTGCGGGGTGGAAAGTGCCACTGTCACTCCAGGGGGGAGGAAGAAGCGGAGACCGCATTAGAAGAGGGAGAAGGAGGAGCCTGAAATCTTTTGTGGTTTTTGAGGTGTGTACTCCAATTCAGCTCGTGCTTTGCTTTTAGATGCCTGGTCATGCAGGTGGTGTTCAGGTGTAGAATATGTATGCCTCGCTTCAGGCTGCGATAGAACAGCGTTCAAACCACTTATGTCTTGTCGTCAACACATTGTCTGAAGAACTGCCACGCCAGGGAACTCCTTGGAGATGGCTTTGTTGTGCTCGTCCCTGGGTGTGGTGGACAGTAGCAGGCATATTGGCTGGGGGATGGCCAATCTGCTTTTGCATCCTATTCCCTCTTTTGCTTTGCAGCTGGCACTGTGTGACCACCACCTCCGAACTGCACACGTCACTCGCATGACCTTGATTCCATGTGGGTTCTAGGATCTCATCATCCTCCACATTATCTTCCACCCACTCTTCACCCCTTCCCTCCTTGCCGGTGTGCACACTGCAGAAAGCCTCAGCAGATGACACCTGCGTTTCATCATCAGAAACATGCTGCGGTGGTCCTCCCATGTCCACATCCTGAAACATAAGTGGTTGGGTATCAGTGCACTCAATCTCTTCCACTTCTGGGACCAGGCTAGGTGGATGGGCCACGGAAACCCTGCCAGAAGAGTCATCAAAAAGGATAAGAGACTGCTGCATAACGGGGCTCAAACTGCTTGGCTGATTTGCAAGGGGGTGAGGTGAAAGACAGATGCCCATGGTCTGCAGGTGCCAACTCTGCGCTTTCAGCAGGGGACCGGGTGGGAAACAATGTGAAGGAACTGGAGGCATTATCAGCCACCCAATCTACTACCGCCTCTACTTCTTCTGTCGTCACCATTGATACATCGGTATTCGGACCTACAAAATAACGCTGAACGTTCTGTCGACTACGTCCACCTGTGGAAGGTGTTTTATTTGGGCATGTAGCTGGCACAGATTGACCACATCCTCTCCCTGCAACAGGAGCTCCACCAGCAGCACCATGACCATGGCTATGTCCCTTAATTGATGCTCTCCTCATTCTTTGAGGTCATGCGCTGAACTAAGAGACAAATTAATTATATTTATTTCCCTGTACGTAAGCAATGCAGGTGTACCTCACACCAAAAATTGGTATATGTCACCCACTGATCTAACAGACAGATTAACTATATCAATGTTCCTGTCACGGATGCAGGTCAGGAGTACCTCACACAAAAAATGGGTATATGTCACCCACCGAACTAACAGACGGATTAACTATATTAATTTCCCTGTCATGGATGCAGTGCAGGTGTTCCTCACACCAAAAATGGGTATGTGTTACCCACCGAACTAACAGCCAGATTAATTATTATATTTCTGTGTCAGGGGTTCAAAGCTGGCGTATTGCACCCACAAAAAAATCACTATAGGTAACCCACCAAATAAATAGCCAGATGAGATTCCTAACACTCTTCCTCACTTTCAGATGCCTGCTTCCTGTCCCTGCACTATTCAGAGCTGATGGCGGTGGTACACATAATCCAGCTTGTATTGATGCTTGGTCACATGATGCACCGGCCAATCACAGCCATGCCATTACTGAGACACTGAGAGTTAAAATGCTATCTGTTGGATTTTAAAAGACATATTGTACAGTTGTATTTGCCATCTGTATTGTAAAACATATGCTGCACTTGCACACTTGAACTTGAACAACCTTGAACTGTGTGGAGAGGCTCTGTTACAGATTTTGAACCATCATTTCATGTTTTTCACTGAGTAAAAACGCTACCCTCTTTATTGTAAAATACATGTTGCACACTTGTATTGCTACTTTTTTGCAAAAAAAAAACTTGAACTGTGTGGTGATGCTTTGTCCCAGATATCACACTATTATTTCATGTGTATTTGCTGAGAGTTAAAATGCTATCCCCTTGATTTTAAAGCACATATTGTATAGTTGTATTTGAGCTTGTTTCGCCCACACCAACACTAAAAAAAAAAATGCATTCCTGTTCAACTTGAAAAAAAAAATATGTTTTTCCAGCTGCTGCTTTTGAGTTTCTGCAGCAGTAGCTGCTGTGTTGTAAGGCAGTAACTGTTGCTATAAGTCACTGCCAGGCACACCCAGCCTCTGCTCCTCACTTCTCATTCCCTGGCTGACAGCTTTCCCTGAATGTCCCTACTCTAGGGATTCTAATTCTTTCTAGCCTTTCCCTTCACTGTCCCTGACAGTAGAAAAGAAGCTTGATTGTGACTGTGCACTGTCCAAAAGATTGATTTTTGTCAGACACTGCAAGACCCATCCACCCTCATTCACAGCTCAGCACAGAATTATGTTCTGCTTGTTCTGCAAGGACACTGCCTGTTGCAGAACTGATCGGCTCATCCAAGCTGTCTGTCAGCCAATCAGAGCAAGTCTCGCTCCTCTTAAGATCATGTGAGCATCCTTATTTTTCCTCCCTTGTGCTTTTTCCTGCCAAAATATGCAGTAGAATGGCACTGCGCACGGTTTGTCTGACGGACAAATTTTTGTTACGTTCATAATGAACGCGGTTCGTCGCAATCTGTTTCGCTAATTTATATGCTAGATGTAAAAGGGCTGTGCAGTGTAAAGATAAAATGTGCCAATGGGAAGCAGTGCAATAAAATAATAAAAGAAGCATTACTTACTCATTAGATCTAGTGTACGAAAGTGGCCTCAGACCATCAACAATAGGCAGCAGCAATCATATGCTGTCCACATATCATCATCTCTGTAGACAGGTAAACAAAAGCATAGTGAATTGCACTCTAATTAATAAGTAATGCTTCTTTTATTACTTTATTGCATTGCCTGCTATTACCCTGTTTTAAAGGGGTTGTCCGGGTTCAGAAGTGAACCCGGACACAACTCGTTCTGCCCTCATTCACCATAATTGAGTGAAGCATCAGAGCGTAAAAAGCTGAATCACACAGGAAAAGAGAATTTTCTTGAGATCTGGTGACTTACCGGGCTCTGAATGGGTAAGCTAGGTGGAAGCTTCCGCCTAGCAGTGAGTCCGATGATGTCCCTAATGGGTGGTCTTCAGCACTGCCCTAGCTTGTTTTTACAGGCTAGGGCAGCGCTAAAGAATGTCCATTAGAGCCAGTGACATCACCGGGAACACTGCTAGGCAGAAGCCTCTGTCTTTCAGTGTCAAAAGGTAAACAAACAGCTCTTGCCCTGCCCAATTCAGCACGGGGCAATGGGGAGCATTAGAACGTAAAGAGATGAACCCAGACAACCCCTTTAATGTTAAACCAGTCAACACCTTTACTGCAATATTTATTATTTTAAAAAAAAAGTAATTACAAACCAAGATGTACCTGACACCATTGCATCTGTAGATTCATTTTTAGAATTATTTGCAATTCAATTTTCTTACTTAATATGAAATTTACATGACCCAGAGTGACACATGGCAATTGTTAAAACAAAATGAAGAGAAATTCAAAATGAATTAACAGGTAGCTTTTCTTAACCAGAGAGACAGTAAAAGCATAACACACAGAGGTATTGATTCGGAAAGCTGCACAATGGCTTCTATTCCATTTATTCATTGAAGTACTATATGGTTAATTCAGTCCTATGGCACCTTTTTTTCTAGAGACCCTAGCTTTTTAAGTTTGTCCTACATAGCAAATAAGGAAGTTCTACCCAGAGGCAGTGAACTTTAGGTTGTTAGATCTTGCAACCTACCAGTAAAGCCTGCAGCGTCCTGTGTCAGTGTTTCTCCACTAACTGCCTAATTCCCTTGATATAGTGCTTCGCTTACAACTGCACGTGCTTATTCTATTGAAAGCTACTGTCAAATAGTGACTTGTCAGCTTACATATTTACCAATAGCAGAATAATGCCTGCTGGTTCTGCAATCCTCATTCTACAACTGTAACAATAAAATACAAGACTTGCTACACAGCGGTACACTATGAAACATACATCAAGCAAAAGTCTAGTAAAGTTTTTATTTTTTTCTGTATAGGACAGATTATGAAGAACTTCAAACTAAAGTCACCATAGAAAAAGAAACCAAGTTAGGCCTCTTTATCACTTCAATGAATTACGAACAAGTGCTTTCTATGTTCTCCACCAACAGCACACACACCCACTGTTTTTAATGTGTTTATTAGATATAAGCAACGTTTTGAAAAATGTCATTTGCCAGCTTTGCCGAAGTTCCACAAGAAATTTGATTTGTTACAAATTAATTTGCCACAAATTGCGATAAATCAGGTATACCCAGGTCACACTGCCTTAGGGTACGGCCACACGAGTAGCCGTGCTGCGGTGAAGAACCGCACGGCCAATTCGCCAGCAGATGCCTTTCATTCAATAATGAAGACCACACTATATAGTCGGTCTTCATTTTTAATCTACAGACACTTCTGTGAGGGAATTAAGTCAAGCCACCCATCACCAGATAACACCAGAGTATTATCTATGTCCTGAATTAGCACCAACCAACCTGCCTCAATATACTCGCTGGTGCCAGAGAGAATTGCTCTTAAATCAGTTGTCCAAATTATTATTATAATAATATTTTTCTAAGCAAATGTAAGGGGTTTTCAATTCACTTACTTCATCTCCAGTGGCCCTGTTCTCCTAGGGTCACATGGCCTGGGATGTCAGCTTCTTTCCTTGCTTTAATGACATTCTGTGCACAAGCCTGAGGGAGCAGGAGAGAGCAGGCCTGCCTCTGTGCACCAAAAGTCACCCTGGGTTCAGACCTGAGCGTTCTAAAAACGCGCGTTTTACGCGCGTTTTTGTCGCGCGTATTTCAGCGCGTTTTTGCAAATAGGAAACGCGCGTAAAACGCGCGTTCTTGTGATTGACTACTGTGGTGTCAATCACAAAACGCGCGTCAAACGCCCCAAAAGAAGCTCAAGTACTTGTTTATGCGTTGGGCGTTTTACAGCGCGTTCAAACGCGCTGTAAAACGCTCAAGTGTGAACCACTCCCATAGGGATGCATTGGTTTTAATCTGTTGAGCGTTTTACAGCGCGTTTGAACGCGCTGTAAAACGCTCAGGTGTGAACCCAGGGTCACTGTGAAGGCTGTGCTGATTGGAGCGACAAGCCATGCCCCTCTCCCCACTGGATTCTTCAGCAAAGTTTAAGCACTTCTAAAATAAGCAGCACATACTCAGGGTTGGAGGCTCTGCCTCAGGTACTGAGCAACTGCAGGCATTGAAGAGACAAATGCTGTGCACAGGATCTTCTCCCCCTCCTCACCCTGCAGACACAGAACTGAAAAAGACAAAAAGGAGTTCTCTCCTTTGTACTTTTCTTCTGACTGCGTATCCTAAGTGTATTTCATTGTACTGTACAGCTGTGACTTGTAGTCCCACACATACAACATGAATATGACAGCTGTCGGACTGCAGGCAGGGCAGACATTTTATTCACTCCATTTGCAGAGCGGGGGGAGGAGCTAGGCAGTCATTGACAACTACAAATATGCATCAGGGAAAACTTCAGAGATTGTTGTTATACACCCCCACAGCTCTGCAAGTCAACAAAGGACCAGAATAAAACTAGGAAAATTAGTAAATACATTTTTTTTCCCTAAAACATGCTTATATACATATTACCGACCATCATATTTCCAGTTAATTTATTTTTTTAAATAACTCGGACAACCCCTTTAAAGTCTGATGCTGTATTTCAAGTTCAATGTTGCACTTAGTAAAAAGACTTTGTTAAATTTAACTCTGGCCTTATCTTTCAGTACTATAATTCCACTGAGAGCAATGGCCTGAGGGAGTTCAATGTGACACTAGAGATGAGTGAATCGAAGTTGACGAAGTGGAATTCGATCTGAATTTCAGGAAAAATCGATTCACACCGAATCCGAATTTCCTGAAAATTAATGGTAATGAATCGCATTTTATCCTAAAATGGCTGCTCCATGTGTGCAACATGGAGCAAAGAACTCTGGAAACAAGGGATCACCCACAATGCCATGCATGCAGCCAATCAGCAGCAAGCCCCTATGATGTCAAAGCCTTATAAATAGCTTCAGCCGTTTTGGATTCTGCCATTTTCCAGTGTGCTTCATGTAGGGAGAGATGTCAGCCGGCGATAGGGACAGTGCTAGAAAACACTTCATTGTGCTAAAAAAAATGATTTACAAGTTCAGGGAAAGATTAGTTAAGGTGTAGGGAAAGGATAGGAAGGCATTATCTACACTATATAAAAAATAAAAAAATAAAAAAAAGGAGCGATTCTATTACACCTTGCTGCACTTATTCAGGATCCAAATTTATTTTCGGTTGTTTGCACTATATGATACTTCAATAATTCCAGCAAGCCTTGCTTGAGATTGGAGTGCACGTTCTGTGATACAGTTATTTACGGGGTGCATTAATAACATAGTAACTTAGTAACATAGTATATAAGACCGAAAAAAGACATTTGTCCATCCAGTTCGGCCTGTTTCCTACAAGTTGATCCAGAGGAAGGCAAAAAACCCCTGTGAGGCAGAAACCAATTTTACCCACTTAAGGGGAAAAAATTCCTTTCTGACTCCAATCAGGCAATCAGAAAAACTCCCTGGATCAACAGCCCCTCTCTAGTAGCTATAGCCTGTAATATTATTACACTCCAGAAATACATCCAGTCCCCTCTTGAATTCCTTTATTGTACTCACCATCACCACCTCCTCAGGCAGAGAGTTCCATAGTCTCACTGCTCTTACCGTGAAGAATCCTTTTCTATGTTTGTGTACAAACATTCTTTCCTCCAGACGCAGAGGATGTCCCCTCGTCACAGTCACAGTCCTGGGGATAAATAGATGATGGGAGAGATCTCTGTACTGACCCCTGATATTTTTATACATAGATATTAGATCTCCCCTCAGTCGTCTTTTTTCTGAAGTGAATAACCCTAATTTTGATAACCTTTCAGGGTACTGTAGTTGCCCCATTCCAGTTATTACTTTAGTTGCCCTCCTCTGAACCCTCTCCAGTTCTGCTATGTCTGCCTTGTTCACAGGAGCCCAGAACTGTACACAGTACTTCATGTGCGGTCTGACAAGCGATTTGTAAAGTGGTAGGACTATGTTCTCATCACGGGCATCTATGCCCCTTTTGATGCAACCCATTATCTTATTGTCCTTGGCAGTAGCTGCCTGATGCTGGTTTTTACAGCTTAGTTTGCTGTTTATTAAAATTCATAGATCCTTTTCCATGTGTTACCGAGTGTTTTACCATTTAGTATGTACGGGTGACTTGCATTATTCCTTCCCATGTGCATAACTTTACATTTGTCAGTGTTAAACCTCATCTGCCATTTCTCTGTCCAAGCCTCCAATCTATCCAGATCCCTCTGTAGCAGAAAGCTGTCCTCTTCAGTGTTAATTACTTTACACAGTTTAGTGTCATCTGCAAAAATTTATATTTTACTGTGCAAGCCTTCCACAAGATTATTAATAAATATATTGAAGAGAATAGGTCCCAGTACTGACCACTGAGGTACCCCACTAGTAACAGTGACCCAATGTGAGTGTGTATAATAAGAAAGATACATACGTCCTATTAGTCTTTCTACATCGATTTTACATTGTATTACTTTTTTTTTTTTTTGGGGGGGGGGTATTATTAGGGAAAAAAGGGAAAAATATATGTCATAATTGCTGTTCAGCGGTAAAGTTACAATGTACTACAGCCATTAATGGGGTGTAATAATTAGATAGATAGATAGATAGATAGATAGATAGATAGATACGTCCTATTAGCCATCCTGCATTGATTTTACATTGTTTAAATTTTTTTTGGGGGGTGTATTTATAGAAAAAAAAGAAAAACATATATGTAATAAGTGCCATTCAGCGGTGAAGTTACATTGTACTACTGTCATTTACGGGGTGTATTTATAGCATAGATACCTACGTCCTATTAGCTGTCCTGCATTGATTTTACATTGTTTACCTTTTTTAGGGGGGTGTATTAATAGAAAAAAAGGGAAAAATATATGTCATAATTAGAGATGAGCGAACTTTTCGAAAATTAGATTCTGCCGATTCGCCGAATTTTCCGGAATTTTTTTTTGATCCGAATTTATTTGTGGCGAATCTCATGGAAAACGGCTATTTCCTGGCTGCAGAGAGCCTTTAAAGGGTTGTAGAACACTGTGCGTTGCGGTAACACGCATAGGGAGTCTGCTGTGGTAGTGAAATAATACTGTGAGTCAGTATGACATGCAGATGACAGGCATCACTCTTATAATGACTGCACACTTCCCTTATTTGGGCAGTCACGGGGCCAAAACTAACCAAATAACTCAGCCTTACAGGTCGATGTTAGCATCAAGGAGAAGTGCACTCCTTTTATACCCTTGTCAGATGATTCCACATAGATGTCTACAGAACCAGTTCTATTAAACGCTTATAGAAGTAGAACCCCACGACAGAGTGTAGAGGATGTAAGCAGTAAGCTTGTGTTGACGTCACTGATTAATTTGCCCTTCCTCTGATCCGTCAGAACAATAACACACAAAAAACAGATCCTGTCTGTGGAGCATCCGCTTTCACTCGGCCACCATTTGCTCAATAATCCATCAGTATTTCTAATGCCAAATAAAACAGGAGTGGATCTAAAACAGAGATGACACGTGAATGGAATATTTGCATGTCTTCTGTGTTTTGTACTCACTCCTGCTACCAAATCAAAAGCCAATTCTGATGGGACCATACAGGCCTTAAATCTCCTACGCAGACAGGATCCGCTGTGCGTCTCGTTTTACCTTCCTTCTGACAGATCAGAAGAAGTGTCAAATAAATGATGATGTCAGTCAGGCCGAAAGCTAAAATAGTGGACCAGTCAGGAAGTAGAAAGGGTGTGAACAGCATGAGAAGTCCACAAAGTGGACCTATGACATAGTGGTGAGGTGAAAGCAGCATGAGGAGACCACAGAGTGGCCCTATGACAGAGTCTGGAGGTGGCGGCAGCAGCAGTTGGAGCAGCATCAGGAGAAGGCCACTGAGTGGCACAACAACAGAGTATGGGGTGGCAGCAGTATGCGGAGGCCACCGAGTAGCACAATGACAGAGTCTTGAGGTGGTGGCAGCAGCAGTAGCAGCATCAGGAGAAGGCCACCAAGTGGCACAATGACAGAGTCTTGAGGTGGTGGCAGCAGCAGCAGCATCAGGAGGAGGCCACAGAGTGGCAAGGTGACATGGTGTGAAGATGGCAGCAGCATCATAAGACCACAAAGTGACCTGGTGACAGAGTGGGGAGTTGGGTGGCAATACCAGGACCCTCTGATTAAGGTGGGTGAAAGAAGGAGCACTTGGTATCAGATGTGTGGCATCAGGCAAGTGGCAGCATCATAGTAGTAGCTGAGGCAGGTAGCCAGAAGAAACCGGTCTCTTTTTTTCAAGGTTTTGGTGAGGCAGCATAGATGATCTAATCAGATGCATCAGGCGTTGGTGGGTGGAAATCCTGGCTGATCCATGCCTGATTCATCTTGACAAAGCTCAGTCTCTCCACATTTTGGGTGGACAGGTGAGTTCTTCTTGGGGTAACTATGGCCCCCGCCACACTAAACACCCGCTCTGATGCCACACTACTGGCCGAGCAGGACAGCTTTTCCAGGGCAAACTCTGCTAGTTGCGGCCACAAATCCAGTTTGGCTGCCCAGTAGTCCAGTGGATCTTCAATGTGGGGTTGCAGGGTGCTTTCCAAGTATGCCACCACCTGTTGGTTCAGGTCCTGCTCCAGGACTACCTGCTGCTGCAGGTGAGAAGTTTGTTCACTATGATCGTGAAGAAAGCTGATTATCAGCGACTGTAGACTCAGGCTGCTGCTGATAGAGCTGGTACTGCTCCTGACACCCCACCCCTCCCCAGCAGCCATGGCAGTGGAACATGAGCACAGAGGGTCCCCCCGGTCAGACCTGTGAGAGGATGGATGTTGCCGCAGATAGGCAGCGGCCAACTGACAACATAGTAGGTCTCTGTAGTAATTAAGTTTGTCCTCTCTCTCAGTGGGTGTTAAAAAGCCCCCATTTTAAACCGGTAGCAAGGGTCCAAGGTGGAGATACAGAAGTCATCCCTCTGCCGAATGGTGACAATTTGGCTGTCACTACGCAAGCAAGTGAGCATGCATCGGGCCATTTGTGCAAGTGACTCAGAGGGACTCACTGCCTCCATCTCCACTGCATACTGCCACAGTGTGTCTGGGTCCTCTGTCTCGTCTTCCTCACCGCCCTGTAGCAACTCTGGCTGCTCCTGCTCTTTCTCTCCTGTCAGCTGAGTAGAAAAACCACCCATTTGGCTATACATTGCCTGTGCTCCAATGTCCTCCTCCCCCTCCTCCTCCTCCTCCTCTTCCAGTTCAGCCCCCACATGGCTCATGTGGCAGGGAGATCTAGGTGCCACGTCTCCTGTCCCTTGACAAGCCATTGTTACTACCATCTGTTCCAGGACATGAAGCAGTGATATGACGACGTTCATCCTGTAGTCCTGGTGACTGACAAATAACGTGCGTCTTCAAAGATCTTGAGCAAATGGCAGGTGTCATGCATTAGCTTCCACTGGCTAACATTAAAGTTACAGAGGAGAGTACTCCTATACGCTTGGATCATCAAGAAATTGTTGATGGCTTTTCTCTGTTCATATAGTCGGTCGAACATATGGATGGTGGAATTCCAATGGGGAGAAACATTGCATATAAGCCTTTGTTGGGGGATGACGTTCTGCTGCTGCAGCTCAAGGAGGGCATGCTTTGCATTGTACGAGTGGCTGAAGTGCATGCAAAGTTTCCTGGCCATTTTTAGGATGTCTTGCAGATGGGTGAAAGACTTCGGGAACCGCTTGACAAACAGATTAAACACGTGCGCCATGCAGGGCTCATTGCTCAGCTTTTCTTGACTCAGCTCTGACACCATGTTCTTCCCGTTGTTGGTCACCATGGTTCCGATTTTCTGTTTTCGTGGAGAAAGCCAGGATTCGATTTCTTGATGAATCACACGGAGTAGTTCCTCCCATGTGTGACTCCGTTTGCCAAGGCAAACCAGGTGCAGAACAGTGTGAAGCCGCCATTCCATGCACATGTGGTAGGCTTGAGGGGCACTGTGACTTGTCACTGCAGTGGATCAGAGGACATGGTGGAGGATGAGGAGGCAGAGGCGGACATTGTCACAGGACCAACGACGCAACAACGTGGAGGCGGAAGCGGTGTGACCTGTTCAAGTTGCTGGTGTGGCTGTGCATGAACCACATTCACCCAGAGGGCCGTAAAGGACATGCATTGTCCCTGACCGTAGTTACAGCTCCACACGTCGGCGCTGCCGTGCACTTTGGCAGATACCGACAGGCTCAAGACTGGACCACCTTCTGTTCAACATATTTTTGCAGGGCTGGTACTGCCTTTTTCGCAAAAAAATGATGGCTTGGGACTCTCCACCTCGGCTAGGCACAAGCCATCAGTTCTCTGAAAGGTGCAGAGTCCACCACTTGGAAAGGAAGGGACGGCAGCACCAGTAACTTTATAAGGAGCACATTCAGCTTCTGTTCAGTTGGATGATTGCACGCATACTGCTGTCTCTTGGCAATCACTTCGGTGATCGATTGTTGACGGAATGACTGACGAGGAGTAGGAGGAGGAGAAGCAGGATCATCTGGACCAGCAGAAGATGGGAATGACAGACAGTTCCCTTTAGCTGAGGTGGTGGAGCCTTGACTGCCTGAAACTGAGTGCCAGTGGGTGATGCATCAGTTGCTGAGGCAGGCTGGACCACGACATCAGAGCACAGTTCTTCTAGACCACTTTATGGCGACGCTGCATATGTTAACGCAGGGCCGTAGTGCCAACATTGGCACCCTGGCCACGCTTCACCTTCTGCCTACAGATTCACAGATTGACTGCTACTGCCACTGCCTCCATAAACCCCTGCACCACTACTTTCCAGGCAGGTAGGCTGCTGCAAAGCAGGTGGTCTACCCCAAGCACGTTTGGCTCCCTACCTCCCACTGCTGCAACCTTACTAACTCCAAGCCATGCTACCCCTTGCTAGCTCAGCCACTGCCTCATGGCCAAGCTGCCACCCTCTGCTCCCGTGCCATGCCATCAAAGTGTTGTGTCTGACGATCCCACCGACTGTTGGCTGGGGGAGTCTGATGTCACTTGGAATTAAGTGGATGACCGAGTCAACCAATCAAGAACGGCTGGGTTGCTGGTCAAGACACGACCGCTAGCTGACACCGTGAGCTTAGGCTTTTTGCTGTGACTCCTGCTGCCACTGCCCCTTACTCTGCGGCGACCTGTGCCTGCGCCAGAAAAATTTAAGCCTCTGCCAATCCTCTTTGCATTGCCTGGCACTTCTCTGTATGACATACTTTTAGCTTAAAAAAATAAATTAAAAGCAAATTAAAACACCCCTAAAAGCGATGAATATATTTTTCTTTTTGTACTGAAATAGGCCACTACACGCTTTCACCACAAATAATTGCAACAATGAAATGCGTATATATTTTTCTTTTTGTACTGAAATCGTCCACTTAACGCTTTCACCACAAATAACTGCAACAGTGAAGTGTGTATATATTTTTCTTTTTGTACTAAAATAGGCCACTAAACACTTTTCAACAAAGCACTTGTACCCCAATAACAAGAACAATTTGCTGGAATGACAGAGCTGTATAATGGCTAATCTTTCCCTGCACTTGTAAATCGCTTTTCTAGCACTATCCCTAGTGTGTTCTGATGTCTCTCCCTGCACTAAGATGCTGTGAAATGATTCCTCCCTATCCTTTCCCTGTACTTATAAATCATTTTTTCAGGATTTTTTTTTCACAATGAGGTTTTTCCGATTGCTGTCCCTTTTTTTTTTTTTTCGATTGCTGTCCCTTTTTCCGATTGTTGTCATTGCTGGCTCCTTCTCACGTCTGTCCCTGTTCAGAATGCTGGAAAATGTCTGAATCGAAGATGCCTGCCGGACTGTGACATCACAGGGCTGGCTGCTGATTGGCATCATGCATGGCATTATGGGTCATCCCGCCTTCCCAGAGTTCCTTACCCCATGTGTGTAGCCGCCATTTTAGGAAAAATTGTGATTCGTTACCACAAAGAGCAAGGAAATTCGCATTCGTTGCTAATCAAATTTTTCCTGAAAGTTGTAACGAATTCCACTTCGTCAGCTTTGATGTGCTTATCTCTAGTCTAAATTGCTGTTCAGTGGTGAAGTTACATTGCTCTACAGCCTTTTACGGGGTGTATTAATCGGATAGATAAATATGTCTTATTAGCCACTATTTATTGATTTTGCATTGTTTTTACTTTTTTTTTTTTTTTGGGGGGGGGGGATTAATAGGGGGGGGGAGTAATTATATATATATATATATATATATATATATATATATTATAGCAAAAATCAGCAGCACCACCTATAAGATATCCGGGTGCACAGCCCACTGGATGAGCCACTCCACATAAATAGGTATAGAAAAAAGGGTAACACTCCAATTGTAATAAAAAGAAAAACACGGTTTATTCACCCATGTGACAAAGGCGACGTTTCGGCTCTATACTGGAGCCTTCCTCAAGCAATAACATGGACACGGCATAAGGTATATATACCCAACAAACATTTGTGTAATCATGTCACGTGATCAACATAGTCAAGTGAAACTTTAACTATTCAGTATACTTACAAAAAAGCAAAAACACAAGTAGTGTATAAATATACAATCAAACCATCTAGGTGCATAAAAGTCCTCACAATCATCATAACAATGGATATAGATGAATACATACATTTCAAAAATAATCACAGTGATCTCATGTACATATATTTAATTATTATCATAGTGTTCAGTGTTGCAATGGTTCTATATATATATATATATATATATATATATATATATATATATATTTCATACAGTGGATATAAAAAGTCTACACACCCCTGTTGAAATTTTGGGTTTATGTGCTGTAAAAAAGTTAGACTTTTTCCGCCTTTAAAGTTACCTATAAACTGTACCACTCAATTGAAAAACTAACTGAAATCTTTAAGGTGGAGGGAAGCTCCCGGTGTCATCTCGCGGTCGTGTCTTGATCAACAACCCAGCAATCCTTGAATGGTTGACTCGATCTTCGACTTCTTCGCAAGTGACATCAGACTCCCCCAGCCAAGAGTCGGTGGGTTCCTCTGGCCCTCAGACCATTTAGGGGGACATCAGTGACATGCAGATAGTAGGGGATGATCATGATGATGTAGCCGATTGCACTTGGGATCTGGGTGAAAAAGGAGCTTCATCATCAGGAGAAGAGGGTGTCAGCTTGCACGTGAGGCAGCGGTTGAGCCAGTAGGGTTGCAGCGTGGCTATGAGTCAGCAGTGGGAGGTCGGGAGCCAATTGTGCCCAGCGTAAACCACCCGCTTCGCAGGAGCCTACCAGTCTTGAAAGTAGCGGTGCAGGCGGTCATAGAGGCAGCGGTAGCAGGCAGTCAGCAAGAAGTGTTGGTGGTGCGGCAATTTTTTCTTAGGCCGCCGGATGAGGTGAACATGGCCATTTTCCGGATTTGTGAGCAGAAGGTGAAGCGTGGCCAGGGTGCCAATGTTGGCCCGCTGCACCTGCGTCAACTTATTCAGCGTCACCATAAAGTGGCCTGGGAGAACCATAGCTCCTATGGGGTGGTCCAGCCTGCCACAGCAACCACGGCATCACCCAGTGGCACGAACCCAATTTCATGCAGTCAAGGCTCTACCACCTCAGCCGAAAGGAGTTGTCTGTCCTTCCCATCATCTGCTGGTCCTGATGCTCCTGCTCCTCCTACTCCTTATCAGTCATTCCGTCAGCAATCGTTCACCGAAGCGATTGCCAAGAGAGAACAGTATGCGTGCACTCATCCAACGGTGCAAAAGCTGAACATGCTCCTGGCCAAGTTGCTGGTGCTGCAGTCCCTCCCTTTCCAAATGGTGGACTCTGCACCTTTCACAGAACTGATCGCTTGTGCCAAGCTGAGGTGGAGAGTACCAAGCCGTCATTTCTTTGACAAAAAGGCAGTACCAGCCCTGCACACATATGTAGAATGGAAGGTGGACCAGTCCTTGAGCCTGTCAGTGTCTGCCAAAGTGCATGTCAGCGCCGACGTGTGGAGCTATAACATTGATCAATGACAATATATGTCCTTTATGGCCCACTGGGTAAATGTGTTTCCTGCCCAGACACACCAGAAACTTGGGCAGGTGACTCCTGTTTCACTTTCACGTTCTCAAGCCATTGGTCCTGCGACAATGTCCGCCTCTGCCTCCTCATCCTTCACCATGTCCTCAGCCTCCACTGCAGGGACAATTCACAGTGCCCCACCAGTATACCACATGTGGTACGGCGGTGTCACACTGTTCTGCAACTAGTTTGCCTGGGCGACCGGAGTCACACAGGGGAGGAACTGCTCCGCGTCCTTCATCAAGCAATCAAATCCTGGCTTTCTCTTCAAAAACTCAAAATTGGAACCATGGTGACCAATAACGGGAAGAACATGGTGTCGGCGCTGCGTCAAGGAGGGCTGAGACATGCGCCCTGCATGGCGCATGCATTCAATCTGGTTGTAAAGCGGTTCCTGAATTCTTCTGCCCATCTGCAAAACATTCTGAAAATGGCCAGGAAACTTTGTATGCACTTAAGCCACTTGTACACCCCAAAGCACATGCTCCTTGAGCTGCAGCGTCAAATTGGCATCCCCCAACATAGGCTAATATGCGATGTTTTAGCCCAGGCATGCTCAACCTGCGGCCCTCCAGCTGTTGTAAAACTACAACTCCCACAATGCCCTGCTGTAGGTTGATAGCTGTAGGCTGTTCGGGCATGCTGGTAGTTGAAATTTTGCAACAGCTGGAGGGCCGCAGGTTGAGCATGCCTGTTTTAGCCCATTGGAATTCCACCCTCCGTATGTTGGACCGACTATATGAACAGAGAAAGGCCTTAAAGTAAAGGCCGGAGCTGACAACAGAGAGAAAGACGCGCTTTTATCCAGAGTTCGCTGGTTATTTGTCTTGCAGTGGAATTGACTATCTCTGTATGCCGCTGAAGACCGGCCCTCTGACTGCATGACTCACAGAGGAGAGATCGCGCGTACATCCACACTCTGCCGCGGATACCTCTCAACTTCAAGACACTGCAGGAGGCCGGCCCTTTAACTGCATTGCATACTGAGGAGGGCTCGCTTGCGCCGGTTACCACGTGGGACGCCACGGCCGGCTAGCATTTGCGGACCCCTCAGCAACAAACAGTGAGTTACATAAGGAAAACGAAATATAAAGTAAGCATATGTATTGGATGGGTGAAGGTCTCTGAAAAAACACAAATAGAAGGTGATAAAGACTGCAAATGATAAACTGCGGAATTGGACATAATTTCTGGTAAAGCGCGACCATATATAATAAACCTGTAATTATAAATAGGTTGGCACATATAGGAGAAAACCAAGACTCTGGACATTAATTTTAGAGACATTCATTGTACTCTGGAGAACAAAGACCCCTTATAAACGGGATTTTCTCCCAAAAACGCACCTTAAAAATACACTGTTTGAATAGTGCTGTAGGAAAGTGCAATGAACATTGAATACTAGCACAAGATCTTTCTATAAAGTTTATTGCCATTGGTGGTATTAGCAAGATATGCACATCACAACAAGGGTACATTGAAAACCTAGTTTTTTTTTTTTTTTTTTTTTTTTATTTTAATTATGATATAATTTTATAAATAAATTGTTTCTATATATCCAGATCTAGAGTGCCGGTTCAATTTGTATACACACTTAATTTGTTAGTTGCCAGGAGTATGGGATGAACAACGTCATTCCACTAATTCATGTCCTGGAACAGATGCTGCTAAATCTGGCTGGCTAGTGGACAGGAGACATGGCGACTTCATCTCATGGCCAATGAGCCCTTCAGGGGCTCGCCTAGATGAGGAGGAGGATATTCGAGCACAAGCAATGTGTAGATAAATGGGTGTTTTTTCTACACAGGTGACAGGAGAGGAGGAGCAGAAGGAACAGGAGCAGCCAGAGGAGCTACAGGGTGATGAGGAGGATGAGGCAGAGGACCCAGACACCATGGCAGTATGCAGTGGAGATAAACCCTATTACCTAGTATACCTACCTGCTTCTTGCTTGTGGGCCAATTTGAGAAGGCTGCAATATTATAGTCTGTAGTGAATTAGAATATTCTTCATTATTTAATTTTTTTTCTCTTATGCGAAAAATCGGAATGTAATGTTTGCGTAATGCGAATATTCTAACACCTGAATATATAGCACTATAGAATATAGTGCTATATATTTGTTTTTTAGAATATTCTTAATTTTTTTATTCTGAAGTCATGATTCGTCATATATTCGCGAACAATCGTATTCGAGATTATTCTATTGATTGCGAAAAATCAGCAATGTAATTATCGTGTAATGCGAATATTCTAGAACCCGAATATATAGCACTATGGAATATAGTGCTATATATTCTTTTTTTAGAATATTCGTCATTTTTTCCCATCTGAAGTCATGATTCCTCCCTGTGTAAGTTGCTTTTAGGCCAATGATTGTTCACATTAAATTGGAAAAAATTACGAATATTCTAATAAAAGAATATATAGCACTATATTCTATAGTGCTATATATTTGTGTTTCTGAATATTAGCATTACGGGAATATTACATTGCAGATTTTTTGCAAAAGAGAAAATATTTTTTTTCTCATATGCAAAAAATCGGCAATGTGAGATTCGCGTAATGCGAATATGCTAAAACACGAATATATAGCAATACAGAATATAGTGCTATATATTCATTTTTTTTAAATATTCGTAATTTTTTTCAATTTAATGTGAACAGTCATTGGCCCAAAAGCAACTTACACAGGAATGAATCATGAATTCAGATGGGAAAAAATGGCGAATATTCTAAAAAAAGTTATTTTTTTTTTGCTATATCCTACATCAGGGGCTTGGCTGTGCTTATTGTCACCCCTAGAGGGGTTAAATACAATTGCTAAAAATCTACGAACCAGTCAAAGGCCTTCGTCTCGCATGGGAAAGATTAGAGCAGACATACGGCGGCTCGGAAGTAGTTGAACGTGCCTTATTTAAATGACTATACCACTTTCCTGGATTATCCAATACAGACCGCCAAGGGTTCCAGGAATTAAGCGATCTTCTTCTTGAGTTTGAAATTGTCAAGGGAGACCCGCAGCTACCAGGTCTCAGCTTTCTTGATACCTCCCATGGTATGGGCCTGATTGTGGAGAAATTACCCCTCAATATTCAAGAGTAGACCAATGGGCAACAACAGGTTCAAAATACAAGGAGCAACATCGTGATCCCTTTCCACCATTTTAATTCTTCTGTAAGTTCATCAAGGTCGACTTAGCTAGAGCTAAAAACGATGCGAGCTTCAATACCTTGGGAACCAACATCTTTGGCTCTACTTAACTGAGACACGAGACTTTCAGTCCCAGAGAGGGGGTCCCTAAAGGTCTAATTTCAGTAAAAAAGACAGGGGTTGTGCCCACTACTAACAATGGAAATGAAAGCCCCAAGGAACCTGATCATCATTGCCCTATCCATGATAAACCACATCCTTTAAGGAAATGCCGTGTCTTCATAGCAAAGCCCTTTGAGGAACGTAAGGAGTTCCTAAGGAGTCATAATATCTGCTTCAGATGCTGTGCATCCACTGAGCACTTTGCCAGAGACTGTAAGGTTCCAGTCAAGTGTTCTGAATGTAATAGTGATCTACACATGTCCGCTGTTCACCCGGGACCAATCAGGCGGAACCTAGAACCAGTTAACTGGCACGAGCCCCATTCCGATCAAGGCAGGGAGAGTCATGGCGGGGAGAGTGCCGACCGACCAACCACAACCGTCACGCCCAGATGCACAAAGGTATGTGGAGAAGGACTTGTGTGCGGTAAGTCTTGTTCTAAGATTTGCCTCGTGGATGTGTTTCCTACTGCACAACCAGAGAAGACCATAAGAATGCATGCTATTCTAGATGACCAAAGTAATCATTCCCTAGCTAGCCCTAAGTTTTTTGATCTGTTCAGGATAGAGGGAGAGACTACACCTTACACCCTGGGAACATGCTCTGGTCTTGTGACAACCTCAGTAAAAAGAGCTAATGGTTTCACCTTAAAGCCCATCAAAGGACATATCTCTTCCAACCCTTATTGAGTGTGACGAATTGCCGGACACAAGGGATGAGATTCCCACACCTGAAGCCGCACAGCATCACCCTCATCTCAGGAACATAGCGAGAGAGATTCCCCCCCTTGATAACCATGCCGAGATCTTACTCTTGCTAGGTAGAGACATTATTGAGGCTCATAAGGTCCTTGAACTTCGCAATGGCCCTTTCAACGCTCCATATGCCCAGAAACTTTCTGTGGGTTGGATCATCGTGGGGATGTATGTCTGGACAGAACCCGCAGACCCTGCCAAGTACACTCCTTCAGAACTGAAGTATTAATAGGGGGGCAAACTTCTTACTTAAGACAGTGTTCTAACTACTACCATGTGCAAGATATGCCTTGTCCAAATATTCTAAAAACATCAGAAAGCAGCTTAAATCCCAAGGAGTCAGCTGCAGAAAACAGTTCCTGGACAGAAGGGCATCTTGAAGAAAGGCCTTCAGGATTTCAATTGGAGCCCTCTTCAACCCCTTCACAGCTTTACAGTCCTCACACAGTTTATCATAATAAATCCTATATCATCACTGACAAACAAGGCTTCTGATGAGATATAGCAGAAACTTGAGCCTTCCAGTCTACTGTTTGACAATGAGTTTAATTCTGCAAAAAAAGTATCTTCTGAATGTTCTATAAAGGTGGTTCATTCAACAGAGGAAGAGTTCATTTCAGATACTTTGCAAGAACCTTCAGTTACATCTGCAGTTGTTGATTGCACTCAAGAGGATCACAGTTCTTCCCAGTCTTCAACGGATGAGCACCTTCATATTGCTCAGCCTTTTCTGAAAACCACAGGGAAAAGTTCACCGCCAATGTCCACGACAAATACTGCATGTCACCAACCCAAGTCTGTACGTACAAAGACAGATCCCATTTCAGAAGTGAAAAGCAGACATGAGCATTTGCATTCACGATTCATAGACAGAAAGCAATCTACATGTAAATCAGAATCACAAAATAAGCACAAAGTACCTCTACCTCTAGCAAGAATGCAGAAGGTGGCAAGAACCAAGGCCCAATATAAAGGAAGGAGATTTTGTTCTGTTAAGAGACAAACAAGGTAATGGTCTCGACTGACCTACTGGACTTATTACTAAAGTCGTTTCCAGTTCCGATGGAAAGAACTTCCATGTTGAGATTCCTTCTACCAGAGATGCTCATCATCTTCTAGGACTGTTTCCAGTACCAGCTCTATGGTCTGAACTGAAGACATGGCTATATTTAGTTGCACCTGTGAGGCCTGGGCCATATCAGCCAGTCTTGTGTGGGGCTCATAGCCTTCTCCCTCCTCCCATTGCAGGCATGGTTACATGCTGGAGGTAACTGAGGAGTCTGCTGCGAGTCGGCCTAATACATTCCTGTAATTTTGCCCACTGGCCCATGGTATTGCCAATATGGCACAGGTAGGTGAGTGTTAGGTCCCGAGCTACTTGAGAAACCTTGACGTGGTGCTCGGGCTTAAGACATGTCCTCCACTGCAGGACATGTTGACTAATCTCTCAATTTTAACATCAGTTTGTGGGCTTAGTAAGACCGCAGTGTGCACCTGTTTTGTCATTTGTTATTGCTCTATTGTTATATTACTTATTACATCCACACAATTGCCATCTTGTGTAGGATGTCTATTGTGGTACTTGTGGTCCGCTGCGGGCATCCTCCACCGTTGCTGGGGATCGCCATTAGCAACGGGCCACAAGTGCAGGATCTACTCCCCTGTATATATATATGCACAACTGCATTTTTGGGTTGAGCACATCCTGCTTCATGCCACCTTTCAGTTAGTTTGTGTATATATAATTGTTTGGAGGTATATAAACTCCCATGTAAATGTAGCCTGTTTTCCATCCACAGGCTATATTTAGGTGCACCTGTGAGGCCTGGGCCATATCAGCCAGTCTTGGGTGGGGCTCACAGCCTTCTCCCTCCTCCCATTGCAGGCATGGTTACATGCTGGAGGTAACTGAGGAGTCTGCTGCGAGTCGGCATATTACATTCCTGTAATTTTGCCCACTGGCCCCTGGTATTGCCAATATGGCACAGGTAGGTGAGTGTTAGGTCCCGAGCTACTTGAGAAACCTTGGCGTGGTGCTCGGGCTTACGACATGTCCTCCACTGCAGAACATGTTGACTAATCTCTCAATTTTAACATCAGTTTGTGGGCTTAGTAAGACCGCAGTGCGCACCTGTTTTTTCATTTGTTATTGCTATATTGAATAAATGTTCATTGCATGTTTCCTTTTCAGGTTTATGGACATTATTCATCTGTCTATTCATCAGGTTTATGGACATTATTCGTCGTTATTTATACAATTCCATTGAATGCACATACATAGTGGTATCTACCGATACCAGACGGGGAGTGTTCTGTTTCAGTATCTTGCATTGTGTATTGGTATGCGCCTCTCTTTCCTCCCCCCTCTGTTTCAGCTTCTACTTGATTTAGTCTAGCCACTTCCTGTTTTCCCTGTCATGCATTGCTGTTTGTGTGTGCTGTAATTCTGAGGAGAATCTGAGGAAAATCTGAGGATAATCTGTGTAGTATCTCATCTTCTTATCAAGGAGATTATTAGAGGCATAATTCTTTTACTATCTGGATTCCCTGCATATCTTGTAATACAATCTTCGGATTAAAAACTACTTGATTAACTCCTAGGTGTCTGATGCGTAAACTGTAAGTGGAGAATGTCTTGATTCAACAAGTCACCTCTCAGATGCGTGATTGTTTGAGGCTGACATTTCGAAACGCCACAAGTTGTTTTGATATTTCTGGAGCAATTTTTCTTGGAACTTCTGCTGTTCTTCTGTTCTTCCTCTTTGAAATGTATCAATAGATTGACCACTGGGTGTTACAATTCTATTTCTTAGAGGGGTATGCCCCTGCATAGTCTTGCCTTGCCAGTACTGATTAATAGGGACATGCCCCCAACTTACAATACCTTGTTGTCAATTTATACTAAATTTCTAGGTGACATTACAGAGGAGTAGCACAACACAGACTTTTAACCACTTCAGCCCCCCTAGCTTAAACACCCTTAATGACCAGGCCACTTTTTACAATTCTGCACTACACTACTTTCACCGTTTATTGCTCCGTCATGCAACTTACCACCCAAATGAATTTTACCTCCTTTTCTTCTCACTAATAGAGCTTTCATTTGGTGGTATTTCATTGCTGCTGACATTTTTACTTTTTTTGCTATTAATCAAAAATTACCTACATTTTTGCAAAAAAATGACATTTTTCACTTTCTGTTGTAAATCTTTTTTTTTAAAAAAAAACTACTATTTATTGTTCTACATGTCTTTGATTAAAAAAAATCCAATAAGTGTACTGTATATTTATTGGTTTGGGTAAAAGTTATAGCGTTTACAAACTATGGTGCAAAAAAGTGAATTTCCACATTTTGAAGCAGCTCTGACTTTCTGAGCACCTGTCATGTTTCTTCAGGTGCTAGAATATCAGGAGAGTATAAATACCCCCCAAATGACACCATTTTAGAAAGAAGACAGCCCAAAGTATTCACGGAGGGGCATGGTGAGTTCATGTATCATTTCATTTTTTTTTCACAAGTTACAAGAAAATTACACTTTCTGAGGAAAACAAAATAATAATAAAGTTTCCATTTCTGCTAACTTCTGGCAAAAAAAATAAAAAATCTCCCACGGACTCACTATGCCCCTCAGTGAATACCTTGGGGTGTCTACTTTCTGAAATGGGGTCATTTGTGGGGTGTGTTTACTGTTCTGGCATTTTGGGCGGGGCTAAATTGTGAGCAACCTTGTAAAACCTAAAGGTACTCGTTGGAATTTGGGCCCCTTTGCGCACCCAGGCTGCAAAAAAGTGTCACTCATGTGGTATTGCCGTACTCAGGAGAAGTAGGGCAATGTATTTTTGGGTGTATTTTTACATATACCCATATTTGATGAGAGAAATATCTCTGTAAACTGACAACTTTGTATAAAAAAATGTAAAAAGTTGTCATTTACAGAGATATTTCTCACACCCAGCATAAGTATATGTAAAAATACACCCCAAAACACATTGCCCTACTTCTCCTGAGTACGGCGATACCACATGTGTGACACTTTTTTGCAGCCTAGGTGCGCAAAGGGGCCCAAATTCCAATGAGTACCTTTAGGATTTCACAGGGCATTTTTATGCATTTAGATTCCAGACTTCTTCTCACGCTTTAGAGACCCCTAAAATGCCAGGGCAGTATAAATACCCCACAAGTGACCCCATTTTAGAAAGAAGACACCCCAAGGTATTCCGTGAGGGGTATGGTGAGTTCATGTAAAATTTTATTTTTTGTCACACGTTAGTGAAATATGAGACTTTGTAAAAAACAAAAATAAAAAAAATAAAAATATCAATTTCCGCTAACTTGTGCCAAAAAAAAAAAAATTCTGTGAACTCAACATGCCCTTCATGGAATACCTTGGGGTGTCTTCTTTCCAAAATGGGGTCACTTGTGGGGTATTTATACTGCCCTGGCATTTTAGGGAACCTAAAGCCTGAGAATCCAAATGCGTAAAAATGCCCTGTGAAATCCTAAAGGTGCTCATTGGAATTAGGGCCCCTTTGCGCATCTTGGCTGCATAAAAGTGTCACACATGTGGTATCGCCGTACTCAGGAGAAGTAGGGCAATGTGTTTTGGGGTGTATTTTTATATATACCCATGCTGGGTGAGAGAAATATCTCTGTAAATGACAACTTTTTAAAAAAATTTATACAAAGTTGTCAATTTACAGAGATATTTATCTCACCCAGCATGGGTATATGTAAAAATAAACCCCAAAACACATTGCCCTACTTCCCCTGAGTACGGCTATACCACATGTGTGACACTTTTTTGCAGCCAAGATGCGCAAAGAGGCCCAAATTCCAATGAGTACCTTTTAGGAGGGCATTTTTACGCATTTTTCTTCATACGCTTTAGGGCCCATGAAATGCCAGGGCAGTATAAATACCCCACATTTGACCCCATTTTGGAACTAAGACACCCCAAGGTATTCCGTGAGGGCATGGTGAGTTCATAAAAGATTTTTTTTTTTTGGCACAAGTTAGCGGAAATAGATTTTTTATTGTTTTTTCTCACAAAGTCTCCCTTTCTGCTAACTTTTGACAAAAAGTTCAATTTTTCATGAACTCACTATGCCCCTCAGCGAATACCTTGGGGTGTCTTCTTTCCAAAATGGGGTTATTTGTGGGGTGTTTGTACTGTTCAGGCATTTTGGGTGGGGCTAAAATGTGAACAGCCATGTAAAACCTAAAGGTACTCGTTGGAATTTGGGCCGCTTTACGGACCCAGGCTGCAAAAAAGTGTCACTTATGTGGTATCGCCGTACTCAGGAGAAGTAGGGCAATGTGTTTTGGGGTGTATTTTTACATATAATCATGTTGGGTGAGAGAAATATCTCTGTAAATTGACAAATTTGTATAAAAAATTTTAAAAAGTTGTCGTTTACAGCAATATTTCTCACTCAAAGTATAGGTATATATAAAAATACACCCCAAAACACATTTCCCTACTTCTCCTGAGTATGGCGATACCACATGTGTGACACTTTTTTGCAGCCAAGATGCGCAAAGGGGCCCAAATTCCCATGAGTACCTTTAGGATTTCACAGGACATTTTTACGCATTTGGATTCTCACACTTTAGGACCCCTAAAATGCCAGGGCAGTATAAATACCCCACATGTGACCCTATTTTGAAAAGATGACACCCCAAGGTATTCCGTGAGGGGCATGGCGAGTTCACAAAAAAATAAATAAATTTGGCACAAGTTAGTGGAAATTGATATATATATATATATATATTTTTTACAAAGTCTCATATTCCACTAACTTGTTACAAAAAATTTAATTTTGCATGAACTCACCATACCCCTCACGGAATACCTTGGGGTGTCTTCTTTCTAAAATGGGGTCACATGTGAGGTGTTTGTACTGCCCTGGCATTTGAGGGTCTCCGCAATCATTACACTTATGGCCAGCATTAGGAGTTTCTGCTTTCTGAGTTATTCTCCTTACATTGAGCATACGGGTAATGAGATTTTTTTTTTCCGTTCAGCCTCTGGGCTGAAAAAAGAAAAAAAATGAACGGCACAGATTTTTTCATTCACATCGATCATCGTGGATGAAAAAATCTCTCCCAAAATCAGTGATTGCGGTGCGGTGGGCTGGGCGCTAACTACCTAACAAGTAGCTAACTAACTGGCGGTGATAAGGGACCCTTAGGCCCCATTCACATGTCCGCAATTCTGTTTGTGGAACGGAATTGCGGACCCATTCATTTCTATGGGGACAGACTTTGTCCCGCTCGGATACAGAATTGCGGATCCGCACTTACGGGTCTGCACTTCCGTTCCGCAAAAATATAGAACAAGTCCTATTCTTGTCCGCAATTGCGGACGAGAAAAGGCATTTTCTATATAGTCCTGGCAATGTGCGGATCTGCAAAATGCGGAAAGCACATTGCCGGTGTCCATGGATCCATGGATCCGCAAAACACATATGGACATGTGAATGGAGCCTTACAGGGGGGTGATCAGTGACAGGGGGGTGATCAGGGAGTCTATATGGGGTGATCAGGGGTTAACAAGGGGCTAATAAGTGACAGGGGGGGGGGTGTAGTGTGGTGCTTGGTGCTCCTTTACAGACTTTACAGATGAAAAAATCTCTCCCAAAATCAGTGATTGCGGTGCGGTGGGCTGGGCGCTAACTACCTAACAAGTAGCTAGGATCCGCACTTACAGGTCTGCACTTCCGTTCTGCAAAAATATAGAACAAGTCCTATTCTTGTCCGCAATTGCGGACGAGAAAAGGCATTTTCTATATAGTCCTGTCAATGTGCGGATCTGCAAAATGCGGAAAGCACATTGCCGGTGTCCATGGATCCATGGATCCGCAAAACACATATGGACATGTGAATGGAGCCTTACAGGGGGGTGATCAGAGACAGGGGGGTGATCAGGGAGTCTATATGGGGTGATCAGGGGTTAACAAGGGACTAATAAGTGACAGGGGGTGGGGGTGTAGTGTGGTGCTTGGTGCTACTTTACAGAGCTACCTGGTCCTCTGGTGGTCGATCCCAGCAAATGGGACCACCAGAGGACCAGGTAGCAGGTATATCAGACGCTGTTAACAAAACAGTGTCTGATATACCTCTTGGATGCCTTTTTTTTTTACATCTACAGCCTGCCAGCGATTGATCATCGCTGGCAGGCTTTAGTATCACTGCCGAGCTGTTCACAGCAAATCTCTCCTCTCGCAAGATGACGCACGGATGCGTCCAGGAGGAACAAACCTGCCGCTGCCTGGACGCATCCGTGCGTTTGGCGGTCGGGAGGTGGTTAAGGAATGATGCTCAAGAATTGTTATATTCCAAGAAATCAAATTATTTACTGAAACAGATATGTCGGGGAAGAGGCAGGTCTTTTTTCTTTTTATTTAGATTTAATTGTGAGCATTAATATTTCTCTATTACCTCTATTACCACTTCAAACCTGATTTCTTAATTACCACTAGTGATAAGAGGCAGGGGCAATATTCGAATTTGCAATATTTCGTAGAATATTCTTCATATATTCGCAAATTTGTGAATATTTTCTTGATTGCGAAAAACGGCAATGTAATATGCATGTATTGCGCACACAATACAGGCGTGGGTCACTTTTACTACTTTTTTAAAGCTGCTAGAAGTTTCCTGAGACTGGAGAAAATGGTTGGCACGATAGAACATTACAATAGCTTTATATGCAGATAGAGTGCTCCAATATATTTGCGATTCTGCACTAATGATGCATATATTTTGGAGCAATACATGCAACTTCCCATTTTAGCAGGTCTGACAACATATTACTGATTGGTGCACTAAGTATTGTTGTGAACTTGTGACATCACAGCACTATGTCTGTAGCATGTATATATGGACAGCAGAACCTATCACACTACCTAACACCCATCAGCTACACTATATCATGATCTAATCTACACTGACTATCTCCCACTAACTATCTGTAATATATATATATACTAACTAACTACCTATCTAATGTAATGTGACACAGCAAGGCACAGAGCACAGAAATGACACTGCTGTCTCTCTCAGAACTGAAAAAAGCAGCAGAAAATGTCTGCTGGGGAGGTTTTTATATAGTAAGGGGTAGGCAACTTTCCTATTGGTCGCTAGGGATGTTGCTATGCTCAGACAAAGACATTGAAGCCTTCTTATTGGCCCACAAGCAAGAAGCAGGGAGGGATCATGGGTTCAGATGAAAAAAAATCTAGAATATTCGAAAATACGAATATATGTCACTTTATTCTAAATATTCGCAAATTCTCGCAGTGGCGATATTCGCAATTAAAATTTGCGATTCGGATATTCGCGCCAAACACTAATTACCACTTCAAACCATATTGCAATGCACACCCTTATCTTAGTGTTTTTTCTCCATCCTAGTGCCATCACTGTCCACCCGTACACATCCCTTGCTGCCTCATTGGCGATGAGAGAAATGGGTGTAATTTTATTTTATGTTAGTGTTTTCAATTTTCTTTATTTCTAGTTATATTGCTAACTATTTTTAAAACATTTGTAGCAAATAGTAACAGGTGGCAACTGTCAAAGTCTCAAATGCAAATTCACATGCGGCTTCCTCGGCTCTCCCTTATGCCGTTAAATGCGATGTGCGATGCACTTTCCTATGAGGTTATAACGTCAAGCAAATCTTCACATAGTAGAGGAATAAGTAGGCAGCACTCACCATGGCTTTTTCTTTCTTTGTCCTTTATTTGTATCAAAAGTTCATATAAAACAAGCGGCTTGGTAGCAGTGTTAGCCTGATCCTCCCACAGCGACCACGGCCGTTTTGCGCAAACTCTGCGCTTCTTCTGGCCACTACGTCAGCACGTTGAACCATGCTGACCTCTTATACCCGATACCTGGTTGCCTAGGCAACGCCCAAACAAACACAGGCACAGGTAATCCTCTTTAAAAAGACAGTGTGTAAGCAAGAGTATAACCTCTATAAAAATACACTAAGATCATTAAGATCATTCAAACCTAGCTCACCGAGCCCTCCTGTGAGCATTATCCATTTGGCTTCTTGTTGCAGGAGGTGCCGATGTCTATCCCCGCCGTGAGGGACAACTTCAATCCCGGCAAAACAAAGAATATCAATTCTACCTCCATGTTCTTCCCTTACATGTTCAATTGAGCACCGACAGCCCTTTCCTGTTCGTACGGAGTTAAGATGTTCTCTTACCCTCTCGAATAGGCACCTGATGGTTTTGCCTATGTAAAAACGACCACAACCACATGTTATCACATACACCACATATGTTGTCACATACACCACATATGAAGCCGAATGTGAATTTGCATTTGAGACTTTGACAGTTGCCCCATTGGGCATTGTATTTTATATGTGCACTCTTATCTGAAAATTGTGAGTATAATAAAGCGTGTGTAATATATCTACATCAAAGGTACTGCACCATCCATTTGTTCTCTATAAAGGTTTTCTTACTGGATAGTGGAAATAGCGGTTGGTGATGTAGTGCCTCTACCCGTTATTGGAAACAGCGGCTGGTGATATGCGCTCAATTATCTGGATATTGTGAGTATAATAGAGGGTGGGCACTCCACATATCTCAAAGGTACTGCACCATCTATTTGTCTTCTCTGAAGGGTCAAATTCCGGAGAGTAAAATTAGTAGTCGGCGGCTTCAGGTGGATTGGAAAATCAGCTGGAAGCACCCAGGAGCTCGTACATGTGAATCTAACTTATATTTCTGGGAGCAGGACATACTATCTACAGTACTGTAAGCTTATCATTATTAGTGCAAAAAACTGCCGTTTCTAGCGCGGTCCCGCATTTTCTATTTTCTGCTTTGTGCTTGGGAGAACGAACCTACTCCTGTTTGGGTACCGCTGCTTGTCTAAGCAACCCACCCCACCACTTTTTTTTCTTTTTCAGTTGTACACACGTATACCCCACTTCGAAGGAGTGGCAGCCATTGGTGAGATCATTAAGCACTCAGGAAAGAGTTCACTTTTCTGTGACTTTATACAAGAAGCACTTCTGTTTATTCTAGAGAATAATGTCTTCAGATTTGGAATAGATTGGTATAAGCAGAAAGTAGGTACAGCCATGGGGACTCCGATCTCTTGTACCTTCGCCAATATGTATTTAGCACGACTTGAAGATAAATGTGTATTTAATGCCAAAAATCCATATCTGAAGTCATTAAAACATTCCTTAGGATCGTGGATGATGTTTTTATCATCTGATCGGGAACCAAGGCTCTGTGTAAGGAATTTGTGCAATATTTAAATGATACCAATGGTATGGCAATGAGATTTACTATGCATTTTGGGGGTATGCGCCTAGAGTTTTTGGATGTCACTGTTGTGGTGCAGGGGGATGTGTTGATCACAGAGGGCTATCGCAAGCCCACAGAGACCAACTCCCTTTTGCACCACGACAGTTTTCATCCGTATGCAGTTAAAAGGTCAGTGCCTTATGGGCAGTTCATAAGGTTGAGGCGCATCAATAGCGAGAATGAGGGGTATAGAAAACAGGCTTTAGAGTTAAAAAATAGACTATTGCAAAGAGGGTATCCGGAGAAATTATTAGATGAAACAATAGAAGAAGCAGCAAAGTTTTCACAAGAGGAGTTACTATCAGGGGGAAGGGGAAAGAGAAAAAGAAAGAATGGTAAAGGAATGCCAGGACAAAAAGAACAGAGAGATGGTAAAAGGTTAGTGTTCTCATTTAAGTATAGCCCTATGGAGGGTTCCTGTTGTGCCTCCCGCTTACCTCCTGCCGTCTGCCGCTCCGGTTGGTCCTGGTCCTCTCGTCTGCCTCCTGCCTGGGCTGGCTGCAGGTTTTGGTTCCCCCCTCTGCCTGCTCCTCTGTTTCCTCCGGACTTGGGTTTGGCTCTCCTCCGGCCGCATCGGGCTCCCTTTGCCCCTCCTCGTTTTGCCTCCTGCTTCTGTGGTCGCTCTTCACTGTGCTGGCCTGGGCCGCTCGCGCTGCCGGTGAGCCGTTTTCCTCCCTATGCCCTCCATCTGCCCCCGTTCTGGTGGGTGAAGACGCCGGTCACGTGAGCCTCTGTGCATGCTTGATATTTTGTGTGACGGTGTATACTTGGTTTTGCTCTCCCTCCTGTATCCTGTATACATCTCTTGTTGTTTCTGCCCCCTGTGAAATGCTGCTCCTTGCAACCTAAGGTGCAAAGGAGAGGGGGGGAGAGAAAAGAGAAGAAATAGGGAGAAGAAGAGAGAAACAAAAAAAAAAAAAAAAGAGGAAGAGGAGAAAGGGTGGAAAAGGGAAAGAAAAAATAAAAGAGAAGAAGAAAAGGGAGGGGAAAAAAAAAAGGAAAAAAAAGGGAAAAAAAAAAAAAAGGGCAATGGCTCCGAAGCGGCGCTCGGTTGATACCTCTGGAGCAAAGATAGGGGTTAAGGTCCCAGAGGGGAAAATTGATAAATATTTAAAATCCCCTGCTTCAAATGAAAAGGGACTGTTTATGGGGAAGTGTAAATCTCAAGAAGAATGTAACCACCCCTCAAACAGAAGAATTTTCTGAAGATGGGTCATCAGAAGTAGACCAGGAAAGAGGGGAGGAAAGCATGTCGATACAAATTGAGTCTGAACATGATCCCTCAGCCTTGGAAAAAATCCTGGGCGCTGTAAAAAGTAATGGTACCTTAATGCAAGGGATGGCTACCCAACTGGGGTCAATGCAGAATGACATATCCCTAATAAGGGAAGATCTGGCCAAAATCCGAGAGCGAGTTCTTAATGTGGAGAAGATGGCTGACTCCCTGCAATCCGACGTTAATATGTTAAAATTAAAGATCGGGACTCTTGCCTCAGAAAATCATCACTTACAAACTAAGCTTGAGGACTTGGAAAACAGATCGAGGCGATATAATATCCGTATAGTCGGATACCCAGAAGGAGTGGAAGGCCGGCAGTTGATCGAACAACTTAAGGATGTGATTTTCAAAAATTTTGGTAATGAACATTTCTCCTCTATGTTTCAAATAGAAAGAGCTCATCGCATTCCAGGGGGGAAACCCATTCCAGGGAAACCATCGCGAGCAATCCTAATGAAGCTGCTACTGTCTACGGACAGAGATACGATACTGAGAAGAGCAAGGGAATGCTCACCTATTGAACATCAGGGTACTAAATTGTTATTCTTTCCCGATTTTGCTCGGGAGACCCAAGAAAAAAGAAGAAGCTTTATGGAGATCAAGAAACACCTGGCTGCTAAGGACATCAAATATTCGTTACTGTACCCAGCGAAGTTAAGAGTGGTCTATAACGGGACTTCCCAATTCTTTGAAAAATCGGAGCGAGCACGAGATTGGATTGAACGAATGGGCATCTGAAATCTTGTGATTTGGCGATTGGGGGAAGGGGGGGGAATGGGTTAGTGGGAGGAGAATGGTTGGAAGGTAGAGGTTTGCTGACAGGATCGGGCGGACCAGTGGAGGGGGAGGGGAATGGGGAGGGGATCCTGCCTTGCAGGGGTATGTTTTTTTTTTTTTTTTTTCTTGATTGATGTCAATTAGAATCGTCTCCTGGAATGTTAGAGGTCTCGGGGAAAGGGTTAAGAGACAAGCCATCATGGATGCAATAAAAAGATTTCTCCCTGCAATTATTTGCATAGTGGAAACTCACCTTACCAAGGAGACTGTTTCCCATTTGACAACGGGATGGCAAGCAAAATCATATCACTCCACTTTTAGTAGTGCCTCAAGGGGCGTTTCGGTCTTAATTCATCACTCTGTAGATTTTACGTTAATAGAATCCTCCATAGATGAGCAGGGCAGATGTCATTTTTTATATGGTAGACTTTATGGACAGAGCTATACTTTAGCTTTTTTTATATACCCCGCCCTTTTCGGTGTATCCACTAAATCAACTACTATTATTTTTGGAGAAAAGGCCAGAAGGTCAGCTTGTCCTGATGGGAGATTTTAACGCTGTTATGGATCCTAAAACGGACAGACTGACCCTGGATGCAGATTTAGGGAGGAACATTGGTTCTTCTCCATTACGTCAGTTTTGTTTAGAGGTTGGCTTGGTGGATATATGGGGTCATCTCGGTGGAGGAAAGAGAGTGTACTCCTGTGTTAGTAGGGGCGGTAGAGCAATGTCCAGAATTGATTTAGCACTTACCAATGAGAGCAATTTGAATAATATCAAAAGGATACGATATGGAGTAAGAACAATTTCAGATCATTCACCTGTATCAATTGAGGTTCGCATTGGGGGAATAAAGATAACAGGGGGCTTGGTTTTAAATTGAATCCATACTGGCTTACCACTATGGACAACTATCATTCTACCAAGCTACTTACATCCTCCTTTTGGGAGGTGAACTTCCCCTCTGCCAACATCAATTCAGTATGGGATGCCCTGAAAGCCTATCTGAGAGGGGTTCTTATAAGCGACATTACCGCTATGAGGAGAACATTTAGGAAAAAAGAGGAGGAACTGGTTAGGATGGTGGCGTCCACAACAGAGCGATTTACCAATCAGCCTACGGACTATAATAAGGAAGAGATGCAGAAAGCTAGTCGTTCTCTTGAGGAACATGTAATTGAAAAAGCAAACCATAGATTATTCTTTAAAGGACAAAAGTATTTCTCCGAGTCTGGGCGCCCCGGTAAACTTTTAGCCAGAATAGTTTCACAACAGGAGAGGAAAAAGAAAGCTATTGCCTCGATTCGTAATCTAGATGGTGTGACTATACGTGATCCAGAGGGAATTAGAGACATTTTTTTGCAATATTTCGTTCAGATATATAGGGCTTCCCCTGGTATCTCATCTGACCTGGCGAGGCTGTTCCTGGAGAGAATTTCTCTTCCAGTGTTAACAGAGATCCCAAAAAATTTTGTGAAAATGAAGTGACCCTCCTGGAGCTTCAGGAGGCTCTTGAAGGCTATCTCTGGGAACTCATCGCCAGGCCTAGATGGTCTCCCGTATGAATTTTATCGCAAGTACGGCGATTTTATTCTTCCTCATTTACTAGAAGTGTTCTCTCAAGCACTACAGAGAGGAGATCTTCCAAGGTCCATGATGGAAGCCTTGATAGTTTTAATCCCGAAAAAAGATAAAGACTTGGTAGACTTGAGCTCCTATAGACCAATCTCCTTGCTAAACACGGATGTTAAGTTACTATCAAAAGTCTTGGCTAGGAGGCTCTCCAGGGTCCTGCCCTTTGTTATTCATCCAGATCAAAATGGTTTTATGCCGAGAAGGGGTACCCATTATAACTTACATAGGTTCTTCGCTAATATTCAGTCTCCTGGGGATGGTGCCCGTTCTATCCTGTCGCTGGACGCCACTAAGGCGTTCGACAGGGTCGAGTGGGTATTTCTCTGGGAGGTGATGAAAAAATGGGCTTTGGCCTCAAATTTATTGCAATGATACAGCTGCTATATAAATCTCTGGCCGCCAGGATTAGGATCAATGATATGCTGACTGAGAGTTTTGAATTAGAGAGAGGCACCCGTCAAGGTTGTCCTCTCTCTCCTCTTTTGTTTAACATCTATATTGAACCCCTTGCGGTTAGTATAAGGTAGGACCTGAGGGTGGCTGGTTTTGGGGTAATGGGAAAGCAGGATCGCATATCTCTTTATGCAGATGATATTCAATTTTTTATCCATCAAACAGAAAGTACACTTCCTCGAGTAATGGAGTTAGTTAATTTATTTTGCAATTCCTCTGGTCTGGAGGTTAATTGGGCTAAGACTACTCTTCTTCCAATAGATGAATTGCGAGGATCCTCTGATGATTTGATTAATCGATTATCGATCTCCGAGACAATGAAGTACCTGGGGATAGTAACTTCCGCCAAGGCTCAAGACTACTTGCAGCTGAATCTGATTCCTTTATTGCAAAAGTTGAGATCAAAAATTAAGATATGGCAAAGAATTCTGTCTGCAAGAGCGGATAGAATCTCGCTAATAAAAATGGTGGTGCTGCCCAGGTTCTTTATGTTCTTCGGAATTCCCCTATATGGATAGAAGATAAGTACTTTAGATTGATAGAGCGGATGATTAATGATCTACTATGGGGGAGGAAACGGGTGAGATTAAAGGCAGTTTATTTTTCTATGCCCTACAAGCAGGGAGGTCTTAATCTCCCTTACTTTAAGGGTTATTTTATGGCATCTCAACTCTGCTTTTTTAACGATTGGGAAAATAGCCATCTCTGCAGAAAATTGGTTAAAGATTCAGGCTTTCCGGACTTTTTTACAGTACTGGAGTCTGATTATCTACTTAAGTTTCAGAATGACTATAAACCTTTCTGCAGAATGGCTACGAAAGCCTGGATGGTTATAAAAAGCTGGTTTAAAGTTAGGGCATCACTCATTTGCACTCCACTGTGGTATAACCAGAAACTTTTGAATCTTGACAACCCGAATTGTCAGCAATATTGGAGGAATAAAAAGATTAATTATTTGAGCCAAGTGGTTGAAAATGGACAAATCCTGACCCTTGCGGAGTTAAAACAAAAGGAAAATGTAGGTGAGGTGGTTTTGTATGCATATCTTCAATTGCAGTTTGCACTTTTTAGTATTTCTGATAATCACTTACTTAATATAGATACCCTTGAATTTTTACATAACTTGATTCAAAAGAAGGGTGACACGAAAGTTAGGGTATCACACTGTTATAGGCACTTGATAAAAAAAATATTTTGGGATCGTTTTTCTCCAGGGCAAAGATCCTGGTCTACCTCACTGCTAGGTTTGGGTTCCCTGGATTGGGAGAATGTAGGTAACAATTTAAGTCAGGTTTCGCACAATTTTAATCACATTGTGGTTCAGTTTAATATTATGCACAAAATATATATAACACCCTTGTGGCTCCACAGGAGAGGACTTAGAGCTTCCTCTGAGTGCCCCCGCTGTGGTGATCCCGGGGCAGATCATTTACATCTGTTCTAGGATTGCCCGACAGTGAGTAAGTACTGGAGGTTGGTTCAAAGAACCTTAACCCAAAGACTCAATATGGATATTCCCTTATCTCCCAAAGTATGGGTTCTGGGGCACCTATCGGAGGTTAGTTGTCAGGCTATGAAGTGTCGACTGCTGACTAAAGTGATTTTTTTTAGCCAGGCTTCTTATATCTAGAAGATGGTTTTCCTCCTCCGCTCCAGATTGTAATAACTGGCTAAATTTGGTTAATAAGGTTAAAAGCTACGAGAGGATTTTGTACAGACAGCGAGGATTCTATGAAAAGTGGGATAGTATATGGAAGGAATGGGACGATTAAGGAAATGGTTTAATTATTTTTTTCTGCAAGGCAGGGGAGGGATTGGTTGGGGGGGGTGGGGTGTTTTTGCAATTATGTTTTTCATAAATCGTATGTTATGATACAATTTGAAAAATAAAAAATATATAAAAAAAAAAAAAGTATAGCCCTATGGCCGATTTAATAAAAGCGGCAATTTTTAAACATTGGGACATCCTAAAGGAAGATACAGGATTAAAAGGATTAGTTGAGGAAAGACCATTGATCACGTTCAGAAGGAGTCATACAATAAAAGATAAGATCGTTAGGAGCAAGTTTTCAATTGAGAAAAAAAGCAACTGGTTACAGGGAAAAATACCAAAAGGTAATTATAAATGAGCTCATTTTGCAAATACAATTCTCAGGATAAGGTTGTAAGAATTGGGTCCCTATATGAGAAAGAAAAAAAGCTTCATCAACTGCAAAACAACATATGTGGTGTATGTGATAACATGTGGTTGTGGTCGTTTTTACATACAGTAGGCAAAACCATCAGGTGCCTATTCGAGAGGGTAAGAGAACATCTTAACTCCGTACGAACAGGAAAGGGCTGTTGGCGCTTAATTGAACATGTAAGGGAAGAACATGGAGGTAGAATTGATATGCTTCGTTTTGCGGGGATTGAAGTTGTCCCTCACCCACCTCACGGCGGGGATAGACATCGGCACCTTCTGCAACAAGCAGCCAAATGGATAATGCGCACAGGAGTGCACGGCCAGCTAGGTTTGAATGATCGCAATGATCTTAGTGTATTTTTATAGAGGTTATACTCTTGCTTACACACTGTCTTTTTAAAGAGGATTACCTGTGCCTGTGTTTGTTTGGGCGTTGCCTAGGCAACCAGGTATCGGGTATAGGAGGTCAGCACAGTTCAACGTGCTGACGTAGTGGCCAGAACTAGCGCAGAGTTTGCGCGAAACGGCCGTCGCTGCTGTGGGTGGATCGGGCTAACACTGCTACCAAGCCACTTGTTTTATATGTACTTTTGATACAAATAAAGGACAAAGAAAGAAAAAGCAGTGGTGAGTGCTGTCTACTTATTCCTCTGTTATTCTCTTCAATATATTTAGTAATGATCTTGTAGAAGGCTTGCACAGTAATATATCAATTTTTGCAGATGACACTAAACTGTGTAAAGTAATTAACACTAAAGAGGACAGTTTTCTGCTACAGAGGGATCTGGATAGATTGGGGGCTTGGGCAGATAAATGGCAGATGAGGTTTAACACTGACAAATGTAAAGTTATGCACATGGGAAGGAATAATGCAAGTCACCCGTACATATTAAATGGTAAAACACTCGGTAACACTGACATGGAAAAGGATCTAGGAATTTTAATAAACAGCAAACTAAGCTGCAAAAACCAGTGTCAGGCAGCTACTGCCAAGGCCAATGAGATAATGGGTTGCATCAAAAGGGGCATAGATGCCCGTGATGAGAACATAGTCCTACCACTTTACAAATCACTAGTCAGACCACACATGGAGTACAGTGTACAGTTCTGGGCTCCTGTGAACAAGACAGACATAGCAGAGCTGGAGAGGGTTCAGAGGAGGGCAACTAAAGTAATAACTGGAATGAGGGATCTACAGTACCCTGAAAGGTTATCAAAATTAGGGTTATTCACTTTAGAAAAAAGACGACTGAGGGGAGATCTAATAACTATGTATAAATATATCAGGGGTCAGTACAGAGATCTGTCCCATCATCTATTTATCCCCAGGACTGTGACTGTGACAAGGGGACATCCTCTGCGTCTGGAGGAAAGAAGGTTTGTACACAAACATAGAAAAGGATTCTTCACTGTAAGAGCAGTAAGACTATGGAACTCTCTGCCTGAGGAGGTGGTAATGGTAAGTACAATAAAGGAATTCAAGAGGGGACTGGATTTATTTATGGAGTATAATAATATTACAGGTTTTAGCTACTAGAGAGGGGTCGTTGATCCAGGGAGTTATTCTGATTGCCTGATTGGAGTCGGGAAGGAATTTTTTTCCCCTTAAGTGGGGAAAATTGGCTTCTGCCTCACAGGGTTTTTTTGCCTTCCTCTGGATCAACTTGTAGGAAACAGGCCGAACTGGATGGACAAATGTCTTTTTTCGGTCTTATATACTATGTTACTATGTTACTATGTTATGTGAATATTTTTAAAACATTGTTTTACTGTTACCTACTACAGTATCTTTTAAATTAGAATGAAGTTACAACTTTTTTTTAGACATTTAACATGAAAGTTCTGTGAGAACTGAGAACCATCGAAACACCAAAATTATAAACTTTCAAAATAGTAGGCAATACAAAAATAGTAAGCCTTTTGTTGAAAAGGAAATAATAGGAAGAATAGGAGAATGACTCAGTTCAAAAATATGTTTCCAAAACACCAGGGAACAGCATTACATCCATTGGATCTCTCCTTGTTAAAGCTGTTAAGGTAACAAAAATCACAGTCAAGTTCATGGTCATATCATGGAGAACTAAAAAACCTCTATTAAATCCCACTGTGTATACAATTGATCATCATGGCCAATTGGATAACCTAACAGTGGCAGCATGAGGCAGACAATGGGCCCAGGACATCACATGTTGAAGACTTTTCTAATAGGGCTAAACACAGACTAACTCCCAAATAGAGGAGGACAGATCTCTGTAGAAAGTAAATTAGTCAATGTTTTCAATGAGAATTCTGTGTTCCTGATAAAAGTGTCAGAAAGTTGAAAAAAGTAACTGTCAAATAAATCTATTGCTGCACTTTAATAGCAGTATATTCAGAGCTATAGTAAGAAAATTGATGAATAAAATAACAAATTGGTATTTTTGGATATACCGAAGTATTGAATGGTGCTTTTACAATGTAGATTGTTAATATTGCTTTATATCATAGAAGTTATTGTTAAATCCAAACACAATTGAAAAGATAGTCAGTCGACTCACTCGCCCGCCCTGCCTTGGAGCGCGCTTGCTCTCCGGATCTTGCTGCTAGATAATTGAAGCTCGCAAGCCACAGACCAAGCAAGGCAAAAGACAGACACCAAATACAGCATCCTCGTCTGCTTACCATTCATCAAAGCCCGGCGCCATCTTGCTGAGCATTGTGGACCGCGGACGACATTGGGGGCCTCCACATGGCGTTCCACTCTGGGACTTTACAGGGAGGTCTTGCTCCAGAAGGTACTTGACTCATGTCTTTTGGGTGAAAAGGGCTACGTTTTAGTGGAGTGCACTACCTAATAATTATAAAACGATCCGCAACACTCCTCCTCACTTACACCTCCCCCCCTGCACACTCAGCCACCATTTGTCCTCTGGACTGCTTAAACACAAACTACAAGACCATATAGGCTATGCCTAAATTTTTCTGGACCTCTCCGCATTTAAAAAGAGGTCCCCCTGCTTTAGTATATTAGTTGGCCATCTGACCCAATTTTTTTCTGGACTGCACAGCTGTCTGCCTTCCTTTCATTGTATTTATCCCACTTCTCTGCATATACGTTGCCTTTACCATTATGCCACACTGAATCATAAGCCACAAGCGATGTAAAAACTGTCTTCCTTTAACCTCCAATGCCCTGTACAGATAAGAATATGATGTAAATTTCACTCCAGTGAAGGGGTAGCTATAAGCTAATCTCAGGAGCACAATCTTCCGCACATATGGTGAAAGTGGGCAGATACAGCGGCTTCAGCCCACCAAGAATCCTCCTTTATTGCAGTCTGACCTAGATAAGTACATTACGAAGAAGTCGCAAACGCATATAGGGGCCCCGTCCTCAAACGCCAAAAGTTCAGTAGCAAGACAGACAGAGAGAAAGAGTGATGAAAAAGATGCCACTGACATGTCGGCAGACCTCCCAATATCCAGGTCTTTCATTTCGCAGGCGCTGTCGAAAGTCCTTAATCCTGTTCTGGAGGAACTAAAAGAGATATGAGACAGATGAGTAGAAGCCCTAGAGTCGACCCAAGCTGCCACAAGTTAAGCAAAACAAGCTACAGACACGCTAGCCACTTACCAGCAACATATTAACCATCTGTATGACTACATAGAGGACCAAGACAACAGAGGCAGGAGAAACAACATCCGCCTAAGAGGGATTCCTGAAACAGTAGCGCCGGATGAAATATCTAAAGCTGTGTCTGAAATCTGCCAATCACTATTAGGAGAAAATCAAAATGATCATGTTATCATAGAAAGAGCACACAGAGGTCTAAGGCCCCAGCCCAGCGACCCACCAAGAGATGTAATCTGCAAACTCCTGAGCGTTGCACAAAAAGAACAAGTGATGAAGAAAGCTAGAGAATGTACGCAAATAGAATAGGAAGGCTCTCCTATCCTTCTTTTCCAAGACTTCGCTCCCACCACGCTAAATAACAGACCTTTCACGGACTACTTGAGGCATAAACACATAGCCTTCCGCTGGTTGTTCCCCTTTGGGATGTTGATCTCGTGAAAAGACAAAAAATATGTCATCAGATAGCCTTAGGACCTCCCAGACATCTTTGCTGAGTTGGAGATAGAAGATATAGATATCCCGGACTGGTCCGCAACAAACGATGTAAACATCCAGACTGAAATAACCCCTTCTGCTCCATGGGAGACGGTCAACTCAAGCAGAGCACAGACAATCAAGAAGAAACAGGGAATACTAACTCCGTGCAGCATAATTCCAGAAGTAGATTGAAGTAGATTCTAGATCCACTGTTCAATATTATCAGAGCGGCCCTGGTGCACATGAACCTTCTTGTGTGACACGGCTGTCCAGAGCCTTTAAAATCTGTCTGGGATGCACAGGTGCCCTGATCCCCCAGTCATTATCTTAGGTCCAGCTGATCTGGACCTGCTACCTGTTTAGATAGATGGTCTGGGGTGCGCACGGATAGATGGCTCTACAAATAAGTACTAGTCTCAGAACACTACTAGGACAGAGACTACATTTATGTAATGTGTTGTTCTTTGCATCATATAAAATGCTATCCCTTGATAGGATATTATGTGTACGCAGTGCCCTAAACTCTCAGCGGACTGCCAACCTCTGACTTATCTAAGAAGTTTAGACCACACGTGGTCCTTTATAGGTTTTAAAACGTTCCTTATGGTTACTCTACTTTGGAGGTTTATTTTTGCACTAAAGTTTATATGTGTTTTTGTTTCATGTGCCATAGCTCTTCCCTTCCCCATCCTTCCACTCCCTGTTCCCTTGGGTCCATACAGAAAGCACCCTTGCTCCACCACAGGACGGGCAGAACTCGACGTCTTAGATTGGGATACGAAAGCAAATCACACAACTTCACCCATTTTAGGTTTGGCTGTAATCAGAATAGCTACCTATAATGTAAGAGGCTTCAAGAATCCAACAAAGAGGTGTCAAAGCCTACACCAGTTAAACAAAGAAAACACCCACATTGTATTTATCCAAGAAACTCACTTTAAACACAACAAGATCCCAAATCTCTCACGCTCCTGCTACAATCTTTGGTTTCATAGCTCCTCAGCTCATTCTAACAAGCTAGGGGTGAGTGTAGGAATTCATAAACATACTGTCTTTGCATTGATTGATCACCGTTATGACAGGGAAGGCTTCATAATGGTGAAAGGGGAAATAAACACACAACTTTACACCTTTGTTAACATATATGCTCAAAATGTCGCTCATAGACGGTGATTTGAGACATTTTGGCAGCAGCTGGAAGTGTTCAGAGAAGGATTGGTTATCCTGGCTGGAGATTTCAATGTGTCTTTAAATCTCCTTATAGATACATGTTCAGGAAAGTCGGCCGTTCCCAGGAAAACACTGAGCTGCACAAAAAATTGAATTCATAAAAGCATGCTTATTGATACTTGGCATACTCTAAACCTGAATACAAGGGACTATGCTAATTTTTTGCCCCCACACAACTCCTACCATAGACTGGATTATTATTTTTTTCCAATGGAACAAATTTACTTGTGCACAGAGGCTAGAATAGGCTCAATTATCCTCTCAGACTACGCTCCAGTCTACATTGCTTTTAATCCTCCAGACTCCCCTCCTAAAACATATATCTGGCGCTTGAACGAGACACTCCTAGATAGGCCTGATATAACAAAAAGAGAAGAAGGCCAGCTGAAGGAATTCTCTACTAATGCGATAGAAGATATGTCTCCCCACATACTATGGGAAGCACATAAATCAGTTATAAGAGGAGAGTTCATCTCAGTGGCCTCACATCTAAATAAAGAGAGACGGATTAAGATAATACACCTGTATGATAAGATTTCTAATCTAGAACAGGCCCACAAGTGCACTAGGAATAAAAAGAGTTTGAAGAAGCTCAATGAGGCCAGGGAGGAACTTTAAAGGATCCTGAATGCACAGTCTATAAAGTTATTCTTGTCCTTAAAACACAAGTTTTTTGCTCATGGGAATAAGCCCACAAAATTCATGTTAGCACTACTGAGACAATGCAAACGGAAGTCCAGAATCTGCTGAGGCTGCTGAGAGCCTTTATAGTGGTGTAGAACACTGTGCCTTGCAATAACATGCATAGGGAGTCTGCTTTGGTAGTGAAATAATACTGTGAGTCTGTATGACATGCAGATGACAGGCATCACTCTTAGAATCACTGCATACTTCACTTATTTGGGCTGTCACTGGGCCAAAAAATTAACCAAATAACTCAAGTATCAACTCAGCCTTACAGGTAGATGTTAGCGTCAAGAAGAAGGGCACTCCTTTTTCACCCTCGTCAGTTGATTCCACATAGATGTCTACAGATCATGTTCTATTAAACGCTTATACAAGTAGAGCCCCCAGACAGAGTGGAGAGGGTGTCAGCAGTAAGTTTGTGTTGACGTCAGTGATTAATTTTCCCCATTCTCTGATCAGTCAGAACAATTACCTAGAAAAATGGATCCTGTCTGTGGAGCATACACATTCACTCGGTCAGCATTTGCTCAATAATCCATCAGTATTGCTAAAGGCAAAAAAAAAAATGGAGTAGATCTAAAACAGAGATGTCACGTGAATGGAATATTTGCATGTCTTCTGTGTTTTCTACCCACTCCTGCTTTTGGCTACCAAATCATAAGCCAATTTTGATGGGACCATACAGGCCTAAAAACTGCTACACAGACAAGATCCGTTGTGCGTCTCATTTTTCCTTCCTTCTGACAGATCAGAAGAAGTGTCAAATAAATGATGATGTCAGCCAGGCCGAAAGCCAAAATAGTGGACCAGTCATGAAGTGGGGAGGTTGGGAACAGAATGAGAAGTCCACAGAGTGGCCCTATATCATAGTGGTAAGATGGAAGCAGCATGAGGAGACCACAGAGTGGTCCAAAGACAGGGTCTGGAGTTGTCAGTGGTATGAGGAGGCCATCGAGTGGCACAATGACAGAGTCTGTAGGTCGCGGCAGCAGCATTAGGAGAAGGCCACCGAGTGCACAATGACAGAGTCTGGATGTTGCGGCAGTATGAGAAGGCCACTGAGTGGCACACTGACCGCGTCTGGAGGGGGTGGCAGCATGAGGAGACCACAGAGCGGCACAATAACAGAGTCTGGAGATGGCAGCAGTACTGATGAGCGAGCACCAAAGTGTTTAGGTGTTCTGGTACTCAGTCCGAAAACATAGCGATATTCGTGCACTCGACCGAGCACCTGAGTATGAAGGAAGTCAATGGGAGACAACCAGGCACCCCCTGCTCGGATGAGGGGAGGGTGCCTGGTCCATTGGAAAAGGTCAGAAAGTGACAGAAAAAACACCGAAATGGATCTGGAACAACATGGGGACCATGTCTGGGTGCATAATTGGACTCCAATGTTGCTGATGGGAACCATATTGTCCCAGTTGTCCACCACTTTTACATAGTGACAAAATCCCGCCCAAAATCCCGCCCCCTAAAAAAAAAAGACATTTCTAGAGGTAAAATTGTTAGGAAACATTCTTTCCTGTATATTCAATTGTATATACAGTGCAAATTCTGCCAAAAATTACAAGGAAGAAGTACTCCAATACAGCCTGTATATCACATAAAGGAGGGCCTCATTCACATGGGGCTACAATTTTCAGGTACACTGCTGCACGCATAAAGCCTATGCACTAAGTGAAAGGGCTGCCAAAATTGACAAGGAACCAGCACTCCAATACACCCCTTATTACACATAAAGGAGGGCATCATACACACCCTTGAAAAATTATCATTGATGGCCTACTGGTGACCCTCAAAAACATTTGGAGCAAGGGTGTGCTGGTTATCATCTAAAACATTATAGTTGAGGGCCTGAAGGTGAGCGGACCCAATAAAAAAATTGTAGTGAGGGCCTGAAGGTGAGCGAACCCCATAAAACATTGCAGTGATAGCCTACAGGTGAGCAGACCATATAAAACATTAGAGGTGAGGGCCTGAAGCCGAGCAAACCCAATAAGACATTGCGGGGATGGCCGACAGGTGAGCAGACTGTATAAAGCATTGGAGGTGAGGGACTAAAGGTGAGCGAATACCATAAAACATTGCAATGATGGCTTACAGGTGAGCAGACGGAATAAAGCATTGGACGTGAGGGCCTTAAGCCTAGCGAACCGCATAAAACATTGCACTGATGGTCTACAGGGAGCAGACCGAATAAAGCATTGGAGGTGAGGGACTGAAGGTGAGCGAACCCCATAGAACATTGCAGTAATGGCCTACAGGTGAGCAGGCCGTATAAAACGTTGGAGGTAAGGGCCTGTTGGTGAGCGAACCCCATAAAACAGTGCAGCGATGGCCTACATGTGAGCAGACCGTATAAAGCATTGTAGGTGAGGGCCTGAAGCCTAGCGAACCCCATAAAACATTGCAATAATGGCCTACAGGTGAGCAGACCGTATAAAGCATTGGAGATGAGGGCCTGAAGCCTAGCGAACCCCATAAAACATTGCAGTTATTGCCTACAGGGGAGCAGACGGTATAAAGCATTAGAGGTGAAGGCCTGAAGCCGAGCAAACCCTACAAAACATTGTAGTGAGGGCATGTATATTCTGTATGGAAGAGGAGGTGGAGGTGGATGAGAATACAATATTCAAACATATACCCTTTTTTGCTGTGAAAAGGGTGCATCTGAATCTTGTCGATTGAGTACATTATAAAGTATACATATAAATTGCGTTTTTGTTCCCCATTAGCTCGGCTTTCCTCTGGCAGAGTGGAGAAGTCAGAGGAAATCCAGGCCATGTTCATTTTTATATGAGTCAACCTGTCAGGATTGTCAGTGGACAAGCGGATGCGCTTATCTGTTATAATGCCACCAGCAGCACAAAATACACACTCAGACAATCCGCTGTTGGCAGGGCAGGCCAACACCTCCAAGGAGTAGAGCGCAAGTTTGTGCCACGTGTCCAGCTTAGACACCGAGTAGTTGTAAGGCACTGAGGGATCATTTAGGACGCTTACACGGTCTACAATGTATTCCTTCACCATCTTCCAAAACTTTTCCCTCCTTGTAGCACTAGGCTGCAATTCAGGGTGAGGTTGCTGGCAGGGTGTCATGAAAGTGTCCCATGCCTTGGAAAGTGTTGCCCTGCCTCTGTTGGAACTACTGTGTAGAGATGGCCTGAACTATCCGCCGGCGAACAGTTCCCGGCGAACATAGCTTGTTCGCGTTCGCCGCAGCGGGCGAACACATGCGATGTTCGGTCCCGCCCCAATACATCATCATTGAGCAAACTTTGACCCTGTACCTCACAGTCAGCAGACACATTCCAGCCAATCAGCAGCATACCCTCCCTCCCAGACCCTCCCATCTCCTGAACAGCATCCATTTTAGATTCATTCGGAATTTGCAGTCTTAGTGAGAGGAGGGAGAGTGTAGTTGCTGCTGATTTAATAGGAAAATCGATAGCTAGGCTAGTGAATTCAGTGTCCACTCCAGTCCTGAAAGACTCATCTGATCTCTGCTGTAAGGACAGCGTCCTGACAGCACCCCAAAAAGCCCTTTTTAGGGCTGCAACATTAGTCTGCTTTTTTTTTCCTCCATATACATATTGCAGTTGCCTGGCCTGCCTGTGTGTGAGGAGCTGCAGGCCCACAGACTGTAGTGTGCCCACTGCCAGTGCCCACCCCTGTCATCCCATGTGGCACAGGACTTTGCATCAAAAAAAGGCATTTCATTTTTACACTTTAATCTAAGGTTAGTTGCCTGCCAGTGTGTGTCAGGCTGACTTCCAGTGACTGTAGTGTGCCCACTGCCAGTGTCCACCACTCATACCGGCTGGCACAGGACTTTGCATCAAAAAAAGGCATTTAATTTTTACACTTTAGTGTAATTTCAGTTGCTTGCCTGCTGCTAGTGTGTGTCAGGCCGACTTCCACTGACTGTAGTGTGCCCACTGCCAGTGCCCACCCCTGTCATCCCGTGTGGCACAGGACTTTGCATCAAAAAAAGGCATTTAATTTTTACACTTTAGTGTAATTTCAGTTGCTTGCCTGCTGCTAGTGTGTGTCAGGCCGACTTCCACTGACTATAGTGTGCCCACTGCCAGTGCCCACCCCTGTCATCCCGTGTGGCACAGGACTTTGCATCAAAAAAAGGCATTTAATTTTTACACTTTAGTGTAATTTCAGTTGCTTGCCTGCTTCCAGTGTGTGTCAGGCCGACTTCCACTGACTGTAGTGTGCCCACTGCCAGTGCCCACCCCTGTCATCCCGTGTGGCACAGTACTTTGTAGCAAAAAAAGGCATTTCATTTTTACACTTTAGTGTAATTTCAGTTGCATGCCTGCTGCTAGTGTGTGTCAGGCCTACTTCCACTCACTGTAGTGTGCCCACTGCCAGTGCCAACCACTGATACCGGGTGGCACAGTAGCTTGCCGATAAATAAGGCATTTCATTTTTACACAGTGTAGCGTGCCCACTGCCAGTGCCAACCACTGATACCGGGTGGCACAGTAGCTTGCCGATAAATAAGGCATTTAATTTTTACACAGTCTAATTTCAGTTGCTTGCCTGCTGCCAGTGTGTGTCAGGCCCGCTTCCACTGACTGTAGTGTGCCCACTGCCAGTGCCAACCACTGACACCGGGTGGCACAGTAGCTTGCCGATAAATCAGGCATTTAATTTTTACACAGTCTAATTTCAGTTGCTTGCCTGCTGCCAGTGTGTGTCAGGCCCACTTCCACTGACTGTAGTGTGCCCACTGCCAGTGCCAACCACTGATACCGGGTGGCACAGTAGCTTGCCGATAAATAAGGCATTTAATTTTTAGACAGTAGTCTAAATTCAGTTGCTTGCCTGCTGCCAGTGTGTGTCAGGCCCACTTCCACTGACTGTAGTGTGCCCACTGCCAGTGCCCACCCCTGTCATCCCGTGTGGCACAGGACTTTGCATCAAAAAAAAGGCATTTAATTTTTACACTTTAGTGTAATTTCAGTTGCTTGCCTGCTGCCAGTGTGTGTCAGGCCCGCTTCCACTGACTGTAGTGTGCCCACTGCCAGTGCCAACCACTGATACCGGGTGGCACAGTAGCTTGCCGATAAATCAGGCATTTAATTTTACACAGTCTAATTTCAGTTGCTTGCCTGCTGCCAGTGTGTGTCAGGCCCACTTCCACTGACTGTAGTGTGCCCACTGCCAGTGCCAACCACTGATACCGGGTGGCACAGTAGCTTGCCGATAAATAAGGCATTTAATTTTTAGACAGTAGTCTAAATTCAGTTGCTTGCCTGCTGCCAGTGTGTGTCAGGCCCACTTCCACTGACTGTAGTGTGCCCACTGCCAGTGCTCCACCCTGTCATCCCGTGTGGCACAGGACTTTGCATCAAAAAAAAGGCATTTAATTTTTACACTTTAGTGTAATTTCAGTTGCTTGCCTGCTGCCAGTGTGTGTCAGGCCCGCTTCCACTGACTGTAGTGTGCCCACTGCCAGTGCCAACCATTGATACCGGGTGGCACAGTAGCTTGCCGATAAATAAGGCATTTCATTTTTAGACAGTAGTCTAAATTCAGTTGCTTGCCTGCTGCCAGTGTGTGTCAGGCCCACTTCCACTGACTGTAGTGTGCCCACTGCCAGTGCCCACAACTGATACCGGGTGGCACAGTACCTACCACGCATAGTACCACTTATATAAAAAAAAAATGACAGGCAGAGGCAGGCCACCCCGCAGGGGGCGTCGTGGTCGTGGTGCTGTGATTTCCACTGTCCCTGGAATAATGCCCAGTGTTCAGAGGCCACGTACCCTGAACCCGAAAAATTCTGAGGACATAGTTGACTGGCTTAGACAGGACACCCAATCTTCAACAGCTTCCGCTAAGAACCTTGACACACCATCCTCCTCCAGCTCAGCTTCGGTCACCTGCTCTCAAGTTACCACGCACCCGCCCGCCGCCACCACCACCACTACCACCACAGCCGCTTCACTTGATCCGTCAGAGGAGTTATTTACACATCAGTTGGATGCAATTAGTGATGCGCAACCATTATTGCCAGATGATGTAGTTTACAGGGATATGTCTCAGTCAGGCAGGATTACACACATGGACGTTCAGTGTGATGATGATGATGATGATGTTGTACCCGCTGCTGCTTCCTTTGCTGAGGTGTCAGATACAAGTGAAGCGGTTGATGATGACGATGTGTCCACGGATGCCACGTGGGTGCCTGCTCGAAGAGAAGAAGAGGGGGAAAGTTCAGAAGGGGAGACAGAGAGAATGAGGAGACGAGTTGGAAGCAGGGGGAGGTCGTCGCAAGGAGTTAGTGGCACAGTCAGACAGCATGTATCTGCACCTGGGGTCAGCCAGACAGCACGCCAGTCAACGCATGCTGTTGCCACCACCAGAATGCCGTCATTGCAAAGCTCAGCAGTGTGGCATTTTTTTTGTGTGTCTGCCTCTGATAACAGCAATGCCATTTGCAACCTGTGCCAAAAGAAACTGAGTCGTGGGAAGTCCAACACCCACCTTGGTACAACTGCTTTGCGAAGTCACATGATCTCACATCACAAACGCCTATGGGATCAACACATGAATACAAGCAGCACACAAACTCAAAGCCACCATGCTCCTCCTGGTCCAGCATCTTCAGCCACGTCAACCACTGCTGTCCTCCCTGCTCCCTCTCAACCACCCGCCACTCCTCCTCTCACCTTCAGCAGTTGCTGCTCATCTGCCCACAGTCAGGTGTCTGTCAAGGACATGTTTGAGCGTAAAAAGCCAATGTCACAGAATCACCCCCTTGCCCGGCGACTGACAGCTGGCTTGATAGAACTCTTAGCCCGCCAGCTTTTACCATACCAGCTGGTGGAGTCTGAGGCCTTCAAAAAATTTGTTGCTATTGGGACACCACAGTGGAAGTTACCCGGACGAAATTTTTTTTCAAAAAAGGCAATCCCAAACCTCTACCATGTCATTGAAAAGGAAGTCATGGCATCTCTGGCATACAGTGTTGGGGCAAGGGTCCATCTGATCACTGATACCTGGTCTGCAAAGCACGGTAAGGGCAGGTATATTGCGTACACTGCGCATTGGGTCAACCTGCTGACGGCTGACAAGCATGGAATGCGTGGCTCCGCAGTGGAGTTGGTGACACCACCACGACTTGCAGGCAGACCTACTGCCACCTCCTCTACTCCTACTCCATCCTCTTCGATATCCTCCTCGGCTGAGTCCTCTTCTGCTGCGGCGTCTGGCTGCACATCAACTGTATCCCCTCAGCTCCCCAGGGGTTATTCCACATCCCGGATACGACAGTGTCACGCTGTCTTGGAGTTGAATTGCCTGAAAGCAGAGAGCCACACAGGACCAGCACTCCTGTCCGCCCTGAACGTACAGGTGGATCAGTGGCTGACCCCGCACCAACTGGCGATTGGCAAAGTGGTGTGTGACAATGGAAAAAATTTATTGTCGGCATTGAATTTGGGCAAGTTGTCACATGTGCCGTGCATGGCACATGTGTTGAATCTCATCGTACAACGTTTTGTGTCTAAGTACCCAGGCTTACAGGACGTCCTCAAGCAGGCCAGGAAGGTGTGTGGCCATTTCAGGCGTTCCTACACGGCCATGGCGCACTTTTCCGATATTCAGCGGTGAAACAACATGCCAGTGAGGCGCTTGATATGCGACATCCCGACATGTTGGAATTCAACACTCCTAATGTTCGACCGCCTGCTCCAACAAGAAAAAGACGTCAACGAGGACAGCCTCTGCGGAGCTGGGAATCTTTTTGCCACGTTACTGGACACTCATGCGCAATGCCTGTAGGCTCATGCGTCCTTTTGAGGAGGTGACAAACCTAGTCAGTTGCACCGAAGGCACCATCAGCGACCACATCCCATTTGTTTTCTTCCTGGAGCATGCCCTGTGAAGAGTGCTGGATCAGGCTGTAGATGAGCGTGAAGAGGAAGAGGAAGAGTTGTGGTCACCATCACCACCAGAAACAGCCTTGTCATCATCGCTTGCCGGACCTGCAGCAACACTGGAAGAGGAGTATGAGGAAGAGGAGTCAGAAGAGGAATGTGGCGGCTTTGAGGAGGAGGAAGACCAACCACAGCAGGCACCCCAGGGTGCTCGTTGTTGTCACCTATCTGGTACCCATGGTGTTGTACGTGGCTGGGGGGAAGAACAGACTGTCAATGACATCAGTGAGGACGAGGAACGGTAAATGAGTAGCTCTGCATCCAACCTTGTTCAAATGGGGTCTTTCATGCTGTCATGTCTGTTGAGGGACCCACGTATAAAAAGGATGAAGGAGAACGACCTGTTCTGGGTGGCCACGTTACTAGACCCCCGGTATAAGCAGAAAGTGGCAGAAATGTTACCAAATTACCGAAAGTCGGAAAGGATGCAGCAGTTCAAAACCAAACTAAAAAATATGCTTTACACAGCTTATAAGGGGGATGTCACAGCACAACGAGAATCTAACAGGGGAAGAGGTGAGTGTAATCCTCCTCCTACCACGGCGGCAAGGACTGGACGATTTACAGATGTGTTGTTGATGGAGGACATGCAGAGCTTTTTCAGTCCTACTCATCGCCACAGCCCAACGGGATCCAGCCTTAGAGAACGACTTGACCGACAGGTAGCAGACTACCTCGCCTTAACAGCAGATATCGACACTCTGAGGAGCAATGAACCCCTTCACTACTGGGTGTGCAGGCTTGACCTGTGGCCTGAGCTATCCCAGTTCGCGATAGAACTTCTGGCTTGCCCTGCTTCAAGTGACCTGTCAGAAAGGACCTTCAGTGCAGCAGGAGGCATTGTCACTGACAAGAGAAGTCGCCTCGGTCAAAAAAGTGTTGATTACCTCACTTTCATCAAGATGAATGAGGCATGGATCCCGAAGGGACTGACAGTGGGGGATACGTTTGACTAACAAAAGGCCTGATTACATGCCTTGGCCTCAAAATAGTCCCCACGCTGCTGTATTTAATGTCTGCATACCGGATCACTTTCGTCAATTCTCCACCACCAACTAGGGTTCAAGCCGCAATGTTTTAGTCACTTTTCTGCCTGGAAAACATCAATTTCTCCGGCCGCTGCTACAATAGCAGCTGCAACAATTCCAATATTTTTCAGGCATGTGTAGATGCCTAATTTTTCTGTCCTATGGTGCAGCACTGTGGCTGCAAAAACAAACCAAAAAAAAAAAAAAGGCACATACAAGTGTCAATTCCCCTTCGTGATCGTTACCTTGTTGTGGTAAAAGGGCTTGCTTATCACAATGAAGCAATCATCACCTCTATGAGTGTGTTGGCAATGTTGCCACACCCCAGATGATAAGGCCGTTGCTTCTTTATGGTCAGACCAAAAGCGATCGGACGGCTGGATAATATTTCATAGAAAAAACATTAATTTACCTTTTTTTTTATATGTTGTATGGGTTTTTAATACATAAAATAAAAAATCATAATAAAGTCTCATAATAGTTTATTAGAAATGACGCAGACAATTAAAAAAATCCCCATAAATTCCAATACAAGCAAGTACAGAGCTCAGAACAAAATTATTTCATCATGTCGTAATGGTTCGCTAATTCGACAATGGTTAATCAATTCGACCGGATAGGGTACGTAACAGGGATTAAACTGATAGGAATAGAACTAGTTAAGACACCACTCACAGTGCCCCATTTTGGGAGTATGAGGACCGACCAAGCTGCTTTTTCCATCTCCCGGTTCCTGAAATCAATTCAGTTTGGTGTATGACAGTTTGGTCTGTCACTGTGAAGGCAGTCGAAGGTACCCGGCCTAAATTTTTTTTCACAAAAAGCAATCCCTGATATGGGATGTAACAGGGATTAAACTGATGAGAATAGTACTACAGAAAATACCACTCATATCGGGTTTGACAGTAAATTGCACGGCGCAGACGCAGTCACCGTGGATTAAAACAGAGTGGAGGGAGCCAACGTTTTTTTTAACATCTCCCTGTTCGAAAAATCTATTCAATAAATGGCCCCCAGATTGGGGACGTTAGAGGGATTAAACTGATGAGAATAGTACTACAGAAAATACCACTCATATCGGGTGTGACAGTAAATTGCACGGCGCAGACGCAGTGACCGTAGATAAAAACAAAGGGGAGGGAGCCGGCGTTTTTTTTAGCCATCTCCCCGTTTGAAAAATCGATTCAATTCACCTTTCGGGGACCCTTGGTGTTGTACGTGGCTGGGTGGAGGAAGAAACCTTAAATGACATCACCGGGACGTGGCTAGCTTGGTATCCAAACTTGTGCAAATGGGGAGTTTGCGGTTGTGCAAATGAACTGTTTGCGGTTGTTTGCGGTGCATTAAAAGGGGAGTTTGGTCTGTCAATGTCTGTAAAGTAGGCGTAACCCTTACACTACCTGATCGATACAACATCATACCTGATCGTATACACACACTGGATGTTTTAAAGCATGTTATTCCAAACAATTTAGGAATGTTAGTTGATTTATGCCCTTTATTGATTAAAACCCGACTCTGCGTCCACTACGTAATTTTCCATGGGAGTTTTGCCATAGATCCCCCTCCGGCATGCCACAGTCCAGGTGTTAGTCCCCTTGAAACAACTTTCCCATCACTATTGTGGCCAGAAAGAGTCCCTTTGGGTTTTAAAATTCGCCTGCCAATTGAAGTCTATGGCGGTTTGCCCGGTTCGCCCGTTCGCGAACATTTGCAGGAGTTCGCGTTCGCTGTTCGCGAACGGAAAATTTTATGTTCGCGACATCACTACTACTGTGTGTTCCCCTTGTCTCCCTTCCTCGGTTGCCTAAGAAAGTACGGACTCTGGCAGCCGCATTGTCAGATGGAAAATTTTGAAGCAATCTGTCAACAAGTACCTTCTGGTATTGCACCGTTTTACTCGTCCTCTCCACCACAGGAATCGGAGATGAGAAGTTCTCTATGTATCGGGGGTTGAGATGGGTGAACACCCAGTAATCTGTGTTACCTAAAATGTGTATAACGCGAGGGTCGCGGGGAAAGGCAGCCTAACATGAAGTCAGCCATTTGTGCCAGAGTACCAACTGGCAAGACGTCGATGTCAACTTCAGGATGACTCTCCATAAACTCATCCTCCTCCTCCTCTGCCCATCCATGCAGAACACTGTAGCAGAGGCAAGTGTTTCCAGCTCCTCCTCCTCCTCAAGGCCCAATTTGCGCTGAGAAGACTAACTGCGGAAGGTCTGGCTATCACCCTGTGTCATCTCCTCCCGCATTACCTCGTCTGCCACAGTAAAAGCATGCTCCTTAATTTTGAGTAGCGAGTAGACACAGCAGTGGGATTGTTACACTGATAATAGCGTTATCTCGACTAACCATTTGTGTGGATTCATCAAAGTTTTTTAAAACCTCACATAGGTCTAACATCAATGCCCACTCCTTGCTTGTTAATAGAGTTGAGCGAACCCAAACTGTTTAGTTTGGGTTCGTACCGAATTTTGGAGTGTTCGGGACCTGGACCCGAACATTTTCAAAAAAGTTTGGGTTCGGGTCCGTTATTCGTCAGTTTCTTCCCGCTTTCAGAAGGGCTGCACAGCAGCCAATTAGCTAGCGTTTAACTTCCTACCCTAAGAAGCCATCACAGCCATGCCTACATGTGACCCAGCCTCTATTTAAGTTGGAGTCACGTAGTGCCGCCCGTCACTCTGCTCTGATAAGTGTAGGGATAAGATGCAGCTGCTGTGAGGGCGAAATTAGGCAGGGAAGACTCAGCAAAACCACTTAATGAAGATATCGATTTACAGCTGTGAATCATTCAACTTCTGTCACTGGTTTTTAGGCTGCCCAGAGTATTTTTATGTCACTTTTTTCTTGGTTGATCGGCGGCCATTTTGTGAGCTTTTGGTGGACCAGCACATGTTTTGAGCTGCCACCAAGTTCAACATACATTTTTGGGTTCAATAGAAGGCTTTTTTTTGCAATATCCTACTGTACATCAGGGGTTGTGCTTATTGTAACACCTTGAAACACAGTATAGAAATTGCTATATTTTCTTGAGGGGTGAAATTCAATTGCCAAAATACCAATCCCCTTAATCTGGTGTTCCAGCTGTGGCTGGCCAAGTGTAATACTGTCCGTCAAAGGATAGATATTTTTCTGGGGTGAAATTCAATTGCCAAAATAACAATCCCCTAAATTTGGGGTTCCAGCTGTGGCTGGCCAAGTGTAATACTGTCCGTCAAAGGATAGATTTTATTTCTGGGGTGAAATTAAATTGGCAAAATACCAATCCCCTAAATCTGGTTTTCCAGCTGTGTCTGGCAAATTTAAATACTGTACGTCAAAGGATATGTTTTTTTCTGGGGTGAAATTCAATTGCCAAAATACCAATCCCCTAAATCTGGTGTTCCAGCTGTGCCTGGCTAAGTTTAATACTGTCCGTCAAATGATAGATTTTTTTGGGGGGTGGAATTCAATTGCCAAAATACCAATCCCCTAAATCTGGTGTTCCAGCTGTGGCTGGCCAAGAGTAATACTGTCGGTAAAAGGATATAATTTTTTCTGGGGTGAAATTCAATTGCCAAAATACCAATCCCCTAAATCAATGGTTTTAGCTGTGGCTGGCCAAGTGTAATACTGTCCGTCAAAGGATAGATTTTATTTCTGGGGTGAAACTCAATTGAAAATACCAATCCCATAAATCTGGTGTTCCAGCTGTGGCTGACTAAATTTAATACTGTACATCAAAGGATAGATTTTATTTCTGGGGTGAAATTCAATTGCCACAATACCAATCCCCTAAATCTGGTGTTCCAGCTATGGCTGGCCAAGTGTAATACTGTGCGTAAAAGGATAGATTTTTTTCTGGGGTAAAATTCTATTGCCAAAATACTAATCCCCTAAATCTGGTGTTCCAGCTGTGGCTGGCCAAGTGTAATACTTTCCGTCAAAGGATAGATTTTTTTGTGGGGTGAAGTTCAATTACCAAAATACCAATCCCCTAAATCTGGTGTTCCAGCTGTTGCTAGCCAAGTGTAATACTGTGCGTAAAAGGATAGATTTTATTTCTGGGGTGAAATTAAATTGCCAAAATACCAATCCCCTAAATCTGGTTTTCCAGCTGTGTCTGGCAAATTTAAATACTGTCCGTCAAATGATAGATTTTTTTGGGGGGTGGAATTCAATTGCCAAAATACCAATCCCCTAAATCTGGTGTTCCAGCTGTGGCTGGCCAAGAGTAATACTGTCGGTAAAAGGATATAATTTTTTCTGGGGTGAAATTCAATTGCCAAAATACCAATCCCCTAAATCAATGGTTTTAGCTGTTGCTGGCCAAGTGTAATACTGTGCATAAAAGGATAGATTTTATTTCTGGGGTGAAACTCAATTGAAAATACCAATCCCATAAATCTGGCATTCCAGCTGTGGCTGGCTAAGTAAAATACTGTACGTCAAAGGATAGATTTTTTTCTGGGATTAAATTCAATTGCCAAAATACCAATCCCCTAAATCAGTGGTTTTAGCTGTTGCTGGCCAAGTGTAATACTGTGCGTAAAAGGATAGATTTTTTTTCTGGGGTGAAATTCAATTGCCAAAATACCAATCCCCTTAATCTGGTGTTCCAGCTGTGGCTGGCTAAGTTTAATACTGTATGTCAAAGGATAGATTTTTTTCTGGGGTTAAATTCAATTGCCAAAATACCAATCCCCTAAATCTGGTGTTACAGTTGTGGCTGGCCAATTGTAATACTGTCCGTAAAAGGATAGATTTTTTTGTGGGGTGAAATTCAATTTCCAAAATACCAATCCCCTAAATCTGGTGTTCCAGCTGTGGCTGGCTAAGTTTAATACTGTACATCAAAGGATAGATTTTTTTCTGGGGTTAAATTCAATTGGCAAAATAATAATCCTCTAAATCTGGCGTTCTAGCTTTGGCTGGCTAAGTTAAATACTGTACGTCAAAGGATAGATTTTTTTCTAGGGTGAAATTCAATTGCCAAAATACCAATCCCCTAAATCTGGTGCTCCAGCTGTGGCTGGCTAAGTTTAATATTGTCCGTCAAAGGATAGATTTTGGTCTGGGTTGAAATTCAATTGCCAAAATAACAATCCTCTAAATCTGGCTTTCCAGCTGTGGCTGGATAGGTTAAATACTGTACGTCAAAGGATAGATTTTGTTCTGGGTTGAAATTCAATTGCCAAAATAACAATCCTCTAAATCTGGCTTTCCAGCTGTGGCTGGATAAGTTAAATACTGTACGTCAAAGGATAGATTTTATTTCTGGGGTGAAATTCAATTGCCACAATACCAATCCCCTAAATCTGGTGTTCCAGCTGTGGCTGGCCAAGTGTAATACTGTCCGTCAAAGGATATATTTTTTTCTGGGGTGAAATTCATTTCTAACACTTTCAGGCCAGTCTTTAAGAAGTGGCTTATAGGAGGTCTTTTGCAACAGTAGAGGCCATGTACAAATGTGGCCAGCCAGGGCCCACTACTGGAGGACGAGGAGGACGAGGATGAGGAGGAGGTGGAGAATGATGAGGATGAAGCATATTCACAGCGGGGTGGTACCCAACGCAGCTTGGGCCCATCACTGGTGCGTGGCTGGTGGGAAACGGAGGACGATGACGATACGCCTCCCACAGAGGACAGCTTGTTCTTACCTATGGGCAGCCTGGCACACATACACAACTACATTCTGCAGTGCCTGCGCAACGACAGCAGAGTTGCCCACATTTTAACGTGTGCTGACTACTGGGTGGCCACCCTGCTGGATCCCCGGTACAAACACAAAGTGCCCACCTTAATTTCCACACTGGAGCGTGATAGGAAAATGGGCGAGTACAAGCGCACGCTGGTAGACGTGCTCCTGAGAGCATTCCCAACTGACACGGGGGGACAAGTGGAAGCACAAGGCGAAGGCAGTGGAGGAACACGAGGTCGCCAACGCAGCTCTGTCACTGCCAACTCCTCTGGAGGCATGGTTAGCATGGCCGAGATATGGAAAAGTTTTGTCTAACTGCACCACTAGCTGAAAAGGCATGTGTTAGCAGGAGGCAGCATTTCAACAACATGGTGGAACAGTACGTGTGCACACGCCTCCACGTACTGACTGATGTTTTGGCCCCATTCAACTTCTGGATCTCCAAATTGTCCACATGGCCAGAGCTAGCATTTTATGCCTTGGAGGTGCTGGCCTGCCTGTGGCCAGTGTATTGTCTGAACGTTTATTTAGCATGACGGGGGGGGGGGTCATTACAGACAAACGCAGCCGCCTGTCCACAGCCAACGTGGACAAGCTGACGTTTATAAAAATGAACCAGGCATGGATCTCACAGGACCTGTCCATCTCTTGTGCAGAATAGACATCTATAACTTCCTCGCCCTCAACCATACATTCTTGTACTCCAGGGCACTTCTTTGTTGAATCCTCTTTTTTTTTAATTGTACCATTATTTTTGGGGGCAACACCAAGTTGAATGAACCTCTCCTTTCTCTGGGTGCCAGGGGCCTACATTTCAGCTAATCGACTGCTGATTTGGTGCGTGACATTAATCTCTTTTTGCTGTCAAATGACCTGTCTGGTTGTGAGGGGCCTAAATACTGTAACTGAAAGTGGCCTGTTCCATTGGTGGGTAACACGATGCCTGTTTTGCTGCTATGGGACCTCTCTCCTCTGTCTGGGTGTCAGGGGCCTACATAAATGATAATGGCCTGTTTCATTGCAGGTTGACCTAAGGCCTGTGTTGCTGTTACTGGACAGCTTTCCTCTTTGCGTGTGCCATGGTCCTCTTGCTGGGTGAAATCAATACTGATTTGGCATGATTGTAACTCTCCTCTTTGTGGGTGCCATGGCTCTGAATCTGTGAATGAGGCCTGTGGCATTGCTGGGTGAAATCAATACTGTCTTGACGTGATTTTAACTCTCCTCTTTGTGGGTCCCGTGGGCCTGAATGTTTGAAATAGGCATGTGGAAATGCAGACAGACATGATTCCTTCTTGGCTGTGATCAAAACTTCAACTCCCATGTATGGTTGCCATTGGCCTGAGTCTGTGAGTGAGGCCTGTGACACTGCTGGCAGACATGAATCCTTCTTGGCTGTGATGTGAACTTCAACTCCCATGCATGGTTGCCATGGCCCTGAGTCTGTGAATGAGGCCTGTGGCACTGCAGGCAGACATTAATCCTTTTTGGCTGTGATGAGAACTTCAACTCCTATAGCATTCCCACCTGACGCCACCCCAACCTTCTATTCCACCACCTCCTCCAAGTTGCCAATTGATATTGGTTAATTTTTATTTATTTTATTTTTAGTCATTTCCTTATCCACATTTGTTTGCAGGGGATTTACCTACATTGTGCTGCCTTTTGCAGCTCTCTAGCCCTTTCCTGGGCTATTTTACAGCCTTTTTAGTGCCCAAAAGTTCGGGTCCCCATTGACTTCAATAGGGTTCGGGGTCAAGTTCGGGACGATTTCGGATCTCGAACACAAACATTTTCGGGAAGTTCACCCGAACTTCTCGAACCCGAACATCCAGGTGTTTGCTCAACTCTACTTGTGAATAGTGGCAGTTGACTGGAAAGGCAACGACCATGTTGCCGCTGGTATTCCACAATTGCCCTCTGCTGCTCACAAAGCCTGGCCAACCTGTATAACGTAGAGTTCCACCACGTGCTCACGTCGCATAACAGTCGGTGAGCTGGAAGAAGCAAGCACTGCTGCAGTGCTGACAGATCGGCAGAAGCTGTGGACAACTTGCGAAAATGGGCACACAAGCTGCACACCTTCACTAGTAGCTCCTGCAAATTGGGGTAGTTTTGAAAAACCGCTGAACCCCTAAGTTTAAGACATGGGCTAGTCATGTAATGTGTGTCAGTTTTCTTGATAGCAAAAATTCGCATAAAAAAATTCACATAAAATTCGCATAAAAATTCAAATAGACTGGTATTTAAAAAAATAACGAATATTTGCAATTACGAATATATTTTGAGATATTCTAAATATTCGCAAATTTTCGTGATCAACACTATCTGGGACAAATGCTGGTGTAAGGTTGGCACGGCACACCGTGAAAAATAGTGGCGGCTGGGGACTGCATACCGAGAGACGGCTGCCGACATCAGGCTGCAGAAGGCCTGAGTGTCCACAAGCCTAAATGGCAACATATTAAGGGCCAGTCATTTTGAAAGTTGCGCATTTAGTGATATGGCTTGTGGGTGGGTATTTGCGCTTGCGTTCAAATGTCTGTGTTATTGATATTTGGATGCTGGGCTGGGACAGGGAAGTAGATGTTGTTGCTGAAGGTACATGCGAAGGTCCAGGTGCAGGGCGAGGGGCATCCGGGCCTGCGCCTTCGACAGGGGATTAACCAGCAGTGCGTAACACAGGGGAAGTGGAGGCAGTGGTGGAACCCGCAGACGCAGAGTGTAGACCCAGGCGTTCAGCCCACTTATTAGGGTGATTGAATGCCATGTGGCGGATCATGCTGGTGGTGGTGAGGTTGCTAGTGGTCACGCCCCGGCTCATTTTGGTATGGCAAAGGTTGCAGACTACCACTCTTTTGTCATCTTCGCTTTCCTCAAAAAGCACTATAATGCGGAACACCTAACCCCCCCCCCCTCGGCAAGGTAGATTTACGCATGAGGGCATAAGGGTGCTCAGTGTAACGGTTGCGGGCCTGTTTGGTGTGGGCTGATGTCTCCCTTTTGCAACACCACTGCCTCTCCCAGACTGTTGCGGTGCTACGGATCCCTCCCCCTCTGTACTGCTCTCCTCACTCGGCTTTTTACCTTCTCATGTTGGGTCAGTAACCTTATCGTCCAACCACCTCCTCTTCCACTTCCTCACTCTGCTCATCCTCCTGACTTGACCTAACCACCACCTCAGTGATTGGCAACTGTGTCTCATTATCATTCACCTCGTGAACGAATGATTGCCATTCACCACCGTCATCTTCTTGAGACTGTGAAGGCTCAAGAGGTTTGGAATCAGGGCACAATATCTCAGGTAGCTCTTCAAGCATGCTTGGCGAGAGAGCCAAACCAAGTACTGGTGATGGAAAGAGGTCATGTGAATATCCGAGTGTGGGATCACTTGTTTGACCAGATGCGACAGGGTGGGAGGAAGGATGATCAGAGTGATCATTCGGTTGACCAGACTCTTGGCTACAGAGAATGGACTTTGTGGAATAGAGAGTGGTGCTTAACCGACTGGAAGCATTATCTTCTGCAGTCCAACCGACCACCTGTTCACACTGCTCCGACTTGGACAGTGTTGTCCTGAGCCGACCAGCTAAGTTGGACATGAAGCTGGGTAAGGTGGATTTTTTTGTTGTTTCTGGTGCACTGGCAGCAGGCAAAGTTTTATTGCACCCAGGGCCACGGCCTCTGCTTGCACCATCAGCATCACGCCCAGGGCCACGGCCTCTGCTTGCACCATCAGCATCACGCCCACTTCCCCCACCCTTTGTGCTCACCTTTTTTATATTAATGGTTTTTGTCTGTAGATAAAGACACAGTTTTCTGATGCAGGACAGTACTGGATACAGAAAAATACAAATTTTCGGTACTACAGTAGGACACAGATAATGACATTTTTACAATACACACTGTATTGGCTTGCTGTAATGTACTGAAGACAGAGAAATACAAATTTTCGGCACTACACTAGCCCACAGATAATGAAATTTTTGCAATACACACCATAGTGGCTTGCTGTAGTGTACTGGAGACAAAAAAATACAAATTTTCGGCACCACACTAGGCCACAGATAATGACATTTTTACAATACACACTGTATTGGCTTGCTGTAATGTACTGGAGACAGAAAAATACTAATTTCCGGCACTAAACTAGGCCACATATAATAACATTTTTAAAATAAACACTGTATTGCCTTGCTATAATGTACTGGATACAGAGAAATACAGATTTTTGGCACTACACTAGCCCAGATATAATGTAATTTTTACAATACACACTGTATTGGCTTGCTGTAATGTACTGGAGACAGAAAAATACTAATTTCCGGCACTAAACTAGGCCACATATAATAACATTTTAAAAATAAACACTGTATTGCCTTGCTATAATGTACTGGATACAGAGAAATACAGATTTTTTGCACTACACTAGCCCAGATATAATGTAATTTTTACAATACACACTGTATTGGCTTGCTGTAATGTACTGGATACAGAGAAGTACAGATTTTTGGCACGACACGAGCCCAGAGATAAGGACATTTTTTATTCAGACTGTATTGGCTTGCTGTAATGTACTGGAGATAGATAATAAAAAATTCAAATTTTCGGCACTACAGTAGGACACAGATAATGACATTTTTACAATACACACTTTATTGGCTTGCTATAATGTACTGGATACAGAGAAATACAAATTTTAGGCACTACAGTAGGCCACAGATAATGACATTTTTACAATACACACTGTATTGGCTTGCTGTAATGTACTGAATACAGAGAAATACAGATTTTTTGCACTACATTAGCCCAGCGATAATGTAATTTTTACAATACAGACTGTATTGGGTTGATGTAATGTACTGGAGACAGAGAAATATAAATTTTCGGCACTACAGTAGGCCATAGATGATTAAATATTTACAATCCCCACTGTATTGGCTTCCGGTAAGGTACTGGATACAGAAAAATACAGATAATGTAATTTTATTAATATACCCTTTATTCGGATGTAGTTCTATATTGGATACAAATTTGTCCCAAATAAAATGTATTCTCTGCTGGAATACTGTATATACGGTTGTGGCCTAAATGTACACACAGATGTGCCCTAAAACTAGTTAACCATGGCCAAAATATAAATCACTTTCTGCTGGAGTAATTAATATAACGGTTACGGATTGAATGCACACACAGATGTGGCACAAGTTAGGTTAATTTCACCAGAACAAATAATTTATCTGATGGTGCAGTGTATATCTCAGTAGCAGGAGCACTGTTGTGAATAAGCCCCTTTTTATAATATCTGCCCAGCACACTGCTTAAAGATGGCGTATTGCAGATGTCAATAATCGGAAATCTTTCTGTCTTTTAGAAGTTAAAAAAGCTATTTTCAAGCCCTGCACTATCTGTCCCTTCCTGTTGACGCCTGTCCCTTATAGTGCTGAAGCAAACCCCTTTTAAAAAAATAAAAGGTGCTGCACTGCTGTCAAACACACACTCTAGTCCTTAAAAGGACTGTTAGGTCTTTCAATAAGGTTTTTGGATTGGAATCAGTAAGTTTAGAGCAAAATGCTATCTGTACCTTCCTACTGTCTGCTCTCCCTGATGCTGAATGAGCCGAGCGCCGGACCCCAGCTCCTATATGAAATGGTATCATGTGTTCTGGCCAGGCAATCAGTGTAAGGCTTACAGCTAACATTGCTATGGCCTTACACTAACCCTGGGAACACACCTGAGCGTTTTTCAGCGCGTTCAAACGCTCTGAAAAACGCTCAACATGTGAAAAGCCATGCATCCCTATGGGCATGGTTCACATTTGGGCGTTTTACAGCGCGTTTGAACGCGCTGTAAAACGGCCAACGCCCAAACAAGTACATGAGCTTCTTTTGGGCATTTTAACGCGCCTATGGACAATGTTGCCATAGGGGAGAATCACTGAATCGCGCGTATGACGCGCGTTTCTTAGTTACAAAAACGCGCATCCAAAAACGCGCGTAAAACGCGCGATTCAGAAACGCCTAGGTGTGTCCCCAGCCTTAGAGGAATTACTTAACTGGACCTTCATTGGCTGCTTAGAAGGCGCCAAAATTGTTGGCACAATGGATGATCTAGTCTGATGCATCAGGCATTGGTGTGTGGAAATCCTGGCTGATCCATGCCTGATTCATCTTGATGTAGTGTCCCACTATGTGCTATATGTAAGCACTTTAAACTCTTGCTGAATGCCAAATCAAATGTATTGTGGTATCATGCTGTAATTCCCTTTAACAGGCTGGCAGTGTCATTTACCTTTATTCTCTCCAAGTTGGTGCTTGCTCCACTTATATATATAGCTGGGGCAGGGGGTGTAATGTCAGTGTGTCCAATGATAATGAAGAGATGAGGAAGTTAATGGAGGAGGTGGAAATTTGTATTTCCACCAAATTAATTTACAAAAGATTTTCCAGCATATAAATGCAGCGCTTAACTCAGAATGCAAGATTTTTTTGCAACTAAATAATTAAAAAATGATTTTACCGCATATAAATGCAGCACTTAATGCTAAATACAAGATTTTTTCCACCAAAGTATTAGAAAAAAGATTAAAAAGATTTTCATGCATATAAGTGCAGCACTTAACACAAAATACAAGATTTTTTCCAACGTAATAATTCAAAAAAGATTTTCATGCATATAAGTGCAGCGCTTAATGCGTAATACAAGATTTTTTTCCATGAAAATAAGTCACAAAAGATTTTACCACATATAACAGTATCGCCGAATACAAACTCCTGGGATGGTTATGGAGCGTCCCGGTCATCTGGCATCTATTCGCTCCGCTGAAGGATTATTTTGAAAGTGTGTACAAGCCACACAGGGTCCCCCACGCTGCAAATTTATCATAAAGACATCATGGAGATTTTACCCCATGTAAGTGCAGTGCTTAATGCTAAATACAATTTTTTTTTTCCACCAAAAAAGATTTCAAAAAAGATTTTACTGCATATAAGTGCAGCGCTTAATACTGAATACGAGTTTTTTTCCCCACAGAAATAATTCAAAAAATATTTTACTGCATATAAGTGCAGCGCTTAATGTGCAATACAAGATCTTTTACACTGAAACAATTTGAAAAAGATTTTACCGCATATAAGTGCAGCGCTTAATGCTGAATACAAGATTTTTATCCACCAAAATATTTCAAAAAAGATTTTACCACATATAAGTGCAGCTCTTAACGCTAAATAACATTTTTTTTCCACCAAAATAAAAATAATTCAAAAAAGATTTTACCGCATATATGTGCAGCGCTTCATGCTGAATACAAGATTTTTTTCCACCAAAATATTTCAGAAAGGATTTTGCCGCACATAAGTTCAGCGCTTAACGCAGAATACAATATTTTTTTCCAACAAAACAATTAAAAACATTTTTACCACATATAACTGCAGCGCTGATCGCCGACTATCTTTTTCTTTTTCTACTGATATACGACACTAAAGGATTTACCACATATAACTGGAACAGTGAACGCCGAGCATATTTTTCTTTTTCCACGTATATATGCCACTAAAAGCTTTTCAACAGAGGGTTATAGGCTGTCAGTTTCAAAAAAACAAGGGCGACTGAGTGATCTGAGGTGAATGGGACGTAGTGAAGGAAGTAGGTCCGCACAGGAAGAGAGAGATGCCGTCCTTTTGCTGTTTCTGTGCTGCAGAAAAGTCCCCGTATTGTCCAGTAAACAATACCGCAGATAGATGTGGGCTGGTGTGAATTAGTTCTCAATTTTGTGTAGGGTTAGTGCATAGTGTATTCACCTGTATTGGTGCGCCGCTTTTATGGAAGTCGTCACGTAAGCGCACAGTGTGTGAAACGTAAATACAAAATTTCACTACAACGTAATTTGGTCCATACTGCAAAAGACTTTTGCACATATAACTGCAGCTCTGAACGCTGAATAAATCTTGATTTTTTTACAGAAATATGACACTAAAGGCTTTACCGCATATAACTGCAACAGTGAACTGAGAATATATATTTTTTGTAGTCCTGAAATATGCCCCTATACGCTTTCCCCAGAAATAACTGCAACAGTGCAGTGCGTATGTATATATATATACGAAAAAACTGGTGAACCACACCGCTTGTAAGGCCCCTTTCACACGGGCGAGTTTTCCGCGCGGGTGCAATGCGTGATGTGAACGCATTGCACCCGCACTGAATCCTGACCCATTCATTTCAATGGGTCTGTGTACATGAGCGTTTTTTTTCACGCATCACTTGTGCGTTGCGTGAAAATCGCAGCATGTTCTATATTCTGCGTTTTTCACGCAGCCCTAGCCCCATAGAAGTGAATGGGGCTGCGTGAAAAACGCATTGCATCCGTAAGCAGGTGCGGGTGCGTTGCGTTTTTCACTGATGGTTGCTAGGAGATGTTGTTTGTAAATCTTCAGTTTTTTATCACGCGCGTGAAAAACGCATCAAAACGCATTGCACCTGCGCGGAAAAAACTGAACAACTGAACGCAATCGCAGGCAAAACTGAATGGCTTTGCCTGTGAAATCGCACAGTTTTCACTGAACGCATCCGCAACGCATCCGGACCCAATCCGGACCCGCTCGTGTGAACCCAGCCTAAATCGCTTGGTGTGCCTGTGGTGCAGAGAGGGACTTCAACTCTCTGAATACATAGAAGAAAAGCAGAGTCCACGGCACCACCTATAGTAATCTGTGTCTTTATTCCACCAAGGGCAACGTTTCGGTTATCCCAATGAAACCGTCCTCAAGCCAGTGATACCCCTGGCTTGAGGACGGTTTCATTGGGAAAACCGAAACGTTGCCCTTGGTGAAATAAAGACACAGATTACTATAGGTGGTGCCGTGGACTCTGCTTTTCTTCTATATATATATATATATATATATATATATATTGTAATATGCCCCTATATGCTTTCAACAGAAGTAACTGCAACAGTGCAGTGCGTATATATATATATTTTTTTTTTACTGTAATACGCCCCTATACGCTTTCAACAGAAATAATTGCAGAAGTGACCAGAGAAAATATTTTTTCTTGTTGGACTGAAATACGCCCCTATATGCTTTCACCAGAAATAACTGCAACAGTGCATATATATATATATATATATATATATTTCTATTTTTTTACTGTAACACGCCCCTATACGCTTTCAACAGAAAAACTGCAACAGTGCAGTGTGTATATATTTTTCTTTTTTTTTACTGTAATACACCCCTATACGATTTCACCGAAAATAACTGCAGAAGTGACCAAAGAATATATTTTTCTTGTTGGACTGAAATACGCCCTGTAGTAGCCCAGAGGGGAGAATCGTGTATGGTCAGTATGTCTCTCACTGAGAATGTGTGCCTCAGTGATATAATTCCCGGAAGTAAGTATGCCAGTAACGTTAGGTTGCTGGGAGGTTTTTTAAAGTGGATTTTGGGTCCGGGTTTTAGGAGTGACCAGAGAGATTGGGTGGGACAGGTCACTCCCGTACTCCATCCAGGGTTTTCCTAAAGGGCATGGTTAAAAGGGTTATGCAAATCTCAGCTGAGAGATCAAGTGTGCACAGGCTTACTGCAAGCTGAACAAGCTGAGAGGGGGAGTTGATCTCTGAAAGATCCCAAAGAGTGGTGAGATCTCATTGTTTTGTTAGCCTTCTTGGACTTAATACAAAGTGTGGGACTTTATGTTATGAACATGTGTGGGCTGAAGAAAGCTTAAAGCTGAAGCTTGGACATGTTTACTATTGTTTGCTGAAATAAACTCTGCCTGTGGTGAAGATTAAACTGACGTGTGTATGTGTGCACAGTGACTGAGTTAAAACCCCCACAGCCCCTTTACTCTTTCACCAGCAATAACTGCAACAGTGCAGCGTGTATATATATTTTTTTTGTTGTACTGAAATAAACCTCTATACACTTTAAACAGAAATAACTGCAGAAGTGAACTGAGAATATGTTTTTCTTGTAGTACTAACTAAGATACTAAGATATACAGGTGAAACTTGAAAAATTTGAATATTGTGCAAAGTTCATTTTATTTTAGTGATGCAACATAAAAGGTGAAAGTAATATATGAGGTAGATTCATTACATGCTTACAGCTCATGAAACCCCAAAGTCACAATTTTGAGGTACCTTTTGTTTAGGGGGTATGGATTAATTAGCTGACTAGAGCGGTGACACTTTGAGTCTAGAATATTGAACCTTTTCACAAAGTTCTAATTTTAAGCTGTATTAATGCAATTCATTTTAATTTGCACTACTGAAATAAATGGACTTTTGCACAATATTCTAATTTTTCGAGTTTCACCTATAAGCCACTAAAGGCTTTCCAACATAATACTTGCAGCCCAATAACAAAAAGCTGGAATGACAGAGCTGTCTAATGACTATTGAGGATGAGGATCCCCAAATAATCTTTCCCATCAATGTGCCTAGCGCCTTCTGACATCTCTCCCTGCACTAAGATGCTGTAAAATGATTCCTTCCCTTCATTTCCCTGCACTTATAAATTGTTTTTTCTGTCTTTTTTTTTCCCACAATCGTTTTTCCACTTGCTGTCCCTAGCGCCTTCACTCGTCTGTCCCTGCATTCTGAACGCTGGGAAATGTCTGATTGTAAGATGGTTGCCGTGTTTATAGGGCTGTGACATCACAGGGCTTTCTGGCTGCTGATTGGCTGCATGCAGGAATGTCAATCTGGGTGATCCCGCCTTCCCAGAGTTCCTTGCCCCATGACGTCAGTCCTCACAGCCACCATGTGTAGCCACCATTTTAGGAAAATTACGATTCATTACCACGAAGAGCGAGGAAATTCGCATTCTGTGGAAATCGTATTTTTCCTGAAATTCTAAATGAATTCCACTTTGTCAGCTTCGATTCGCCTATCTCTAGTATGGGGAAACACTAAAGCGAGGATTTCTAACAAAATTCTCCTGCTACCGTTAACTACTAACTACATTGGCCTCCTATCCTTCAAAAAGTACTTTAGGGCAGTCCATCTTGGGAGGGTGATTGATTGGGTTCTAAGACCTGCCTTTAATCATTGGGTGGTAATGGAGGAAGACCTGGCTAAGACCCCATTAAGGGAACTTGTGTTCTCAGACATGCCAGATCTACCCGACTTTCCAAAGGATTATTCCCTTTTACAATCAATGCCCTAGCTTTCCCTCCCAGTTAATGACAATAGGGTACTCTTTGTTGTTCACGGAGGGAGGTTTTTCCTCCTTGCCACCTCAAATGAGAAACTCGAAGGCCGTACCACAAGACCTATTAGACCAAGATGGGGCGTTCCTAGACATACCTGCTGTCGTATTTATGTTTCAACTAGCACACTTGAATGATCCACAATATGCCATCATACATTCCTTTCTTAAGAAAGCCCTGGCACCCACTGAGCCGTCTTGCTCTCCCACGTGGTTCGAGAAGCTACAAACCCAAATGCAACACCCTTCAAAATTACTATCTACTACTTGCCGGAACTTACTTGTAACAGAGACCCAAACCTCACTATACTATTTAAAGGAGTGGAAAAGAGACATTCAAAACATATTATATGCACCCAAGCTCACGTTGTGATGTACTACCATACAGGAGAATACACATAAAGTCATTACCAGATGGTACTTGACGCCAGTTAGATCAAAAATGATGTATGGATCTTCCTCTGACATATGCTGGAGATGCCAATCTGATAGAGGTACCTTATTCCACATATGGTGGTCATGCTTGAGTTTAGTCCCCCCCCCCCTCTACCGCACCCACCTTTCCTGTGTCTCCTCATCTCCATCCTTTGTCATGTTTCTTTGTTTAGTTTTTTCTCTGAAATTACAGCCAATTATTCCGATGACCAGAGCATTTTCACTCTCTCCTGCATGAAGAACTGTTTGTATTAGCTGTGGTATTTTACTCTGGCCTCCGAACAAATTGTGCCCATTGTTGTACTGCAAGCTGTAATGGAAAGTTATGTTCTTAGAAGTTTCAATGTATGTATACTTTACATACGGACATAAATAGACTCAATAAGGATTCAAAAGAACCACCCTAAAAATGCACATCCAGCAATAGCCATAGGTAAAAAAATGTTTTAAAGGTTATTTGACAACCTTTTATGTGTCTGTTATTTGACAACAACAGACACATAAAAAAAACTGTATACAATGTAAACGACGTGTCGGTAACTAAATAAGACCGACACATACACAATCCACTGAATGTCCGCAAAATCGGGACATGAGATGTATGCCAGCTATATACAATATCAACATATAAGCAACATATAGAAAATGTTAAATAAGGTATGGCCACAAATAATGGAAACATACCGCAATAAGGTCAAAGAGTAAGAGCCAGAACCTGTAAAAGCAGCTGGTGCAGTGGATCTGAACAGAATGAGAGACGCCCAACGCATTTCGCTGAGATAATCTAATTCACATGTGGGAGGGGAGTCAGCTATGGGAGCACGGCAGCGTTCCAGGTGACATGACGCAGTAACATGCGAAAACCGGAAGCCAGGGATCCCCAGGTCATGTGACCGAAAGGAAGTGGCTATTGTGGAACGCAAGATGCGTTTCACCAGCGGAGGAGAGCCACCCCGGAACGCAATATGCGCGCAGAGACCACGGACCAGAAATACAATGGTCAGATGACCGGAAGGAGGAAGTTGTCATGGAGCGCAAGATGCACTCCACCAGCGGAAGATGGCCACCGTGGAACGCACGATGCGCTCATGGTATGTATAAGTACATATAACAGTGGCGTTGCTAGGGCTGGTGTCACCCGGTGCGGTAGAAAATGGTGTCACCCCAGACCCCCCCCCCCCGAAGCAATAATGTTTTAGTCATATAACCAAAAATAACAGATACTCACTAGTGCTTAGACCTCTTTCACACTTGCGTTTTTCCTTTCCGTGCTAGAGTTCCGTCCTCGGGGCTCTAAGACGGAAAGATACTGATCAGGATTGTCCCAGTGCATCTTGAATGGAGAGAAATCCGTTCAGGATGTCTTCAGTTCAGTATTCAAACGTTTTTTTGCCGTTGAAAAATCCACAGCATGCTGCGGATTTTCCTTGGGCCACAAAAATTGAAGGCATGCCGCAAGGACGGATCTGGAATTAATGCCCATTGAAAAGCATTAATCCGGATCCGACTTTAATCTAAATGTTGTTTCGGCTCATCGCCGGATCTGACGTTTACCTTTCTGAATGGTAACCATGGCAGCTAGGATGCTGCCATGGAAAAGTAGTGGAGAGCCAGGGGAGGAGCTACTTACCGTCCGTGCGGCTCCCAGGGTGCTCCACAATGACGTCACAGCGCCCCTACATCACATGGATAATGTGATCATGCGGCGTAGGGGCGCTGTGACGTCATTGTGGAGCGCCCCAGGAGCCACATGGAAGGTAGTAGCTTCTCCCTGGCTCCCACTACTTCATGGCAGCCGGGACTTTAGTAGCTTCCTGGCTGCCATGGTAACACTGAAAGCATTTTGAAGACTGATCAGTCTTCAAATGTTTTCAGATGTGTTGCGTTGTGACGGATCCGGTGGGCATTTCCGGCGACAAGTGCACGCCGGATCCTCCTAACGGTAGTGTGAAAGGGCCTTAGTTATTAATTCACTTATAGTCCGGTGTGTGCGAAATGTCTTCACATATAACTAAAGAGGAATTGCTGCTGTTATGTTAATAGATGCTATAGCATTGCACCATCCTTCTGAACATACACATCTGTCATCCGCCTTACCTCATGATCCTGGAGCTGTGCTGTAGAGCTCGGCGGCCACTGTACAGCACAGCTCCAGGATCATGAGGTAAGGCGGATGACTGATGTATGTTCAGAAGGATGGTGCAATGTTATAGCATCCATTAACATCAGCAACAAGTCTGGGCTGGTTCAGGCTGTGCTGTGCCTGTGTGAGTGAGTCACTGCTGTCACGTGGACGTGACCTGGGCCGGTGCAAGGATTTTTTTGGCAGCTCAAGCGAAGCTACATCTTGGCGACCCCGCCCGCAGCTCACCTGGTCCTGGTCCTGTTTGCAGCAGCTGGCTTCTCCTCTGTGTGGTCCTGGTATCTTCGCTATGCTTCAATCGCTTGAAGACTGTACTTTTCGCCCTATAAGACTATAACACACACATAGGTTTTAGAGGAGTATAATAAGAAACAATATTTTCCACTATACCTCAGGTCAGAACCCAGGGGCGTAGCTATAGGCTCATGGGCCCTGGTGCAAGAGTTCAGTTTGGGCCCCCCCCATCCCCCGCCCCCTACCCTCAATACCGTTTCATACCACCACCAGACCCCTGTACGCCTAATGGCAGAACTAAAATCTCACAGAGAAAATACATTTTGATCCAATAAGTGCATAATAATAAGGATGCCATTTAAAAGTAGTAAAAGTTCTTATTTTTTATTGAAAATATAAAATCTGAGTGAGATAAAGTGTAGTGGCACGATTACGCACAGTGGCAGACCTAGGAGCAGAGAAAAATGTGTGTAGTTAGTATTGTTAATAGTATTTGAAACTGCTCACTTTAATGTATGATATAAAAAACCTCCCTCTAAGACCACCCCTTGTGCTGACCAGATTTCTTCAAATAAATGTTCAGTGAAATCATATAAAGTACTAATGTAAACAGTAAAACAAAAACGTACCGTCAAGAAATCTGTAAGTTCAATATAGACAGCAGCCTGTGATCGTCTACATTCTCAATCTTCTCAAAGCAGCCATTAACTGGAAACTAAATTAACCTGTAAATTGAAGGATAATAATTAGCATGTGGAATGGATCAATATTCATAAAGTAATTTGGTCAGTCAAAGAAAGTGATGCTTACTGGTAACTTGAACGAGGTGAACAGTGTTGTTGCCATGATCAAACTTTGATAAACTCCTAAACAGTCAACAAAACAGGCAAACTGAACAAGTAAAGTTGAACAGTCGTCCTATGGAAAGAAGAATTACAATTAATACTGGATAATTATATATAGTAGACAATTAAAAATTTGTAAGCATCTGCCATGGCTTTCACTATACACAGAACCAATCAACCATGTATGTGTATCTATGAGAGTGTTTTATAAATGCTATATTGCTTTAAAATTTATTTTTACTGTAGTCATCTCTATGAAATACACATCTATGTTTAGGGTTTTATCCTGTGGATTCGAGCTAAGCAGATGCTGTACAAATATATCAACCTGAACCATGCAACAGATTAATGAACCAAAACCTTGCAACATAATTCAACATGAACCGAAAACGAGTTAGTAGGAACCATTTAACTAGTTGAAACTGAAAACTTCGAAACAAAAACTGGTAACTCTGAACTGGCAAACTTTATACTCACAATCCTACTAAAATGTTTGTCTCCGTGCTTTTGCCTCAGAAAACTTGTCAATCATGCTCTGGATATCAAGTTTCTTGGCCTTCTCGTTTTCGACACTTAGTAGGGCTAGATGACTTAATCTCTGTTGAGACATTGTGCTCCTGAGATAATTTTTGATCAATTTCAACTTTGAAAATGATCTCTCTGCTGATGCGACTGTGACGGGTAGTGTGAGAAAGAGAAGAAGAGCTATGCAGGCGTCCGGTAGAGTGGAAGACAATCCAGTGTTATCAACCATCAGAACTATGGCTAGATCTCGAACAGATGAAGATTTTTGATATCTTGTAGAAGTGCTGACCGGAAACTTAGCAGCTGGCCAGGAAAATCATTAGATAAATCATCCTGGTACAAGTTTTGCAATGTTGTTGCTTCTTTAAAGATGGCATCATCTGATTCGTTAGAAAGTGTTGTAGGCTGAAGAATTCTGAATCTTTGTAGAACATTATTCATGCCAATAAACCTATTTTGTAGCTGACTTATGGCAATATCCAAACACCGGTAAAAAACTGTAGTTTTGAATCTTTCTTCGGGGTCTTGTAGCCTTTCATCCAAACACAGCTCATCAAAGTGTCGTTTCACTTTCCTGACTCGTTTATTTTCAAATTTCGCTTGAATGCCCCATTTGTCCGCTAGAGAAACTGCTGTCCGTTTAGCTTCTTCATAATTATCTCGGAAGTTGCTGAGAACTTGAGTAGCATTGTGTAATAGTTTGGTTGCATTAGACAGATCCATGTCTTTTGACTGCAGCATTTTAGAAACTGAATTAATATTTTCTAAAATTTTGGCTTGCAGGACTAGTATTAAAATAAACTGGAAGGCCTCCAGTTTTGCCTTCAATGCATTAGCCTCATCTCTCTCTTTTGGCTTGGTTGAAATGATAACAATTTTTGACAAAGCTTGTAAAATATCAGAAAACCTAAACCGTAGTGCTAGCACTGAGTCATATCGAGAGGCCCATCTTGTTGGGCAAAGCTGCTTTAATGTTAGGGAGGATTCAGAGGTAAAGGATGCTAAAAATGCCCATCTCTTCACACTTTCACCAAAGAAAGTATACAACGACTGAACGGTGTCAAAAAAATTTGAAATTTCGGTAATATTTGAAACTGCATCCTGCAAAACTAAGTTGAGGTTATGGGCAGCACAATGTATGTAAAGAGCATTCTTTTCTTTCTTCAGAATGCGCGTCTGTACACCTGTGTAAATGCCACTCATGGTGGCAGCTCCATCATAGCCCTGGCCTCGGCATTTTGATAAATCCAGACCTCTCTTTTCTATGGATTCTATAATCGTTTTTCAAGGCCAGCTGCTGTTTGATCATCAACACATTGGAAACCTAGAAATGCCTCTTCTATTCTAATACCGGTTGGCCTAAGGTTTTCATCTCTCTCAATAATTACATATCTAAACACTTGGCTTAATTGATCAATTTTTCCAATGTCTTGGGTGGTATCCATAATTATGGAATAAAACTGTGCTTTCGGATTTCAGAAACAATCTCCTCCTCCACTTTATTTGCGAGAAGACTTATCAGTTCATTCTGTATTTGTGGACTGAGATATTTTACTGTTCCTTGGGGCCTCTGCAAAAGGTCCTTTAGTACAGTATCATACTCCGCTAGTAACTCAATTATAGTGAGGAAATTGCCATTGTTTACCTCCCTAACTTTTCCCTGTGACCACGAAAAGCAAGGTTGGCCATAGCCATTGTTAATGTAACATTAACAATTCTATGTAAAGCTTGTCTCCAAAATGTAGTCTCTCTTCTTATTTGTTTTCATTTTCCTCATCTATGGTTTTGTGACGTCTCCATTGGTCATAAATTATACAGGCGTCTATGTGGGATTGACTGGTTTCATGTATCTGTATTTTTGCTGACAATCTTTGCCACTTTTGTATACCTTTTGCCCATGCTGGTTCAAATCCCTGTTTCTTACGATCTCCAAACAACCAGCAAGGCTCACAATAGGCTGCATTAAGTTTGGGAGAATAACAAAGCCAAGTAACAGGTATTCTAAGGCCTGTTTTAGTGACTCTCTCATAGAAACTTGCCGAGAAACACCTTTGGTCTTTTTCATCTCGAGGAATGGGCCTTTAGGTCTACATGGACCATTACTTATAATAAACCTTTTCAGATTTCCATCTTGAATGGTAATCGGGTAATGGCCTCTGTCTGTTACATGCTCCTCTGCTAGACAATGTTCTATAAGGCTGGACTGTGTCATTGACTCTGACACAGGCTGACTTTCTAACTGTTCCTCTGTACTTGTGCTACAACCTTCATCTAGACTTGATACACTCTGCAATGGTGTCTGCACACTACTGCCTGGACTTACATTTACATTCTCTGTTGATAAAGTTTCTTCATTTATACTGTGAGAAGCAGAGGATGTACTTGCTTCTCCAGGTATTTTAAAGAAACTACTTATTTTTGTAAGTTTGGCAGATTTCTCCTTTTCCTCCCTTTGCTTTTTGCGTTTTTGAGCGCCACTCATATGGTGAGACATGATGCAGATGTCGATAATTAGTTCTGTCAAAAATACACACAATTTTATACTGTGTAACAACCACATCTCTGGTGCAATAATACCTATACTATCTATAATAAAGTGTCATATGTACAATTGAGCAAACCTTATTGCGGATGCAAGAAGGGGGACATGGTGTCACGAACCCTAAGTTTGCATGTGCAATTTACTGGTGTGGTGTGTTGGCTTACCTAAGTTACAGATGCAGTTGGAGCAGACTGAAATCCTTGAGGTGCTGAAGAGGATTTTGATTGGAGAATCGATCGCCTGACAGCACAAGATGGCTGTTAAAAGAAAAACAGTGGTTACTTGCTGTGCATTGATGTAAGGCCCAGTGAAGAAACCCCTCCGCCACCCCTTTATATATCACTGTGTTTGTATAGGTTCACACCGTGGCCAAATATTCCAAATAAGAGGGTGGCTTCGCTGGTACTTACCTGCAGATAAAGTAAGGGAGCAGCTGGGCACCTTGAACACTTTAGAGAGAGTAGCTATCAGCAGATCTATATACTGGAACAAGCTTTCTTCTCCTGTAGAAAGAATGACATTAGGTTATGCAATGCTAGTTAGAGATGATTCTGCATAAATTGCTATTTGGAAATATGAAATGATTGAAAGTTTGTAATCTACACTGCAAGGAAGGTAACAATCCGTTTTGCAGAATATATCTCCAATATATAAAAGAAATCCACTGTACATTTCATACATAAGGATGTATGCCATCACCGGGTGTGGAGCACAAATCCTGTTAGTATATGTTAGTTAGCTTTATGACAGTGAGATATGATAGGACTGTGTACAGACTGCTATCAGCACAGGTGCCTGTCACACAGAAGACCTAGTGACTGGGAGCAGACGGGTCAGACAGATAGGACAGCATTCTTTTGTGTGACCGGCACCGACGCTGATAGCAGTGTGTACACAGTCCTATCATATCTCTCCTATAAAGCTAAACTAACAGAAATGTACAGTGGATTTCTTTTATATATCTGTATATTCTGCAACACAGATCGTTACCTTCCCATGGCTCCACACCTGGAGATGACATACTGCCATATATATGAAACTTACATACTGCTTTCAGCACAGGTGCCAGTCACACAGTAGAATGATGCCCTATCTGTTTGACCACTCTGCTCAGCCACTAGCTCAGACCCATGGCCCGCTGTAGGCACTCTCTGGCAGTGGCAGCATAGTGACTCACTCAGACTTGTTATGTCCCCTCGCTCGGACCTTATGCTCAAAGTATTGTGATACAGATGCAGAGTAATAACACCATATAGTGTCCAGATAATATGCAGTACTCATAATACCTGCCACAAAGTTCCTTTCAATGATGCTAATCAGTGCCCAAAAATATCACCATTGCGTGCGCTGTCTCAGGATACATACACACGACTTCAATTGGTCAGCAAAAATGCTGATAGTTCATCCGTTTGTGTTTTGTGTCCATTGTCAGTGTTTCCCTTCAGCAAAAAAGTTGTGCATGTCCTACTTTTTCTCATTTGCGAATGGGATAGGCATTTATTACAAGGGATCTGTGAAAACAAAGGAGTCCTCCCAAAAACTGATGGACCATCATTTTTTTTTCTTTTTGCTGATCCCGCTTTGCGTACAGCAAAAACAACTGTTGTGTGCAGGTAGCCTAAACAGAACAGGAGAACTCGAAATTATATTCACTGCTGAATTTAGGTGTTTAACTGCAGAGCCAAGTATGTCATAGACATGAACTACTGCTATGATGCTCCAGTTGACAAAACTCAGAATCAAAAATGATTTCATATTTGTTTTCAGCAGTTTGATCACATCAGTTACGCAAAAAAATAAACTGAGTTACAAGTGGGGGTGTCGTGTGCCGCGTTCTTGCATTGACGACTATGAAAAATGGTTCTTAGGCCAGGGATGTTGAAACTCTGGCCTCTCCAGCTGTTGCAAAACTACAACTCCCAGCTTGCCTGGATAGCCTACAGCTATTAGTAAATGCTAGGAGTTGTGGTTTTGCAACAGCTGGAGGGCCAGAGTTTCGACATCCCTGGCCTAAGGGAACCATTTTCATAGTCTTTAATGCAAGAACGCGCACACGCACGCCCTCACTTGTAACTCAGTTGTGATTTCTTGTGCAACTTCTACGGTTATGCAAGAAATATACACACCGTATATAGCCGGTGTGCATTATTGCACACTAATGTGGTGTCTGAATAATTTTTTAACTGCACATTTATCAAATTTATTACTAATATATTTACAAATTATAATCAGGGCGAAATTTGATAGATGTGCAGTGAAAAAATTCTTCAGGTGTGCAATAATGCTGGACTGACCCATACACCGGCTATATACGGACGGACCGGTAATATCGTATATAGCTGGTGTATGGGTCAGTCCAGCATTATTGCACAAAGTGCTCATAGTCACAGCCTGCCTGCGGCCTGCCCCCTGGCACACATACACTGTTATTAAGTGCCCAGCCAGTCAGCAACACACAGTCCCACTGCCATCATGCTGGGCGCTGCACTGCCGGCCCAGGCCATGATCCCATCACTGCCCAATCACTGGGCCCTGGGCTGTGCGCTGCACTGCCTGCCCAGGCCATGATCCCATCACTGCAAATCATCACTGGGCCCTGGGCTGGGCGCTGCCTGCCCCGGCCTGCTGGCCATGATCCCATCACTGGGCCCTGGGCTGTGCGCTGCACTGCCTGCCCAGGCCATGATCCCATCACTGCAAATCATCACTGGGCCCTGGGCTGGGCGCTGCCTGCCCCGGCCTGCTGGCCATGATCCCATCACTGGGCCCTGGGCTGGGCGCTGCACTGCCAGCCCAGGCCATGATCCCATCACTGCAAATCATCACTGGGCCCTGGGCTGGGCGCTGCCTGCCCCGGCCTGCTGGCCATGATCCCATCACTGGGCCCTGGGCTGGGCGCTGCACTGCCAGCCCAGGCCATGATCCCATCACTGCAAATCATCACTGGGCCCTGGGCTGGGCGCTGCACTGCCCGCCCAGGCCATGATCCCATCACTGCACATCATCACTGGGCCCTGGGCTGGCCGCTGCCTGCTGATTCCATCACTGCAGTGCCAGCCCAGTGCCCACTCAGTCTGCCCAGCATGATCACTGGGCCCTGCCTGGCCTGCTGATTCCATCACCTGCAGTGCCAGGCTGCCAGCCCAGTGCCCACTCAGTCTGCGTGCCTGCCTGCCTGCCCCAGCCATATCCCAGCCATCACTGAGTCTGCAGCCAGTTACCCAGTCTGCCTAACTAAGTGCCGATCATTCACAGGGCCCCCAGGGAGTAGTTCACACTTACTCAGTCAGTCTGACTCTCACCTGTCCAGGCTGTCCTGACTTCAGTCACTGCCGCGTGCCGCCTGCTTCTGAGTCGGACTGACAGGGAGCCGGAGATGCGCCGTCGCCGAAACCACGCCTCCCTCCTAGTCCACAGTCAGACCTTGGCTCGCTTCGCTCCTCCCGCTTCACAGTCTCTGCCTCTGCGAGTCCGCCCCCTCTCTGGTAAGTAAGCCGGCCGCGGCCGCCCATAGCCTGTGCTGCGCGGCTGCGCCTGCGCCCTTTTAGATTTTTAATAGCTGCTCGCTGGCGAGGAGGCGGTAGGTGGGCCGCGGGCCCCCCTGGCTCAGGGGCCCGGTCGCAATTGCGACCGCTGCGACCCCTGTAGCTACGCCACTGTCAGAACCCCAATGTTAATCACACCTCAGATCAGCCCCCCGTGTCAGCCCCCATCCATCATGCCCCCCCATGTCAGTCATCATGCCAGCCGTCAGCCCCAATCCATTATGCCCCCCCATGTCAGCCATCATGCCCTCATGTCAGCCATCATGCCAGCCGTCAGCCCCCATCCATCATGCCCCCCATGTCAGTCATCATGCCCTTATGTCAGCCATCATGCCAGCCGTCAGCCCCCCATGTCAGGCATCCGTCAGCCCCCCATCCATCATGCCCCCATGTCAGCCATCATGCCAGCCGTCAGCCCCCCGTGTCCGCCGTCAGCCCCCATCCATCATGCCCACCATGTCAGTTGTCAGCCCCCATCCATCATGCCCCCCATGTCAGCCGTCAGCCCCCCATGTCAGCCGTCAGCCCCATCCATCATGCTCCCCCGTCAGCCATCATGCCCTCATGTCAGCCATCATGCCAGCTGTCAGTCCCCCATGTCAGCCCCCATCCATCATGCCCCCATATCAGCTGTCAGCCCCCATGTCAACCGTCGTCTCCCATGTCAGCCATCAGCTCCGATCCTTCATGATCCCCAATGGGGGAAATGTTGGAGTCTGTACCATCGGGAGGCACAGATTCCAACATTGTCCCTCTCTACATCATTGTCCCCACATCATGTCACCCCCCCCCCCCACGGGTGGCACATTTCTTTTCTTTTCTTTTCTTTTGTAATTGTCCCCCCATCATTTCTCTTTTCTCACCCCCAGGATTGAGGCGCACATAGTGCCCCATAATAATGTGCCAGTAACACGTGCCTCTCCATGCCACCACATGTGCTAGTAATAAGTGCCTCTCTTGTGCTTCCCCCCATGTGCCAGTAGCCCCCCCCTTATTATGTGCCAGTAGCCGTCCCCCCATATGTGCCAGTAGCCGTCCCCCCATATGTGCCAGTAGCTGTCCCCCCTCATGTGCCAGTAGCCATCCCCTTTATGTGCCAGTAGCCGGTCCCCCCCCCCCTCATGTGCCAGCAGCCGGTCCCCCCCCCCCTCATGTGCCAGTAGCCGGTCCCCCCCATGTGCCAGTAGCCGGTCCCCCTTATGTGCCAGTAGCCGGTCCCCCTCATGTGCCAGTAGCCGGTCACCCCCTCATGTGCCAGTAGCCGGTCCCCCCCCTCATGTGTTATTAGTCCCCCCTTTATGTGCCAGTAGCCGTCCCCTTTATGTGCCAGTAGCCATCCCCTTTATGTGCCAGTAGCCCCCTTTAGTGCAAGTAGCCCCAAGAAAAAAAAAAAAAAAAAAAGAACACTTATACTTACCTCCAGCGATGCGATGCAGGCCTCTTCCGGCCTGTGTCTCGAGCTGTACGGCTCCGGCGGCGCGATGACATCATCGCGCCACCTGCACCGGCCTCTGATAGGCTGCCAGCACTAGGGCTGGCAGCCTATCAGAGGGACAGGGAGAGAGAGGACACGCCTCTCCCTCCTCTGCTGCTGCTCCGCACAGAGATGAGCTCAATGCAAGCGCTCATCTCCGTCCTGATGTTCCCTGCCGCCACCGCGTCTGCCCTGGGGACGGGCCCCCTACTGACCACGGGCCCTCGGTCCATGCCCGAGTGCCCTAATGGTCAGTCCGCCCCTGGTGACACCCCATCAGACTGGTGTCACCCGGTGCGGACCGCACCCCCCCGCACCCCCCTCGCAACGCCACTGACATATAAGCATATATGCATATATAAGCATGGTTGATGCAGAGAAAGCGCACAATAAATGATCAGGCACTGTTCAACAAACAGTGAAAGGAGTGATGGGGAAGAGGAGTGATTGTGAAACACCAAGTGAAGTGTCGGTGCATGGGGGATAAACATGATTATATTAGATTAATAATTGGTCATTATAATAACAAATGGATAAATAATTATATATATACACAAGTAAATAAGTGAATACATATTTGAATACTAATGCAGTAAATAAATAGGTGTGTGTGTATATATATATATATATATATATATATATATATATATATATATATGAAGAAGATGGGCAGCACTCCAACGAAAATTCCAAGTGTTCTTTATTCACACAAGTGTCTCTCCACTTGTGTGAATAAAGAACACTTGGAATTTTCGTTGGAGTGCTGCCCATCTTCTTCAGTATACAATTGGTTTGCTCGCACCCTGGGACCTAGCACCCACATCAACTTGGAGTTACCCAGTGCTGCCAGGTTTTTTTCACTATATATATATATATATATATATATATATATATATAATATATATATATATATATATATATATATATATATATATATATATATATATTATATATAATTTTGATATACAGAGAGTATCCTGATTTATAGTTAACGAAAAATGTACCAAAACTACAATATCAAAATACATACACAGTGATCTATGGGTACAATGAAAATCATGAGTATAAATAAATGAAAACATGATGCATAAACCAACATATAAGAATGTACATATATGTGCCTGCTGATACACAATGGAAAAAAATAAAATTAATCATTAGGTTCTGCAAAATTGCAGAAATGTGGAGTTGTCTACACTAATAACGTATGTGCAGATAGTGAAACCCTATAACTGTACAAAGAGTGCGCTGATCAACTGTAACGGTGATCCTCGTTGGGCGTTTCTCATTCTATATGTTACTTATATGTTGATATTGTGCATAGCTGGCATACATCTCATGTCCCAATTTTTGCAGACGTTTAGTGGATTGTGTATGTGTCTGTCTTATTTAGTTACCGACACGTCGTTTACATTTGTAAACAATTTTTTCATGTGTCTGTTTGTCTGAGTTGTCAAATAAACTTTTTTTTTTTTTTTTTTTTACCTACGGCTATTGCTGGATGTGTATTTTTAGGGTGGTTCTTTTGACTCTTTATTGAGTCTATTTATGTCCGTATCATTTTCTAAACTCTTTTGCACTCCTTGTATTTGCATTTATTGGTTTGCCCCCTCCATCTACAGTTCATACATGTATACTTTACATGTTACTCTTTGAAAACCAATAAAAAGATTTTAAAAAGAAAAAAAAAAGAGAAAAGATAGTCAGTCATGGGCTTTAAAGGGAATGTGTCATCACAAAATGACCTATTGTTTAAATCATGTTTTTATGTTAAACTTTTTTTTTAGAATTTTTTTTCCATGTCACTAATTATATCTAAAATAAAAATCTATATAATCCTGGATTTTTTTAATATTAGGTCATAATGTCCTGTTCTGTACAGATAACTTTTCAGTAGCTATTATCATTATTACTACAGGCAGAATTACACTGACAAGTAACACCTCTGTATAGATAGTACAGAAGCCACCAGTCACAATAGGTGATATCACAACATATTAGCTGCCACCCTGACCTCTGCTCAGGTCACAGATCATGCCTAGAAAACTCTCTCATGTAAGTCAATAGGTTCCTTTCCTACTCATTGTGTCTATGGCCCATTTAGCTGTTCTCAAAAAATAGGAAGTATTAACAAATATTAAGCCTAGGCCCTATTATGAAAATTGAAGGATTACATAATTTGAAAAATAATGTTTAACATAAAAACATGATTTAAACAATATATTTTTTTTCAGGCATCAGTTCAGGTTTGCAGAGGCCTTGAGACGCAAAAATGTAAGAAACACCTCCAAAATACCATTTTGGAAACTTCTCCTTAATAAATTAATCTAGGGGTGTGTCAAACAAATGAAGTGGTTAATGAACATAAATGTTGCTAATTCTGCTTAATTGTCAAGTAATCTCCAATTTTGTGTTTTATGCCTAACCACATCCCGACCGCCTAATGCAGGGATGCGTCCTGCGGGCAGCCGGGATGTTCCTCATTGGCGCGTCATCACGAGGCAGGCTGCGCTGGCAGGCTGTAGATGTTAAAAAAAAAAGGGCATCTGAATGGCATATCAGACGTTGTTTTGTAAACAGCGTCTGATATGCCTGCTCCTCTGGTGGTCCCTTTTTGCTTGGGACCACCAGAGGACACTTAGTGCACCAATGGCCACACACCAACACCCCCCCCACCCCGTCGCTGATTAACCCCTGATCACCACATGTCACCCCCCCTGTAAGGCTCATTCAGACGTCCGTATGTGTTTTGCGAATCCACAAAGCCCGGACACCGGCAATGTGCTTTCCGCATTTTGAGGATCAGCACATTGCCAGAACTATATAGAAAATGCCTTTTCTTGTCCGCAATTGCAGACAAGAATAGGACATGCTCTATCTTTTGCGGATCTGTGGCCGGATGTTTCGAGGCCAAAACCCGGAAGTTCGCGGCCGCAGCTCCGCAAATGCTGATGCGGGGAGCACATAGTCACACTGAATGGGTCCACATCTATTCCGCAGAATTGCGTAATAGATGCGGACATTTTTGCGGACGTGTGAATGGGGCCTTACTTCGCAAGCACTCCTGTGTCCTTTCACCTTTTTTTTTTTTTTTTTTTTGACATTTTTTGACATTTTTTGGCAGAGATTTTTTCATCCACTTTGATCGATGCAAATGAAGAAATCTGTGCCGTTCATTTTTTTTTTTTTTCAGCCCAGAGGGTGAACGGAAAAAAAAAAATCTCATTACCCATATGCTCAATATAAGGAGAATAGCAGAAACTCCTAATGCTGGCCATACATGTTATGATTGCGGAGACCCTCAAATGCCAGGGCAGTAAAAATACAACACAAGTGACCCCATTTTGGAAAGAAGACACCCCAAGGTATTCCGTGAGGAGCATGGCGAGTTCATAGTAGATTTTTTTTTTTTTGGCACAAGTTAGCGGAAATTGATATTTTTTTTATTTATTTATTTTTTTTCCTTACAAAGTCTCATTCCAATAACTTGTGACAAAAAATTTATTTTTACATGAACTCGCCATACCCCTCACGGAATACCTTGGGGTGTCTTCTTTCTAAAATGGGGTCATTTGCGGGGTATTTATACTGCCCTGGTATTTTAGGGGCCCCTAATGCGTGAGAAGTCGTTTGGAATCCAAATGCGTAAAAATGCCCTGTAAAATCCTAAAGGTACTCATTGGAATTTGGGCCCCTTTGCGTATCTTGGCTGCAAAGAAGTGTCACTTATGTGGTAGCGCCGTACTCAGGAGAAGTAGGGCAATGTGTTTTGGGGTGTATTTTTACATATACCCATGCTGGGTGTGAGAAATATCTCTGTAAATGATAACTTTTTAAAACATTTTATACAAGGTTGTCAATTTACAGAGATATTTCTCTCACCCAGCATTGTTATATGTAAAAATACACACTAAAATGCATTGCCCTACTTCTTCTGAGTACGGCGATACCACATGTGTGACACTTTTTTGCAGCCTAGGTGCGTAAAGGGGCCGAAAGTCCAACGAGTACCTTTAGGCCTCTTTCACACGGGCGTCATGTTTGACACCCGGATAAGAGGCGGGTGCGTTGCAGGAATATGCGCGTTTTTCCCGCGCGGGTGCAAATGTTTGTAACGCGTTTTGCACGCGCGTGAGAAAAAACGCCATGTTTGGTACCAAACCCGAAGCCGGACTTCATCACTGAAGTCCGGTTTCGGGTCTTCTGGAGAATTGATTATTTTCCCTTATAACATGGTTATAAGGGGAAATAATAGCATTCTTAATAAAGAATGCATTGTTAAATGAAGAGAAAGGGGTTAAAAATAATAAAAGTTAACTTACCTTAGCCACTTGATCGCGTAGTTGCGATCTGTCCTCTCTTTCCCAGCATCAGCTAGGATCTACAGGACCTGTGATGACGTCACATCACATGGTCGAATCACATGGTCCATCTTACCATGGTGATGGACCATGTGATGTGACGTCATCACAGGTCCTGTAGATCTTAGAAGATGCAGGGAAAGAGAGGAGAGATCGCGACTACGCGATCAAGTGGCTAGGCAGTAGCTTCAACCAGTGTGCTTCAGCTGTTGCAAACTACACTCCCAGCATGCCCGAACAGCCTTTGGCTGTGCAGGCATGCTGGGAGTTGTAGTTTTGCAACAGCTGGAGGCACACTGGTTGGGAAACACTGGGCTAAGGTAAGTTAACTTTTATTATTTTTAACCCCTTCCTCTTCATTTAACAATGCATTCTTTATTAAGAATGCTATTTCCCCTTATAACCATGTTATAAGGGAAAATAATAGAGATCGGGTCCCGTTGCCAAGCAACCATGCGGGAAAATCGCAACGCATCCGCACTTGCTTGCGGATGCTTGCGATTTTTTCGCAGCCCCATTCACTTCTATGGGGCCTGCGTTGCGTGAAAAACGCACAATATAGAGCATGCTGCGATTTTCACGCAACACAGAAGTGATGCGTGAAAATCACCGCTCATGTGCACAGCTCCATAGAAATGTATGGGTCCGTATTCAGTGCGGGTGCAATGCGTCCTCCTCACGCATTGCACCCGCGCGGAAAACTCGCCCGTGTGAAAAGGGCCTTAGGCTTTACAGGGTTGCTCACAATTTAGCCCCGCCCAAAATGCCAGAACAGTAAAAACACCCCACATGTGACCCCATTTTGGAAAGTAGACACCCCAAGGTATTCGCTGAAGGGCATAGTGAGTCTGTGGGAGATAATTTTATTTTTTTTGCCTTGGAACGGGCTCATAGAGCCCTGAAGCCCAGACCAGCACCCAACGCACCGCCGAGAGACATAATTTGCAAGTTTCTCAACTTCCCGGTAAAAGAAGCAGTACTTACTAAAGCCCGTCAGTCAGACACAGTGATATGGGATGGCCACGAAATTCTTATATTCCAGGATCTGGCCCAGTCGACTTTGAAGAAAAGAAGAACCTTGAAACCGCTAACGGACTGGCTTAGATCCCATAATTCACCATACAGATGGGCTTTCCCATTCGGCCTCTCCTTCATGCATGCGGGACACCGACTGACCATCTCCTCATACACGGATCTTCCTCAGGTTTATGAACACTTAAATATTGCCCCGCTGGACATACCAAATTCGGATCCCATCCAAGACCTAACGATCCTTCCAGAACTGCCTCTACTGGAACCATGGGAACAACAGCGTACTCCAAAATCTCACAAGAACAAGAGGAACACCGCTCATTCAACCCCCAGATGACTTCCAATGGGAGATTGAGACTTTTTGTCATCTTCTGTCACTTCCTATTACTTTCTGTCACCCTTTTCTGTTTCTTCTAAGAGTCCTGAGAGCTCTGACCAATAGATCCTCTTCACACTCCTTTTGGCCTAGAATTACCCTCATGACCAATTAAGGTTCTTAAAACACAGACCCTCCGAGTCCCCACCTGGATCCCCATTCATATAGGGGCGTATTTACATGTTAAAATATCCCGCCTACCTATACTCACTGTGCGCGCTGCTGCGCCACCAATGTTATTCTCACTATATGTTGTGCTTTCTTTTTTCTCTGTTTTTGGTTTGTTTTATTTAAAGAGATGTACCCGGCTTCATCTTGAAATGTCCACTAAGTCTTCTGACAGTGTATTAGCGTCTATAACCAAATGCTACCAGAATAATAATGTGCGGTCCTGTGGATGTTTTGACGCCCCAGGATGGTTCTCCTTCGCCCCCTCCCCCCAAATTGAAGCAAGTTGGCAGATATTAGTATAGCCACCTATAATGTCAAAGGCTTTAACGCGCCTTCAAAGAGATGTCAAATTATCTCCCTCCTAAAAAAGGATTAGTTCTGCTCCTGCAGGAGACACATTTTAAATTTAACAGATATCCAGATCTCTCTCGCTCCAATTTTCCATTGTGGTACCATAATGGCTCAAACTCATCGGCCTCCAGAAAAGTCAGCATTGGTTCAGTAAGCTAACCCCTTTCCAATACTGTTCCCACGTCCAAGACCCTGAGGGACGTTACCTACTGGTTAAAAGCTCTATATCCAATCACATGTATACTTTCATTAATGTATACGCACCTAATGTAAATCAGATTCAATGGTTTGGACACCTTCTCCCTATCATTGACTCCTTTAAAGAAGGTATAGTAATTCTGTGAGGGGACTTCAACATTGCACTTGATCAGATTGTTGACTCCTCTTCCCGGAAATCTGCAGTGTCCCGGAAAGCCCTTGATTCCTTTTGCAAAAAACCCCATAACTCCAACCTGATAGACGTATGGAGATCCTTTAATCTTAGTGTAAAAGACTACATCTTCTACTCTCATATCACAGACTGGACTACCTGTTTATCTCTAAAGAACATCTCCAGTCCTGCTCGGGAGCCCGCATTGGCTCTATACACCTCTCTGACCATTCACCAGTCTTGATGTGTCTCAAACCTCCAAACAAATCATCCAGAGTATTTTGGTGGAGACTCAATGAACAACTGATCTCCACGCTTGAACTTAAAACCAAAGTCCAGAATATTTTGGATAATTTTTTTTCTTTGAACTCTCTCCTTGACACCTCCCCCCCCATGTTTTGTGGACTACCCACAAGGTATATATGCGGGGTCAATTTATTAGCCTGGGCTCCCATGTAAAAAAAAAAAAAGAGGATGGCCCGCATAGATTACCTATTATCAGAGATCCAAAAATTTGAATCTTCTCATAAACAATCCCTAACTGTAGAAGACCTCACTAGTCTAAACACATTACGAGCTGAACTGAAAAACCATTTAAATTCCACCTCCGCTAAATACTACCTCAATTCCCAATATAAATACTTTGCCCATGGCGACAAAGCATCGAAGTTCATGATGCATAAAATCAAACAAAGACAATCCCATAATTATATCTGTAAAATCTCAAAAAAAGGGAGGGGGAATAGTCCTTTCCTCTAATGACATCGCAGTGCAATTCCAATCCTATTATAATTCATTATATAATATCCCAAAACCAGCTGAGTCTAAGACCCCCCCCCCCACTCTCGCAATCCATTAATCGATTCCTTCACTCGGTTCAACTTCCCAAGCTGACTGAATTACAAAAAGATACATTAGGCGGCCCATTCACCCTAGATGAACTATCCACGGCCTTTAAGCAGCTCCCCAAAGGAAAGGCCCCGGGTCCGGACTGTCTTCCTACTTTATACTACCAAACATTCAGAAACTCCCTATCCCCCCCATCTCCTAGCTGTCTGTAACAGCTCCCTTCAAGGCACCCCTCTCACATCAGACATGACAAAAGCTCACATTACTATTATTCCAAAAGGAGGGAAGGATCCAACCAATTGCTCCAATTACTGCCCTATATCCCTACTGAACCTAGATCTTAAACTCCTAGCCAAAATGTTGGTCAACCGTCTCTCCCCGTACTTGCCTTCTCTGATTCACTGTGATCAAACTGGATTTGTGGTGGGCAGGGAGGGCAAGGACAACTCTACTAGAGTCATTGATGCTATGTTCCATGCTAAAAAGAACAAATACCCCTTGGTCCTTATCAGCACCGACGCCGAAAAAGCATTCGATCGGGTCAGTTGGGATTTTATTCGATTGGTCGTGATTAACCTGAATTTCCCAGCGGCCTTCATACATGTTCTCTTTTCAATGTATGAAAAAGCCTCGGCGTCGGTGCTGGTGAATGATGCAATCTCACCTTCCTTTCCTATTACTAATGGGACAAGGCAGGGATGCCCGCTCTCACCCCTTATTTTTGTTTTTATCATGGAACCATTACTTCAAACCATTCGCCAAATCAACAGAATAAAAGGGATATGACTGGGCAACAGGGAACACAAAGTAGCGGCCTTTGACGATCATCTTTTAATCCGTACAACTAACCCTTCTGTGTCCCTACAGCCCATATATGACATTCTCGACCGTTATAGCCCCTTATCAAATTTTAAAATAAACATGAAAAGGGCGCTTGTGTTAGACACAGGCCTCTCGTCTACTCTTAAATCTAAACTATGATCACAATCCCCTTTTGATTGGGACATCCCCCTACATAACGTATTCAGGTATTAAAATCCGTTCCGACCCACACTCACTATTTCACTTAAATTTTACCCCCTTGCTCCACTCTATTCAAGAACAATTAAACACCATACTCCTCCCAATGCTGTCCTGGATTGGTCGCAAAACCTTATGGCCTCATTGGCCATCCCTAGATTAAATTACCTTATGCAAGCACTACCTATCCCTATCCCCTCATCCTTTTTCCTGTCTCTCAAAAAACGTATCCGCTCCTTTATTTGTAACAAATCTAAAGCCCGTATAGCTCTCTCAACCCTCAAACGCCCTAGATCACTTGGTGGAATGGGCCTTCCTGACCCTTCCCTTTATCACAGAGCTATATTAATGTCTAGGGTCATTGATTGGTTCAGGAAAACATCTCATAAAACATGGGTGGGGATGGAGGCCTCTTCCGTCCAATCCTATTTTAGGTCTCTACTGGTTGGTCCTCAGACTATCCCCTCACTCCTGAAACTTGCTAACCCGCCTATCACAGCTACAATAACAGCCTGTAAACAAACTCGGGACTCGGCATGGGGTATTCCACTCCCCTCCCCTCTAATACAAATCAGAGATGTGATTGACCTGGCTCCGACCGCACTTAAACAGAGCCTCCCCCCACAAGTACGGTACTCAACTACTCCTGTGCTTTCCTTGTTTACTGAGGAAGGTAGAATTAGTGATATGGAATCAATCCAATCATTACTACTAGGTTCTACATCCTTCCTTTCTCTAACCTCCTTTCTACACTCTTACCTCACTAAGCACGTCCCCTACCACGCCTTACTTAGACCACTTACCTGGTTGAAAAGCCGAATTGACTCAAAGAATCCTCCGCGCAAACCTATATCTCAACTGTATAAATGGCTTATATCTCCCCCCCCCCCCCATCTTGCCTAAGCCTGCCTTTATCGGTCATTGGGAAAGGGACCTTAACCTAATTCTCCTCAACAGATTTGACAAATCTTTTTCTGACTCCCCACACCTTATCTAGGTGTGTGAGAATTCAGGAAGACTGGTATAAACTTCTCACCAGGTGGTATAGGACACCTGATATTACAAGTAGATATGATGTGACTAAATCGGATTTATGCTGGAGGTGTGGACAGGAGAAGGGCACATTTTACCACATATGGTAGTCTTGTCCTTCTATCTAAAAATGGTGGAAGGAGATCTTCACCATCAGTAATTCAATTTGTCATACCTCATTCCGACCTTCAGGCCAACTCACAGCGGTCAAAGGGGGCTTTCCCTTTCTCCTCAACAGACATGACAGCATGAAAGACCCCATTTGAACAAGGTTGGATGCAGAGCTACTAATTTCCCGTTCCTCATCCTCACTGATGTCATTGACGGTCTGTTCTCCCCCCCCCCCCAGCTACGTACAACACCATGGGTCACAGATAGGTGACAACAACGAGCACCCTGGGGTGCCTGCTGTGGTTGGTCTTCCTCCTCCTCAAAGCTGCCACATTCCTCCTCTGACTCCTCTTCCTCATACTCCTCTTCCAGCGTTGCCGCAGGTCCGGCAAGCGATGATGACAAGGCTGTTTCTGGTGGTGATGGTGACCACAACTCTTCCTCTTCACGCTCATCTACAGCCTGATCCAGCACTCTTCGCAGGGCATGCTCCAGGAAGAAAACAAATGGGATGAGGTCGCTGATGGTGCCTTCGGTGCAACTGACTAGGTTTGTCACCTCCTCAAAAGGACGCCTGACCCTACAGGCATTGCGCATGAGCGTCCTGTAACGTGGCAAAAAAATTCCCAGCTCCGCAGAGGCTGTCTTAGCACCCCGGTCATACAAATACTCGTTGACGGATTTTTCTTGTTGGAGCAAGCGGTCGAACATTAGGAGTGTTGAATTCCAACATGTCGGGCTGTCGCAAATAAAGCCCCTCAATGGCATGTTGTTTCGCCGCTGAATATCGGAAAAGTGTGCCATGGCCGTGTAGGAACGCCTGAAATGGCCACACACCTTCCTGGCCTGCTTGAGAACGTCCTGTAAGCCTGGGTACTTAGACACAATGCATTGTACGATGAGATTCAACACATGTGCCATGCACGGCACATGTGACAACTTGCCCAAATTCAATGCCGACAACAAATTTGTTCCATTGTCACACACCACTTTGCAGTTGGTGCAGGGTCAGCCACTGATCCACCTCTGCGTTCAGGGCGGACAGGAGTGCTGGTCCTGTGTGTCTCTCTGCTTTCAGGCAAGTCAACCCCAAGACAGCGTGTCAGTCGTATCCGGCATGTGGAATAGCCCCTGGGGAGCTGGGGGGATTCAGTTGATGTGCAGCCAGACGCCGCAGCAGAAGAGGACTCAGCCGAGGAGGATATCGAAGAGGATGGAGTAGGAGTAGAGGAGGTGGCAGTAGGTCTGCCTGCAAATCGTGGCGGTGTCACCAACTCCGCTGCGGAGCCACGCATTCCATGCTTGTCAGCCATCAGCAGGTTGACCCAATGCGCAGTGTACTTGATATACCTGCCCTGACCGTGCTTTTCAGACCAGGTATCAGTGGTCAGATGGACCCTTGCCCCAACACTGTATGCCAGAGATGCCATGACTTCCTTTTTAATGACATTGTAGAGGTTTGGGATTGCCTTTTTTGAAAAAAAAATTCGTCCGGGTATCTTCCACTGTAGTGTCCCAATAGCGACAAATTTTTTGAAGGCCTCAGACTCTACCAGCTGGTATGGTAAAAGCTGGCGGGCTAAGAGTTCCGTCAAGCCAGCTGTCAGTCGCCGGGCAAGGGGGTGATTCTGTGACATTGGCTTTTTACGCTCAAACATGTCCTTGACAGACACCTGACTGTGGGCAGATGAGCAGGAACTGCTGAAGGTGAGAGATGGAGTGGCGGTTGGTTGAGAGGGGGCAGGGAGGACAGCAGTGGTTGACGTGGCTGAAGATGCTGGACCAGGAGGAGCATGGTGGCTTTGAGTTTGTGTGCTGCTTGTACTCATGTGTTGATCCCATAGGCGTTTGTGATGTGAGATCATGTGCCTTTGCAAAGCAGTTGTACCGAGGTGGGTGTTGGACTTCCCACGACTCAGTTTCTTTTGGCACAGGCTGCAAATGGCATTGCTGTTATCAGAGGCAGACACACAAAAAAAATGCCACTGCTGAGCTTTGCAATGACGGCATTCTGGTGGTGGCAACAGCATGCGTTGAGTGGCGTGCTGTCTGGCTGACCCCGGGTGCCGATGCATGCTGTCTGACTGTGCCACTAACTCCTTGCGACGACCTCCCCCTGCTTCCAACTCATCTCCTCATTCTCTCTGTCTCCCCTTCTGAACTTTTCCCCTCTTCTTCTCTTCGAGCAAGCACCCACGTGGCATTCGTGGACACATCGTCATCATCAACCGCTTCACTTGTATCTGACACCTCAGCAAAGGAAGCAGCAGCGGGTACATCCTCATCATCATCACACTGTACGTCCATGTGTGTAATCCTGCCTGACTAAGACATATCCCTGTAATCTACATCATCTGGCAATAATGGTTGCGCATCACTAATTGCATCCAACTGATGTGTAAATAACTCCTCTGACGGATCAAGTGAAGCTGCTGTGGTGGTAGTGGTGGTGGCGGCGGCGGGCGGGAGCGTGGTAACTTGAGAGCAGGTGACCTGAGCTGGAGGAGGATGGTGCGTCAAGGTTCTTTGTGGAAGCTGTTGAAGATTGATTGTCCTGTCTAAGCCAGTCAACTATGTCCTCAGAATTTTTCGGGTTTAGGGTACGTGGCCTCTGAACACTAGGCATTATTCCAGGGACAGTGGAAATCACAGCACCACGACGACCCCTGCGGGGTGGTCTGCCTCTGCCTGTCATTTTTTTTTTTTTTAGATAAGTGGTACTACGCGTTCTAGGTACTGTGCCACCCGGTATCAGTGGTGGGCACTGGCAGTGGGCACACTACAGTCTGTGGAAGTGGGCCTGACACACACTGGCAGCAGGCAAGCAACTGAATTTAGACTACTGTCTAAAAATTAAATGCCTTATTTATCAGCAAGCTACTGTGCCACCCTGTATAAATGGTTGGCACTGGCAGTGGGCACACTACAGTCTGTGGAGGGTATGCTGCTGATTGGCTGGAATGTGTCTGCTGACTGTGAGGTACAGAGTCAAAGTTTGCTCAATGATGATGTATAGGGGGCGGACCGAACATCGCATGTGTTCGCCCGCCGCGGCGAACGCGAACAACCTATGTTCGCCGGGAACTGTTCGCCGGTGGATAGTTCGGGCCATCTCTATTGATCGGCTACATCTTTTGTTAATGTTGTTGTTTAATGTTACTATATTACATTTATGTAACACCTTCTTACTGCAATACCATTTCGATGTACTATCCTTGATGTAACTGATTTATACCTACTTGTACCATCTGATGGTTGCTTAATAAAACTTTTTAAGACTTAAAAAAAAAAACAATAATAAATTGAAGTCTGGAGTTTCTTTTTCTTGTTGTCTATTAAATTTACTTGTAGTGTTGTGTAATATTGCATTTTCAGCACAAAATTCTCTGTTAGAGAATTCTCTGTAAATATCTCTATTTAACTCTTTTTCTTGGAGCTGTAGAAGTCATGAATAAGTTGATTCTACAGCCTTTCAGACGTCCTGTAGCATAAGCTAACACCACACGTTTTCTTTTCACAGGAGCTGTCATATGCAGGGCTTTAAGGATTTCATCATGTTTTAAATGGTTATAAGGGATTCATTGGTATAAATCACATTTTCACCCTGTGCCTGAAAGTGGAAAAAGGCCTCTGTCACAAAAGAAGACATAAGTGTAACGTTTGCTATGCTTGGAGCCACAGATGGGTTGGCACAAGCTAAGCTAAATCTAAGAGAAAATCAGTCATCCCCTTGTCCTCCATGTGAACAGTCGGACATGACAACAGAAGTTTTCCTAGGTTGCAGTTCCCAAATTAGATGCCAACTGATACTTAGTGAGGCATGGACGAAGAAAGATTGTACAGTGGATGGTGTGCATCTATTAGGTAGGATTAAAGTGAGATGCAAGCTAAGGGCTGGAGATAGTAGAGATACAGATTACAGACAGGACATCCAAGAGTCAGGTAGGATTATAATCATATGCAAAATAAAAGGTCAGGTCCAAGAATATGATCATAGCAGAGAGTATGCCGTACAGAAGAGGTTAATCCATAAAGCAAGGTCTTGATGGACCTGGTCATAAAACTGTAATAAATATAATGAGAGAGAAAGGCACAATACGCCAATAAATGTCACTGTGACCATGACACAAATAATTCATATATAGTACCTAGTTGAGATGAGCTAATGTCCTAAAGTAAATTTCAGATTCAATTCTGTTAAATTTGAGGGCCATTTGGTCCGCATACATTTGGTTTGAATCAAAAGGGCTTAGATTGCCCTAAAAAAATTGTGTATAACACCCTGATACAGGTCCGTATCCAACATCTTTCAAGTTCTTTAACGCCATGACAGCATTAGTAACATCCAAGTGAGAGTTACATAAATGGCTGTGGATAAATGGATGGTAGGTGGTAATGGCAAACAGCCTGTTTAATAACCCACTGTACTGTTGGATTTATTTTAATATAAAAAAGTCCAAAAATGATCACTCTTAGAGGAAGATGGTTTCTTCTGACTTCTGAACTGTAAAATATAGGCAGAAATTTTGTTTGATTCATGTAGGACGAATCTCAAAAAAGTCAATTGGAACTGAAGTTTTTGGGGAATTTGTACGACATTTGATTAGTTTACAATCAACTTGCTCATCTCTATTGCATGGCACTCTGATTAGGTGGAACGCTGAGCAGCCAATCCTCCTAATTGGCTGGGTGTCAAAGCATTGTGACTAGCCAGGTGGCCAAGCTCCATGACTGGGAGAGCTGCCAATCATTATGCATGCATGCCACCAGACCTCTCCATTGGCATACCACAATTCCACAATCGAGGCATATGACAACAGACGACAATGAATTAGCCTGTTACAAAAAGTACTATAAATGGCAAGTAGTAGGCCAGTGACTCTGTTACAGATTTTTCATTGTGACCCAGGAGTCTGCAATTACACCTCTGCATGTAGTTATTTGACTTATGATTCAGGTAACAAGACATGTATCAAATCTAACAGCATGCATGGTTTCTGCTGTCTCAATGGACATTGTGGGCCTGTACAGTTCAAACCATGCATGGTGCTTGTCCTATCTCAGTAGATAGTGAGGAGCCAGAAGTAGATGCAGGGTGCTCATGGGAAATGTAGATTTCCAGTATGAAGTGATGGTCATGTGCATTGCAGTGTTGACTCCTTTACTCTGTGAAGATAGGTAGCAGAACAGAGGAACCCAAGGAAGAAAACAAACCGTAGTGGAGAAATAACATGTACATTTATTTGGTCATGTTTTTGAACTGTTTTCTAAAATTTCCAAGATACATGGGTTTTGGAAAAATATGGGATAACTGCTATGATTCATACAGAATCTAGATTAACTAGGACAAAAATAAATAAATACAAATGAATGGTTAATTCTATAAAAGTTAAGATATCATTTTCTTAGGCATTTATTGGCCACATAAAAATCATGTTTCTTTCCTTCTTACAACCTAAAACCCAACATGATGCCTGTATTTATACCTGAAAGTTGACTTACTTAAATCTAGGTTATATTTAAATTACAATTATCACAAAACAGTTAAGAAGAAAAACTTTCACACAAAACAAGGCAAAAAAAACATTTTTTTTCTGCTGGCTTCTCTCATATCCATTTACCCTCTTTGTGCAATTCAACCTTGTCTGTATAAATCAATGACTAACATGATCTACTTTTGCATCAGTTTCTTACTCAAGTCTTGTCACTTTTGTTCTCACCTCAATGAAATCTTCTGCACAAGATTTCTATTCTTATAATTTTTCTTCAAAAGAAAAAAAACAAAAAACATTGATCAGCATTTTCAGGCAACAAAAATACCTTTGATTTTGTGCCTTGTTTTGATCCCCTGCGCAATATTTCATGATATAATAACATGGTAAAAACAAAACAGTAAAACAATGTGTCTGCTGTTTCATAGCCTGTGGAAAAAGATCATTAATCAGTTCTTTCCAGAAAGAGTCTTATATTTGTGTGATCATGGTTCTTCCTTTGAGTGACATTCATAACTTTGTCATTTGTGCTTTTAGCTTTTCATATTGTAAATTGTTTGCATCTATTTAAAAGTCTTTAAATAATAAAAAAGAGCCATTAATTAATGTAGGATAAATGCCAAGAATATACATAAATGTATTTGAAACCCCAATGGCATTTGTTCTAAGATATTGACATTATCCTATTCACGGTATTGGCTTATTTAGAATAAATTAGAATGCACAATTTTAATCTAAAAGGATTATAAAGCATGTCTGAGTGCTCCGCGAAAGGTCAAAACTCAGTTAACACTGACTATAAAGTAAACTTATTAGATATCCATATAAAAATTGCTGCCGCATATAAATCCTCTTTCAAACAACTAGCAATTATAGTTTAAATACTTTCATAATTTTATATCTCCAGGGCACACAATAGTAATTTTGAAGTTGAAATTTTATATTCTAAACTATCAGAGGTTACAAAAAAGAGAAAAAGTCTTCTTCAAAGGAACACACTAGCATATTTATGTATGAAAACAAAAAACTGATTTCATGCGGAGAGACTATGACCTTGAATGAGATCCAGCTCTCATACAAGTTTGTATTTTAAGCTAGGACTCAATATTTTGCTTCTGTTTTTCTAAACTAATATTCATTTACTTGAATTTGTTTTATCAATTATATGTACACATTATAATTGTCTATCAATACCAGTTCTCAATTGTAAGGGGGGGGGGGACACACTGGTTGTGTGTAAAAAATTCTGTGTTGCCATTTAAGAGACATTATAATGAAATACTAATTGTATATGTAGAATTAATGTAAGGGTCAGTGCTCCATCAATCCCATAGAAGTAAATACTGTACAGTGGTGGAGAGATGTGCACTTTTGCTCCATTCAGACAGTCTAAGGCTTTTTTCACACGAGCGTCACGTTTGACGTCTGGGTAAGAGGCGGGTGCGTTGCAGGAAAATGCACGATTTTTCCGTGCGAGTGCAAAGCGCTTTAATGCATTTTGCACGCGCGTGTGAAAAATCGGTATGGTTGGTACCCAGACTCGAAGCCGGACTTCATCACTGAAGTCTGGTTTTGGGTTGAGTATTCTGTATATTTTATTATTTTCCCTTATAACATAGTTATAAAGGAAAATAATAGCATTCTCAATAGAGAACGCAAAGTAAAAAGGGCAATAGAGGGTTAAAAATAATAAAAAAAATAACTTACATACTCCATTTGATCGTGTAGCTGCCGTTCTCCTGTCCTGTCTTCAGCTGGGCGGAGGGTGAAGGACCTTCAGTGATGTCACTGGGTCACATGGTCCAATCAGCTGCTTCAATCATGGAAGCTGGTGATTGGACCATGTGACCCAGTAAATTCACTGAAGGTCCTTCACCCCCTTCCCAGCTGAAGACAGAACAGGAGACTGGCAGCTACGTGATCAAATAGAGTAGGTGAGTTTTTTTTATTTTATTATTTTTAACCCTCTATTGCCCTTTTTACTTTGCATTCTCTATTGAGAATGCTATTATTTTCTTTTATAACTATGTTATAAGGGAAAATAATAAAGATCGGGGCCCCATCCCGATCGTCTCCTAGCAACCACGCGGGAAAATTTCACCGCATCCGCACTTGCTTGCGGATGCTTGCGATTTTCCTGCAGCCCCATTCACTTCTATGGGGCCTGTGTTGCGTGAAAAACGCAGTATATAGAACATGCTGCGATTTTCACACAACGCAAAAGTGATGTGGGAAAATCACTGCTCATGTACACAGCCCCATAGAATTGAATGGGTCCGGATTCAGTGCGGGTGCAATGCGTTCACCTCACGCATTGCACCCGAGCGGAAAATCACGCCCGTGTGAAAGGGGCCTAAGGGAGCCTCTAATCTCAAAATTCTTTGGTTAGGTAATAAGTAGGGATGAGCGAAGAAAGCTTTGTATGTAACGCTTTGTTCAAAACTTTGGATTAATACTGTACGGAGATCCGCCTTCGTGCAGTATTAAAATGTATGGGCTCTGATGAGCCGAAGTTAGCACGTGACTTTGTTGAATAAATTCGTTAGATGATTTTTAAAGTGGAAAACCACTTTAAAACTTGAAATCAAACTTGGTTTCGGTTCCGAGGTACCAGTCTGAGTATTCAAATAACTAAATTTGACTGATCGGAGCCCAAACGTTTTAAAATTGTATAGAGAAGGATCTCAAAACAGTACTAATCTGAAGTTTCGAATGAAGCGACTTCGGATGTAACCATCCATCATTTGTGACCACGGCAGCTCCTGGGGTCCTGGGGTCAGAATGGCTCCTCTGCACTAAGTGCAAGTGACCTATTTGGTTACTGTGGTGGCCTCAAGCCTTAGGAAAACATAATGGTAAAACAACAATACACTCCTATGGAGTAGTGATGAGTGGCAGGGGCAATATTTGAATTGGCGATATTTCGCAAATATTTGGGCAAATATTCCCCATAAATTCGCAAATTCGTGATTATTTCCTTGATTGAGAAAATCGGCAATGTAATATGAGTGTATTGTGCGTGCAATACAGGCGTGGGTTACTATTGGTTCATTTTTCAATTTGCTAGTAGATTTCTGAGACTGGAGGAAGTAATTGGCATGGCAGAACATTACAATAGCAAAAGGTTCAAGGAATCCAGCTCCACTTCGGTAAAGGAATATTTATTTTGCTTGCGGTAAAATCACATCCAGTTACAGGAGTCTTGTCTACGCTTTTTGGGCTACCAGAAACAATTCAAGCCCTTTTACACTGTGTTACCCGGGCCTGATACGGGTCTTCCGAGCTCACAGGTGAAGGTGGGGCAGGTGAGAGCTGCTGAACTTTTCTTTTTTACTATATTACAGTAGCTTTATATGCAGATAGAGTGCTCCAATATATTCGCATTATTTTGCACAATACGTGCAACTTCACATTTTAGCAGGTCTGACTACATATTAGTGATTGGTGCACTAAGTATTATTGTGAACTTGTGACATCATAGCACTATGTTTGTAGCATGTATCTATGGACAGCAGAACCTAACACGCACTACCTAACACCCTGCACTGAATCAGCTACACTATGTAACAATCTAACCTACACTGACTATCTCCCACTAACTATCTGTAAAATTATAAATAAATATATATATATATATATATATATATATATATATATATATATATATTATACTAGCTAACTAATGTATTGACACAGCAAAGCACAGAGCACAGCAATGACAATGTTGTCTCTCTCAGAATTGTAAAAATAAAACTGCATAAAATGGCTGCTGGGGAGGTTCTTATATAGTAAAGGGGTAGGCAACTTTCCTATTGGTTGCTAGGGATGTTGCTAAGCTCAGTCAAAGACATTGCAGCCTTCTCATTGGCCCACAAGCAAGAAGCAGGGGGGATTATGGGTTCAGAGTGAAAAAAAAATGTAATATTCGCGAATACGAATATATAGCACTATATTCTAAATCTTTGTGAATTCTCGAAGTGGCGATATTTGAGATTAAAATGTGCAATTTGAATATATTTGATTCAACTAGCTTATATACTGTTTTTTTATCGCTTCACCTCACAAAATTGCATAACAAGTTATCAAAAAGTCACGCACACTCCAAAATGGTATCAATAAAACTACAGATCTCCCTGGAAAAAAAATAAGCCCCACTTAGTTCCATAGATGTAAACGTAAAAAAAGTGTAAGTGGCAGAAAATGGCAATGCAAAGAAAAAATTGTTTTTTCCAAAGTTTTTATTTAAAAGTACACAAACAAGAAAAACTATATGAATGTGGATTGGGGGAAGGGGGTGGTGAGGTAGTTACCCCACAGACCCCTCTGCTACACTGGATCCTGCTAGATTTGAAGTCAGAGATATTGACACTGACTTCAGTGCCCAGCAGCAGGATCACACCGCTCTATCTAACACTCCAGATTTAGCCCAACTCTCCTCTTGCCTGAACTTCATAAGGAATGAGGGGGTGCTCCTACAATTGCAGCAGTGCCTGTTCCCTTTCCTTCACTATAAATTCTTCCCCACTGGCTGATGGTATGGGTGCAATGACATCAACCCTTACCAAACTCAATTATGACTTGTGTATCAGTGTGCCACCAAGCCTGCCTACTGTATTTCAGAGCATTAGATGGGTTACTATATCTATGCTTTGTTGCCAAATTATCTTTAAAAGTTTGAACATGCAAATTACTGCTAAAGAGTTATTTAAGTAGCGCAGCGCTCTTCTTGAGAGTCAAACTTATTCGTTCTGAATTCATTCTGATCCTGAACATGCTGAACATGCCTATTGGCTTGATAGACATCCCATTGGTCAGATTCACTTCACTGCACATGTGCTAGATGAAGCAGACAAGTAATATAGGACATCAATCAGGCCAGAAAAGATGGACTTTAGGACTAGCTAGTACAAGTTTAAAGGAGAGCCCCAAACTACCCTTATGTCACTGCAGTGGTAATTTGCATCTTGCACATGCAGTGCGAAGTTTAACTTCTGTTTTGGATAACTGAGTAGCAAATAATTTATACATGGACCTATTTATGTCCTACATTATAAGGCAGCGGTGACGGTTTAAGAGTATAAAATGTTATGACAGTTTCCCTTAGGGTATGACCACATGGCGCAGTTCCGAAAAAAGTAAGCAGACGTACAGGCTGCAGTGGTCTCTAACTAACCCATTAGGACCACACTGGTTAGTCAGTCTGCATTGTTAGGGGCAGCTCAGTATGGTGGGTGTAGCAGTATGGCCACATTGCAACCACATCACAACTGCTGCTTGTGGTCATAACTAGTGTTGAGTGCGAATATTCTAATTGTGAATTTTTATCGCAAATATCGGCACTTCAAGAATTCGCGAATATTAAGAATATAGTGATATATATTCGTTAAAATGAATATTCGTCTTTCTTTTTTTTTTTCATCTGAACCCATTAACTGCCTGCTTCTTGGCCAATGTGAGAAGGCTGCAATATTGTAGTCTGTAGTGAATTAGAATATTCTATCTTTATTATTTAATTTATTTATTCTTATGCGAAAAATTAACAATGTAATATGCGCTTTAATCGAGTAAGGGCGGGTTATAGGCAACTTTCATATTGGGTTGGCTTGCTAGAATTTGTGAAAATGTAGAATACAGTGTGATATATAATCATAAAAACGAATATTCATGTTTTTGTTTTTTTCATCTGAACCCATTAGAGTAGTAAATGTAATGGGTTCAGATGAAAAAAAAAAACGAATATTCGTTTTTACGAATATATCACTATATTCTACATATTTGCGACTATTTTGAATATAGCGATATATAGTGATCGTTTTATATTTTTTTCATCTGAACCCATTAGTAAATGTAATGGGTTCAAATGAAAAAAAAAAAGACTAATATTCACTTTTAAGAATATATATTACACTATATTCCACATATTTGCGAATTCTAGCAAGCCAATCCAATAGTAAAGTTGCCTATAACCCTCCCTTTCTTCATTATTTAATTTATTTCATCTTATGCGAAAAATTGGCAATATAATATGCGCGTTAATCGAGTAAGGTCGGGTTATAGGCAACTTTCCTAATGGGTTGGCTTGTTAGAATTCGCAAATATGTGGAATATAGTGTGACATACAGTTGTTCAAAATTATTCAACCCCTACTGAAATTGAATGTTTTGGCCAGTTTGACGTTGATTTTGATCATTTCAGTCATCTTATTTACAATTAAATCAAAGAGGCACTTGTAAGTCAGACAAATATAACATAACATTTATAATGAAATAACCACAAATGTCTGTTCTGTGCTCACATCATTATCAGTTTTTTTCAACCCCCAAGTGACATTCAATCTTAGTACTTAGTGCAACATCCTTTTCCAGTTATAACAGCTTTTAAACGTGAAGCATAGCTTGACACAAGTGTCTTGCAGCGATCTACGGGTATCTTTGCCCATTCTTCATGGGCAAAAGCCTCCAGTTCAGTCACATTCTTAGGCTTGCGCGCTGCAACTGCTTTCTTTAAGTCCCACCAGAGGTTCTCAATCGGATTTAAGTCTGGTGACTGCGATGGCCACTTCAAAATGTTCCAGCCTTTAATCTGCAAACATGCTCTAGTGGACTTGGAGGTATGCTTGGGATCATTGTCCTGTTGAAAGGTCCAACGTCTCCCAAGCCTCAGGTTTGTGACGGACTGCATCACATTTTCATCCAATATCTCCTGGTACTAAAGAGAATTCATGGCACCTTGCACACGCTGAAGCTTCCCTGTACCTGTAGAAGCAAAACAGCCCCAAAGCATGATTGACCCCCCGCCATGCTTCACAGTAGGCAAGGTGTTCTTTTCTTCATAGGCCTTGTTCTTCCTCCTCCAAACATAGCGTTGATTCATGGGCCCAAACAGTTCTAATTTTGTTTCATCAGTCCACAGAACACTATCCCAAAACTTTTGTGGTTTGTCCACATGACATTTGGCATACTGCAGTCGACTCTTCTTATTCATTGGAGACAGCAAGGTTGTGCGCCTGGGATTTCTGGCATGGAGGCCTTCATTACGCAGTGTGCGCCTTATTGTCTGAGCTGAAACTTCAGTACCCGCATCTGACAAATCTTTTTTCAGTTCCTCAGCAGTTAAACGGGGACTTTTCTCCACTTTGCACTTCAGGTAGCGCACAGCAGTCGAAGTCAGCATCTTCTTTCTGCCACGACCAGGTAGCGTTTCAACAGTGCCCTTTGACTTGAATTTGCGAATGATGCTTCCTATGGTGTCTCTTGGTATGTTTAACATCTTTGCAATCTTCTTATAGCCATTGCCCTTCCTGTGAAGAGAAATCACCTCTTCTCTTGTCTTCCTGGACCATTCTCTTGACTTCACCATGTTTGTAAACACACCAGTAAATGTCTAGAAGGAGCTGAGTATCACAGTCATTTTACATCTGCCTAATTGGTGCTTATTATGCTTGATTGCTGCTCCTTGACATCCACAGTTGTTTTCAATACCTGATTGAAAACACTTGAATGAACCTCTGTTCTTAATAGTGGTAGTCTTTAAGGGGTTGAATAATTGTGTCAATGAAGAAATCACAAAATAAAACATTTAATACTGTATTACAATTGATGTAATTTTAGTTGTATTTGGTTCTTTAAAAAGTCCTTGTAAGATTTCATTCTGAACACAATTACAAATGTACACTAAATTCCCTAAAACCCTTTACAGCATTGGGGGTTTAATAATTTTGAACACAACTGTATATTCTTAAAAGTGAATATTAGTCTTTTTTTTTTTTTCATCTGAACCCATTACATTTACTAATGGGTTCAGATGAAAAAATAAAAAACGAATATTCGTTTTTAAGAATATATATCACACTATATTCTACATATTCCCAAATTCTAGCAAGCCAACCCAATAGGAAAGTTGCCTATAACCCACTCTTACTTGATTAACATGCATTTTACATTGCCAAATTTTTTCATACAAGAGAATAATCTTGAATACGAATATTCACGAATATGCGCAATTATTCTACCACATATTCACAAAATATCGCAAATTTGAATATTGCCCCTGCCGCTCATCACTAGTCACAACCCAAAAAGTCGAAGTGAAAAAAAATTACATATATAAACGCACAATTTATAACCTGCATACTAAATATTCCTAAATGTAATGGAAGCAAATGATTGCATTCAAGTCAGAAGAGCTGACTTGTCCTCTAATGTTATGTATTCTGATTTATGACTGCGTCTGATCAGTGTTGTATTTTCTAGTCTGCAGGGTGACAATACTCTGCAGGCTGCCTGTATGAATGGTATATGACCTTTATATGGCCACTGTATGGCGTTATTATTGGTTATATTGGTGCTTGTGTAGTGTTCGGGTATACTTGTTCATGACTGACGAGGGATGAGATGTTTCTGTGTTCTATTTTTATTTCCTTTCTTGCGTTGATCACATGGTATGCATATATATGGTAGTACTGTGGTTGTGTGACCAAATCAAGTAAAATTTTGCATTGCACAATGTACGCCATTCTGCCACCAACCCCTAGATTACAATCCTTGATCTGCCCTAAAAGAGATATTAGCAACATTTAGTTTCTGTTGAAAAGCCATTTTCAAAGTGACAACAGAACATTCTGTCACGTAGCTGTCATCTTTAAATAAAATCCATACAAACACAGAAATATGTTTGTATGCATATTTTGCCGTGGCTGCATGCACCTGCATACAGGGACGTGTTGACTGAACCCCCCCCCCCTTGTGTTTCTGCTTAGTATATGTTGGAGGTGTGGCGGCCTTCTTTTCAGTCGTGCACATCGGGCTGGTTTTAATCAGGGCAAGTATAAAATCTGAACTTGCATTCACAGTACCTGCTGGTAGCCATCTGGCTCCAGGGTGAGTATATATAGTGGGCTCGGCATGCATGTTGGTACCTTTATCCCTGGATCTGATGGAGGCTGTTGTGGCACAATAAAGGGTTAATAAGCATGGTTGATCTGAGCATGCATGCTGGGCCCGCACTCCCTGGAGTCTGTGGCTGTTGTGACCCATAACAGGTAGGATTTAGCATTAGGACCACTCATAGAGGCGGCCTTAACGTGGCGAGTGGCTTATTAATTTTTGATCAAAATGTACACCAACGACCTCTGAGCTTCTAGCATAGAGGCAGGGCAGAGTGCTGGTTGCAGAGTGCTGTTGCATTTCTGTGTTTGTATGCATATTTTGCCGTGGCTGCGTGCACCTGCCTACAGCGACATTCTGACTGAACCCCCAACTTGTGTATCTCTTTGAATAAAAACCTTTTATAAATTGTCGAATTTGTTACTGTATGAACATGCTGCCAGAGTATAGGTTCGGGGAGCTTTATTTAACCTCTTTAGGACCGCCGCACGCAGATACGCGTGATCTTGGCAGTCCTTCTGTTCCTCGTCGACGCGCGGGCACGTCATCACGTGAGAGGCAAGATGACGCGATCTGTGCGCCTGAACAGGCGCACAGACTATCGAGACCGGCACAGGAGAAGTTCGTCACCAGCCTGCCAGCCAATGATCGTCTCTGGCAGGCTGGTGGTTTTAAAAAACGAATCAAGAGACATGTAATGCATTATATTTATAAATATAATGCATTAAATGGCTTCTGTGCACTCTCCTGGGTCCTTTCCGTCGGTTGGACCCAGGAGAGAGCACATCTGTACAGTGAGAACACCAAGCACCACACTTCCAGGCCTTGATCACCCCCCATCACCCCAATTAACCCCTTGATCACCCCTCTGTCATCTGTCAATCATCTAGTAAAGGGAAAAAAGTGATCAGTGTAAACTGTCACTTTTTTTTTTTTTTTTTTCACCAGGATTGACTTTTAGGTTTAGATTAGTTTAGGCCCCCTTTGGTAGGTAGTTAGCGTTAGCGCCCAGCCCACCGCACTGCAGTCACTTATTCGCTGATTAGCATAGAGCTAATCAGCATTTGTACTTTTATAGTATCTGTAAGTGATCAGAACTGATCACGGTCAGATCTATAATGATATTAGTGTCACTTTAGTTCGCCCCCACCCCCACCCAAAACGCAGTGTTTGACTGATCAGGCCTGTGCATTCACCGCCGCCCGCCGCGCCGCAGTGACCAAAAAATTTTTTTTTTGTAATCACTGCACAATCACTTCACAAGGATTCTGACCCAGTCGGATGAGGAATGGGAACCCTCATCTGACGAATCTAGCGGGTCAGAATATGAACCTGTAGAAAGCAGTGGCAGTCTGACCCAAAGTTCGGACGAGGAGGTTGAGGTCCCTGATACCACCAGGAGTGCCCAGCCCCGTGTCGCTAGACCACAGGTAGCGCAGGATCAGTTCCAAGGGCAGCAGAGTGGGGCTGGCATTGCCGGATTACGTGATGAGGCATACACCAGCAGCGCAGCCCATCCTGGACCTTCTACCAGCACTGTCGTACAACATGGTGAAGTGGAGAGCACCAGAAGGGCAGTTTAAACTGGTACGGTGGCACGTGCAGTAATTCCCCCATCGCAGCCACCAAGCAGACAGGCCCGTAGTGCCCCTAGAATCCCTGAAGTGCTGGCAAACCCTGATTTGGCAGCCCCCATCTTCAGCCGCACCATTAGTTCCCCCTTTCACTGCCCAGTCAGGAGTTTGGGTAGAGACAGCTCAGATCGGATCGGCACTGGGGTTTTTTGAGCTGTTCTTCACTGCGGAGCTCTATGACTTCGTCATGGCAGAAACAAATCGGTATGCCACTCAATTTATAACGGCCAACCCGGAAAGCTTCTATGCCCAGCCTTTCCGGTGGAAACCACTCCAAGTTTCCGAATGTAAAACTTTTCTGGGCCTTCTCCTCAACATGCGCCCGACAAAAAAAACATAAATTGCTGTCATATTGGTCCACGAACCCAATTCATCACATGCCCATGTACTCTGCTGGCATGTCAGGACACGATTTGAGACCATCCTGCGTTTCCTGCACTTTAGCGACAACAGCACCTCCCGTCCCAGAGGCCACCCAGCTTTTGACCGGCTCCACAAAATTCGGCCCCTCATAGACCACTTCAACCTGAAATTTGCAGATTTGTATACCCCCGCACAAAACATCTGCGTAGACAAGTCCCTGATACATTTTACCGGGTGCCTTGGCTTCAAACAGTACATCCCAAGCAAGCGTGCCCTGTATGGGGTCAAATTGTATAAGGTCTGTGAAAGGGCCACAAGCTATACACACAAATTTCGGATCTCTGAGGGAAAAGATCAGACTCTGGAGCCGGTCGGTTGCCCTGACTACCTGGGGAGCAGTGGGAAGATAGTCTGGGACTTGGTGTCACCCTTATTCGGCAAGGGGTACCATCTTTATGTAGACAATTTCTACACAATTGTGGCCCTCTTCAGGCTTTTGTTCTTAGTACAGATTGGCTGCTGTGGCACAGTGCGACCTAGTCACCGGGGCTTCTCCCAACGGCTCGTTACCACCCGTCTTGCAAGGGGGGAGAGGGCTGCCTTGTGTAACGAAGAACTGCTCGCGGTGAAATGGAGAGACAAGCGTGACGTTTACATGCTCTCCTCCATTCACGCAGACATGACAATACAAATTGAATGGGCAACCAGTGTCGTTGAAAAGCCCCTCTGAGTCCACGACTATAACCTACCTCCACATGGGAGGGGTGGACTTCAATGACCAGATGTTGGCCCAGTATTTTATTTCCCGCCGCACCAGATGCTGGTATAAGAAGGTGTCTGCATATTTATTTCAATTGGCTATGTATAATAGTTTTGTTCTCTACAGTAAGGTTGGGAGAACAGGATCCTTCCTCAAATTTCAGGAACACATCATCGAGAACCTCCTGTATCCAGGAGGTTCCGTGGCCCCAACGACCAGTGTAGTGAGCCGTCTACACAAGCGACATTTCCTCAATGTCATTGCTGGCACCTCAACCCAACCGCCACCCCGATAAAGATGTCGTGTCTGTAGCAGGAGTGGAATAAGGCGTGACACCCGTTATTTCTGTTCTGACTGTCCTCACCAACCTGCCCTATGCCTAAGGGAGTGTTTACGGAAGTACCACACTCAGGTACACTTAGGGACGTAGGGACAGCACAACACAGGTAGTTTTTACAATCAGGCTCTAGGGTCTCTCAGTATACTAGGTTTTGAGAGACCCTAACACATAGGGGTGCTGGTGTGCTACAGCAAAAATGTGAAACTGTAAAAACGTCTCCTTTCACTTGGGATAAAGTGCATAATGTACTTCGCACCATCTCTGTGTGATTTACACTTTACACATTGTCCTATGGGAGAGGAGAGGTTTCTGCGAGGAAAATAGAGTGAAAAGAAAAAAAATAAAATTAAACAGGTAGCAAGAAAAAGAAATTTTGAGCTAGTTCAGCTTTTAAAAGTTTTGATGTTCAGGTTTTATAAAAAACGTTCTATGTTCAGGTTTTATAAAGTTTTTATATGCGGCGCTGCAAGACGAGATTTCTCCTCTGCAGTGCAGGTACGTTTGCCTAGGCATATGAGCTGATGAGAGGTGTTGGAGTTCATATGCTTTGGCAAACACTTTGTATCAAAAATCTGGCAAAGATGTCTTCCTCCACAATGATCGATTGATCGATGTGAATGGAGAAATCACGTTTGCCAGGACATAGGAGCTGAAGTGGGTATGGATGTTTGAGCGGAGCCCCTATGTCCTGGCAATCGCCAGGCCCCTCTTTTTTTTCTTGCATATTTTTTGGCAGAGATTTTTTCATCCACATCGATCGATGCGAATGAGGGAATCTGTGCCGTTCATTTTTTCTTTCAGCCCAGAGGCTAAACGGAAAAAAAAAATCTCATTACCCGTATGCTCAATATAAGGAGAATAGCAGAAACTCCTAATGCTGGCCATACAGATGCCAGAGCAGTACAAAATGCCAGAGCAGTACAAAAACCTCACATGTGACCCCATTTTGGATTGAATACACCCCAAGGTATTCGCTGAGTCCATGAAAGATTGAACTTTTTGTCACAAGTTTGCGGAAAGGGAGACTTTGTGAGAAAAAAAAAATAATCAAATTCCGCTAACTTGTGCCAAAAAAAAAAATCTTCTATGAACTCGCCTGGCCCCTCACAGAATACATTGGGGTGTCTTCCTTCTAAAATGGGGTCACATTTGGGGTATTTTTACTGCCCTGGCATTTTAGGGGCCCTAAAGCGTGAAAAGAAAAATGCGTAAAAATGCCATCCTAAAGGGTACTCATTGGAATTAGGGCCCCTTTGCGCATCTTGGCTGCAAAAAAGTGGCACACATGTGGTATCGCCGTACTCAGAGGAAGTATTGCAATGTGTTTTGGGGTGTATTTTCACATACACCCACGCTGGGTGTGAAAAATATCTCTGTAAATTGACAACTTTGTATAAAAAAATGGAAAAAGTTGTCATTTACAGAGATATTTTTCACACACAGTATTGGTATATGTAAAAATACACTGCAAAACACATTGCCCTACTTATCCTGAGTACGGTGATACCACATGTGTGCCACTTTTTTGCAGCCAAGATGAGCAAAGGGGCCCTAAATCCAATGAGTACCTTTAGGATTTCACAGGACATTTTTACGCATTTGGATTCCAAACTCCTTACGCTTTAGGGGCCCATAAAATGCCAGGGCAGTAAAAATACCACACAAGTGACCCCATTTTAGAAAGCAGACACCCCAAGGTATTCTGTGAGGGGTATGGTGAGTTCATGTAAAATTATATTTTTTGTCACAAGTTAGTGGAATATGAGACTTTGTAAAAGAAAATTAAAAATTCCATTTCCGCTAACTTGTGACAAAAAATAAAAACTTCCATGAACTCACTATGCCCATCAGCAAATACCTTAAGCTTAGGGTGTCTACTTTCCGAAATGGGGTCACTTGTGTGGTATTTATACTGCCCTGGCATTTTAGGGGCCCCTAAAGTGTGAGAAGGAGTTTGGAATCTAAATGCGTAAAAATGCCCTGTGAAATCCTAAAGGTACTCATTGGATTTAGGGCCCCTTTGCGCATCTTGGCTGCAAAAAAATGTCACTCATGTGGTATCGCCGTACTCAGGAGAAGTAGGGCAATGTGTTTTGCGGTGTATTTTTACATATACCCATGCTGGGTGAGAGAAATATCTCTGTAAATTGACAACTTTGTATAAAAAATTGAAAAAGTTGTCATTTACAGAGATATTTTTCACACCCAGCATGGGTATATGTAACAATACACCCCCAAACACATTGCCCTACTTCCCTACGCTCCTACAACACCAGCGAGAGAGTCCCTAGAGGCTTACGAATATTCAAAGAAATGCGCCAATATGAAGAAGACAAAGAGTTTACCAACCAATTGAACGACCTACTCATGCAATTCTCTATACAGATATTACAACTGGTCCTAAAAAGGGACGAACAGGAGTATGTGACAGTGAGCAAGGAGCTTAAGAAAGCAAAGGCTGAGTTATCCGCAAGACTCACTGAACGCCAGTACTCCACGTTTGATAAGAGACTAAACAAAAAAACTGGTTATCGTGCAATCTGAAATAAAAGAAAGGAAGAAAGATAAATTTCTGCGCGATAAATGCGATTATGACAATGGGAAAGTTTTTGATTGGGGCAAGAGGAGGCAACAACCAAAAAAGAGACACCCACTAAGAAGAAACAAATTAGATTTCTGGACCACAGATGGCGATTCCAGTATGTCTGATGAGACCGGGAACAAGCAGGAAACCAAACAACCTAGTACCCCTTTAGGAGTAAAACAAGGAGAGGACGACAAAGGAGAAAGAAGGCCCACGCGACAATCAATTTGCAGCAAGAAACAGGTCACATGGCAGTAACATGTGCCATACCAGACATTGGGCCAGAGAATAACCTGGTGATTAATTTGACGCCGCATGAACTACCTGCACCTTGCATCAGTGCCCTCAACAAAGGACTAGGCTTCTGCTTGACAGAACACTTTGACCCAGTCGCTTTTGAAGTCGATTTATTTAAAGCAATTCATAAACTATTGCTACATAAACACCATAGCACAGCCCCTCCGAAACAAGAGACTAAATTACAAGGAGAGGTTCCTGTCACCACGGTGCCCCTTGGGTTCAACACATCCGAAGAATACAGTGAAATATAAATAGCTTGTCTTGAATTCCTGGCCTGTAGTCTCCGGCCAGGCATTCGCCCTGCACCTTGTGCCACGGAGTTCCGTAGAGGTGTCAGGTCTACTTTTTGTCCCCCCTTGTATGCTGGGAGTAACCTTGATCTCTTTTATTGGCAAGTACTTAAAGATGTCAAAGCCCTTGCCTACCCCGTCCCGCAGTATAATTTATCTTGCGACAAGTATGCAGCAATAGATTGGCTTGCTAAAAGGGATGACATCATAGTGAAACCAGCAGACAAGGGGGGCAACATAGTACTCCTTACCCGGGAGTACTATGTGACTGAAGCACGCAGGCAGCTTGAGGATGGAAGCGTCTATCAATGATTGAAAGGGGACCCTACCCCAGAAATAAGCTTAGGACTTGTTGACATGCTGCGCAGATTTGTGAAAAAATGAGTTTTACCCCGCAGTGTCCTGGATCGACTGGTATCACCGTTCCCCAAATGCCCCAACTGGTACTTTGTGCCAAAAGTGCACAAATCTGTCAGGTGCCCCCCTGTGCAGGCAGTCAAGCAGGTACCTTTTAACGCTGGTAGACGGGAACCTTTTTTGTCTTTTGTGGAGGAAGCCCTTAAGTTTGTCCATGGGAACAATGTATTCACATTTGGGGACCGGTGGTACAGGCAGATCCTCGGCACCGATGGGGACCCCGGTGTCTTGCACGTTCGCAAACATATATTTAGCAGTCCTTGAGGACCGATTTTCTCAGTCCAACAGGTTCACGCAGCATGTCAAACTGTATCTTTGATATGTGGACAATGTTTTCATCGTTTGGCGGGGGTCGCGTACTGCTTGTGAGGAGTTTGTCAAACATCTAAACACAAATGATATGAATATGGTATTTACCTTGAATTTTGGAGGCAACAGTCTTGAGTTCCTGGACGTGCACTTAGAGACGCATGGCGACAAGCTCCTCACCAGCACTTATCGCAAACCCACCGCTACCAATTCATTATTACACTACGGAAGCTACCACCCCCAAGCTGTCAAGCACGCAGTTCCGTATGGTCAGTTTGTGCGCTTAAGATGCATTAATAATACGGAGGCCGGTTACGAGAGCCAGGCCAATGAACTCAGGAACAGGTTATTAGCAAGGGGTTATCCTCTGACTGTTGTGGATAAAGCCAAGGAAAGGGCTGCACAATGCATGCAACAGGACTTGCTACACAGTAAAACCAGACGACAAACATAAAAATTGCGGCAGATTTGCATTTGCGTTCAAGTATAGTCCCATGTCAGATATAGTGAAACAGACAATATTACGAAATTGGGATATGCTAAGAAATGATGATGGTCTAAAAGAATATGCGTCCAACAGGCCCATTGTAACTTTCAGACGCTGCAGAACTATAAAGGATAAACTAGTGAGGAGTAGGTTTGAAGAAGGCCGACCCTTCAGTTGGCTAACTGGCAATAAGTTGACAGGGAACCACAGATGTGGACACTGTTCATACTGTGCGCAAATCATACAGGGCAGGAACCTAGAGTTTGGTGGTCTGCACCACAGGGTGAAGCAGTTTATCAACTGCCACACAAATTATGTAGTTTACATCGTAACCTATGGGTGTGGATCTTACTACATAGGGAAAACAATCCGCCCGTTGTTCGAGAGGTTTCCTGAGCATATGAATTGTATAAGGACAGGAAAAGGCTGTCCCAGGCTAATAAACCACATTAACGAATGGCATGGCGGACATTCCTCCTGCCTAAGATTTGTGGGTTTAGAGCATGTATGTACCTCAGACTCTGGAGGTGATAGACGTTGGGAACTTCTGCAGAAAGAAGCCGCCTGGATCATACAGGCGGAAGCTTTGGGTCCACTCGGCCTAAATGATCGCAATGAAATGAGCGCACTGATTTGATGCGCTATATGTGTATCTCGATGTTTTTAACCGTTATTTGTCACTTGTCATATTTGTAATGCACCAAGTACTTACCTCTTGCACTCAGTGGAACGCCCGAAGCGCATGTTTGGCTTTATTTTGGGGGCGTGGTAGCAGCGGGTCTCAGGTGCAGCTTTGCTGTGTGCTAGCAACGCGCGCCGATCCCGCTTTCCCCCTGCCTCTTGTTGCCTAGCAATCGGACACTCCCTGCATGTATAAGAGAGTAGTCGCCCTCTGGTGATGTCATGGGCCAGATGAAGCGCTAACCGGCGCGAAACGGCCGTCACCTTCGTTGCATGCTAGTGAGCAGTTGTCCTCCCCAGCCCAGGCTTGTTTCATGTGAGTGATCCAATAAAGCATCAAGCCTTTTTTCAAGTCATGGTGAGTGCTGCCTTCTATACTTTTTTCATCTATTTGGAATATATCAATGCATACCTTTTTGTTTGCTGAGCACCACCGTCATTGACTCTGATTGACTAGCTGTCCCAGTCGCCGCCTATTTCTTATGCCAAGTATTATACAGAGTGGAGCAGTGCCACCCTCACCATCTTGTGAATACTGCATCACATTGCCCTACTTCTCCCGAGTACGGCGATACCACATGTGTGCCACTTTTTGCAGCCAAGATGCGCAAAGGGGCCCTAAATCCAATGAGTACCTTTAGGCCCCTTTCACACGGGCGAGTTTTCCGCGCGGGTGCAATGCGTGAGGAGGACGCATTGCACCCGCACTGAATCTGGACCCATTCATTTCTATGGGGCTGTGCACATGAGTGGTGATTTTCACGCATCACTTCTGCATTGCGTGAAAATCGCAGCATGCTCTATATTGTGAGTTTTTCACGCAACGCAGGCCCCATAGAAGTGAATGGGGCTGCGGGAAAATCGCAAGCATCCGCAAGCAAGTGCGGATGCGTTGCGATTTTCCCGCATGGTTGCTTAGCAACGGGACCCGATCTCTATTATTTCCCCTTATAACATGGTTATAAGGGGAAATAATAACATTCTTAATAAAGAATGCATTGTAAAATGAAGTGGAAGGGGTTAAAAATAATAAAAGTTAACTTACCTTAGCCACTTGATCGCATAGTTGCGATCTCTCCTCTCTTTCGCTGCATCAGCTAAGATCTACAGGACCAGTGATGACGTTACATCACATGGTCCAATCACATGGTCCATCTTACCATGGTGATGGACCATGTGATTGGACCATGTGATGTGACGTCATCACAGGTCCTTTAGATCTTAGCTGATGCAGGGAAAGAGAGGAGAGATCGCAACTACGCGATCAAGTGGCTAAGGTAAGTTAACTTTTATTATTTTTAACCCCTTCCACTTCATTTTACAATGCATTCTTTATTAAGAATGCTATTATTTCCCCTTATAACCATTTTATAAGGGGAAATAATCAATTCTACAGAAGACCCGAAACCGGACTTCAGTGATGAAGTTCGGGTTGGGTACCAAACATGGCGTTTTTTCTCACGCGCGTGCAAAACGCGTTACAAACGTTTGCACCCACGCGGGAAAAACGTGCATATTCCCGCAACGCACCCGCCTCTTATCCGGGCGTCAAACATGACACCCGTGTGAAAGAGGCCTTAGGATTTCACAGGACATTTTTACGCATTTGGATTCCAAACCACTTCTCACGTTTAGGGGCCCCTAAAATGCCAGGGCAGTAAAAATACCACATAAGTGACCCCATTTTAGAAAGTAGACACCCCAAGGTGTTCCATGAGGGGTATGGTGAGTTCATGTAAAATTTTATTTTTTGTCACAAGTTAGTGGAATATAAGACTTTGTGAAAAAAAAATAAAAAAATTCCATTTCCGCTAACTTGTGACAAAAAATAAAAACTCATGGTCATTTGTGGGGTTTTTCTACTGTCTGGGCATTGTAGTACGTCAGGAAACAGGACAGGTGCTCAGAAAGTCAAAGTGCGGAAATTTACTTTTTTGCACCATAGTTTGTAAACGCTATAACTTTTACCCAAACCAATAAATATACACTTATTGCATTTTTTTTATCAAAGACATGTAGAACAATACATTTATAGAAAAATTTATAGAGAAATGTAGTTTTATTTGACAAATTTTCCAACAGAATATGAAAAATTAATTTTTTTGCAAAAATTTCATCAAAAAAGTAAAATATCAAAAAAAGTTAATATGTCAGCAAGAATGAAATAGCACCAAATGAAAGCTCTATTAGTGAGAAGAAAAGGAGGTAAAATTCATTTGGGTGGTAAGTTGTATGGCTGAGCAATAAACGGTGAAAGTAGTGTGTGCAGAATTGTAAAAAGTGGCCTGGTCATTAAGGGTGTTTAAGCTAGGGGGGCTGAGGTGGTTAAATAATTACGTGTTTGGACTGGCCCATCTGTTGTTATTATTTGTATCTATGGGTGAGGTAGGGTGCTATTTATAATTTTAATTTTGCACCTAATATTCATCTTATAATATGAGGGATAGTAATCTCCCTCTCATTTTACCTCCCCATCCCCCGTCCGCTAAGCTGATATCAAGTGACAATAATATATGGCAAAATACTATTTTTCAATAGTCAGATAATCTTCTTGTAGTAACACTGCATAGTGGCTGCTCAACTGTACAATTATTTATATGCCCAATAGGTTTTCTGTCCTTTTTTCTCTATTATCAGTAATAGCTGCGATTTACTACCTGTATTTGTGTTCCACCACCGACTTCTGGTCATGTGACTTCCGGTTTTCGGCGTGCGGGTATTTAGAGCAACACTGATTGCATGGTGACATGGACAGAGACCAGACTTTCCATCAAGATGGCCACCACTGCACCACCACTGCTCCTGTGCTGACCCAGACTGATCCCATATCGTACCCTCTCCAGGCTTGGCATCTCATCTAGGATTTGGGGAAGTATAATCATTTTCTTCCCTTTCTGTTATAGCGATTGTTATGTTTATTGCCCTATCCTGCTGTTATTTCAATTTTATTTAAAACCATACTTTGATTATCAGTAATTACATGGTGTGTGGTAGATTTTTAAAAGGGACATTTGGTATGTCATGCAGATGCATTATATTTAGTCCCAAATATGTGGGCATTGTCTTTCTTTATGGCCATGAGATTTATCATTATTATTTGGGTATTACTACAAGAATGTAATCTGATTTGCACACATATTATTGCCTCTCTTCCTGTATTGTTTGTTTTTTGGAGTTTTTTCCTTCTATGCGGTCCCCTGATAAACTGACCCCAGAGAATGGTTCGAGAAATGCGTCGGGACAAAGTTGGCTTTCCTGGGACATATGAAATGTTCTTTTTTTTTCTTTTCCACTGGTGATCAAAATCTGGACACCACTAGTTTATTTGGGAGCATATAAGTATTATGTGTGATTATTTTTGTTGTAACTTTATTATTTTCTGATACATGCATTGACTTATGACATTATTATTGGACTGTAGTCATATTAGGTCACTTCTTGGGTGGCGGTATCTATCCCTTGTCAGGGACATATAGGGCCTATCAGGAGTTTACTGACACGAGATCACCCGTATCTGGGCGGCCATTCCGTTATGCTAGGAAGGGCCTATAGCTTGATAGGGAAAGTGTGAGGGTGAGTCAATTTTCCTTTCCTTTTCCTGCCCCAGCCTCATTGTTAATTGCTTTTTAAGGGCAGAAGTTGGGTGATTTTTAATGATCATCAGTTAAGGTTATGTTTTACACCGGTGAAGGTACTCTGTGATTACATTATAAATAAGTTAAACTAGTGACTACCTGACATCTGATGTCTATATCGACCAGAACTGTGTACACTCCCTACATAAAAATGTGTTTCTCAAAATTTCTTATGTATAAAAACTAAATCTGTCACCAGAGATTTTTCTATCTAACTGTTTGCCTAAACATATAGCTGTGGTTCACCTGATTAAACCTGTGTTTTTCTTTTGTTGATCCAAAGCTCCACTTTTTCTTAATACACAAATTAGGCCTTTGGTGCAACAAGTGCATCACCATTGCTCTTTTTTCACCCAAGCTCCGCTGATTTCAGTGGTCATCCCCTCCCTTGCTGCTTTGCCACTGCCTGTCCCTGTCAATCAAACAGTGCGAGAGGGGCTGGCTGCAGAAAGGAGCGAAGCTTGGGTGGATGCCCTTGTTGCACCTATAGCGTAATTTACATATAAAGACAAAGTATTATAACTAGGGAATGGGGCCTCAGATCAAAACAAAAAAAAAACGGTGTTTTAATCAGGTGACTCGCCACTATGTGTCTATGTATACAGTTTGTAAGGAGGTTGCTGGTGACAGATTTTCTTTGACTAAAACCCCAAACTTGCCAGCTTATATTTTAACATTTCCAATTGCAAAATCAATTTGTAGAATATTTTATATTTAACAGAAACATAATTTAACCAGGGAAAAGGGAAAGCTTGATCAGAATTTTTACAATTGACATAAACTATCAGTTTTCCAAAGTTTCCCATGCATGTCACTCCTGTTTTTTTTATTGTTATTGTGTGTTGTAACTCAGGGTGCGTTCAAGAGAACTTTGGAAATGGATGACACTTGGAATTTCTGCACATCGGGCATGACAGAAATGGTAAAATATTGTGCTCAGCCAAAAGTCACAATTCATATCGAATTTCTGGAGTGACTTTTGTACTTTATATGGAAGTACAAAACAAGTTGAAGCTATGGGTGAATGTAGTGTGGTGGGTGAACCTGCTTTGCACTAGCTGTTTTTGTACTGCTTTACTCATTTTAATGTATGGGTTAATCTGTCTTTATGTTACCTTACCGCCTTAAATGGTTAAATGGTATGGCAGTCGTGTAGGGTTTTTTTTGTAGCCTTTTTTTAGGATGTAAAATTGTCAGAAAAATGCATGCTTTTAATGTTAGAAAATAACAAAAAATTAAAACAAAAATTAAAACAAAAACAGAATGTTGTTACTCATGGCATTGATTGTATGATGGATGCCCTCATGGTGCTTCAATTTTTAAAGATTATAGACACCTTTGGAGCCATTTTTTATTATTATATACTGTATGTATTTTGGGTTAAACAGTATTATAATATGTTTTTTTGTTACGGCAAAATCAGTTTAGAAGATTGTTCAAAAGAGGTTGGGGATGCAAAATGAGCCATCAGGTGACCATTTTGATGGATTTATTATATAATAGTTTTTTGTAGCTGGCTGTATAGTCTAAAACAGAAGCTGCAGAAGCCAAAGTGTGCAAAATGCAAGAGAAGGAAAAACTATTGCAAACATGTTGTTTAGCCCAAAATACATGTATAACAATAATATTAACCTATAATTACACAGGATAACATATATACTTTGCCTACTGTTTTTTTGTGCGTTATTAATATTTTTCTTATAAGCCAGTTTCTACCAAAAAGATGACTGAATGTGACTGAAAGTAGCGCACATTGCAAAATACTTCCGTATTTGTGCTGTAAGCTTTACAAAAAGCGCATATGGCTTAAGGTTCAAACATTTTTTCATTTTAGATTCACAGTTATCAGGGGTAACAATAAAATACATAAACAATGAATTATCAAAGCAAGGGAAATGGGAAGATGACACACAAGCTGCTTGGCTGGGACCAGAATATTAAATAAAGTTGGGATGTTTGGCTTGTTCCGTTGTCTTCTCTGCCAGCACTGATATAATTCACCTTTTTGGCTTCCACTCTTTATGGCAATATGGATTTTTAAATTTTAGTTACCCCTATTAAAAATTAAGCTGTAATTAAAACTATAAAAATACATTGTCTGAAATTGGTTGCTGGATTTCAAGGCTCATAATTTCAGGCTTTGGCCAGAGACCAAATCAATCCCAGATGACCAATTTTATTATAATCCAGTAAAAAGGTAGTAATAAAAGAGTTTCTGGTATACCAAGCTATCATTGCTTCTCCTCTATCAGCCGTGCTTAGTAAATATCTCTGCAATGTATACTGATGGCGACTAAAAAAAGTGTCACAAGTTTCACAACTTATTTATGTAAGAAATGTAGTTCTTCTTGTCAAATGAAATGCAAAGTAGAAAGAAACCTAATATAAGATTATGACTACTTGGGAATAACTATTCAGATTTATTATTATAGTAGTATGCAGTACTGGTAAATGTCTGATCGCAGTGTTTTAGTCACAGTTATATATCTGGACAGTAATTCCATATGCATACCTCAGATAAAAGGCTCCAACTTTTTTCATGTAGACAGTTTCACATTTTCTTATAAATCTTATCTAGCACCCATCTTGTTAAAATCCATAGTTTATTTAAGCATGATTACAAACATGTTAGGAAGTTCCAACAGATCCTTATGCGTTTTAGCTTGTACGGTCTTTCCTTACTTGTAGCCATGACTAAAAACAGATTGTACTGTTGGAAATGTGTAAGCATCTGTTGGAACTTCTTGACATGGGTGCAGTTTCAAGATGGGTGCTAAAGAAGATTTATATGAAAATGTGAAACTGTCTACCTGAATCCCGATGCCAATAAAAGCTTCCTGTCTTGCATAGTTTTGGAGCCCGGAGAAATGTGCTAATTGGACTTACTGGTGAGCTTGATGTTTATTTTTTCTTTTACTCTTTCGTCTTTCCTTCAGATGAACGACCTATTCATTTTTGGACCTCAGCCTTGCCTGCTTTTTAGACGTAATTAGAGATGACAGAATCGAATCCCATGAAGTGGTATTCGATCTGAATTTCAGGAAAAAAATCCAATTCCCTTCAAAGCCGAATTTCCTCATGCTTCATGTCAGCGAATCGATTTAACCTGAAATAGTGTAAAAAACTAAAAAATTCAAACTAACAATTAACTATAAATTCAAACAAACTTAGCGCCTCCATTTGCTTGCGACGGGCCGCCAGCCTCCACCTTGATTGAAGATCTCAGCCGAAATCCCGTGCGTGGTAACGTATGCCATGCGAGATTTCACCACAGATCTTCAAGCAAGATGGCTGCTGCCGGCCAGTCACAAGCAAATGGAGGCGGTAAGTTTGATTGGATTTTTATTTAATTGTTAATTTTACACTGTTTTTACACTCGGATGCCACGATGATTTAAGAATGCGGCATGTGAGGGGTATAATGAAAGGGGCGGCGCTATCGCAGCTCCCTGTCATTGCATCCGCTACTTGCAAACACTATGTGCTTCATAACAAAGCGAATATTTTTGTAAAATTCAGTCAAATCAAACTTTTGAATTATTCGCTTCTCTCCAGACTTAATCATCAAAGCTTAAACAACTATCTGCTGCAAATCTTCTATTAAGGAAAACTTTCTGAAATACACTGATCATTTTATGTCTTTTTCATGTGCCGGACCTTGAATGGTACAGACAGTAATCACGGACCACGGACGCGGAGGACAAACGGTGAATTTGATGAGTTTTCCACGGATCCATTGAAAACCAATGGGTCCACAGAAAAGCACGAAAAATGGCTCAACGGACACGGAATCAAACAACGGACGTGTGCATGAGGCCTTATACACATGAAAGTCTTGCCAAGGGTGCATATTAGATAATACACAGCCATACACATTAGATGGTTATTAGGTACCCAGTATGTATAGGCACCGTATTGGCAGAATAATGTTAGTTTTAATGTAGAAATAATATAATGCCAACAATAAAGATGACGGGCCTCATTTACCAAAAGTGTCTAAAAGAAAAACTGGCCCATAGCAACCTATCAGAGGTCAGCTTCTTTTATTTAAACTATTGTAGCAACATAATATCATGCACTATGATTGATGACTATGGGCTATGTATAAGCATTATTTTTAACTCCCTTGCCAACTGCCTGTTGACTATGTGTCTGGGTGTTCGCACATGTCTCTGCATGGATATTTTAAACCACAGAGAGATCACAGCTGTAGATTAATTGTACAACTGCTGGAGTGGAGAGAAAAGACTCGGATGATTTTTTACGTCCTCATCTCTCTATACAAAGTGGTGAATGAGGGATGTGTGTAGAGATCGGAAAGTCTAAATGCCACCTCCTGCCCTGGTCCCAGTGTATGTAATCGCCGGGAGCAGGAATCTGTTTGAGCTGCTATGTGTTAGCAGAGACAAATCAGCTCTGCAGTAATGCCTCATTCACACATCAGTGTTTCCCGGACGTGTGCTGTACGTGTTCTCCGCGGACAGCACACGTCCCCATTCATTTGAATGTATGCATTCACACATCAGTGTTTTACCACGGTCCGTGTTTTCAGCACGGATGCATGTCCTTACTTGTCCGTGTTCCTGCATCCCTCACGCCCATTATAGTCAAGGAGTCCGTGAAAACCACGGATGCAACACGGATGCCATCCGTGTTGCATCTGTGTTTTGCGGATCATTAAAAAGAGATTAATTGAAAATTATTTTCCAACTGCTCAGTGTCAGTGAAAAACGGATGGCACACGGTCATCAAAAAACGGACCCACGGACCCAAAACTGATCTGTCACAGGAGGAAACACAGATTGAACACTTTTATTCCTACAGATTGAACACTGTCCGTGTTACCACTGATCCAAAACTGACACTGACGTGTGCATGAGGCATAAGGTTGTACAGCCTCTTCCGGGGCTATGTTTTCCACTGTAACTGGGACTATATCAGCTCCAGTTACAGGAGAAATCAGAAATAAATAAAATAATAAAAAAAAGTAATAGTGAATGTCTTTTAAAGGTTTTGTATGGCCGTTTGGGGGGCTCAAAGGACAAGAAAAAAAGACAAAATAAAAAAGTAAATAAAAAATACCACCAAATGCTGCACCGCTAGAAGGGACATAATACTACTACTAATAAAATATATATATATATATATATATATATATATATATATATATATATATATATAAAGCAGCACTCAATAGTTTAAAGAAAAAACAAGTTTATTCACCCATGTGGATCTTGACATTTCAGCTCTATACCAGAGCCTTTCTCAAGCTTGAGAAATGCTCTGGTATAGAGCTGAAACGTCAGGGGCCACATGGGTGAACAAACTTGTTTTTTCTCTTTAAACTATTGGAGTGCTGCCCTATTTTTCTATATATTATTGTGGCTTATGCTTATACCCTTGGGCTTGCACCCATTGCAAGGTTATTTTGGTGCTGCCTAAATATTTGATTATATATATATATATATATATATATATATATATATATATAATATATATATTAGTATATATTTAGTTTTCCTATTGTCAAAAATATTAAATGAAAAACAAACTTATTTTTATTTATTTTTGTTAGTTTTATAAAGAAAAAATAATAATACTAAAACCCATCACCGAAAAAAGCCACAAAAATTATTTGCATAACCGAATGGAAAAAAAGACTTTCAAAAACACATGTACTAAAAAAGAATACAAAAAATAATGTGCCCAGTCAGGAAGGAGGGTAAATTGCCAGATCTGGTTAAATAATAATACTTAATTTGCTGTTCAGCCTGTGCAGCACAGACAGCTGGACGGTCTGGGAATCATTCAATAAAGTTCTGGTAGGTTGTAATAGGTATCTGGAGATACGCTGACTGCAGTGTATCCCACAGCTGTTGAAGGGTGCCCAGGGGAGGATCCATAGAGTGTACACGACAACTGATGTGGTCCGACAGATGCACAATTGGATTCAAGTCTGGGGAATTTCTAACTATATGACATGTCACATTGTCTTGCTGGAAGATCCTATCTCCCCCCGGAAAAACAATCAGCTTGTATGGATGTACGTGATCTGCAAGGATGGATTCATATCCAAATTATTTGAAAGTGCCTTCCACATGGATGAGTGGGCCCAGAAAATGCCACAAAAACTTTCCCCAGATCATAAAGCTGCCAACACCAGCTTTTATCTATCCAGCAATGGTTGTATGGTCTTTGTTCTCTGATGTTTCTTGCCTGACACGCCAACGTCCATCCATTCGATGAAGCAGAAAGCATGACTCATCGGTAAAAGGTAAACCTTCTCAAATCCACGGAGGTCCAATTCTGATACTGACATAAAAATTGAAGCCTTTTCTGCAGATGCAGTTTTGTTAGCAGAGGTTCAGTGACCATTTGTCTGCTTTGGACCTTCATATGTAGTAGGGATTGCTAAATTGCTCTTTTAGACACTTTGTAAGCCTCCTGGTTCATTTTGGCAATGAGCTGCTCTACTGTAGCACCTTAGTAGCCTATTTTCACCTTTAAAATAAATGGCACATGGTGCTCCGCAGTTTACAAGTTGCTATTTGTCTTCTCGCAATACACTTTCACCATAGCTGCATGTGAACAGAACTGTGTAGTTTCAGAAATACTGCCACCCTTGGCCCAAAAGCCAATAGTCATCCCTTTTTGCTTAAAACAGCAATGAGAGATATACCCACTAAGTCAGCTCACCACACTTGACTTCCATTATGAGCTACACAATGCCAACGATGAAAGTAGGAAGAGGTATTTATATAAGACTCCAAGTTTAGACTCCATACAACATTATGATGAGATTAGTTAATATTGTTTGTGCAGTACAGATAATATGCCCTTATTCTCTGTACAATCAATATGAAGTGCAAAAATACAGAACTCCTACAGTAATATTCTAACTTGTTTGTGCAATGAAAGTGTAATTCTTCTTATGAAAAGACTAAGTTGTTTGCAGGTAGAAGCTTTAGCAGCACATATAACTGTGATATGAATACAGCAAATGGAGAACATTAGCTGGGAATGTGACAATGTAATCCTTTGTGCCATTTGTTCAAATACACCAACTTGCCAACAATGCAAAGTCTGAAATTGTCTGTAATCAGACAATTATTAAATTGGCAAAGCTGTTCCCATTTTAAGTAACACAAACACATTATTTTCTAATAATCCACAAACACATTGAAAGATAATAATTCATGGCAGATAACAATTACTCACCCCAGCTAGTATGAACATTTTCATATTCTCTTTAAAACCACAAGACTATATAATTGGCTTTTTATATGAGAGCTAGACATTTCTATCTGATGTGTCATTTGGTGTTGTCAGGATTTTTAATTCCATGAAGTCACAAATGTATCCCTAAATGACTTCCTGCAAGTTTTTGCTATGTATGCAAGACTCTAAACTTCAAAGCAACTTTCAGCAAGTTTAACAAAAACTTCCAATATTTTCCATGCACTTAAAAGGCTGTGCTTAGAATTATTATTAATTGAACAGACTCATAAAATGGCTTTGAAACACCTAGTCATCGAAATTTGACAGCTGTTAAAGGAGATCTACCACCTACTTAGATGGTGTATTCACTTTTTCAAACTTTTTATCACCACAATAAAAAAATAAAAAAATAACTATACTATAAAGGAAAGTGCCAATATTGGGTGTGTGTGTGTATATATATATATATATATATATATATACCAGCCTAGTTATTATACTCTTCCCCCATTTTGTATAAGGACTGTTTATGATGTGTGTGTGTGTGTGTGCCCGAGGGGATGCTCTCATATAAACATTGTACAGGAATTATTTTGTATCTTTGTACAGATCCTGAGCTAGCCTCAGGGGATATATTTGCAATTATTTATTACAGTCTGAGTGCATGCATTCCGTCACATGCACAAGTTGATGTCATATCCCTGCACCTTAAAGGAGGAGGAGAGCAATTTTAGGCTTATACTAGCCCAAACCAGGAACAAAGGGAGTCTCTTTACACATGGGACTTCACACATGGAAGATAATGTGATCGATAAGTACTCGATCACATGATTTGATGATGTCACTTTGCAACGCCCATATCACATGATTTGATGATGTCACTTTGTAACGCCCACATCACATGATTTGATGATGTCACCTTGTAACGCCCACATCACATGATTAATTGTATGACTATATAAGTTTGCTTGTGGCACTGTTGTATTGCTTGACAAAGGCCTCATGGAGTAGGCTAAAACGTTGCCTTGGAATAAATTGGGTCATAACCATTTAACTCAGGAGTGCTGCCTCTTCGCTGGGATCTATATATGTGTGGAGGATTGTCCGTCCTCCTGAGGATTTTGCACCCGCCAAGCCCTTTGGACGTGCTGCTTCCTATCTCCGGATTGATAGATAGATAGATAGATAGATAGATAGATAGATAGATAGATAGAATTGATTGACTGTAAACTTTGTATTATTTTAATAAAAATATTTTATTGCCATATAGTGTTCAGAGTTTTACGTTGCTGTTATAGTCCAGTACAGACATGCAGTTTCAGTAAGGTAATATTGCAGAGAGGCATAGTTAGGAAATAGGCAGAGCCAACAGTAGCTTGCTATGCCTATCCATTAATATTAATTATTGATTTTAGTCCCCAATATTATAAATTAACATTTTCTACAACATATACAAATAGTTCAAAGTAGCCAGAAGACTTTCATTTGCCGCCTCTTGTCTGTAAAGTAAAAAAAAAAAGAAAAAAATAAAAAATAAATATATATATATCTCTGAAGAATAGTAGATCACAGCCCAATAGTTAAAATAAATTCAATTTTTATTTTTAGTAAGCTTGAAAAATGCGGACAATAATGTGCAAACGTTTTCGGCCTATATGGCCTTCGTCAGGCACTGAAATTATACAATAGACATATGGAACATAAGTAATTTGTCATTGATTAATACGAAAAACATGTATATAAGTGTTGTCATTAACATGCCGTTATATTACAATAAGAGATATTTTTAGTAATCTGAAAGAAAGGTAGAGAAACAACAGCAAGACTGTGAATTGCAGGTTAAGGTTCATTCATATGATCGAATTCATATACACTTATATGTTATCTATCACCCATCCTAGTGAGTATTATTCACAAATCTATAGTGCATATCCATACCATATATACATTTATATACATTCATGTATACATATACTGCTCATGATCTAATGCTTAAAAAAATGCATCATATATACTTAGGGTGGCTACAATCATGGGGACTATACTATGTTGCTTACCTGTGCCGCCAAGGAGGAAAGAGCCAGTAGTCTAAAGACACCAATAGGTTACTCAGAAGAGAGAAGAGGGGGCATGCCTGCCGCCCAAAGAAATGGTGTGGCTGTAGAAACCTTGCGCTCATTTTTTTATAGGAGTAGTACGAGGCAGCATGTGTCATTGAGCGCCCTGGCGTGCGTTTCATGAGCTGGAAGTACCTGGCTGCGCTTGGTAGTGACGTCAGCGCGCCAGGAGAAGTGAGTGAGAAACGCAGTGGAACGCATGTGCGCTCCACAGGGAGGAAATGGTGTAAAGTGGAACGCAAGTGCGCTCCACAGACAGGATGTAGTGTACAGTGGGACGCGACATGAAATCATGTTGTGCCCCATTGAAAGAAGTATAGGAGAAGGGGTGATAAAACTTGGAGGTAAGAATAAAGACAGTAAAGGATACTCCTATATAGTGGCATTGGCAGTGTTATCTTGATATTATGGAGCCTGTGGGACATATAGAAAAATGGATTAGCTCATAATATATGTTCAATAGTTCCTTATCTTGCTATATCAATTCTATCTAGTATTTCCCCATATATGCGACCTAGAAAGTATACATGTTGACATCAATTGAAAACGTTTGGCATTTAATAAAATCCAGTAAATTGATATGAATGAAAAGAAAAGACCTTGGGTCTCTAATCATCCATCTGTATCACCTGGGGATCAAATAAAACCTTGGACCTCGTATTCTCTGTTTTGACCCTTTGGTGATAATGTCTGAAATGTGTGTATCCAATATGCCTCTCTATACTTAAGCCTCTTGGAACGATCTCCTCCTCTTCTGGATACAGGGACATGTTCAATGACTTGAAATTTCAATTGCGAAATATTATGTTGGGCTTGTTTGAAATGGAATGGCAGAGGTAATAGAAGGTTTTCGCGTTGAATGGTGGATTTATGTTGGCATATCCTGTCTCTTATGCATTGTGTAGTTTCACCTACATACATTAGTCCGCAGGGACATTTTATGGTGTATATTAAGTACCCCCTGAACCCCTTATAGTAACCCCTACCTTGCCCTAATTGTGCCCCTGCATATCCCTGAGCCCCATTGCATTGCCATATCCCACTGTTAACCCTTTCTTTCATTGCCCTGCAACCCCTGTATTGGAATTACTCCTCTAGGGGCAGTTAGTGTTAGGTGGGAGGGCATTGTTAATATAGCATGAATGTATTTATATATTTTGGGTGGAAATTAATGGGGATTATGAATTTTGTGTAGGATAGCTAGGGTTATTGTGTGTTGTAGTGTGCGTATTTTTAGTTTATTTATATATATATATATATATATATATATAGAGAGAGAGAGAGAGAGAGAGAGAATTGATTTACTGTAAACTTTGTATTGATTTAATAAAAAATATTTTATTGCCATATAGTGTTCAGAGTTTTCAGTTGCTGTTAGAGTCCAGTACAGACATGCAGTTTCAGTAAGGTAATATTGCAGAGAGGCATAGTTAGGAAATTGGCAGAGCCAACAGTAGCTTGCTATGCCTATCCATTAATATTAATTATTGATTTTAGTCCCCAATATTATTAATTAACATTTTCTACAACATATACAAATAGTTCAAAGTAGCCAGAAGACTTTCATTTGCCGCCTCTTGTCTGTAAAGTAAAAAAAAAAAAAAATATATATATATATATATATATATATATATGTGTGTAGAAAAATGAACAGCACTCCACAGAAGTATAAAGTAAAAAAGCAGTGTTCCTTTATTCAACCATCAGGTGCGATAGCAGAAGCAGCAAATCACACACAGATCTATTAGTCTCTGAATCCTGAGGCCTAAGGAGTAGGAGCATATGGAGGGGAACTAGGACCCTGTAATGTTTCACTGCCTCTGCAACGAAGTCCATTCTAGAAGAGATGCTAGAAAAGGGTCAGTGCTGATAAATTAAGGCATAGAGTAAGGTGGCAAAATACATTTCCAAGTAATAAAATATGTATATGTAGGGTATTAAACCAAGAAATGAATGGTACAGTGTTTTACAGCAGTGTCCATTTTTTGAATACAATAAATCCGTTATTACATGCATCAATGTCGCACAAATATCTCTATTGAAAATAAATGGCTGAAGAGGGATATCAGTTCCTGTAACAGTATAAATAGTATAAACAACTCTGGCAGGAACCAAGTCACATGACAGGAGGATAATAAATGATAACCCCTGGATTTAGTATAATAAACTCCAATGGGAAGTACCATATGTACCCTTAGAGTTTAATTCCAATAATAAACAATTTTAGACACAACAATGTAAGAACCAAAGCAGCATCAGTCTCCACCTCAAACCCTGACATAAATTTTGCTACTTGTCTTCTTTTAGGAGTACTGAAGAGAAAAGGGGATTCAAATGAAAAATTACATACCAAAGTGCACGTTGTTGGATGCTTTATCCAAATATTGCCCAGAGCAAGCTGATTTCTGCTGGACAAAAATTGGGGTTGCATATGTGCACCATCCAGACATGATGAAGCACTTATGCCTCCTTCTGATATCATCTATGGAATAATAGAGTAATCTACAGGATTATTTGAATCATCATATTCATAACTGGAGGCAGGTCTTAGCATCCAAATTTTTGAAAATCACCTCTGTATTGTCAGTATTTATTATCTTCACAAGCTTTCAGAAATAGTGTGAATGGTATTGAATGGAGAAACAGGGGACAATTTGAGATACCCAAAGCATCTTTGGCAAAAGAAGGACAACCGACGAACAATGGTGACTTTAAGTTATTTAACTATTCTCATATCCAATTCACTCCAGATCAATCATCTGAATAGGTGCAGTGACCTTCATGGAAGGTGGGGATGGGAGGAGTGGTTGTGGCTATGATGGTGTTAGTAGTACCCACAGTTTAAGGTGGAAATCTTCACCACCCTTGCTCTCCCTGGGCCATGTAATGAATGCAGGGAGCACCCTTTTCTTCCCTCCATCCACTCTCTGACTTTCTGGGGCTCCTGCTGGAAGTAGTTGGGATGCCTTCAATGATGAATGGTTGTCAGGGTGATAGATGTACAGGAGCAGGGGCCAGGGGATGATGAATGCAATAATCAGGCCCTGTTAATGAGAACAAATAAAGTCTATTTTTCTTGAGTAGATACATACAGCAATGTGTGCAGCATGGTAGCTCAGTAGTTAGCAATGATGCCTTGCAGCACTGGGGTCCTAGGTTCAAATCTGATCAAGGACAACATGTGGAAAATGTGCTGAGAGTGACAACTTGATGGGAGGTATAAATAGGTGGACAGATAGACAGTTTATGCCCCTTAGAAAAAGCACAACTGCGCGAAGCGTACGTCGGGTTTCCTGTCCTCCCTCTCTGAGGTTTGTCACTCTCTGTACATTCTCCCATGTAATTTGTTCTTTCATTTGATTTGCATTAGTCTAAGGATGTTATTTTAGTATGAGATTCTCAACATTATATTGCCACTGCTATTCCCCGGGGGGTTAGACATTTTAGATTCTGGGCTTCCCGCTTTTGGAACAGCACTCAGTATGGTGAGATACGGCCACTTTATCATTTAACCCTCGTGGTACATTGGGATGTTTGTACGAGATTAGAGGAGAGGGTGTTATATTCCCTTGGGGTGCGCCCCCCTCATCCGGACAACATCCTTTTGGTAGTTGTTGTTTATATAGTACTATAAGGCTATTGGTCACACAAATGAGATCTGTTCCTGCGGGGGCCTTACAATAAGAGCTACATATGTTCTAATTTTATCTGTGTAGCAAGGGGCAAGTTTACTTATTATTTGTATTTCAGTTGTGACTTTCCTTATTTGTGGGGACACCTCTTGTTCCATTTCTTAACATCTCCTGCTGATGTATTTTTATAATTTTTTCTGTGTATTGTAACTAAAAAGATATTAATTTTTGGTAGTTCAATATGTGATTGAGCTTATATGATAGGTGTTTCCTATTATATTCAATGGACTCCCTTCTGCGCCACATAGTTTTAAATGTTTTAATGGGGATATTTGTGGCACATTGATGTATTTAATAGAGGATGTATTGTGCTACAAATTATGATACTTAATTGTGTACCAGGGTGTTTGTTGAGGGAAAGGGGAGGGGGGGGGCGTGTCTGAAAGTATTAGCTTTTACACACATTATGCTGTATTTGCTTAGGTTAGATACTACAGTATTTAGTTTTCTAACATAGGTAGAATTCTAAATTGTTCATGTTTGTCCCAACTGTTCATAGCGCTAAATTATTATACATTACTAAAGCAAAAAATGTACAAATACATTATTATGATAATACTAAACATACATTTATTAGACTATTTCATGAGTACCTGGCACAGAGTTGAAGAGAGGTCCATAAATGATTGTATTACTCAATTTTAGTTATTAGGATGATTATATACTCATATTTCCTCCCCAATTCAAATAACCTTTTATTTGAGTCAACAGGAACACATCTTTTAACAAGTGAAAACAAATGAGCAAAGTGGTACAAATCTAATTAACAGAAAATCAAAATTAGCATAATCTGTAATTTGCATAGTTTTGTATTCATTAGTTTGGTTTAGTGAAGTGGTGGGTTTTTCTTTTCATGACTATTCTTTTGGATAACTATAGTTTGTTAACGATTTAAGTTAAAAGCAACCAAAAACCTCCAGGATGCTTATATTTTTTAAAAACTTGAGATGCTGTCCAGTTTCCTCATTCCTAAACCAAGCTACACATTACTGTTTCTAGTGTGTGCAGTGTATTGATAGGATATTGAACAGGTCATAGAGACCACAACATATAGATGTACCCAAAGTGTTAATTGATCATTTATAATTTCAAGTATTTCTTTATGGAATTCTAAGGTTAAGAAATATAGCACGATTATTGAACAACTACAGTAGGAGATTTTTTATTTATTAAACACACATAATGAAGGATATTCTGTGTTACCAATTCTGTTTTTATTTACTGATGTGTATATATATATATATATATATATATATATATTTTTTTTTTTTTTTTTTTTTTTAGTTCTTTACACATGAAAATATATGGGGGTTTCCATCCTATAACTAGAATAGCAACTCCACATTTTCGCTTTACAGCTATACATTGACATAATAAAAATGATGCCAGTAAAGCTCAGTTCACATCACCATTTAGCTTTCCTCTCTTCTGGTCTGTCAGAAGAAGAGAGAGTGAAAAAAAACAGGATCCTGTAAAAAAATGTATCCTGTTGCATTAGCTGTCATCCATTAGAGCCATTTCCTTCTGAGATCCATTTTTTTTAGACGGAAAAAAAATCCTGCATGCAGTACTTTTTATTTCCCTGTGCATAACTGATGCAACCGGATCAGAAGGACGGAAAGCTAAATGGTGATATGTACTCAGCCTAAGCAATATTGACTTCTGTGGCAGAGTATTCTGCAGTGGTCATGCTCTGTGACATGTGCAGAGGGAAGAGGGAGAAAGAGGAGATCTGTGTCCAACAGCTGTGTCTATTATGCAAATCGTCAATCTTGTATTATCTGTTTTCAGCTTTACAATACAGAATGTAGCTTTCATTGTAATCTTGCATTTGATAATGAGAACACTGCTGACTCTGCTATACTATCAAAGATTAGACTGCTTATCTACTTATCTGACCACAACATATCTTTCTTCTGTGGTTGCACTAAATACATAATTGATATCTACCCCTTTCTCCTTAAACTTCCAAGGGGGAATGGCCATCATACTGGGAGCAGGAGTGGGAGCAAGGCTAAACCATATTTTAGGGGGATCCTGTAGATGTCTCCACTATATGCCTAATATTGACACCAACAGGGCAGATAATTAATTTTTTTATTTTGAACTCATACTAATAAAAGTATTTGTTTACCTTTCTGAAAATGAGACCTCGTTAGGGAACATACTGTAAAGTGTAAACTAGTCCCAATCTGCATGGGGGCCTGTACTGATATCTTGCAGCAAAAAATCTTTGCTACTAAGAAGTATGGGTGACACTGTTATGCTCATAGGCAGGGATATGAGGAAGCCTGACAATAAAGAGTCAACTTGCAGGATAACATGCTGAACTAGATGGAGAGTTGTCTTTTTTCAGCCTTATAAACTATGTAAATCTCTATGGGTCTCTATGTGAATATCTTGAATATATTGACTGTTAACATTTTAATAAGGTGTTTGAATGCTCACAATCCTGTGATCTATTTTCTGACATTTTCCATATGGTTAATGTATGTTCTATCTATTTATGAATTTGTTTATGCATTATTTTTAAATATTCCAAGTAAAAGTTGCATTTTGATAATTAGGGGTTAATTTAAGCTTACTGATTTATTTATTTTTTGTTCTCAAGCAACAACCATCTGTCAAGCTCAGCTACAATAATGCATGCAAATATGAATGGAAAGTTAAATGGAAAGTGACTTTGTTTCTTACCTACACATGTAAGAGTTGCCTATAGTTCTCATATATATTTCTCTGTGATCATCTTATTGTGCAAGCTGATTATATTTTGTTAGACAGTTCTTCTGACTATGATTGATCTTTCATCCTCCCAGCATGCACCTGTCATCAACTCAATCACTTGGGTATTTACTGTACTTCACTAATGCTCACAAATATCTCATTATTATTCAAAGTGGGTTTCATTGTAGCATCAATATCACTTGGGGCAATCAATGTTCTCTTTTGAAGAGTGCAATGTGTTCTGACAACAAGCTTCCCATAAGAAATTACAAAGATATATATTCATCACACTCCATCTTGTTGTAGTGCTTGATGCTGTGATCGTTGGATGGTGTCTAACAATACTTTCAGTGCTCATTATGACTCAGCTTTATTGTTTTGAGAGTCACTTCTCCTATTCAGAAGCTAATGAGGTCATGATGTATTTATCTGTGATATTTTGCTACAACTGGACATTTATTAATTATCCAGTTCACCACTATTAGAGATGAGCAAAGTTCTTAATAAGTGGATTTGGTTGCTTCACCGAATTTTAAAAAGAAATTTGCTTTGTGTCAAATTACTTAATCGTGAAGCACATTTCTTTGTGAGTAGCAGGGGCAATAAAGGTGAACAGCAATTGTTCCCCCCTTCCAGTCATTGAACCCCTCTGAGATGACCGTTGAGGGCTGTCAGGGGTTATCTGTTAAATTTAAAAATACTCAACATATCCATTTAATGGTGAAGTGTTTGCCATGGCTATCTTGATCCAGCGTGAAATCTTTTGTGGTGCGGGAGGACAATCACGCTGGCCAGCATACGTCACATATCGTGCACAAGATATCATGCAGGATCTTCAAGATGGTCGTTGTGGACTCTTTGTACGCAAATGGATAAAGTGTGTAGGATTTAAAAATATTTTACCACCATTTTGGGAAATTGAGTTGTCACGAAGCACGAGGAAATTCAGCTTTGCGGTGAATTGCATTTTCTCTTATATTCAAATCGAAGTCCACTTCATGAACTTTGATTTGCTCAACACTAACCACTATCATGATGAATAGGGTTGAGTGAAGCGAGCTTTGGATGCTTCATCCGAAGTCGCTTTGTTCAAAACTTCAGAATAATACTATACAGAGATTTGTCTGTTAAAATGTTGGGCTCCGATGAGCTGTAGTTAGTTATTCGTGAAGTTGTGCGTAAATTTGTTGAATAACTTTGGTAGTCAATTTTTTAATTAGAAAACCACTTTAAAACTTGGAAACAAACTGAGCTTTGGTTCTGACTAGTACCTCAGAAGCAAAGCCCAGTTTGGTTTCAAGTTTTAAAGTGGTTTTCCACTTTAAAAATCAACTACCGAAGTCAGTCAAAGAAGTCACGCTCGCGAATAACTAACTTCGGATCATCGGAGCCCATACATTCTAATACTGTACAGGAATAGATCTCTGTACTTTATTATTTCAAAGTTTTCAATGAAGCAACTTCGGATGAAGCATCCGAAGCTCATTTCTCTCAACACTAATGGTGAACACAGAAATATTGAGGATGTAGAATCATCTTTACAAAGTATCCAAGTTAAAATATAAGAAAAGCTCCTAACTATAGATGAGCGAAGTGACTTTGGATGTACATCCAAAGTCGCTTTGCCCCCAAAAAAATTGTTATAATACTGTATGGAGATTCGTCTCCGTACAGTATTAGAATGTATGGGCTCCGATGAGCCGAAGTAAGTTATTCACAAAGTCGCACGAGACTTCATTGAATAGCTTCATTAATTGATTATTACAGTGAAAAACCTTGGAACCAAAATCAGCTTCGGTTCCAAGGTAAAACTCAGAACTGAAGCTGAGTTCGGTTCCAAGTTTTGAAGTGTTTTTTCACTGTAATAATCAATTACCAAAGTTATTCAACAAAGTCCCACGCGACTTTGTGAATAACTTACTTTGGATCATCGGAGACCATACATTTTAATACTGTATGGAGATGAATCTCCATACAGTATTATAACAATTTTTTTTTGCAAAGGTGCTTTGGATGTAGCATCCGAAGCGGACTTCGTTCATCTCTACTCCTAAGACAGTGCTAGTATCCATAATGCAACTAAAGTGCTGCAGAGGATATATATGCTCTAGACTGGGCAGAATAGGAAGATGTCTAGAATGTTATTGAAATAGGAGGATATCTAGAATGCTATTGAAATATGAGGATATCTAGAATGCCATTGAGAGAAGCAATCGTTAATTTGTGTTCACATTTCCACAGCGAGATGGGACAACCCCTTTAAATTATCAGTGAGTTGAGCAGCTCGACTAAGGAATGACTAGTTTCGTATCCACTATTACTAGAGAGACAGGAACTGTTAGTAATGCCCAGTTTAATTAGTGTAGATAAATTCAGTAACCAAATAAATTTGACAATGAAGAAAATAATGTATATTACAGATGAATAAATCAATTCTATAGAATCAAAATGCTACTAGACAGTTTTCAAACATTTAGATTCTATAGAATCAGAATTTTGTGTGAGTTGGTTCAGAAGACTTTTGAGAGACAGATACAATTTGTAGCTTCTTAGGGAGATATAAACAGTTTGGATTTGGGTGAAATCAATTCGGGTCCAAATGTATTTGGTCGAATTGAAACTGAATCAAATTTCACTCATCACTGTTAGAGACATAAGATAAGAGAGAAAAACTTATGCAATGTTTACCCAGGGCAAATCTTGTTTAAACGATGCAGTGTTTCCAATTGTGCCATTGTTTGTATGTATAGTGTTGTTTGTATTCACACTATGTGGGAGATTTGTCATCTCTCTTTCGCTTGGAAAGTAGTGTAAAAATTTAGCAAACTAAGCTTGACTTTCTAAGTACGACGTTTTGAAACATTGACACAACTCTCAGATTTTACCTTACCTTTACCACATTCCCTAAAGGTGGCGAAGCAAGGGAGGGAAGGGAGCGTGACCAGTCGCCCCACAAATTTATCTTATTTTACACCAGTTTTCTGGCGCATATGAAGCCAGAAATCTATGGCGTGTGCCTTGTCATAAATTAGTTGCATCCTCCGGTAGCACAGGGGATGTCACGACTGGCGAAGAAAGCTCCTGTCTTGATAAATCTCCCCCTATGTTCTTTATTTATGTTTTATAGCCATTTATAGGCTATGCTAATGTTGTAGTGCTCACTGTTAACCCTAGGTGTCACTGTTGCATTTTACATAATGACTTGTAATGGAAAAAAAGGGTGAATGTGGCTGAATGAAGAACCTACTAGATACTGCATGTGTCCTAGATCAGAAGGGTTTGGGTTCCCTTATTGAGCACAGCAGAAAGAGGAGAAGTGTAGGAACAGAGAGATCTACTGAGACAGCAAGACACTAGAAAGAAGACTGTTCTTAGACTGTGGATAAAAGAGTACACAGCTAAAGGCAGATGGGGTTTGACTAGGCCTGAGGGAAAACAAGACTGAAGACTATGTTGAGTGATAGTACCATGATATTGCTTGGTTGTCTATCCTCCAGCTATGTAAACATCCCACCACCGTTGTGTCCATGGAAACAAAAATGGCAGTGGTTATGTGGTTTATTCACATGTCTGCTTTTTTTCCTATCCATGTTGCATCCTCCTCTGTGCACAACAGTTGAACCCATCCAGCACCTGTGCAGAAGAGGATGCAGTTAAAAAAGCAGTCATTTGATTAAACCACATGACTTTTATAGAAGAAAGTCATACTCTTCTACTCTCTGTGTGACACTTTTCAATCAATACTGCCAGTAGCAGACTGTGCAGGGACACATCCTCAACCGGTAATACCCAGATGGCAATTCACAATGTACAGGTACATGAAAACAGGCTTCACAATTGTTATTACATTGGGAATGCAAGTCAGTACAAAAACGTATAGGATATCAGGATAGTTGATAGTTCCCTTCAAAGACAAAGTACTGTAAAACCCTTTGTCCCAGCCACAGAAGTACCTCACTCTATTCTGTCCCACAAATTTAGCTTCTCGTGAGAAGGTCAAGTTTTAAGACATGAGGCTGGCCACTGGCAAAAGTATCCAGTAGTTCAGCATTCTGGACTACATGTTACTGACCTGTAAGCCATTCTTCTATGGTAAGCAAACTGCTCCATACCTCAATATAGGGATGGATATAAATATGGATATACATATATGGATATAAATATAGTATCTAACAAAAGTGAGCACACCCCTCACATTTTTATACATATTTTATTATATCTTCTCATAGGATAACACTGAAGATATGAAACTTTGATACAATGTAAAGTGGTCAGTGTGCAGCTTGTATATTAGGTGTGCCCTCGAAATAACTCAACACACAGCCATTAATGTCTAAACTGTTGGCAACAAAATAGAGTACACCCCTAAGTGAAAATGTCCAAATTCTGCCCAATCAGCCATTTTTCCTCCCAGGTGTCATGTGACTTGTTAGTGTTACAAGGTCTTGGGTGTGAATGGGGAGCAGGTGTGTTAATTTTGGTGTTACCACTCTCATACTTTCTCATACTGGTCAGTGGAAGTTCAACATGGCACCTCTTGGCAAAGAATTCTCAGAGGATCTGAAAAAAAAAGAATAGTTGCACTACATAAAGATGGCCTAGGCTATAGGAAGATTGCCAGCACCCTGAAACTGAGCTGTGGCAAAGTGGCCAAGACCATACTGTGGTTTAGCAAGACAGGTTCCACTTAGAACAGGCCTCGACATGGTCGACCAAAGAAGTTGAGTGCACCTGCTCACCGTCATATCCAGAGGTTGTCTTTTCAAAATAGACATTTGATTGGTGCCAGCATTGCTGAAGAGTTTAAAGGGGTGGGGGGTCGGCCTGTCAATGCTCAGACCATATGCCGCACATTGCATCAAATTGGTCTGCATGGCTCTCCTCCCAGAAGGAAGCTTTTTCTCAAAATGATGGACAAGAAAGACCTCAGTTTTTTGAAGACAAGCAGACAAAGGACATGGCTTACTGGAACCATGGCATGTGGTCTTATTAGACCAAGATAAACTTATTTTTCTCAGATGGTGTCAAGTGTGTGTGGTGGCAACCAGGTGAGGAGTACAAAGACAAGTGTGTCTTGCCTTTCTAAATAAACTGAGATTAAAGGTGCTGGGCTGGCCAAGCATGTCTCCAGACCTAAACCCTATTGAACATCTGTGGGGCATCCTCAAATGGAAGGTTGAGGAGCACAAGTTCTCTAACTTTCATCAGGTCTGTGATGTCGTCATGGAGGAGTGGAAGAGGATTCAAGTTGTAACCTTTGTAACCCATGCCCAAAAGAGTTAAGGCATGGCTGGAAAATAATAGTGGCCACACAAAATATGCCATTTTCATTTATTAGTGTAATCACTTTTGTTGACAGTGGTTTAGACATTAATGGCTGTGTGTTATTTTGAGAGCAGACCAAATTTACACTGTTATACAAGCTGTACACTGACCACTTTACATTTTATCAAAGTGTCATATCTTCAGTGTTGTCCCAAGAAAAGATATAATAAAATATTTACAAAAATGAAAATGGGAGGGGTGTACATATATATAACTTTTTTAATTCATTTATTTATTTTTTACAGTACAGTGCTTATTGTCTCTATAAAATGATTTTGCTCCATATTTGACTATAGAGCTACATACTGTATATGGGTCAGGGAACTCTGTCCTAACCACCAATGTGACCCTGGCCGATGGTTTGTTAACCCATTGTACTGTGGTGGACCCACTTCTGACATTTTAAACCTACCTACAATATATGGCCTCTTTTAGATTTTTTTTTTCCAAGGCCACCTTTAAAGGTATATATATATATATATATATATATATATATATATATATCTCTTTATAAGGTATATACAGTTTGCTATTACTTGTATTGTTCAGTATTAGACAGTGTCAATGTACTAAAACATAATTATCTCAGACACTTCTGTCAAAGTGAGAAATGCTTTTTAAGAAAGAATTATAATTATTATGATCAACTAGGAAATTCCTTCGCAAATGTATCACATGTACCGTATTGAAGACAATAGAAGTTGTAAATCACCTTTTAATCAGCTTAATGCATTTACTTACAGTGACATGGTTGTCAAAGGTGAATATGGGAAAGTGAAAGAATATGTCAACGCTAAATGGTGCATTGACAGCTAAAAGGAATTGTGCCCCAAACTGACCACCATGTAAAATATACAGTAAGCATCACTTACTCCATGAAATATGAACCCGTACTTAATAAATGAATATTAGTCTTGAGCGAGCATGCTCGGCTGAACACCAGCTCTGCTCAAGCATCGCTATGCTTGGCACATGGCGGTTTTGCGGCCCAATACCGCATGTGCTCGGGCGCAATGCTCGAGTCTCCTCCCCTCCTGCCCTCCTGCTACGCAGCCAATAAACGTGGGGGTGAGTACTGCTCTCACTATAATGCCGTAGCTATGTTTGTTACTGGCATTACAGTGATTGGCTGGCCAGAACGCGTCATCGGGTGCTATCTAGCACCAAATGGCGTGTGTTCAGCACCGTCTTAGTCAAGGAGAGCTGTGCATAGGAAGGGACAGACAGTGTAGGGAGTGATATTGGACTATTTTTATTAGAAAACTTTTCAGAGACCCAAAAGTCCTTTTAAGGACTATTGTGTGTGACAGCAGCAATATATATTTGTAGCACAACCTGCGCTAAATTGCTAAAACTTTACAGACCCAACTTCTGACAGTGACATTACTAGTGCCACATCTAAAGTGTAACGTGTGCGTTTAAAAAAATTATTTGTGACATGTAGTGCCATTTTTCAATAGACGGTGTCCGCTTCTGATAGTGACATTACCAGTGGCACCTCTACCGTGTGCATTTAAAAACTGTATTTGTGACATACAGTGTACTTTGTCAATAGGTGGTGCCCGCTTCTGACCAGTGCCACATCTCAAGTGTAAAGTGTGTGCATCCAATAAATATCTGTGACATCCAGTGTACTTTTTCCATAGACTGTGTCCCCTGCGGACAGTGACATTAGTTGTGCCACATCTCCTGTGTGAAGTGTGCGCATCCAAAAAATATCTGTGACATCCACTGTACTTTTTCCGTAGACTGTGTCTGCTCCAGAAAGTGACATTACTAGCATGGCATCAGCAGTGTAACGTGTGCGCTGAAAAAAATGTATCTGTGACATACAGTGTACTTTTTACGTATACGGTGTCTGCTGCAGACAGTGACTAGCGCCACATCTGCAGTGTAATGTATACGCTGAAAATATTTATCTGTGACATACAGTGTACTTTTTCAATAGACGTTGTCCGCTTCTGACAGTGACATTACCAGTGCCACATCTCCAGTGTAACGTGTGAGCATAAACATTTTATCTTTGATATACAGTGTACTTTTTCCGTGGATGCTGCAGACACTGATATTACCAGTGGTACCTCTCCTGTATAACGTTTCCTAATCCCAAATACCTGTGACATTCCCTGTAATTTTTTATTATCTTTGGTTTTGTGCATATTATTGTCAGTCTGTAAAAGTGGAGTACTACTCCTACAACAAGATGCATACAGACATCCTCCCCATGCTGTTCCCAAACCATTTCGGTGGTGTTTCCATCAATTTCTGACCTTTTCCTATGAAACAGGAACCGCCCCTTTTCAGAGCAGAGGGTGCCTGATTTAATGCTCGAGATCTCCCATTGACTTCCATTATACTCGGGTGCTCTGTAGAGCACCCGAGCATCCCAATGTGTTCGGCCCGAGCACTTGGGTGCTCGATCAACACTAATGAATGTTAAAAACACATGCTATGTGAAATTATAGTGCTTACAGCTTTAGTTATCCTTATCATTTTCCACTTTATTCTCCTCATTATTTAGTCAGAGCTGGCAGAGCCTCTTGTTCACCCTACTGCATGGTGTGTAAATCTTGACATAAAGGTGTTTATTCATTCACACATACAGTATTATCAATATGTGATTTTTGGGGAAATTTTGATCAGACCCAGACGCAGTCAAATATTGATGGCCAACTGGCAAAATGAAGGTAATGAGCTGCAGTACCAAATACATCTAAATATGTGTACATGTTTATGAGGCTTAAAACAGTGGGTAGGGGCCATGCCATTTACTGGGTTGCCACCAACTCCTTCTTTTGTGGTTGGTCTGAGTAATCAGGCCCTCAGTAGATTCCCACTGGTAGGGTCAGAAATGTGCATTCCTGAAAAACGACAAGATACAAGCAATATCTTATTTCTTCTATGTTGTAAGTTCTACAAAATCTCAGAACATATATAGTATTCACAAGCTTAAAGTTACTGCATGTGGATTCAAATTCCTGTGAAACAAATGAACTAATAAGCTGCACACATAGGTCAGCTGGGACACAAAGTATCATAAATCATTGGTTACTTAGAAAAAAATAATGTCTATTTTTAAAGTACATTTCCCAGAGCACGCCGGTAAAAATGTACTTGCTCAAATATTACATAAAGACTAGCTCTGTATGATTAGAGAACAATAATAAAAAAGAGAAACTAGAAGGATGCAATGAAGAATATATTGATTCCTGTGTACGTACTCTAGGTCCCTATAACCACTCATATGTTGTATTATTCAAGTAGCAAGAAATTGAATTTAAGTGATGAGCAATGATAACGTAGACCAGACTCTGAGGACAGATTTGTGGAAAGACATCTGACATAACAGAATGAGCGTTTGTCTTAAAAGCCTGTCTAGAAAATACATTTTCTGTCATTCCACAAGGTATCGCTTAATGTTCAAGCTCAGACTAATTTCCGCACAATTAAAACTAGACTTACAGCTATCAAAACCTAAAATAAAATTAGAAATCCTCCTTTTAAGGAAACGGCTCCAGTGACATATTAAATGTCACTAAATGAGCGTCTCGCTGTAGCATCTACATTAAACTCACTTCTTTTTCAAATCTAATGCAAGTCATTTAGGTACATGAGGTAATTGTCAGCTTAATGCACCCTTGAAACCTTGATAAATGACCTCCATTTTGGCACACAAAGGACTCTGTTCAGTACAGTCCTTATAAATCTGCTGCTGCGTCAGAAGGGGAAAAAAATATTGAAGATCTTTCCCAGAAAAAATATTAAGTAACATGACAGCATGTCATAAAAATCAACTATGTAAATGTAGTAAGTAGAAAAGAAGCTGATTTAAGAACCAAATTTACTGAGGAGGAAAAAATGTGCAGAAACATTAGAGCAATCATGTTCTCGAATAATGGCTATGCCTGTTCTAACTAATACTGCAGATGGTTTTACATATATAAAATGGCATAAACTCAGTCATCATGAAATACCATAACTAAAGTGATGGCCCCGCTGGGGTTATGGTTATACCATAACTAATATGAACAAGAGGTAGACATAGCTGCGGCACTCACCAAAGCTGGTATCAAAATTCTTTATTGTTCCATCAGTGGAAACAAAATACGGGCTGGGAGGGGACTTGCCAATTCACAGGTGGTCGGCGGCAACAGCTGTTTCGCGCTAACACAGCGCTTCATCAGGCAGCACTGACGTCCCGGCGCAGCAGCGCGCTTTAAATAGGCGTCACAACCACCGTGATTAAGGCAATGGTCGGACGCCATACATAGACGGGACATGTTAAAACCAACTTGTGGTATAGGACTACATGCAACAAAGCAGCACAACATAACAAATATAAGTACTAAAGAAGTGACAGAGACAGCCAAGAAAGTTCAAGGATCAGTAATGAAAGAAAATAGAGGAGGAAAACACGGAAACTTTGCAAGTAACCCAATCATAACAAAACGCCATATCATTTTTGTCGTTAAGGCCATGGGGGCCCAAGGCGTCTGTGTGAATGATCCACCTTGCCTCTCGCTGCAGCAAAAGTTGGTCTCGGTCGCCACCTCTTAGGATCGGCTGAACAACCTCTATGCCCGCAAACGAAAGTCAACGTGGATCACCACTATGTGTGGACCGCACATATTCGATAAGACGAGGAGAACCTCTAACTGTCCTAATTGAATTTACATGCTCACGTACTCTTTCAAAAATTGATGTTGTGTTGAATAGATCCAACAAAGGTAGTACCTTCTGCGAATTTGTCAAGGAATCTCTGGACTTGATCCTGACTAACAATGTTGTTTTAATTTGGCAAGCAGTGGTACTGCCAGGTACTAGGTACAGCGATGGGCACGCCCGTGTTGTGCACTTTCGCTAACCTGTACCTGGCGGTATTTGAGGAAGTCAAAGTCAAGTTCGGTGGACAACCCCTTCTTGAACTATATCTATTTATATTTACGCTATGTCAATGATGTGTTTCTGGTTTGGTCGGGCAGCGAAGAGGTGTGCCAACAGTTTGTACAATACCTCAATACTTGCAACCAAATGCATATAAAGTTCACTCTCAATTATGGTGGTACTTCTTTGGATTTTTTAGATGTACGAGTCACTGTAGAGAATGGTGCTGTGTATACTACTGGTTTTCAAAAATCGACTGCCACCAATTCGCTGCTCCACCAGACCAGTTTCCATCCTTCAACGGTTAAAGATGCTGTCCCCTTTGGACAATTTGTCCGTATTTGTAGAATAAATTGTACTGATCAAGCCTATTTTCAACAAGCCCCTCAACTTAAGGAGCGTCTTTTGAGTAGGGGTTACCCACTGAAGGGTGTTTTGGCAGCTATGCATAGAGCTAGTAAATACACCCATACGATTTTTCTGGCTGAGAAAACAAGGGATCGTGGGAAAGATAGGTTTGCATTTGCCTTTAAATTCAGTCCATTTGCTGAGATTGTAAAACAAGTAATTTACAATAACTGGGACCTTCTCAAGGGAGACTACAGTTTAAGAGGTTTGGCTTCCAAAAAGCCCGTGGTGACCTTCAAAAGATGTCACACTCTTAAGGACAAACTAGTCCATAGTGTGATTCGACAAACAAAACAAAGTGACTGGCAGTCAAGCAGTAGACCCGTAGGCAATTATAAGTGCGAGAGGTGCTCTTTCTGCTCTTTTATTTATCTTTAATGGTCTGTTAGACCTATAACGTTATTTTCGCACACTCAATGACTGAATGTTAAAATTTCACTTTTATTAGTACATTCATCACATGGTGCATAACTAAGAACACAAAGGGTGAAGTTAAAATTTCTCAGGAAGTCAGGTTGGGAAATTTCCCTTAACAATGTTTTGCTGTGTCAAGGTGAGAGTAAACCCTCAAACACTACTGGCATATACACTTGTATCTAAATGCCTCTAACTGGCTAGTATTTCCCAATCAATTGGGTCCCTTCCTGACTATCACTGATAACTAAAACCTAACACAGACACATACTAATCCCTGCATCCCGACATGTTTCGCCAAACAAGTCAGCGTCTTCAGGGGAGGATAATACAGGTATACCACTCCACTATAAAGTGAGGACGAGCTACTAGAAGACAGTTAGCTGCTACTGGCAAGCCAAGATGTGGAGAAGACATCCTCCTTTTCCTTCACTAGGCGGTTCTTGAATGGTTGACTCGGTCATCTACTTCGTCCCAAGTGACATCAGACAACCCCAGCCAACAGTTAGTGAGCTCGTCAGACACAACCCTTAGTTGGCATGGCCCGGGAGCAGGCCCTGTGCCCTCACCTCAACCTGCCTCTGTCCTTTTTTGTTGCCTCAGCCAGAGAAGTATTATATGCTGTCGGCTTAGCTTAGCGGACCACATGCGGAGGAACTGCCCCCCCAGTTAGAAACACGCCACAGTGTTTGGGGTTTGGAGCAGTCCCACCCATTTAGGCCACGTTTATTTCTGTGACTCTTGTTTTATATGTATTGAATGTGCCATTGCATATGGCTGGTAAACATTCTGTTGCACCTGGAAGCCGGTGTCACATGGTCTGTTGTAGGTGTAGCTTGCGGCCTCATTTGTTCCCCATTGCATTGTTGGTCCTGCAATGCAGGTGAGTGGGAGGGGGCTGTAGGCTGCTTAATACCTGTTCAGACCTTGTTCACACACCATAGGTAGTCTAGTGGTAGGACCCCATGTCATGCTGAGATACCGTGAATTGGTGCTTAAAGGGGCTCCGATATGTTCCTGATTGGAAATATTGGCGAATCTCTCAGCTTTTAACACCAGAGTGAGGGATTAGCCAGTGTTGTCAGTTGCTTATCCATGTGGTGGATCTTTGTTCTGTGAGTTATGTGTTTATATATTTTCATCCGCACATGTTTTATTTTGTGTAGGATGTTTGTGTGGTGCTTGTGGTTAACGCCGGTATCCTCCATTGTATGCAATTTTTGCTGGGGATAGCCGTTCCCTGCGGACCACATGCGGAGGAACTGCCCCCCCAGTTAGAAACATGCCACAGTATTTGGGGTTTGGAGCAGTCCCACCCATTTAGGCCACGTTTATTTCTGTGATTCTTGTTTTATATGTATTAATTGTGCCATTGCATATGGCTGGTAAACATTCTGTTGCACCTGGAAGCCGGTGTCACATGGTCTGTTGTAGGTGTAGCTTGCGGCCTCATTTTTTCCCCATTGCATTGTTGGTCCTGCAATGCAGGTGAGTGGGAGGGGGCTGTAGGCTGCTTAATACCTGTTCAGACCTTGTTCACACACCATAGGTAGTCTAGTGGTAGGACCCCATGTCATGCTGAGATACCGTGAAGTGGTGTTTAAAGGGGCTCCGATATGTTCCTGATTGGAAATATTGGCGAATCTCTCAGCTTTTAACACCAGAGTGAGGGATTAGCCAGTGTTGTCAATTGCTTATCCATGTGGTGCATCTTTTTTCTGTGAGTTATGTGTTTATATATTTTCATCCGCACATGTTTTATTTTGTGTAGGATGTTTGTGTGGTGCTTGTGGTTCGCGCCGGTATCCTCCATTGTTTGCAATTTTTGCTGGGGATAGCCGTTCGCTGCGGACCACATGTGGATGAACTGCCCCCCCAGTTAGAAACACGCTACAGTGTTTGGGGTTTGGAGCAGTCCCACCCATTTAGGCTACATTTATTTCTGTGATTCTTAGCTCAAATATACAACGAGGACAAGCTACTAGAGGACAGTTCGCAGCTACTGGCCAGCCAAGATTTGGAGGAGACATGTGGCGCTTCCTCCGCTAGGCAGGCAACTAGTGATGAGGAGAGTGGCATGGGAGCTGGTGGTGCTAGCGGTCAGGCTCCTGACCCAGAGACGGTTGTGGAGGATATCAGTGACGTGCAGACGAATGATGTGTGGCATAGGCAATATTCGAATTTGAGATATTTCACAAATGTTTGGCCAAATATTCACCGCAAATTCGAGAATTCGTGATCTCCAGTCATTTACTTGATTGCGAAAATCGGCAATGTAATATATTTGCGATAAAAGTTTGCAATTAGAATATACGCTATCAACAGAAAGGGGTAGGCAACTTTCCTATTGGTTTCTAGGGATTTTGGAAGTACCGATATTCATGATACATTCGTGATTAAAATCTTTGCGTGTAACACTAGTGCAGACAGTATTCGATGATGATGATGCAGCTGAACGCACTTGGGAGCGAGGAGACGAAGGGGCTTCATCATCATCGGGAGAACAGGGTGTCAGCTTGCCCGTGGGGCAGTGGCGGAGCCACCAAGTTGCTAGCGTGGCCGGGAGTCGGAAGGATGGCAGCACTGGAAGATGCCCGGGGTAGACCCCCAGCTGCGCAGGAGCCTTCCTTTCCGGAAAGTAGCAGTGCACGGGTTCATGGAGGCAGTGGCGGTAGCAGTCAGACAGTGCATAGTGTTGTGGGCAAAATCACCTATAAGCGATGTGGCCGTTTTTTGTGAAGCCGACAAAGGATGTCAACATGTCCATATGGAGAATCTGTGAGCAGAAGGTGAAGCGTGGCCAGGGTTACAATGTTGGCACCATGGCCCTGTGTCATTATATGCAGCGTCACTATAAAGTGGCCTGGGAGAATCGTGGCTCCGCTGTGGCGGTCCAGCCTGCCACAGCAACCGCTGCATCACCCAGTGGCACGCACCCTATTTCAGACCGTCAAGGCTCCACCACATCAGTCGAAAAGAATTGTCTGTCCTTCCCATCATCTGCTGCTCCTGATCCTCCTACTCCTCGTCAGTCATTCCATCAGCAATCGATAACCGAAGCGATTGCCAAGAGACAACAGTATGTGTGCACTGATCCAGTGGGGCAGAAGCTGAACATGCTCCTGGCCAAGTTGCTGGTGCTGCAGTCCCTCCCTTTCCAAGTGGTGGACCCTGCACCTTTCAGAGAACTGATGGCTTTTGCCGAGCCGAGGTGGAGAGTCCCGAGACGTCATTTCTTTGCCCTGCACACACATGTAGAACAGAAGGTAGACGTGCTTGAGCCTGTCGGTGTCTGCCAAAGTGCACGGCAGTGCCAACATGTGGAGCTGTAACTTGGCCAGGTGACGCAGCTTCTGCCTCCACGTTCTCATGCCGTTGGTCCTGCGACAATGTCTGCTTCTGCTTCCTCATCCTCCTCCGTGTCCTCAGCCTCCACTGCATGGACAATTCACAGTGCCCCTCCAGCATACCACATGTGAAGGGCACGGCGGTGTCATGTTGTTTTGCGCCTCGTTGGCCTTGGCGAACCAAATCACACAGAGGAGGAACTGCTCTGTGTCATTCCTCAAATATTCGAATCCTGGCTTTCTCTACGACAACTGAAAATCAGAACCATGGTGACCGACAACGGGAAGAACATGGTGTGGGTGCTGCATCAAGGAGGGCTGAGCCATGCGCCCTGCATGGCACATGTGTTCAATCTGGTTGTCAAGTGGTTTCTGAAGTCTTCCACCCATCTGCAAGACATCCTAAAAATGGCAAGGAAACTTTGAATGCACTTCAGCCACTCATACACCACAAAGCATACACTCCTTGAGCTGCAGCTGATGAACGGCATCCCCCGACATAGGCTGATATGCTATGTTTCTAACTGTTTGAATTCCACCCTCCATATGTTGGACCGACTATACGAACACAGAAAGGCCAAAAACGATTTCTTGATGATCCAAGCGGACAGGAGTATTCCCCTGTGTAACTTCGATGTCAGCCAGTGGCATCTCATGCGTGACACCTGTCGTTTACTCGGGCCCTTTGAGGAGGCCACGTTATTTGCAAATCACCATTACTATGGGATGAACTATGTCATTCCACTGCTTCATGTTCTGGAACAGGTGCTAGTAAATCTGGCTGGTCATGAACTGTAGACATGGCGCTTATATCTCATGGCCAATTGAACCCTGTTGGGGCTGAACTGGAGGAGGAGGAGGACATTGGAGCACAAACAATGTGTAGCAAAATGGTTGTTTTTTCTACACAGATGACAGGAGTGGAGGAGCAGGAGCAGCTAGAGGAGCTACAGGGCAATGAGGAAGACGAGGCAGGGGACCCAGACACACCGTGGCAGTATGCAATGGAGATAGAGGCAGGGAGTCCCCCCAAGTAACTTGCACAAATGACCCAATGTATGCTCACTTGCTTGGGTAGTGACACGAAAATTGTCACCATTCGCCAGAGGGATAACTTCTGGCTCTTCACCTTGTTGGAACCTCGCTACCAATCCAAAATGTGGGGCCTTTTTTACACCCGCTGAGAGGGAGGACAAACTGAACTACTATAGAGACATCATATGTAGTCAGTTGGCTGCTGCCTATCTGCACCATTGTGCATCCTCTGGCAGGTATGACCAGGGGGCCCTCTCCGCTTACCTTCCACTGCCATGGCTGCTGGGGAGGGGTGGGGTGGCAGGAGCAGTACCAGCTCCATCAGCAGCAGCCTGAGTCTAGAGTCGCTGATGAGCAGCTTTCTTCACCCGCATAGTGAAGAAACTACTCACCAGCCACCAGCAGCTAGACAAGAGCAGAACCTGAACCAGCAGATGGTGGCATATTTGGACAGCCGTCATTGAAGATCCGCTGGACTACTGGGCAACCATACTGGATTTGTGGCCGCAACTGGCCAAATTTTCCCTGGAAAAGCTGTGTTTTCCCTATGCTAATTTTCACGTTGTCATTATGAATTTTTAATTATGTCTACAATAAAAGTCTATTTTTAATCCATTTAAGAAGGTGTAATTTCACTCAATTTGGGTTGTGTTACCTGAACACTATGTCACCTTGCCACTCTGTGGCCTCTTGTTGCTGCTGCTGCCACCTCCACAATGTCATTGTGCCAATCTGTGGCCTCCTGATGCTGCTGCTGCCACCTCCACTATGTCATAGGGCCACTCTGTGGACTGTTCCCACCCTCAATACTTCATATCTGGGCCACTATTTTTCCTTTCGGCCTGGCGGACATCATCATTTATTTGACCCTTCTTCGGATCTGTCAGAAGGAAGGAAAAATGAGACACACAACGGATCCTGTCTGTGTAGCAGCTATGAGTCATGTATGGTCCCATCAGATTTGGCTTGTGATTTGGTAGCCAAAAGCAGGAGTGGGAACAAAACACAGAAGACATGCAAATATTCCATTCAAGTGTCATCTCTATTTTGGATCCACTCCTGTTTTTTTGTTTTTTTTTTGGCATTAGCAATACTGATGGATTACTTACCAAATGCTGACCGAGTGAAGGCATATGCTCCACAGACAGGATTGTTTTTTTTAAATATTAATCTACTTTAGGATGCTCACCAACTAATCTGGAGCCTAGATTACTGATCACCCCTCAGTTAACTATATACTTGAATTTAAAAAAAATATATATGGCTGGTAGTGTTGATCGAACATGTTCGGCCGAACACTGCATGTGCTTGAACGCAATGCTCGAGTCTCCTCCACGCACGTTTCTTGGCTGCTGCACAGCCAAGAAACGTGTAGTTAAGTACTGCCCTCACTGTAGTGCCGTAGGTACTGGCATTACAGTGATTGGCTGGCCAGAACGTGTCATCGGGTGATATATAGCACCTGATAAAGCGTGTTTGGCTCAGTCTTAGTCAGGGAAAGCTGTGCTGAGGAGAGGCCAGACAGTGTAGGGAAAGATATAGGAGTATTTTTATTAGAAAAACTTTTCAGAGAAGCAAAAGTCCTTATAAGGACTATTGTGTGTGGCAGAAGCAATATTTATTTTTAACGGAAACTGAGCTAGATAGCTAAAACTTTACAGACCCAAAAGTCATTTAACCACCTCCCGAGCGCCTAACGCAGGGATGCGTCCTGCGGGTGGCCGGGTTATTAGACGCATCAGTGCATCATCTCGCGAGAGGCGAGATTACACGCCGATGCGGCCTGCGCATGCGCATCACGCGACACCAAGTGTTGCAGAAGAACTTGGTCATCAGCCTGCCAGCCAATGATCATCGCTGGCAGGCTGATGACTTTTAAAAAAACTAATGGCAAGCCATATAACACATCATATTTGTAAATATGATGTGTTAAATGGCTTCTGTGCCCTCTCCTGGGTCCTTTTCGTTGGTTGGACCCAGGAGAGAGCACACCTACAGTGAGTACACCAAGCACCACACTTCCAGGCCCTGATCACCCCCCATCACCCCAATTAACCCCCTTATCACCCCTCTCATTCACCTGTCAATCATCTAGTGAAAGGGAAAAAAGTGATCAGTGTAAACTGTCACTTTTTTTTTTCACCAGGATTGACTTTTAGGTTTAGATTAGTTTAGGCCCCCTTTGGTAGGTAGTTAGCGTTAGCGCCCAGCCCACCGCACCGCAGTCACTGATTAGCTGATTAGCGTAGCGCTAATCAGCATTTGTACTTTTATAGTATCTGTAAGTGATCAGAACTGATCACGTTCAGATCTATAATAGTATTAGTGTCACTTTAGTTCGCCCCCAAAACGCAGTGTTTGCCCGATCAGGCCTGATCGGTCGCCCACACGTGCGTTCCCCCACGCCCGCCCCGCCGCAGTGAAAAAAATAAATAAATTTTTTTATCACTGCACAATCACTTCACAAGCGCTGCGGCGATAAAAAAAAAAAATCAGTTTTGATATTTTTTATCAATCCCAGTGGCTTCTGTACTTCGCTACCCTCCCATTTGTAAGACAGGCTTGCTTTTTTTCTTGGGTAGTCTCAGGGAATACCCCCCAAATTTAGTCGTCCAAATATCAAATAAGGGGTATTCTCCTGAAGAGGAATACAGGATTCTGACCCAGTCGGATGAGGAATGGGAACCCTCATCTGACGAATCCAGCGGGTCATAATACGAACCTATAGAAAGCAGTGGCAGTCTGACCCAAAGTTCGGACAAGGAGGTTGAGGTCCCTGATACCACCAGGCGTACCCGGCCCAGTGTCGCTAGACCACAGGTAGCGCAGGATCCGTTTCAAGGGCAGCAGAGTGGGGCTGGCGCTGCCGGATTACGTGATGAGGCATACACCAGCAGCGCAGCCCATCTTGGACCTTCTACCAGCACTGCCGTACAACATGGTGAAGTGGCGAGCACCAGAAGGGCAGTTGAAGCTGGTACGGTGGCACGTGCAGTAATTCCCCAATCGCAGCCACCGCAAAGACAGGCCCGTAGAGCCCCTAGAATCCCTGAGGTGCTGGCAAACCCTGATTGGAAGCCCCCATCTTCAGCCGCACCAGTAGTTCCCCCTTTCACCGCCCAGTCAGGAGTTCGGGTGGAGACAGCTCAGATCTGATCGGCACTGGGGTTTTTTGAGCTGTTCTTTACTGCAGAGCTCTATGACTTAGTCGTGGCAGAAACAAATCGATATGCCACTCAATTTATAACCGCCAACCCGGGAAGCTTCTATGCCAAATCTTTCCGGTGGAAACCAGTCCAAGTTTCCAAATTTAAAACTTTTCTGGTCCTTCTCCTCAACATGGGCCTGACAAAAAAACATGAATTGCGGTCATATTGGTCCAAGAACCCAATTCATCACATGCCCATGTACTCTGCTGCCATGTCCAGGACACGTTTTGAAACCATCCTCCGTTTCCTGCACTTTAGCGACAACAGCACCTCCCGTCCCAGAGGCCACCCAGCTTTTGACCAGCTCCATAAAATTCGGCCCCTCATAGACCACTTCAACCAGAAATTTGCAGATTTGTATAACCCCGCACAAAACATCTGCGTAGACAAGTCCCTGATACATTTTACCGGGCGCCTTGGCTTCAAACAGTACATCCCAAGCAAGCGCGCCCGGTATGGGGTCAAATTGTATAAGCTCTGTGAAAGGGCCACAGGATATACACACAAATTTCGGATCTATGAGGGAAAAGATCATTCCCTGGAGCCGATTGGTTGCCCTGACTACCTGGGGAGCAGTGGGAAGATAGTCTGGGACTTGGTGTCACCCTTATTCGGCAAGGGGTACCATCTTTATGTGGACAATTTTACACAATTGTGCCCCTCTTCAGGCATTTGTTCCTAGAACAGATTGGCTGCTGTGGCACCGTGCGACCTAGTCGCCGGGGCTTCCCCCAAAGGCTCATTACCACCCGTCTTGCTAGGGGGGAGAGGGCTGCCTTGTGTAACCAAGAACTCCTCATGGTGAAATGGAGAGACAAGCGTGACGTTTACATGCTCTCCTCCATTCACGCAGACATGACAGTCCAAAATGAACGTGCAACCAGTGTCATTGAAAAGCCCCTCTCAGTCCACGACTTTAATTTGCTCATGGGAGGGGTGGACTTCAATGACCAGATGTTGGCCCTATATTTGCTTTCACGACGCACCAGACGCTGGTATAAGAAGGTGTCTGTATATTTCATTCAATTGGCTATGTATAATAGTTTTGTTCTCTACAGTAAGGCTGGGAGAACAGGATCCTTCCTCAAATTTTAGGAAGAGATCATCGAGAACCTCCTGTATCCAGGAGGTTCAGTGGCCCCAACCACCAGTGTAGTGAGCCGTCTACACGAGCGGCACTTCCCCAGTGTTGTTGCTGGTACCTCAACCCAACCGTCACTCCGATAAAGATGTTGTGTCTGTAGCAGGAGTGGAATAAGGTGTGACACCCATTATTTCTGTTCTGACTGTCCTGACCACCCTGCCCTATGCCTAGGGGAGTGTTTCCTTAAGTACCACACTCAGGTACACTTAGGGACGTAGGGACAGCACAACACAGGTAGTTTTTCCACTCAGGCCCTAGGGTCTCTCAGGATACTAGGTTTTGAGAGACCCTGACACATAGGGGTGCTGGTGTGCTACAGCAAAAATGTGAAACACTAGAAACCTCTCCTTTCACTTGGGATAAAGTGTATAATGTACTTCACACCATCTCTGTGTGATTCCCATTGTCCCATGGGAAAGGAGAGGTTTCTGCTAGGAAAATAAAGAGTGAAAAGAAAAAAAAAGAAAAATTAAACAGGTAGCAAGAAAAATAAATCTTGAGTTAGTTTAGTTTTTTTTGATGTTCAGGTTTTATAAAAAAAGTTTTACAATGTGCCGGTTTTTTAAAGTTTGTAACGTTCAAGTTATGAGCCTACTGCTTTTTTTTTCTTCTTTTTTTTTTCCCCCTAACCACCCTTTATTTTCCAGGTAGACCAACGGACCAACCAACGAAAACGCTGCAGCACTGATGTGCATTCTGAGAGAAGCATTGCGATGCTGTCAGAAGACACGTGAAGTCGGTGTATGCGGCGCTGCAAGATGAGATTTCTCCTCTGCAGTACAGGTACGTTTGCCCAGGCATATGAGCTGAGGAGAGGTGTTGGAGTTCATATGCTTTGGCAAACACTTTGTATCAAAAATCTGGCAAAGATGTCTTCCTCCACAACGATCGATTGATCGATGTGAATGGAGAAATCACGTTTGCCAGGACATAGAAGTGGGTATGGATGTTTGGGCGGAGCCCCTATGTCCTGTGCTGCACATCAGCCATTGCCAGAATATAGCCACCATCTTTCGGCTATGTTAATTGAACATCTATGAGTCCCCTGATGAAACAAGCATCTTCGACCTGGGGAAACGCGTTGGCATATTTTTTCATCTAGGACATTCAGTTGTCCAAACTATCAATCGGGAGTCAAAGATATGCATCATAGGGTCACGGTAGGGTAAGATAAGGGTTTAGCCACCGAGAGGTGGGGTCGCCCCTTTCGGGGCGGGTGCTCTGCCTGTAGGCAGGGGTAGACATCTAAAGGTAATACTAGGGAATTAATTCCTCCCACCCTCACCCGAACACATCTCTATTTATCTATAAGTGATCTACAAAACTGTAAGTGCTACATCTCTTACCCTTATATCAACGTTTGACCTACTGCCTAGGTGCTATCAGTAAGTCTAAGTCTGGCTTTTTTCTTTATTATATATAATTGAATATGCGAATTTTATAAGTATTATCTATTTAAAGTTATATTTTAAATTGGAAGATAATATTGTTTACAGCCTTCCGCTCTACTATATGCACACTCTGTGACATTGCATGTGGTACTCAGGAGAAGTAGGGCAATGTGTTTTGGGGTGTAGTTTTACATATAAACATGCTGGGTGAAAGAAATATCTCTGTAAATTGACAACTTTGTTTTAAAAAATATAAAAAGTTGTTATTTACAGAGATATTTTTCTCTGATATATGTAAAAATACACCCCAAAACACATTGCCCTACTTCTCCTGAGTACAGCGATACCACATGTGTGCCACTTTTTTTGCAGCCAAGATGTGCAAAGGGGCCCTAAATCCAATGAGTACCTTTAGGATTTCACAGGTAGAGGTGAGCGAACACCTGGATGTTCGGGTTCGAGAAGTTCGGCCGAACTTCCCGAAAGTGTTCGGGTTCGGGATCCGAACTCGACCCGAACTTTATCCCGAGCCCGAACCCCATTGAAGTCAATGGGGACCTGAACTTTTAGGCACTAAAAAGGCTGTAAAATAGTCCAGGAACGGGCTAGAGGGCTGCCAAAGGCAGCAAAATGTAGGTAAATCCCCTGCAAACAAATGAGGATAGGGAAATGAATTAGGTTAAAATAAAATAAATAAAATTTAACCAATATCAATTGGAGAGAGGTCCCACTGCAAGGAATCATGCGTCATATCACCCACCACTGGAGAAGGCCACTTTCAGTTTTTTCGGCCCCAGCACCCAGACAGAGGAGAGAGGTCTCAAAGCAAGGAATCATGTGTCATATCAACCACCATTGTAGAAGGCCACTCTCAGTTATTTCGGCCCAGCTCCCAGACAGAGGAGAGAGGTCCCACAGCAAGGAATCATGCATCATACCAACCACCACCGGAGAAGGCCACTCTCAGTTATTTTGGCCCAGCACCCAGACAGAGGAGAGAGGTCCCACAGCAAGGAATCATGCGTCATATCAACCACCACCGGAGAAGGCCACTCTCAGTTATTTCGGCCCAGCACCCAGACAGAGGAGAGAGGTCCCACGGCAAGGAATCATGCGTCATATCAACCACCACGGGAGAAGGCCACTTTCAGTTATTTCGGCCCCACCACCCAGACAGAGAAAAGATTCATTCAACTTTGGGTTGCACCGCAAGATCATGGTAAAGTTAAAAAAATGAGGATTCAATAAAGAAGTACCCCGGAGTACAAGAATACATGGTTGAGGGGGAGGCAGTTATAAATGTCTATTCTGCACAAGGGAGGTACAGGTCCTGTGGGATCCATGCCTGGTTCATTTTTATGAACGTCAGCTTGTCCACGTTGGCTGTGGATAGGCGGCTGCTTTTGTCAGTAATGACGCCCCCTGCCGTGATGAATACACGTTCAGACAAAACGCTGGCCGCCGGGAAGGCCAGCACCTCCAAAGCATAAAATGCTAACTCTGGCCACGTGGACAATTTGGAGACCCAGAAGTTGAATGGGGCCGAACCATCAGTCAGTACGTGGAGGGGTGTGCAGACGTACTGTTCAACCATGTTAGTGAAATGCTGCCTCCTGCTAGCACGTTCCGTATCAGGTGGTGGTGCAGTTAGCTGTGGCATGGAGACAACCCTTTTCCACATTTCTGCCATGCTAACCCTGCCCTCAGAGGAGCTGGCCGTGACACAGCTGCGTTGGCGACCTCTTGCTCCTCCTCTGCCTTCGCCTTGGGCTTCCACCTGTTCCCCTGTGACATTTGGGAATGCTCTCAGGAGCGCCTCTACCAGCGTGCGCTTGTACTCGCGCATCTTCCTATCACGCTCCAGTGCAGGAAGTAAGGTGAGCACATTGTCCTTGTACCGGGGATCCAACAGGGTGGCAACCCAGTAGTCCCCACACGTTAAAATCTGGGCAACTCTGCTGTCGTTGCGCAGGCACTGCAGCATGTAGTCGCTCATGTGTGCCAGGCACCCCAGAGGTAAGGACAAGCTGTCCTCTGTGGGAGGCGTATCGTCATCGTCCTCCGTATCCCCCCAGCCACGCACCAGTGATGGGCCTGAGCTGTGTCGGGTGCCACCCTGCTGTGAACCTGCTTCATCCTCATCCTCCTCCAGCTCCTCCTTATCCTCCTCATCCTTCAGTAGTGGGCCCTAGCTGGCCACATTTGTACCTGGCCTCTGCTGTTGCAAAAAACCTCCCTCTGAGCCACTTCTAACAGACTGGCCTGAAAGTGCTAAAAATGACCCCTCATCCTCCTCCTCCTGGGACACCTCCTCTTCCATCATCGCCCTAAGCGTTTTCTCAAGGAGACATAGAAGTGGTATTGTAACGCTGATAACGGTGTCATCGCCACTGGCCATGTTGGTGGAGAACTCGAAACAGCGCAACAGGGCACACAGGTCTCACATGGAGGCCGAATCATTGGTGGTGAAGTGGTGCTTTTCCGCACTGCGACTGACGCGTACGTGCTGCAGCTGAAACTCCACTATGGCCTGCTGCTGCTCGCACAGTCTCTTCAGCATGTGCAAGGTGGAGTTCCACCTGGTGGGCACCTCGCATATGAGGCGGTGAGTGGGAAGGCCGAAGTTCCGCTGTAGTGCAGACAGGCGAGCAGTGGCAGGATGTGAATGCCGGAAGCGCGCACAGACGGCCCGCACTTTATGCAGCAGCTCTGACATGTGGGGCTAGTTGTGAATGAACTTCTGCACCACCAAATTCAGCACATGTGGCAGGCAAGGGATGGGCGTCAAACCGGCTAGTCCCAGAGCTGCGACGAGATTTCACCCATTATCGCACACCACCAGGCAGGGCTTGAGGCCCACCAGCAGAAACCACTCGTCGGTCTGTTGTTCAATACCCCGCCACAACTCCTGCGCGGTGTGGGGCCTGTCCCCCAAACATATGAGTTTCAGAATGGCCTGCTGACGTTTACCACGGGCTGTGCTGAAGTTGGTGGTGAAGGTGTGTGGCTGACTGGATGAGCTGGTGGAAGCAGAGGAGGAGGAAGCCGAGTAGGAGGAGGAGGCAACAGGAGGGAAAGAATGATCCCCTGCGATCCTTGGCGGCGGAAGGACGTGCGCCAAGGAACTCTCTGCCTGGGGCCCAGATGCCACTACATTTACCCAGTGGGCAGTTAGGGAGATATAGCGTCCCTGGCCGTGCTTACTGGACAACGTATCTGTGGTTAGGTGGACCTTGCCACAGATGGCGTTGCGCAGTGCACACTTGATTTTATCAGATACTTGGTTGTGCAGGGAAAGCACGGCTCTCTTGGAGAAGTAATGGCGGCTGGGAAGAACATACTGTGGGACAGCCATGGACATCAGCTGTTTGAAGCTGTCTGTGTCCACCAGCCTGAATGACAGCATTTCAAAGGCCAGTAGTTTAGAAATGCTGGCATTTAGGCCCAGGGCTCGAGGGTGGCTAGGTGGGAATTTACGCATTCTCTCCAAGGTTTGTGAGATGGAGAGCTGAACGCTGCCGTGTGACATGGTGGAGATGCTTGGTGAATCAGGTGGTGGTGTCGGTGGCACATCCTCTGTTTGGTTGGCGGCAGGTGCCAACATTCCTCACGAGGCGGAGGAAGAGGCCGAGGCAGCAGCAGAAGAGGGAGCAGGGGGAGCCAGAGTGAGTTCCTTGCTTTTAAGGTGTTTACTCCACTGCAGTTCATGCTTTGCATGTAGATGCCTGGTCATGCAGGTTGTGTTAAGGTTCAGAACGTTAATGCCTCGCTTCAGGCTATGATTGCACAGCGTGCAAACCACTCGGGTCTTGTCGTTAGCACATTGTTTAAAGAAGTGCCATGCCAGGGAACTCCTTGAAGCTGCCTTTGGGGTGCTCGGTCCCTGGTGGTGGTGGCCAGTAGCAGGCGAATTCTCTTGGAGGCGGCTGTTCTGCTTTTGCCCCCTGCTCCCTTTTTTGCTACGCTGTTGGCTCGGTCTCACCACTGCCTCTTCCTCTATGGCAGTGGCACGACCTTCATTCCATGTGGGGTCTAGGACCTCATCGTCCCCTGCATCGTCTTCCACACAGTCTTCCTCCCTGACCTCATGTTCGGTCTGCACACTGCAGAAAGACGCAGCAGTTGACACTTGTGTTTCGTCATCATCAGAGACGTGCGGACTGCGATGAGATGGTATTCCCATGTCCTCATCATCAGGAAACATCAGTGGTTGTGCATCAGTGCATTCTATGTCTTCCACCACTGGGGAAGGGCTAGGTGGATTCCCTTAGAAAACCCTGCCAGCAGAGTCTTCAAACAGTATAAGAGACTGCTGCATAACTTGAGGCTCAGACAGTTTCCCTGATATGCATGGGGGTGATGTGACAGACTGATGGGCTTGGTTTTTAGGCGCCACCTGTGCGCTTTCTGCAGAAGACTGGGTGGAAGATAATGTTGTAAACTTGCTGGATCCACTGTCGGCCACCCATTTGACTAGCGCCTGTACCTGCTCAGGCCTTACCATCCTTAGAACGGCATTGGGCCCCACCAAATGTCACTTTAAATTCTGGCGGGTACTGGAACCTGAGGTAGTTGGTTCGCTAGGACGTGTGGCTGTGGCAGAATGGCCATGTCCTCTCCCAGTACCAGAGGGTACACTAACACCACCACGACAGTGTCCGCGTCCCTTACTAGATGTTTTCCTCATTGTTACCATTCACCAAGCACCACAATAAGAAAAAAAATATTTGGCCCAATGTATTGATTTCAAATTCAGGCCTTTTTTTACAGGCACCTAACACTATCTGCCTATTTATTTATCTAGCGTATTACACTAATCCAGGCACAGCAGTAACCACTGATTTAGGGGAATATCTCTTTTAGGGCTAGTATTTAGGCCCTGGATGAAAGGTATCCTGTTATGGACAGATTTAAACTAGGCCTGCAACAGCTGGAACACCAGATTCAGGGTATTGCTATTTTGGCAATTGAATTTCACCCCAGAACAAAATATATAATTTGCAGGACACTATGAAACTTGGCCAGCCACAGCTGAAACCACTGATTTATGGTATTGCTATTTTGGCAATTGAATTTCACCCCAGAACAAAATATATGTTTTGGCGGACACTATTATAGTTTGCCTGCCACAGCAGTGACAAAAGATTTATGGTATTGCTATTTTGGCAATTGAATTTTACCCCAGAACAAAATATATGTTTTGGCGGACACTATTATAGTTTGCTAGCCTGTGCTGGGACACCAGATTCAGGGATTGCTATTTTGACAATTGAATTTCACCACAGAAAATAATCTATTCTTTGCCAAACAACAGACAGTATTATACTTGGCTAGCCAAAGCCGGAACACCAGATTTAGGGGATTGGTATTTGGGCAATTGTATTTAACCCCTTAATAAAATATAGAAATTGCTATCCTGAGTTTCTAGGGGTGACAATTAGCACAGCCAAGCCCCTGATGTAGGATATAGCAAAAAAAAAAAACTAGTATTGATGGATTGATGGACTTGGTGGCAGCTTGTTCTGTTGCACCACAAGTCACAAAATGGCCGCCGATCACTCCAGAAAATAATTGACAGAAAAACGCTCTGTGCAGCCTAAAAACCAGTGTGCAAGTAACTAGCAGAAGTTCAATCATTCACAGCTGTAGATCGATCACTTCATTAGGTGCTTTTGCAGACTTTTCCCTGCCTAATCTCGCCCTCACAGCAGCTGCGTCCTCTCCCTACACTAATCAGAGCAGTGTGACGTGCGGCGCTATGTGACTCCAGCTTAAATAGAGGCTGGGTCACATTCTGCACTTGGCCAATCACAGCCATGCAGCCCTTCAGAAAGCGGGAAGAAATCGACGAACAACGAACCCGAACCTGAACTTTTTTGAAAATGTTCGGGTCCGTGTCCCGAACACCCCAAATTTCGGTACGAACCTGAACTATTCTCGAACTGTTCGCTCAACACTATATGACAGGATCCCAATTTTTCTTTTCTTTTTTCCTTTTTTACTCAATTCCTGGAACACAGTTTATAAACCTAACGTCCTATATATTGATCTGTGCCACAATTGAAGACCTGCATAAAAAGTAGCGCCTAATCACCCTCCACCCAACATGTTTCGCCGTTGTGTGCGGCTTCGTCAGGGGCTTGGAGGCATTAGCGTGGTCGCGGTTTATTAAGCCCAGCATTGACATTATCTACGGGATATTTCCTGTATGACGTTTCCACATCCCGAATACCTTTAAAAAAAAGATTCTGCATATATTTCCAAATCCTACGCTACTGTACACTACTGTACGTGTGACATACTTTCAAGCATATATAACATTTAATATGAAGAAGACGAGCAGTAAGTGACAGAGAAGTGGGCTGATGGTGCATGCAGAAGACGTGGCCCTGGGCACATTGAAACTGTGCCTGCTGCCAGAGCATAAGAAAAACATCATCCTTGATACCTACTGTAGCTTCATGTCCCAGTTTGCAGCGCGGCGCAAGACACCACTCTTGAAGTCAGACCAGAGCGACCAGGTGGTCGGTAAGATTGCAGCAGATAATGCTTCCAGTTGGTTAAGCAAAACACTGTCTTGCACCAAGTAGAGTCTCAGTAGCCAAGGCACTCACATATAATGTTTTACAGAGTCAGCTCACCTGCAAGCCCTCGCATATAATGTTTTACAGGGTCAGCTCACCTGCAGGCCATCACCTACAACCTTTTAGAGGGTCAGCTCACCAGCAGGCCCTCACCTACAATCTTTTACAGGGTCAACTCACCAACAGACCCTCACCCCAAAATTTTTAGATGTTCAGCTCAGCAGCAGGCCCTCGCCCCTAATGTTTTAAATGGTCAGATCAGCAGGCCCTTGCTCCAAATGTTTTTGAGGGTCACCAGCAGGCCATCAATAAACATTTTTCAAGGGTGTGTATGATGCCCTCCTTTAAATGTAACACAGGGTGTATTGGATTGCCAGTTCCTTGTAATTTTTGGCAGCCCTTTCACTTAGTGCATAGGCTTTATAAGTGTAGGAGTCCCACTACATGAACAATTGTACCAGCAGGCTCTCACCTACAATCTTTTACTGGGTCATCTCACCTACAGGCCCTCGCATATGATGTTTTACAGGGTCAGCTCACCTGCAGGTCCTGGCATAAAATGTTTTAAAGAGTCAGCTCACTAGTGTTGATCCTGAAAATTCGAATTGCGAATTTTAATCGCGAATATTGGCACTTCGAGAATTCGCGAACATTTAGAATATCTCAAAATATATATCGTGATCGCGAATATTCATTTTTTTTTAAATACCAGTCTATGCGAATTTTTATGCGAATTTTCGCAATCAAGAAAATGAGAATGCCTGAAGATCAGGAATTCGCAAATATATGAAGAATATTCTCCCAAATATTCGCAAAATATCGCAATTGAAATATTGCCCCTGCCACTCATCACTACAGCTCACCTGCAGACCGTCACCTACAACCTTTTAGTGGGTCAGCTTATCTGTAGGCCCTCACCTACAATCTTTACAGGGTCAGCTCACCTGCAGGCCCTCACGTATAATGTTTTACAGGAGTCAGCTCACCTGCAGGCCCTCGCATATAATGTTTTACAGGGTCAGCTCACCTGCAGGCCATCACCTACAACCTTTTAGAGGGTCAGCTCACCAGCAGGCCCTCACCTACAATCTTTACAGGGTCAACTCACCAACAGACCCTCACCCCAAAATTTTTAGATGTTCAGCTCAGCAGCAGGCCCTCACCCTAATGTTTTAAATGGTCAGATCAGCAGGCCCTTGCTCCAAATGTTTTTGAGGGTCACCAGCAGGCCATCAATCATACATTTTTCAAGGGTGTGTATGATGCCCTCCTTTATGTGTAACACAGGGTGTAATGGAGTGCTGGTTCCTTGTAATTTTTGGCAGCCCTTTCACTTAGTGCATAGGCTTTATGAGTGTAGGAGTCCCACTACATGAACAATTGTACCAGCAGGCTCTCACCTACAATCTTTTACTGGGTCATCTCACCTACAGGCCCTCGCATATGATGTTTTACAGGGTCAGCTCACCTGCAGGTCCTGGCATAAAATGTTTTAAAGAGTCAGCTCACTAGTGTTGATCCTGAATATTCGAATTGCGAATTTTAATCGCGAATATTGGCACTTCGAGAATTCGCGAACATTTAGAATATCTCAAAATATATATCGTGATCGCGAATATTCATTTTTTTTTAAATACCAGTCTATGCGAATTTTTATGCGAATTTTCGCAATCAAGAAAATGAGAATGCCTGAAGATCAGGAATTCGCAAATATATGAAGAATATTCTCCCAAATATTCGCAAAATATCGCGAATTGAAATATTGCCCCTGCCACTCATCACTACAGCTCACCTGCAGACCGTCACCTACAACCTTTTAGTGGGTCAGCTTATCTGTAGGCCCTCACCTACAATCTTTACAGGGTCAGCTCACCTGCAGGCCCTCACGTATAATGTTTTACAGGATCAGCTCACCTGCAGGCCCTCATATATAATGTTTTACAGGGTCAGCTCACCTGCAGGCCATCACCTACAACCTTTTAGAGGGTCAGCTTACCAGCAGGCCCTCACCTACAATGTTTTAGAGGGTCAGCTCAGCAGCAGTCCCTCACCCCTAATGTTTTAAATGGTCAGATCAGCAGGCCCTTGCTCCAAATGTTTTTGAGGGTCACCAGCAGGCCATCAATCATAATTTTTCAAGGGTGTGTATGATGCCCTCCTTTATGTGTAGCAAAGGGTATAATAGAGTGCTGGTTCCTTGTAATTTTTGGCAGCCCTTTCACTTAGTGCATAGGCTTTATGAGTGTAGGAGTCCCACTACATGAACAATTGTACCACAATGTGAATTAAGCCCTCCTTTATGTGATATACAGGTTGAATCGGAGTGCCTGTTGCTTATAATTTTTTTCAGCACTTGCTGGGAGACCAAGGTGCATCCAGACATCCTCCCCATGCTGTTCCCAAACCATTTCGGTGGGGTTTCCATCAATTTCTGACCTTTTCCTATGAACCAGGCACCTTGCCTCTTCAGAGCAGGAGGTGCCTGGTTTAATGCTGGGGTTCTCCCTTTGACTTCCATTATACGTGAGTGCTCTGTAGAGCCCCCCCCCCCCCCGATGTGTTCGGCCCGAGCACCCGAGCACTTTGGTGCTTGATCAACACTAATGGCTGGCTCTCAGCAGGTCATTAGGTTCTTTTATCAGATCATTTCATATATGTATACAAAAGGCATTTAATAATTCACTATATGTATAACAAATAGCTTTATTGTAATCACCAAATAATACAAATTCATATAATTATAAAAAACCTCATATTTAAAACACATATGCAAAGGGTATATTTATTGTATGACTGTTGGATACGTTTTTTTGGGGTTATTGTCCTGACGGATCAGAGAAAGGGTGAAATAATCAGTGACGTCAACACAAACTTACTGCTGACACCATCTACACTCTGTCGGGGGGCCCAGTTCTCCAGGAACCCAAACCCCTCCTTCCTACACCAGTTTTTTTAGCCAATTGTTAACCTCCCTAATGCCCCGCTGTCTTTCTTGTGTGGCTCTTGGTACAGGCAGTAGAAAAACCAAGCATTACTCTACATATTGCTTGTGTTCGAATGCCGTCCTCCTCCTTTTCCTCCTCTAGTTCAGCCCCCACAGGACTCATGTGGCCATGAGATGTAGTCGCCATGTCTTCAGTCCCCTGGCTAGCCAGATTTAGCAGCATATGTTCCAGGACATGAATCAGTGGAATGACATTGTTCATCCCGTAGTTCTGGCGACTGGCAAATAACCTCCACATGAGCTGCCACTGGCTAACATCGAAGTTACATAGGGGAGTACATCTGTTTGCCTGTATCATCAAGAAATTGCTTATAGCCTTTCTCTGTTCATATAATCAGTCCAACATATGGAGGGTAGAATTCCAATGGGTGGAAACGTTGCATATCAGCATACGTTGGGGGATGCTGTTCTGCCGTTGCAGCTCAAGGAGGGTGTGCTTTATGGTGTACGAGTGGCTGAAGTGCATGCAAAGTTTCCTGGACATTTTCAGGTCTCTTGCATGTGGGGTGAAGACTTCAGGAACCACTTTACAACCAGATTGAACACAAGTGCCATGCAGGGAGCATGGCTCAGCCCTCCTTGACACAGCACCAACATCATGTTCTTCCCGTTGTCAGTCTCCATGGTTACGATTTTAAGTTGTTGAGTAGAAAGCCAGGCATTTTTTCCCCTAATATTCCGTGCTGACTGCCTGCTACTGCTTCCTCCGTGTGAACCCATGCACTACTACTTTCCAAGCAGGTAGGCTCCAGCGAAGCGTGTGGTCTACCCCAGGCAAATTTGGCTCCTCACCTCCCACTGCTGCCACCCTGCTGACTCACGGCCATGCTACCACCCTGCTGGCTCAGCGGCTGCCTCATGCGCAAGCTGCCACCCTCTTCTCTTGATGATGATGAAGCCACTTCTTCACCCAACTCCCAAGTGCAATCGGATACATCATAATCATCTGCTACTGTCGGCACGTCACTAAAGTCCCCATCAACGGTCCCAGGGCATGGAGCCTGACCACTCGCAACACCTGCTCCCATGTAAGTCTCAGCATCACTACTTGCCCGTCTACCATAGGAAGCTGCAGATGTCTCCTCCAGATCTTGTCTGGGCAGTAGCTGCTGACTATCCTCTAGTAGCTTGTCCTCGCTGAAAAGTGGAGCAGAGCTTATGGCCTATAATACTTTTCTAGCAGAGGGAACAGAAAATTACAGAGGCAGATTGAGGACAGTTGGGGCACAGGGCCTGCTCCTGGGCCATGCCAACTAAGCATCGTGTCAGAGGAACCCACCAACTTGGCTGGGGGTTTCTGATGTCACTTGCGACAAAGTCGAAGACAGAGTCAACTATTCAAGCACCGCTGGGTTGCTGGTCAGGATACGACCGCTTTGATGACACTGGGAGCTCAGGCCTCTCACTGCGACTCCTGCTGCCCCCCCCTCTTCTGTTGAGGCAATTTATAGGGCTGTGTCGTCACAAGGGCTGGCTGGCTGCTGATTGGCTGCATGCATGGCATTGTGGGTGATCCCTCGTTCCCAGAGTTCTTTGCTCTATGTCCTAACATGTGCAGCCGCTATTTTAGGAAAAAATGTGATTCGTTACCACGAAGGGTGAGGAAATTCGGCTTTAGTGCAAATCGAATTTTTCCAGAAATTCGGATCGAATTCCACTTCATCAACTTCGATTCTATCATCTCTATTCACCATGTTCTGAAATCCATAACTTTTTATGTTTCCATCTTCTATATTCAGCTGTTTGAGGTTTGTGTAATCATGTTGTGTTGAGGGAATTTGATATTTGGTTGGTACAAGTAATTTACAACTTAGAACGGGTGATGCCTTATTTAGAGAAAAATACAGATTGCTTGTCTCAAGTTTATTTATTTATTTTGTTATTATACTGTACATATTATTGTTATACACAATCAGGTGTGCCTTGGGTAGGTACTGTTATGACTGTGTACCTGTGCAATACAGTTGACACCTGAGGGGAATTTTATCTCTCTTGTGGCTGAAAAATGGCATTAAAAAGTTGCAATTTATTGGGGTCAATTAGCAACCTATCAGATTCCACCTTTCATTTTTGATAGCTCCTTTGGAAAATGAAAGGAAACTGATTGGGCAACTAAACCAGTTTGATAACTGACCACATATATGTCTGTGACCTTTTAACTGTGATTTTATGAAAAAAAATGTCTCATATCGTTGCTTTTACTTTCTCTAAAGGAGCATGACAAGGGTGGAGAGGGGGAGCGGCCAGCCACTCTGACAAATGTATCTTAATTTATGCAAATTAAGCCATAAATCTATGGCAGTTTTGAGCTGTTGTAGATTTCTGTTTAGGCAGACTGAAGGATGATGCCCCTTATTTATTACTAGGCCTCATCATAAATTAGGCAGATCCTATGGCGGTGCAGGGGATATCATGCATGGGTCTTCTTGATAAATCTTCCCCTTTATGTGTATTGAGCGGACACAGACAGTGAGCCTGCTCCATGCCCATACAGTTATGCCCAAATGCATGAAGGGACTATATTAGAAAGGGTTAATTGAAAAATTAAAGTCAGGCCAGCTTTAGGGGAAATAATAATGTCCCTAAACATGACATACATATGTTTTGACTTAATAGGCATGTGTTTTTAATTTTTTTTCAACTATACTAACTTTGTAACACAGGAAAGCTGTAAAATGAGATGTTTGATCATTCAAGGGCAGAGTCATAAACTGAGCTGAGCAATATGCGAAACAACAACCGCTATATCAACATTTCTTTCTCTGATATTTCCCTGATGGGCTTAATGAGTTCAAATGTTCTTTTTTCTTCTTCACTAACAAATGTTATTAGAATATTGCTTTATGGATTTACTCCACAAATAAGTTATGTTAAACTTTATGATGATATTTGAGCACTTACGCTGAGAAGAGGGTTGGATGCAGGAGTATTGTTGCTTGGTCTTTGTTTGGTATTACAGCATGTACTGAACCTTTCATGCATTGACCTTGAAAAAAGAATACACTTTGTAACTCACAGCTGTTTATTTGTTCTTAAATAATTAAAATATTTAACCAGACAGACTGATATTAAATGATAAACAGCATTTTCTTGTAATGATTGCTGCTAAAATATCAGCATAAGTTTAACTCCCCTAAGCAATATGCTGCACATCAGGGATATGCCTTAAAGGGGTTACAGTTGTGTTCAAAATTATTCAACCCCCAATGCTGTAAAGGGTTTTTTGGGAATTTAGTGTACATTTGTAATTGTGTTCAGAATGAAATCTTACAAGGACTTTTTAAATAACCAAATGCAACTAAAATTACATCAATTGTTTTTGTAATACAATATTAAATGTTTTTTTTGTGATTTCTTCATTGACACAATTATTCAACCCCTTAAAGACTACCACTATTAAGAACAGAGGTTCATTCAAATGTTTTCGATCAGGTATTGAAAACCCCTGTGGATGTCAAGGAGCAGCAATCAAGCATAATAACAATACATTAGTAAGTGCCTTGTATTAACTTTCTCTAAATAATAAATGCCATTTACTAAAGTGACATACAGTTGTGTTCAAAATTATTCAACCCCCACTGAAATTGAGTGTTTTTGCCAGTTTGACATTGATTTTGATCATTTCAGTCATCTTGTTTACAATTAAATCAAAGAGGCACTTGTAAGTCAGACAAATATAACATAACATTTATAATGAAATAACCACAAATGTCTTTTCTGTGCTCACATCATTATCAGTTTTATTCAACCCCCAAGTGACATTCAATCTTAGTACTTAGTGCAACATCCTTTTCCAGTTATAACAGCTTTTAAACGTGAAGCATAGCTTGACACAAGTGTCTTGCAGCGATCTACAGGTATCTTCGCCCATTCTTCATGGGCAAAAGCCTCCAGTTCAGTCACATTATTAGGCTTGCGTGCTGCAACTGCTTTCTTTAAGTCCCACCAGAGGTTCTCAATCGGATTTAAGTCTAGTGACTGCGATGGCCACTTCAAAATGTTCCAGCCTTTAATCTGCAACCATGCTCTAGTGGACTTGGAGGTATGCTTGGGATCATTGTCCTGTTGAAAGGTCCAACGTCTTCCAAGCCTCAGGTTTGTGACGGACTGCATCACATTTTCATCCAATATCTCCTGGTACTGAAGAGAATTCATGGTACCTTGCACACGCTGAAGCTTCCCTGTACCTGTAGAAGCAAAACAGCCCCAAAGCATGATTGACCCCCCGCCATGCTTCACAGTAGGCAAGGTGTTCTTTTCTTCATAAGCCTTGTTCTTCCTCCTCCAAACATAGCGTTGATCCATGGGCCCAAACAGTTCTAATTTTGTTTCATCAGTCCACAGAACACTATCCCAAAACTTTTGTGGTTTGTCCACATGACTTTTGGCATACTGCAGTCGACTCTTCTTATTCATTGGAGACAGCAAGGTTGTGCGCCTGGGATTTCTGGCATGGAGGCCTTCATTACGCAGTGTGCACCTTATTGTCTGAGCTGAAACTTAAGTACCCACATCTGACAAATCTTTTTTCAGTTCCTCAGCAGTCACACGGGGACTTTTCTCCACTTTGCGCTTCAGGTAACGCAAAGCAGTCGAAGTCAGCATCTTCTTTCTGCCACGACCAGGTAGCGTTTCAACAGTGCCATTTGCCTTGAATTTGCTAATGATGCTTCCTATGGTGTCTCTTGGTATGTTTAACATCTTTGCAATCTTCTTATAGCCATTGTCCTTCCTGTGAAGAGAAATCACCTCTTCTCTTGTCTTCCTGGACCATTCTCTTGACTTCACCATGTCTGTAAACACACCAGTAAATGTCTAGAAGGAGCTGAGTATCACAGTCATTTTAAATCTGCCTAATTGGTGCTTATTATGCTTGATTGCTGCTCCTTGACATCCATTGGTGTTTTCAATACCTGATCGAAAACACTTGAATGAACCTCTGGGCTTAAGAGTGGTAGTCTTTAAGGGGTTGAATAATTGTGTCAATGAAGAAATCACAAAAAAAAACATGTAATACTGTATTACAAAAACAATTGATGTCATTTTAGTTGCATTCAGTTCTTTAAAAAGTCCTTGTAAGATTTCATTCTGAACACAATTGCAAATGTACAATAAATTCCCTAAAACCCTTTACAGCATTGGGGGTTGAATAATTTTGAACACAACTGTAAATGCCACCTGCTGAAGTGACATAACCCCTGTAACTTAAAGCATCATACCGTACATGTAGCATATACCATGGTGATCACATGAGCTCAGAAGCTAGGCCTCTACTTTTATGGCTGTTTAACCCCTTAATATGCTACACTCAATATTAACCATTGCATATACTTTATTTTATTATCTCTTATAGCCATTATATATCTCGTGTATTTTGCATAGGTTTCTTTATTGTTTATTGTATGTTTTTTTTCTTTTCTCATGAGAAGTGTTGTTCAAAGGTGTGGCATCTTTTTGAGGGTGTTTGCAGTCATGTGACCACAATTAGTGAAGACAGGTGCAGCCTCTCCTACAAATAGTGCCACTTTTAATGTCTTACTGTGTCATGAGTAAGGGCTTGAATTGTTCTTGGTAGCCCGAAACGCGTAGACAAGACTTTTGTAACCGTAACTGGATGTGATTTTACCGCCAGCAAAATAAATATTCCTTTATCGAAGTGGAGCTGGATTCCTTGAACCTTTTACTATGTTTAACAGAGCTCCTGCCACCAAGATATTGATGCTCCACAGTGCAATTGTTGATCAACTGTGGATTACCATGCAACAGGAGCCTTAAAAAAAAAAAAAAAACAGGGCGCCATTAGTATCTGCCTATCAGGTTATGCTAGAGACGGTCCTTGGGGAAATGTGCGTCGAGGTGCATTCATCCTAGACGACCCGCTTCTCTAAACCATGGGTAATTACTAAATGGATCTTCATGTTGCTATGTGAGCTTAAGGCCTCATGCACACGACCGTTTTTTTATGCTGTCCACAAAAAGGGGTTCCGTTGTTCAGTTATCCGTGTCCGTTTTTGCCTTCTGTTGTGTTTCTGTGTGTCTACCGTTTTTTTTAGTGGACATGACCCAAAAGATTTTACCAAAAGACAGGCTGACAATTTTTGCCAAGTGCTGCCAAGTGCCTGCCAAGGGATCCGCAAAAAAAATGGACGCGAAACGCGGATGACACACGGATGGCCATCCGCATTTTTTCACGGTCCCATTGACTTGAATGGGTCCGTGAACCGTTTTTCACGGACAAGAATAGGACAGGTTATATTTTTTTGATGGACTGGAATCACGGACCACGGACGCGGAGGACAAACGGTGCATTTGCCGAGTTTTCCACGGACCCATTGAAAACAAATAGGTCCGCAGAAAATCACGAAAAACGGAGCAACAGACACGGAATCAAACAACGGTTGTGTGCATGAGGCCTAATACTGTGGTTTCATATTCAGTTTACGCTTTACATGGGCAATCTCTGATTTGCTGTGCTCTCTGCAATTGTATTAGTTACTAGTGACCCAAGTTTGGCGCCTGTCTCTTTTGGGGGCTACTGTATTATATCTGTTGATCTTGCAGCCAGTACAGCATTGTTAAGTTTGACCTATACAGGGTGCAAGATGTATGTTACTACCATGTGTGTCACTTTTTAGATGGTGTGAGGAAGCTGGCTGTCTGGTATGTCTCCCTGTCTATGCAATACATGAGGTGGTTGGGATTGTTGTTCCCTAACCTCGCATGAATTTGTGTCCTGTAACTTTTTGTGATTTATTAGCCTAATAAAATTAAATATTTTATATATGATTTTGGTGTGTCAAGTTCTTATAAGGGTTATTAGTGAAGCAATATTGTGAGGTATGATATAGACATGGCCTAATAGATTGCCTGTCAGTGTAATACTAATAGGCAAACAAGCAATTTAATTCCAAAGCATTATAGAAGTGAACAGGTAATCATTGCTTTAAGGGTACTTTTACACTTGCGGCAGGATGGATCCGGCAGGCTATTCAGCCTGCCGGATCCGTCCTGCCGCAAGTGGCCGTGCAATGCCGTGCTGCCACTCTGTCCCCATTGACTATAATGGGGCGGGGGGCGGAGCTACGGAGCAGCAAGGCAGTGCACGGCAAAGATCGCCAGACTGAAAAGTCGGACATGCAGGACTTTTAGTCCGGCGATCTCCGGCCGTGCACTGCCGTGCTGCGCCGTAGCTCCGCCCCCGCCCCATTATAGTCAATGGGGACGGAGCGGCAGCACGTCAGTGCATGGCCACTTGCGGCAGGATGGATCCGGCAGGCTGAATAGCCTGCCGGATCAGTCCTGCCACAAGTGTGAAAGTACCCTAAGACACAAGGGTGGGGGAAAAAATAAATAAAATGAAGGCAATAGAAGGACTTGCTTTTAAACCCCCAAGAGTGTGGAGTCTTCAAACTCATCTCATTAATTAAACATCACCCTAAAAAAGAAATTTGAAAAAACTTTTTTATTTTTTTTTAATACAATTATTGCACAATTTTTTAAGACATTATAAACCAGTGGTGGCAGGGCTCATTTTTTGCATCTATGCCACAAATTAATTTGTAAACACTCATCAATAAATCATCGATCACTTATATTTAATGTACTCCAACATGTCCTACTGCAGACAGCTTTCTGATATGAATGATAGTAAACCCTCCTTAAATAAATGCAATAACTGTTATACGTTTTCACTCATTGTACTCCGTTCATTTAATCTTATACTTGAAGAAGAGGGGATGCTTATGCACAGATCTAGTTCCCCACATACAGTAACTGAGAATGACAGATGAAAATGAATGCTGATTGATGTAAAGTGATGCACCTAGGCGTCAGTAATGGTATTACTGTATATAATGAATATCAAGTGGAATAAAACTGGAGATAACAGAACAAGGGAAAGATCTGGGTATTCTGGTTAGAAGTAAACTATTGGTCAGCACTTAATGTCAAGCAGTAAATGCAAAAGTAATTAAGATTATAGGGTGTACAAAAAGAGAGCTCAAAACACATAGGGTTAATTTCTTAAGCTAAAGTACTCCTAAATTAGGCATATTTCATGCGCAGATAGCGGCACAACAATTAGTTGCGCCACTGTCTGCGACTTCACCCCGCTCAAGGCAGTTCTAAAATTGTGGCGGTGGCACGAGCGGAGATGGGGATGGGCCATCAGGCCCATCTCATTTACCATTTTCTATGCCTGTTTAAAGCATAGAAAACGGTTTAAATGTAAGAAAGCTCAGAAGCTGTCTTACATTTAGAACTGGCACTGGATTTGCCGAAGTTATGGACAGGCCGGTGCCTCTTCATAACTCCGACAGATCCACCACCAAAGCAGAGGTTGTATTAGGACCGAAGTCTAAAACCCCGGTCTTAATAAATGTGCCCCATAGTATCAATGTAATAATGATTTTCTTAAAATCTCTTGTAAGACCAAACATCTAATATGGAACTCAGTTTTGGTCTCTACAGAAAGTATATAGGACAGTGGGGGAAGGTAGTTATTAACTCAGATGGGAGGTCTCTATTATAATAAGATGAGTTTGAAAACTCCACACTCTCGGAGATTCAATACAAGTCCTTTTAATATGGTATATATGAATATTTCACGTATTGGTCCTCAGACCCTTGTTATACAGTACACTCAGAATGGGCTACAGTTTGTCACACCATGAAAATATTATATGGTAGCACTGGCATTTATGGGTGAAGTGATCGCTTCTTTTTTAAGTGTCTGTTAAGATGTGTGTACAGGAAGCAAGAAGCTTGAAAATACTTTTCAGTGCTAGCATATAGTACTTTCATGGGATGACATAAGGACCTCTGGGATCCCAACCAATTTTTTTCCTTTTTCCTTCATTGTGACTTACATGGAGATACAGTATGCTGCAGTCTCATGAAGAGTGGGCAGCCATGAGTTCCACATTCCATGGAAAAAAGTAAAGTCTTCTTTACATGCTACAAGCGAGATTCTTGTGACTTTCCAGGAGCATGGCAAATGCTGGGATTTTATGATAATAGAAAACCTTCCCAATAAACACATGGGGGAAATTTATCATGAGATCATGAGGGGAAAATTTGAAGTCAGTTTTTCTTGAGTCTGCAATGATGTACTTTATGTCACATTTATCAAACGCTACTTGCTTGATAAATTTGTCTTATCCTTAAACCTGAAACTTTTGTCTAGAAAAGCTACTCCAGTTCTTCTACTCCACACCCCCCATCCCCCCCTCCTGGAGTGAGATTGATTTTTTATTTTTTTTTAAAGTCTAAGTGTTAAATCTGGAGTGAAACTCATTACCATAGCTAACCATGTCCACTTTTCCACCCATATTTCAAAACTGGAGCGAGTAGTGTAAAAATGCATACAATTTCTCATTTTGTGCGTTATTAAGCCCTAAAAGGTTGCAAAAGCCCTATTTTGGACTTTTTGTAGCCAGAATTCTGGCATGAAAGCATGATAAATTAGGGCCATAGAGTGGCATGATGCAGTCATACCATGTAAACCCAACCTAACCCTCAGTCCACATTTGCGCATTTAACAGCGCGCTCGAACGCGCTGTAAAACGCATAACCGATGCAAACCAATGCTTCCCTATGGGACTGGTTCACATTTTTGCGTTTTACAGCGCGTTCGAACGCGCTGAAAAATGCCCGACGCATAAACAAGTACTTGAGCTTTTTTGGGGGCGTTTGTCGTGCGTTTTGGCCCATAGACTTCAATGGGAACGCGCAACGCTTGTATATTGCGGGTTTTTGACACTGAAAACGCGCGTTCGAACGCACGTTTATGAATTTGCAACATGCTGGAAAGGCCAAACTTCATATAGACAGGGATATTTGGTCATTGGACAACACTGCAGTCAATCACACAAACGCGCGTAAAACGCGTGTTTACTATTTCCAAAAACGCGCACAAAAACGCGCGTAAAATGCGCGTCTCAGAAACCCTCAGGTCTGAACCCAGCCTAAAGGAGAAGCATCATTAAACCAGTGCAGTGGCCTCTAGAGTGGTCCTAGAGGCTGGATGGCACTAATTACAAAATGATCACATCTTAGCAATATGCCATAAGTTATGAAAAGAAATAACCTTCAAAGAAAGTATCAGCAACTTCCTAATATTTGCCTATAAGTTGATTTTCTCCCTGTTTGAGTTTAACTATTTCAGCACACATGAGGGAAAAGCATTGCTTGAATAAAATCCCCCCAGGCTGCTCTCCACTGTCAGCAGCAGAATACTGCAGCACACTATGATAGACCCTCTGCTGTCTGTATTTTGCTAACAACACAAGGAGGAAGCTACAAGGAATTTAATTTGCCATTGTCTTTTCCTCCATGGTTGTTCCACCTCGTTCAAGAAATCCTTGGGATAACACAAGAATGTGAGGGATTTTAAAATGGTGAATATACAAGTAGATATTTTACCATATTTACAGTACATTAAACCACTTTAATATAGGAACATCTCCCTTGGAAATCCTGAGTGTGCCCCATAAATAAAAGATTTATTTTTATTTGGTTACATTTTTTTTCACTTTTTTAACAAAAAGTTCAAAATTTTACAAAAAATAGCATGAAAAAGAAACAAGGAAAACAGACAGTATATTCCAAATGATAGGTACAGTATGTATATTCTGTGAGCTGCTCTCCTGTAGATCCATTGAAATGAATAACTTCAGTGGTGTGAATAGTAGATGAGGTGTCAAACATCAGCTGACTGGATTAGAAAAAGAAAAGAAAGCAATTTTTTTTTACTATTATGAATTAGTTATAAATCTTTATAAACAAAAAAGTATAATAAATAATAATCTTCTGTTGGTGGATGCTTAGTATGGACTTCAAAGATGCTGAATTTATATTTGTTGTGCAAAGCTAGACAGATGCATCCAGAGTAATGTTATTCATTCTGCATTAAATATTTAACACAACAGTTCTCCCCTCCTGTAATATAGGTGAATCTGATTTAATAGAGAACCAAGAGACAATAATGCTGTCTATGAAATAACATACGTCTTACGTTATGAAAGGATCTTTTAAGGCACTGTGCTGCTTTTTGACAGCTTGGTATAATTTATGAATTCTGAAATCTTATGGTAAATGCACAAACGATTCTTATGTCAGATTTCATATTAAATACAAAGCAATCATTAGTAATATAAAACATTCATGTGCCGGAACAGAACCTGACATTGTATGTTTCGTTGATTCATTCGCAGTGTGTCAATTAACTAAAGAGTAGATATGTTTTTGCAGTGGATATCTGAAAACCATACGGTAAATGAACCCATCACAGAGCAGGAACTACCGTTCAACCAATGCAAAGATAGAAGAAAAAATATTTTTCTGCAGAAACCGAAAATAAAAATTGATATGATTGGCAATGTAACTAAGTTTTTGCATTATTTTCCAGCTAGTAGTAAAGTGGGACCAATCAAAGAGGCTAAGGATGCTATCCTTTATACATTGCTTTTGTTCAAGATCTATGCCTTACATTTTCCATCTGTATTGAAGGTAATAAAAAGTTTTCTTATATTATAGGATTTTTTTTATTGTCTTTTATCTTACAAATTAAAGATAATTTCCTGTTTTCTTTTTTTAGCAGATGAGTATATTTCCTACTTGAAGTATAAAGTGACAGCAGGAGATGTACCCGGGAGAGCTGCATCATTGTACGTGTCCTTTCAAATCAGAAAATAGAATACAATAGAATTAATTTTGAAAGTATTCTATTCTGTTCATTCTACATAAATAATGTTAAGATCTGAGGTAGGAGTAAGGAAATTAGGAAATGGGTCCTGTTAACTAGAGATTAATGAAGTTTTAAAATATTCGACTTGTCAGCTTCGCCACAGTTCAACAAGGAATTTTATTCTTTACTAATTAATTTGTCACAAATCACTATAAATCAGGTATTCTCGTTTTCATATCCAGCATAAAAAACAAGTTTAGACTGAATTGAAGCAAATGGATGTCAATACAATGACATCCATCCTCCATTTAAGTGTAGGTTAACCCCTTCCCAACATATCACGTAATAATACGACATGGTGGCAAGTGACTTGCCGCATTTTGACGTACTATTTCGACATGGTGACCGGACGGGCACCGAAGCGGTGCGTGCCCGATCACTGCAGGGGCCCCGCTCTCCCTGATAGCCGGACCCCTGCTGTATCTGCCGGCATGGCTGCAAAAGTCGATACCGGAGGATTAACCCCTTCTATGCTGTGGTCAGCGCTGACCGTGGCATAGAAGGGGTTTGTGAAGGGTGAGGGAGCCCATCGGGTTCCCATGCTGCTGTTGCAGGGACCCGATGGGTGACAAGGCAGCCCGATGTCATGCACAGGCTACCCAATGCCCTGCACGGCATCAGGACCTGCCTTCTACAGGGGCCGAAGAGATCCAGACCCAGGCTGGGTCTCCTAGGCAACCTGTTAGTGTATTACTACTCTTTGTAATACACTAACAGGCAAATCATTACAATACAGATGTATTGTAATGCATTGCAGAGGGAATTAGACCCTCAAAAAAAAGGTGCTTTTAATAAAAAAAAATTGAAGTTTCAAGCCAAAAAAGCATTTTAAATAAAAAATAGAAAACAAAATGAAAAAACACACATATTAGGTATCACTGGATCTGTAACGACCGGCTCTATAAATATATTACATGATCCACCCTGTCCAATAAACACCATAAAAAAATAAAAACTGTGTCATCACAAAAAGTGCAACACCAAGCGATCAAAAAGGCGTATGTCCCACAAAATGGTACCAATAAAACCGTTACCTCATCCCACAAAAAATTAGCCCCTACATAAGAAACTCTCAAAAAAAAAAAAAAAAAACAATAGCTCATAGAACATGTAGCCACTAAAAGATAAATTTTTTGTTTCAAATATTATATGCTATTATTGTATTAAAGTGAAATAAATTTTAAAAAGTAGACATATTAAGGTATTGCCTCATCCGTAAAAACCTGCTCTATAAAAATATCACATTACCTAACCCCTCAGGTGAACACCGTAAAAAATAAAAACAGTGCCAAAAAAGCAATTTTTTGTCACCTAACATCACATAAAGTGCAACATCAAGCAATGAAAATGGCGTATACCACCCAAAATAGTACCTCATCCTTCAAAAAATGAGACCCTACCTAAGACAATCGGTCAAAAAATAAAAAACTATGACTCTCAGACAATAGATACATGAAAATATGATTTGTTTTGCTTCTAAGCTGCTACTATTGTGTTAAAGTGAAATAAATAAAGTAGACATATTAGGTATTGCCGCATCAGTATCATCCTGCTCTATAAAAATATCCCATGATCTAACCCCTCAGGTGAACATCGTAAAAAAAAAATATATATAGTGCAAAAAGCCATTTTTTGTCACCTAACATCACAAAAAGTGCAACACCAAGCGATAAAAAAGGCGTATGCCCTCCAAAATAGTGCTAATGAAACAGTCATCTCATACTGCAAAAAATTTGATCCTACCCACGACAATCGGTAAAAAATGTAAAAAGCTATGGCTCTCAGACTATGGAGACACTAAAACATCATTTTTTTGTTAATAAAGTGCTATTATTGTGTAAAACTTTAATAAATGAGAAAAAGTATACATATTGGGTATTTCCACATCCGTAACAATCTTCTCTATAAAAATGTCACATGTCCTAACCCCTCAGGTGAACACTGTAAAAAAATAAATAAATAAAAACTGTGCCAAACCAACCAATTTTTTGGTCACCTTGCCCCATAAAGTGTAATAAAGAATTATTAAAAAATCATATCTACCCAAAAATTGTACCAATAAAAATGTCAACTCTTCCTTCAAAAAATGAGCCCCTGCACAAGACGATAGGCAGAGAAATAAAAAAATAAAGAAAAAGTGTTCAGAAAATGGAGACACAAAAACAAATTTTTTTTTTCAAAAATGCTATATTATGTAAAACTGAAACAAGCAAACAAAGAAAGTAGACATATTTGATATCATTGTGTCTGTAACAACCTGCTATATAAAAATAGCACAAGATCTACCTTGTCAGATGAATGTTGTAAAAAATAAAAACGGTGGCAAAACCCATTTTTGGTTACCTTGCCTCACAAAAAATTTAATCTAGAGCAATTAAAAATCAAATGTACCCCAAAATAGTACCAATAAAACTGGCACCTTATCCCCTAGTTTCCAAAATGGGGTCACTTTTTGGGAATTTCTACTGTAAGGGTGCATCATGGGGCTTCAAATGGGACATGGCATCTAAAAACCAGTCCAGCAAAATCTGCCTTCCAAAAACCATATGGGGCTCTTTTTCTCTTGCTCCTTTACATCAGTTTATGACCTCAGAATTAGGGTAATAAATATAGAGTTTTGTTTGGCTGTTAACCCTCGATGTGTTAAAGAAAAAATTGGATTAAAATGGAAAATCTGCTAAAAAAGTGAAATTTTGAAATTTCTTCTCCATTTTCCTTTAATTCTTGTGGAACACCTGAAGGGTTAACAAAGTTTGTAAAATAAGGTCCTAAAAAAATCAGGCAAAAACTGGTTCTTTAAAAGTGGGTTTTGGAAAATTTCTTTAATTAATTAATCAATTAATTCTAAGCTTTCTAACATCCTAAAAAATAAAATTACATTTACAAAATGATGGCAACATAAAGTAGGCATATGGGGAATGTTAAGTACTAAATATTTTATGAGGTATCACTTTCTATTTTAAAAGCAGAGAAATTGAAATTTTGAAAATTGTGAATTTTAAATTTTTTTGGTAAATTTGGGATTTTTTTTATAAATAAAGGTGAAATATATTGACTCAAATTTAGGACTATCATGAAGTACAATGTGTCATGAGAAAACAATCTCAGAATGGATTGGATAAATAAAAGTGTTCCAAAGCTATTACCACATAAAGTGACACATGTCAGAATTGCAAAAAATGGCATGGGCAGAAGGGCGAAAACTGGCCCGGGGTAGAATGGGTTTAATAACATACAGGCAGATGAAAGGCTGAAAACCAGTGAAATGCTCGTGTGAACCCACCCTAAGGTATATTCTTCCCACTTGGTGGCCCAATCTCAGTTTGAAGGCTTAGAAGTAACCACTGCATAACGAAGTACTTTTAACAAACTTGGGGGCCCAATACCAGTGTGAAGACCAAGTGTTTAATAAATTTCATAAAAAGCAGTATAAATCAATGGCCCCATGACAGAGTGGTGAGCGTGGCAGAAGCATTAACAGTGACAATAGTGGCCCCATGACAGAGTGTGGAGGGTGGCAGCAGAAGAAGTGGCAGTAACTGTGACAATAGTGGCCCCATAACAGAGTGGGGTGGGAGGGTGGCAGAAGCGCTGGCAGTAACACTGAAAGTATTGGCCCATTGACAGAGGGGCGAGGGTGGCAGCAACAATGGCAGGGCTGCGCAGGACCAGGGCTCATATCACCGAACGCCCATGCTCATTTCCTGTGGATGGAACACTACTCAGACAACTCAGGGTTAGGGTACAAGAAGACTTTATTGTATAACCAACAGTTCACAGCATATAGTACAGTCCCAGCAAGGACACAGAATGGCACAAGTGACAGCTATTCACCCTTCAACTGACTCGCCAGGGATTAAACCTCCATGACTTCATGTAGACCCAGGACCAACTACCCCAGCCACAAGAACCTTTGGGTAGGCACCCACTGAGAGAAGGCAAGCTTAGGGAACTGGCTGTGCACAGCTAGGCATGTGGCCAGGTAACCCGATCATCCCAACCTGGACTCCAACCAAACCCGTAGGCTAGAGGTTTAGCAGAAGAGCAGTTCTGAAATCCACCAGCTGGAACCATTGTCCCTAGGCTGACATCCGGTAGAATAGATGCTGATGGCAGGGGCAGCCACCCTTTTATTTCCCTCAGCCACCATTTCAATGCATTGGCCCCCATAGGATTGGTGGGAGATAATTGTGGCAGTTTCATCATTGGTTGTCAGTTCAAACCAACTGCATAATGTCATTCTGATGAGCTAGACAGAAAGTCTCCTGATACAAAGCAGGGGAACTAATGCAATCCACATGTGATGTAATTAGCAGGTCCTTAAAGGAAAGACACATTAAACAATAGCTAATGTCCCTTACCGCCTCCCAAAAATTATGGACAAAGTAACAGTACACCTAGGGAAAATTAGGAACAATCCACCCCATAAGTGTTCAGGTGTGATCATAACTGTTCAGGTGTGATCCACCCCACAAGTGAATGGCAGTAGAGGCAGCAGGTGAGTGGCATCAGGCAGATGGCAGAATTAGAATAGTGGCAGCAGCATGTGACCAGAAGTAATGGCTCATTTTGAACAATATTCTGGTGTGCCAGCACACTACAGTATGATCATTAGTGGCAAAATGATCTATTTTTTTGCATCAGGCACAGGTGTCTGGAAATCCTGGTTGATCCACGCCTGATTCATCTTTATGAAGGTTAGTTCTTCAACATTTTGGGAGGAAAGGCAAATTCTCTTAGGGGTATGCCCCCGCCGCACTGAACACCTGCTCTGATGCCACACTACTGACCAAGCAGGAAAGCATGCCCATGGCAAACTTGGCAAGTTGTGGCCACACTCTTGGATCATGGATGACAGGGTGTAGTTCAAATATGCCACTGTTGGTATTGGGTCCGCAACCTCACTGCAGGGTGACAGATCGTCACCTGCACACTGCAGTGCCATAGGTCCCAGTGTCCTTACCTTACAGGAGAAGCAGCCTCCCGCAAGCATACAGGACGCATCCATCCTCACGGCCAGGTATCATCTGGTGCGCTATAGTACACGCGGGCACATCTCTCCCATTTTAATGGGAGTGGCGAGCAGGCTCCTAATCACTGACCCCACTCATAGGCAGAGATACTGGTATATAGGGCAGCTTCACTTACCATGAAGTCCCCAAGCGGGATGTATACCTGGTAACTTCTGCTGAAGCCTTTCGTCTGCTACTTGGATTATGTGGACTATTCACCCCTGCATTACCTGACTATGATTCTGCCTGTCGTCTGCTACTTGGATAATCTGGACTATTGACCCCTGCATTGCTTGACTATGAATCTGCCTGCCGTCTTCTGTAAATTTGCCTGGATTTCTGCACTGCCTAATCACAAGTTCGCCTGGCCCAGTTTACCATATTGCTCTGAACTTTGCTTTGCCTTTATTGCATGTGCCTTCTGTATGCCTTCTGCCAGTAAAGATCATCTGTTCCTTTACTCTGCCTTTGTTGTACTCTGTACACACTGCTGCAGTTCGCTGCGTTCTGGGTGACAGGTGCAAACACCAGGGTCCTGACTCTGAGAGTCAGCAGTCAGCAACATTGGGCTAATTTCTAGACTTCTATCAGCTGATCCAACAGATCCACATCCTCTGGTTATAACAGCCACCATCAGCTGGTTGAGATCCTGCTGGCTGTCCCACTGCTGCTGCTGCTGGCTGGTTTCTTCAGAAGGCGGCTGAAGAAAACTGGTCATCAGAGAATCTAGACTTAACTTTCTACTTATGAAGATGGTGCTGCTTCTACCCCTGTCATGGCAGTGGAGTGTGAGCACAGAGAGTCCCCCTGATTAGACCTTCCTGATGGCGGCAGATGTCACTCGTAGGCAGGGATCAAACGACTACACACCATGTCTCTATAGTAGTCCATTTTTGCATCCCTCTCAAAGGGTTTGAAAATTAGTGATGAGCGGGAGGTGCCATATTCGATTTTGCGATATTTTGCGAATATTTGATTGAATATTCGGCATATATTAGTCGAAAAAGAATATTCGTCATTATTCTATATATTGCGAATGTTACGCGAATTTATATTCGCATTGCGAATGAAACTTAGAGCTGAGTTCCTAATCTTTGTTATATTCTAGCAATACAACCAATGGGAACTCAGATTTAAGTTGCAATCACAATGCGATTAATACAGGTTATATTAATCGCATTGCAATTACAACTTAGATCTGAGTTTCTAATGGTTGTATTGATAGAATATAACGAAGATGACGAATATCACTAATTCACGAATATAGCACTATATTCTCAATCTTCGTTATATTCTAGCAATACAGCCATTGGGATGGGGACGCTCCATGCACACAGGAAGTCAGCAGAAGCGGCAACAGGTGTTAACTGGAGCGGACAGGGAGCCAGGAATCCTCCGGACAGGTAAGAACAGTTTGGGAAGTGGGAAGACAACCAGAGAGCAACAAGCATTAACAACTTAAAAAAAAAAATTCGCGAATTATTAAAGTTGCGATATTCGCGATAAAAATTCTCTATTCGAATATTCGCGCTCAACACTATTGAAAATGCACCCATTTTTTATGTGTAGTGAGGGTCTAACAATGTGGATAGTCAGTAGTTATCCCTCTGCCGAATACTGACAATGTGGCTGTGACTACGGAAACATCACAGCATGCATCTAGATATTTCCCCAAGGGACTAAGAGGACCTCCCTGCCTCCATCTCTACTGCCTACTGCCACAGTCTGTCAGGGTCATCTGCGTCATCTTGATCATTGTCCTCCAGATCTTCATGCACTTCTCTCCAGTCCCTTGGGCAGATAAACCACCTAGGTATGTATAAAATGAAGAAGTGGAATGACATCATTCATGCCGTAGTTCTTTCTACTGACAAATAAAGTGGCCTTCTCAAATGGCCTGAGCAAACAGCATGTGTCACACATGAGCTGCCACTGGCTAAGATGAAAATTACACCGGGGAGTAAATCTGTCCATCTGCTGCATAAAGAAGTCGTTGACCGGCTTCCTCTGCTCGGACAGGCAGTCTAACATATGAAGAAGTGAGTTCCAATGGAAACATCGCATATTAGGCGATATTGGGGAAGATCATTTGCAGTTCAAAAGGGAGTGTTTTACATGGTAAGATTGGCTGAAGTGTATGCACAGTTTTCTGTACATTTTTACCAGCTCTTGCAGTCCAGTGAAAGACTTGAGGACGTGAGTAACCACAATATTGAAGATTTGCGCCATGAAGGGCACATGGGTCAGCCCTCCATGATGGAGCACAGACAAAATGTTCTTTCTGTTATCAGTAACTAGTGTTGAGCACGAATATTCAAATTGCGATTTTTTTTTTGCGAATATAGCGCTATATATTCGCTATTTCGAATATTCGCTTTTTTTTTTTTTAAGTTGTTAATCCTTGTTGCTCTCTGGTTGTCTAACTTGTCTTCCCACTTCCCAAAAGCTGTTCTTACCTGTCCGGAGTATTCCTGGCTCCCTGCCCGCTCCAGTCAATGCCCGCTGCTGCTTCTGCCAACTTCCCGTGTGCATGGAAATGCCTCAATGCTAAAATGTACTGTCGGATGTGAGAATCACGATCTCACATATTTGACTAAGTTGTAATCGCAATGCGATTAATATAACCTGAATTACTCGCATTGCGAATTCAACTTAGAGCTGGGTTCCTAATGGTTGTATTGCTAGAATATAATACGAATATCACAATTTCACGAATATAGCACTATATTCTCAATCTTCGTTATATTCTAGCAAGCCAACCATTAGGAACCCAGCTCTAAGTTTAATTCGCAATGCGATTATATGTTCGATTCGCGAATGAAACTTAGAGCTGAGTTCCTAATAGTTGTTGTTAAATGCTAGGATATAACGAAGATTGAGAATATAGATATATACCAATGATTGGTTGGCCTACTAAGAGATGTATTTTTATGCCAAAATTGCACCAACATTTTGGTGCAAAATGTTACTTAGGGTCTGTCCCCTTTCCCACAAAGCTCTGCCCATTTTCTGCTAAGCCTCACTACCTTGTTGAGCAAGTCCAAAAATATTGGAGAAACCCTATATGTACCAAATTGTACCAAGTTGCACCATTTTCTGCCACTTTATTAGTCAGATTTGTGGGGTAGACACATTCGTCAATCTGGTCCAATGTTTTGTAGTTACTGGAACCTTCTTCTGAAAGAAAGACTTCACTTTTTGATGTTTCTTTGGCAAAGCATGGTAATTATCAGACCTGGTGATTTTTTTGCTCGTAATTCTGCATGCACTAAAAAATTTATACATGCTTCCTGGCTTTTACACAGAAGCCAATCTGGGGACATAGATCTGCAGTATACAATCTTGTGGAAGGGACTGAACAGCAACCTAATCCTATAATGTGACAGAAAATACACTTTCAGATTATCCCAGACTTCTTTTGCAGCTTCAACTACGATGCATCTAAGCTGTTGTCACAAGTTTTAGTTGTGTTCAAATGGATCAGACTTTAAAGGCAACAAAGCAGCAAATGCTGAAGAAGATGAATAGCAGATCAGAAGTATCACCCACAGGTCCGTGGCTTTGACATACTGTACTTTATATAACTATGTACTGCTGCCAGATCTTGGTTCCACATGGAGAGGGTCTCAGACCCTCTTATATGGTACAATATAATCAACTGTAAACCAGATAATATACAAGTAGTCAGTCTTGGCCATGCAACAAAAAGTGAAATTTATTTTAGTCCAACGTAATAGTTAAAAGGGTTTTCCAAGATTTTAATACTGATCGGTGGGGGTCTGACACCTGGGACCCCTGCAGTTTAGCTGTTTGAGAAGGCACTGCTGCTTCTGTGAGCATCAAAGCATTCACCATACTTACGAAGCACAGTGCCGTACATTGTATAGCGGCTTTGCTTGGTATTCCACTCAGCCCCATTCACTTCAATGGGGCTGAGCTACGCCTTGGCCATGTGACTGATGAACGTGTCGTCACTGGCCTAGGAAAACCTAAGAGAAGGCAGTGGCGCTACACTGCAGCCATCTCAAACAGCTAATCTTCGGGGGTCTGTGTGTCGGACCTCCACCAATCAAATACTGATGACCTATCCAGAGGATAGGTCATCAATATTAAAATCTCAGGAAACCCCTTAACCACAGACATTTCAATCCACCTGGACCTGTGTCAAGACATCAGTGAAAGTGAGTCAGAGGACCCAAAATAATGTGCAGCTATGAATCTAGGTCACCTTTGCATGAATCTAGGTCTTCATTGCATGACCTAGATTTACATCCAACATTGACTTCATACACTATACTGTATCTGGCGTACAACAAATTATATTGTACAACACTTTAAATAGTTGTCTACTGATGTCTATTCCTTCTAGACTCCTCCATACATATGCATGTTTAGCTCGACCAAGTGTGCATTTGTTCTCAATTGGTATTAGGCCACTTACAGACACCTCTGGTGACGGCTTATGTCCCTGGAGAACCAAAAGATTGGGCATGTTTGGGAAAGCCGCCATTGTTAGGAGACTTGGATAAATGTATAACAAATCAAAACCTGGATTTGTGGTACATGCTAAAATCATTAACAAATCTGGGTTCGGATTTGTTATGAAATCTATTTATTCATACACCATTACTCACAGTATTGGCACATGCATGAGACTGAGAAAGTCTGGCAACCACCTTAATATAGCCTTATCAGTGCACATACATTTTATTGCATGTACAGAGACAGGGATTTTTATGAAATTCAGTGATAGAGATAAACGAATCGGGTTGGTCCAAAGAAGAAAAAACACTCATCACTAGTTAAAATGCAACATGTCCAACCCCTCATTCTTCTGCAGTTTGGTAAGATTTAGGATACCATCCTACACATTGGTTGACCGGTCCTGTCAAAACCAGCAGGTATGGTTCACGTTTATTTAGCTTGTGTGACCTCAATTAGATATCTGTTTCAGATTAACTGTAGTTCCAACCTTAGTAACAGGGAATGTTTTTCTGTTTTTCTATTCTGTCATCTACAGTAGTTCTTTGCAATGGACAGTTCATTTGTGTCTATCTTCAAATAAAATAAAATATGTTTAGTTGACCCCACTGTGCCTTAAGGTAGTGTATGAGACACTGCTGTATATCACAGCTCAATACTGAATAATATGCTGCTTGTGGTGATGTATTTATTCTTCCAACCATCAAGTGAAACAGATTAAATCAACGTTTTAGCATTAGCCATCAGCAAGTTATAAAATGAAATTTTGATCTAGGATTTTCTTGATGTTCGCTAGACCATTATAATGGTCCACAAATCAAATCTCAATCCTGTATGTGATCTCTATATGATTTTGTTTTTCCTTCTAGCTCAAGGATGTGTGAACATAAAAGATTTGACAATACTCTTACCTGTAGGTTTTGTACAGATTTAACCATTATTTTTTCATAAATGAATAACCCTTGTTAATCCATAAAAATATGACAATCGGTGACAAAAATTTAATTTTCCAGTTCAACTCCACTATGGATTTTAGAAATGTTAGACATTTTCGATTGGATAATTTCTTTAAAATGTACTATATACCAACAGATATTATGAAATGTGATTATACATTTCAATTGTAGATATGCTAAATGGAAAATAAGAAGTAAGATATGCTAAATGGAAAATAAGAAGAGTTCAGGTTCTTATTGCAATTAAATTAGTTTATTTTTTTATTTATTATTAGAGATGACCAAAGTTTTAAAATATTTGATTCGCCAACTTCGCTGAAGTTAGTCAAGAAATTCGATTTATTACAAATAATTTGTCAAAAATCGCTGGATATCATGTAGACCCAGGCCACTCTGCCTTAGGGTACGGCCACACAGAGCTGGATGATGGTTTAATAGGGCTGTGACATCACAAGGGATGGCTATCTGTGGATTGGCTAGCTGTCCAGCATTACGGGTGATCTTGTGTTTCTGGGCTTCTTACTTTAACTTTGTACCATGGGCAGAAGCCATTTTAGGAGAAACTGATTTGTTACTACGAAGCGTGAGGAAATTCGGATTTGTTGCGTATGGAAGTTTTCCTACAGACCGAATTCCACTTCAAATGCTTTGCTCAACACTATTTATTATCATAAAATTACATTTTCATTTTACACTACTCCTATATACAAAAAACTATAAAGATAACATATTTGGCATTAGGTTTATGCTTGAAGTTACAAATTGTATTTATAAATCTATTGCATATGCAGTTTAACCCAATTAGGACTAAACCAGTTAAGAGCTTCAGGACCAAGCTAGATTTTAGAAATCTGGTATGTGTCAATTTATCTGAAAATAACTGGCAGTGGTTTTAAGTATCCAAGTACTTCTGACCTATGGCATATTGTGTGTTGTTAGAACTTGAGGAAAACAAGTATTGAGCCCCTAACCTATAGCTATGCCCCTTTATATAGAACTATGTCCCACAGTATAGCAACTTCAAAATTACCAATAATAACAAAGGCCAAATAATACCACTCCACCATGACTATATCAATTTAGGTCTCGACTAAGTGATTTACTGGCAATGTCACCTCTAACTGGAGTCATTCTCTTTCCTTTTTTCTCAATCCCACACAGATCACTAGGATGACCACAACTTGTTTCTGCCTAATTGGACACACAGAACACACCAGTTTAGTAATAATGCCTCCTTTTGTTCCCCCACTCAGCAATAATCCTCATTTAGGTCCCAGTCCTACTCAGTAATAATTTCTATTTAGTTCCCAGAAGTTAAAATGCCCCCTTCTAGTGCCCCGAGAAGTTATAAAGCCCCCTATAGAGCTCCCAGTAGTGCACTCTAAACATATAATACCCCCAATAGTGCCCTCTGTACCTACAAAGCCCCCAGTAGTGCCATCTGTATACATTATGCCACCAGTAGTGCATCTGTACATATAATGCCCCAATAATTCCCTCTGTACATGCAATGCCCCCCAGTAGTGCCCTTTGTGCATATAATGCACTCAGTAGTACCCTCTGTGTATATAATGCCCCTAGCAGGGCCCTCTTTAAATATAGTGTCCCCCAATAGTACAATCTGTATATATAATGCCCTTTAGTAGTGGCCTCTTTACATATCATTTCTCCGATTACCCAATTTACATATATTGTCTGCCAGTAGTGCCTTTTTTTCATATAATGCTTACCCTAGTAGTGACCACAAACAAACAAGCAAAAAATAAATAAATAAAAAATACTCAACTCACTCCTGCCATCTGTGATGCAAGTCACAGGCCTCTTCTGGCTTGTTGCCTGCATCACTGGTTGCCTGTATCCCTGTCCAGGTGGTCTTGATGAGACTTATGAGGCTGAGCAGTGGAGACGGGACCTATCAGCTCCGGCACCCCCCTGGAATTTGACACCCAGGGCAATAGCCCTCTGGCCATCCTGCACTACTCCAATGCCTCTGACAGTTTTTCATCACATATTGTATTTTCAATTGGTGATAAATGTAAGTCAATAAATTGACTTAACACAATGCAGAAATAGAAAAAAAAAAGCGTATTTTTTATTTTTTTAAACTCAATACAGAATATTCACTTGCAGTATTTTGTAGAAATAAACCGCCAAAAATACCAAACCACATATCAAATATGAATACATCCTTTATTTCATCATAAAATATGTTAAAAGTTTCAAAAAATGCAATGTGGACTTACAATATTGACAACAAAACCCCACCTCCTATTAAACATCTAGGTCTGATCATATATCACACATCTCCAATCACAGGAGTTGCTGATCCACAACTAAAAAAAGTAAAGAACATATATAAGTTATCGTATATGAATGGCTAGGTCACAGCAAAAGTAATATTAAAAAGTTTATTCAATTATACACCAGTATAAAATATATAAAATATATAAAATAATACAAAAAAATGTTCACAGTCGTGGTCCCCGAATTTACTCCTTTTTGCAGAGCTCTTACTCCTCTTTAAAAACTAAAATACAGGGTTGGTGCACATTTGATTGTTTCTCTTTCCACACTTGATATATAGTTCCAATTATGATGACGCTAGTCATCTAATTATGCACCACCTCTTTATCTAAATCAGTCATAATAATAATACTGATAATATGTTTCCAACAGATAGGCACAATATATCATATAGCTGCACTACTTGTCAGCATCCAGAATTGTCCTGATCAGCTGTAAACTTTATAGCTTATATGGGGAAATTTAATTCCATTATTTTTATTTGGTTTTTGAGAAAAGAGTACAAAGTAACAGACGCAGTTATTTAATAACAATACCAAAATAACGGACGCAGCCGTCAAATAATAGTAAATATCCATAACACCAGTGTACAGGCCTTCACATGGCATGGAAGCTCTACGCTAGGAGTCCGTATATATAATCCAGGGCATCCGCTTGGATGCTGCCAACCTGGAAGAGACCAATAATGTGGAAATAGCTTCCTAGTAAAGGCATACCAGTCTCTATATACCCTATTTAGAGTCATGTTACAGGGTGCAGCGATATAAAATAAAGCAACATTAGATCTAAATAAAATAAGAATATAACAACAAGTAACTGGTGAGGATTTAGTCTAGTATCTCAAGACCATCTGGGATAGTATTTATGGATTTCTATCAGTTTGTCAGCTGAGAGAGTTGTCAGTATGTGAGCTGAACAGGCCGTCTGACCACATTTGCCAAATCGATCTGCAATATTTAGGTGACAGGATGGAGATAATGCCCTCTCGTAACGCCAAGTGGTATTAATTGTTGAAATAACTTCCTCTATTGGAGGAACCGTTGGCTTTTTCCAATGCCTGGTGACTATCAATTTGCAATCACTAGAACTTTGCATGCCACAGTTCTACAGCTTAAAGGTAGTTGATCTAAATCAAGATATAAAAGTGCTACATGTGCTTGATTAAGAATCGGCATTCCCAAAATGGATGATAAGATCCTTAAGACCTCTTCCCAATATTGTTCAAGCATTGGACAGACCCATAAAATATGTAGTAATGAGCCTAATCTCCCACAGTTCCTCCAACATAGGGGAGAGGTCGTGATATACAATTTATGGAGTCTGTCGGGGGTCATGTACCAGCGTAAGAACGTCTTCATTGCTGCTTTATAATGTGTGCTACACTTACAAGTCAAGTGGACTAATCTCAGTGCCATTGTTTAGGTTCAAAGGTATGTTTGAGATCTGCTTCCCAAAGTTCAAACGGTTGTGTCTTGCAAAAAGTGAATTATGAAGTCGTAGAATTATGCGTAAATATTTGACGAGACTCGGGTGTCGCCTGTTGCTTGTCGTGGACAAGCTCCAGTGGAACTCCCTCCAGCAAGTTAATGTGTTCAATGTCAACGGAGACAATCGCATCAGTAGGGGAAATTTATTTGAATTATCATATGTAAGGGAGTGTAACATTGTTGGGAACGCTAAACTGTTCTCTATATGTGACCAATTTGTAGTCTTTTCCTTTTTCCATTTTGTCACTATACTGTAGCTACCTGTGTAGCAATGTAGTACGTCCTAATATTGGGAACGCCTAGACCTCCACATAATTTATGCTTAGTCAATAAAGAGTACGCGACTCTAGGTTTCCGGCCTTCCCATATGAATTTAGAGATGTGCCGTTGGAGATCCATAAAAAAATCTTTGCGGGAGTGCTATAGGGACCGTTCGAAATAGGTACAGTAATTTTGGTAATAACAGCATTTTAAATGCTGCTACTCGTCCCGTCCAGGAGATTTTATATTTAGATAAACGAGTCATCTCCTCCTTAAGGTTGGACAACATGGTGAGATAGTTGTCTTTATATAATTGGCTAAATATGGGTGGCATGTTCATACCAAGATATTAAATACAATCAGATTGCCAATGTAGAGGAAATTGGTGTTTGAGGCGCTCCACTATAGGAGACTGGAGACCTATAGGCAGGACTTTTAGGGAGGCTGCTAAAGATGGACCAGGGTCCGATAATGTTAAAATAACATTGTCAGCGTATAAAGAGACAATGTGCTCACAGTTGTGTATAGTCAACCCTTTTACCTCCGGGTCTGTCTGCAGTCAAGCTGCTAATGGCTCAATACATAGAACAAAGATCAGGGGCGACAGTGGACACTGCTGTAGAGTCCCATTGGTGATGTCGAACCTGTCTGATAGAGTGCTATTAGTTAATACCCTAGCCGATGGTGCAGTGTATAAGGCTTTAATAGCCTGCAAGATTTTATCCCTGAACCGAACCGATCTAGGACCGAGATCTCTGCATCAAGTGATAACAACAGCATTGGTGTTTTAGATGATATGGCGTAATGTAGGAGATTTAGCACTCTTCTAGTGTTATCAAAGGCTTGTCTGGACTTGACGAAGCCAACTTGGTCTCCATTCATAAGATCCAGCAGCATAGGAGCTATTCTATCTGCTAGAATATTAGCATACAGTTTTAAGTCCAAATTAAGGAGGGATATTGGTCTAAAATGTTGGGGCCTAACAGGATCTTTGCCTGGTTTGGGTAGTGTAACTATAAGGGCCTCTTGATTCTCTTTTGGGAATGAGCCACGATCCATGGCCAATTGGTATAAAGATTTAAGATGGGGTGCTAGTTACTGCTGAAATGTCTTATAATATTCCCCAGTAAGACGGTCTGGTCCTGGTGATTTGCCTGATGGCAATGTGCATATAGCGGCAGTAATTTCAAACAAAGAGATGCTTCCATTTAGAGCAGTTAGTTGCATTTAAGTAAAAGATGGGAGACGGACCTTGTCCAAAAAAGTATGAATGTCAGATGGGGAAGGTTGAGTAACAGAGGGGTTGTTCTTTAAGTTGTATAGTGATTCAAAGTATCTCCTAAATTGTTCAGCTATTTTAGTGGGGTGAGAGATTTTGCCCACATTGTGTGTATTTATAAGGTAGGGGATTCGGGATTTCAAACGTTGATGTTTAAGTCTAGTTGCAAGCAATTTCCCAGCCTTATTATTTTGTGAGTAATAACGTGCTTTTGTGTAGAATAGATGTTTATTGTAGTTAGCTAATAAGTGTTCTCTAAGTTGTCTCCTCAATTCTGTCAGTCGTAATTGAAGGGATTGGGTTTGATATGTTTTATTTTGGGATTCTAGCCAGTGGATCTCGCAAGTCAGGAATTTCAGCGTTTGTGCCTTTAGTTTTTTCGTTAGGTGATTTCGTTTCAAAAACGATCCTGTGCTCTTTATGTGTGTTCCAGTGGCTGAACTGATTATCTACTGAGTCTTGGTTTAACTCAAAGTACGTCTTAAGGTCCCTTTCCATAGCGCTTCTGTATGTCTGATTTTGTAGCAGGTAGGAATTGCATCTCCACACTTGGAGTGGTGCATTCCGGAACGTGACTTCTAAAGTGAGAGTAACCGGGGCGTGGTCAGACCACGTAATAATGCCTATAGATGCCTTAGTGGTGCTGGGAAGCGCATTTCTACCTGCAAATATAATGTCAATTCTAGAATAGCTGTTATGTGATGCTGAATAAAAGGTGTAATCTTTTTCAGAGTCATGTAACACTCTCCATACATCATAGAGACGTTCTTGCCAGGTAAGATTCCTTAATGAGTTATTAGTCATGTGTCTAGATGGGGTAGATGTGTCAAGTTGTGGGTGCATGATACAATTGAAGTCGCCCGCCAGTAATAAAGCACCTTGTTTCATAGAGGCAATACATGATTGAACTTTTTGACAAAAGCGTATCTGGTGTCTGTTGGGAGCATATAATGTGGCTATTGTATAAGCAATATTGTTGATAGAACACACCAGTAATATAAATCTACCGTAAGGGTCACTGAAGTGGTCTATCAGCTGAAACATCACAGTATTTCTGATAGCAATTAAAACCCCTCTAGATTTAGTGGTGTGATGGGACTGGAATATCTCTGGGAATCCGTGATGTTTAATACGTCGTGCATCTTTCAAAAGTATATTAGTTTCTTCTGCACAGAACACATCGTTATTATGAGCAAGTGCTTCTCCCCACATATGTTTCCGTTTATGTGGACTATTAAGACCATTCATGTTTAAAGATGTTATGTGTAATACCATGGTAACAGGGAAATATGTGATTGTACCTGAGGATTTCCAGAGAGTCCATTCCCACGATTACAATTCTCCCACCCACTTTCAAGATCACAATGGTCGTCACCGGTTACTAGTAAACTGGAAAAACAAGAACAAGTAAAATATGGCAAGTATAAACAATATAACAGTAGATCAGCCGAACGCCACATCCAGGACATGATCTTTTCCCGTTGGAACAGGACTTGAGGGAAATTCGGCTGACCATAGGAATGGTTTAAGTTCCTTCCCTCAATTTCCATCCAGTAGGAATGGGTGAAAGTTCTACTTAAAGGGAACCTGTCACCAGGAAATTCACTGATAAACCATGCATGCTGCTCCCTGTAGGGCTCACTCTGCTGAATATAACGATACTTTTCACTTGGTGATCTGTTGCTTTATTGTGGAGAAATAGTACTTTGAATCCATATGCTAATGAGCTGATTTGAGTTCAGTAGTTGATATGAGTCCAGTATTTTCTCTATTCAGAGCTTTAGCCCCTCCCCTATTCACTTCTTCAGTTGTAAAAGGGGCATGGTTTATTTATTTAGTGATCTATAGAAGTTAGTTGGGGAGTGGCTACAGCTCTGAATAGAAAAAACACTGGACTCATATCAACTACTGGACTCAAATCAGCTCATTAGCATATGGATTAAAAGTACTTTTAATTAATTAATTAATACTGCAATTACACAAAACGCGTTTCGAAACTGCACATTTCTTCCCCCGTGGTTGTAATAGTATAAAAATAAGCGACCAATCACTCCTTATATGGAGCTGTGTTAACATCAAAACCTGGACTGAACTGTGTTTTATGATGTTATATAGATTACAGGTACACACCATGCGTTGTTTTGGTTGTTCTGTATACCAGCAGATTAGCATATAAATGATCTGGAGTGCAATATCCAGTATAAATATAATAAAAAACATAACATGAATTAGACAATGTAACGGATCAACGGGTGTGGACCCGCTGTGCCACTTACCGGTTTGGCTTTGGGCCAAACTTGAGAGCGGAGTCTAAGTGTCCCCCTGGTTTTCACTCTTTATCCCGCTCCAGGATGCGGAAGGTGGACTCAGCTGCAGGGGAGACACCAGGTCGCTACCGCAAGAGTGGTCCCGGTTAAGTGGCAGCTGGCCGGGCAGGCCAGAAGCCCCGGTGCTAGCATCGGGGAACAGGCAATATAGGAGACAGCCGCAGGATAATGCTGAGCTGAACAAGCGGTATAGCAGAGCTAGTGATGTGAGAACAGCAGAGCTGAGTTAGTCCAGGTGGAGCTGGTGTACAGCAGACAGAGGTGTGGTCGACAGTCCGGGTCTTTAAATTGAGAGCAGCAAGGTATAAGAGGATCAAGCAGAGACGAGTTCAGGATACAGGCAGAGGTCATAAGCAGGATATCGAATGCAGGAACAACAGGAGCCTTAGCTGCAGGAAGTACAATATTGCTCAGGCATTGCAGGAAGGGGGAAGCACCCTTATAAAGGTGGTGCCTGGCCAGGATTGGAGAGAGGGCGGAATCAGGGGCGTGCATTAACCCTTAAGGTACGAGGACGCCTGCGGCTCCTACAAGATACAACAGAAGCTGTCGTAGCCTGCGACAGCGCAGGAAAGCGGGTCCGGAGCCTGCAGCGAAGAGGAGGAGCCCCGCGTGCAGCTCGACTGAGGTACATAGTCGAACGCACTGCACGCTGGCGGCTGCCAACTACCATTGTTACAGACAAAAACTAAAAAAAGTGCTAAAATAATAATCACATAGTTGCAAATATTAATTGAAGATCATATATTCACTTCTATGGGGCCAGGGCTGCGTGAAAAACACATTGCATCCGCAAGCAAGTGCGAATGCAATGCGTTTTTCACTGATGGTTGCTAGGAGATGTTGTTTGTAAACCTTTAGTTTTTTATCATGAGTGTGAAAAACGCATCAAAACGCATTGCACCCGCGTGGAAAAAATTGATCAACTGAATGCAATCGCAGACAAAACTAACTAAACTTTCCTGCAAAACGGTGCGAGTTTCACTGAGTGCACCCTGAACGCATACGGACCTAATCCGTCATCCTCGTGTGAAAGATGCCTTAAAGTAAATTGAAAGTGTATGTTTTAGCTAAGTGGTTATAGCAGGCTGAGCACCAGCACATATTCTGGTGAGCTACCTATGTTTATTTATAATTTAGAAGTTATCGCCGACATCACTCATGGACTAGACCAAGCATGCTCAACCTGCGGCCCTCCAGCTGTTGTAAAACTACAACTCCCACAATGCCCTGCTGTAGGCAGATAGCTGTAGGCTGTTCGGGCATGCTGGGAGTTGTAGTTTTGCAACAGCTGGAGGGCCGCAGGTTGAGCATGCCTGGACTAGACAAACTGTTAATTATGCCTAACTCAGATCGCTGCCTATACCTTCAAAGCCTAATATGAAGTCTAGTAAATGTTACAAACTATCAGGTGCTAGAAAAGACATCCATGCGTATTATATACACATACTAATACTATAATAGGGCAGGCATGATAGAATACAGACAGGTGCTGAGGAACCCCAAAATATATTAACAAATATACTTCCTAATTTGTTTACAGTTAGAGTTGAGCTGTCACCTAGATGTTCGTGTTCGACGAGTTCGGCCGAACTTCACAAAAAATTCGGGTTTGTGATCCGAACGTAAACCGAACTGGACCCCGAACCCAAACCCAATTCATCTTTTGGGCACTAAAATGGCTGTAAAATAGCCCTGCAAAAGGCATCAGGTAGGAATGCTATCAGCAGTGCGTCTAACAGTGTGCGTTTGTAATCACGCATCTTTAAAAGACGATTTTACAAAATTTGGTTTTCTGCCAGCAATGCACAGCAGGGGCTTATTACTGGCAAAACTGGGTTAATGTCACCCCCCAATGGAACAGGTGATATTCAGAAATGTAGGCCCCTGGCACCCAGACAGAGGAGAGGTTCATTCACGGCAAAACAGGCTTTATGTCATCCACCAGTTCAACAGGCTATTTTCAGAAATGTAGGCCCCTGGCACCCAGTCAGAGGAGAGGTCAATTCACTGCAAAACAGGCTTCATGTCACACACAAATGCAACAGGCCACTATTAGTGTTGAGCGCGAATATTCGAAAAGCGAATTTTTTTAGCGAATATCGGCACTTCGCTAATTCGCGAATATTTCGAATATAGCGCTATAAATTCGCTATTTCGAATATTCGTTTTTTTTTTTTTTTTTTTTTTAGTTATATTTTTTTCTTTCCCACTTCCCAAAAGTAGTTCTTACCTGTCATGAGGATTCCTGGCTTCCTGGCTGCTCCAGTCAGTGCCCGTTGCCGCTTCTGCCGACTTCCGTGCTCATGGAGCGTCCCCTTCCATGGGAAAATCTCTATATACTAAAATGTACTGTCGGATTTGAGGAATTACGTTGAAATCGCAATGCGATTAATTCAAGTTATATTAATCGCATTGCGATTACAACTTAGCACTGCTATCTTACATAGGCTAGAATTAACGAATATGGAATATATAGCTATGCACTAGCAGTGCTAAGTTGAAATCGCAATGCGAATACTTTAAGTTAAATTAATCGCATTGCGATTTCAACTTAGCACTGCTGCTATATTCCATATTCGTTAACTTCGTTAATTCTAGCAAGCTGACCCATTATAAACCCAGCTCTAAGTTGAAATCGCAATGCGATTAATATAACTTGAATTAATCGCATTGCGATTTCAACGTAATTCCTCAAATCCGACAGTACATTTTAGTATATGGAGACGTTCCCATGGTGATGGGGACGCTCCATGAGCACAGAAGTTATGGTTGGCTTGGTAGAATTAGCGAATAGCGAATATGACGAATGTATTCGTCATATTCCTCAAAACGAAGATAACGAGTATTCTACATCTTCGTTTTAGCTACCTATTCGTCTCGTCATTGTCAACTTCGCTATTCGCTAATTCTAGCAGCAATCAAATAGGAAGGATGACTTACCAGACAGCTGTGTTAAATTAGCTATGCGATTTTTTTTTTTAATACAATAATTATATTACTTGATAAAATTATTATAAGTATTCTATTTATTAAAAAAAAAAAAAATCGCATAGCGAATTTAACACAGCTGTCTCTATAGTCAACCTTCCTATTTGATTGCTAGAATTAGCGAGGTTGACGAATAGGTTGCTAAAACGAAGATGTAGAATACTTCGTTATCTTCGTTTTGAGGAATATGACGAATACATTCGTCATATTCGTCATCCTCGCTAATTCTAGATATGAAACCAATAGGAAAGTAGCCTTAAGTACAAATCGCAATATGCGATTATTTAAATCGCATTTTAATCGCGATAACTAGAAAAAATGACGAATATTCGATTTCGACGAATACGAAACGAATATTCATTCGAATATTCGCGAATTTCGTCGAAATCGAATATGGCACCTGCCGCTCATCACTAGCCACTATCAGAAATCTAGGCCCCTGGCACCCAGACACAGGAGAGGTCAATTTACGGTAAAACAGGCTTCATGTCACCCACCAATGGAACAGGCGATTTTCAGAAATGTAGGTCCCTGGCACCCAGACAGAGGAGAGGTTCATTCACAGCAAAACAGGCTTCATGTCATCCACCAATGAAACCGGCGATTTTCAGAAATGTAGGCCCCTGGCACCCAGACAGAGGAGAGGTTCATTCACGGCAAAAGAGGCTTTATGTCATCCACCAGTTCAACAGGCTATTTTCAGAAATGTAGGCCCCTGGCACCCAGTCAGAGGAGAGGTTCATTCACGGCAAAACAGGCTTTATGTCATCCACCAATTCAACAGGTGATTGTCACTAATGTAGGCCCCTGGCACCCAGTCAGAGGAGAGGTTCATCCACGGCAAAACAGGCTTCATGTCACCCATCAAAGGAACAGGCAATTGTCACTAATGTAGGCCCCTGGCACCCGGACAGAGGAGATGTTTATTCACGGCAAAAAGAGGCTAATATCACCCACTAATGGAACAGGCGATTTTCAGAAATGTAGGTCCCTGGCACCCAGACAGAGGAGAGGTTCATTCACAGCAAAACAGGCTTCATGTCATCCACCAATGAAACCGGCGATTTTCAGAAATGTAGGCCCCTGGCACCCAGACATAGGAGTGGTTCATTCACGGCAAAAGGAGGTTAATGTCACCCACTAATGAAACGGGCGATTTTTTGTAAGTTAGGCCACTGGCACCCAGACAGAGGAGAGGTTCATTCACAGCAAACAGAGGTTAATGTCACCCACCAATGGATCAGGCGATTTTCAGTAAGTTAGGCCCCTGGCACCCAGACAGAGGAGAGGTTCATTCACAGCAAAAAGAGGTTAATGTCACTCACCCATGGAACAGGCGGTTTTTAGAAATGTAGGCCCCTGGCACCGAGACAGAGGAGAGGTTTATTCATGGCAATAAGAGGTTAATGTCACTCACTAATGGAACAGGCGATTTTCAGTAAGTTAGGCCCCTGGAACCCAGACAGAGGAGAGGTTTATTCATGGCGAAAAGAGGTTAACGTCACCCACTAATGGAACAGGCGATTTTCAGAATTGTAGGCCCCTGGCACCCCGACAGAGGAGAGGTTCATTCACGGCAAAACAGGCTTCAAGTCATCCACAATGCAACAGGCGATTTTCACTAAAGTAGGCCCCTGGCACCCAGACAAAGGAGAGGTTTATTTATGGCAACACAGGCTTTATGTCACTCATCAATGAGGTAAATGTGTAACCGGACTTTTGGGCACAAATATGGCTGTAACAAAGTCCTAGTAAGGACTGCAAGGCTTCAAAATGTGGGTAAGTGCCCTGCAAACAAATGTGGATAAGGAAATAACTTAAAATAAAACAAATAAAAATTAAACATTATTAACCAGCAACTTTGGAGGAGGAGGTGGATGCGGAAGTCTGAAGTTGAGGAGGCGGCGAATTTTATGTTGTTGGTGGAAGTGGCGATGAAGGAGGAGGAGTAGGGTTATCTTAAAAGGTTTTATTTTATTTATTTTTTTGGTTTTTAAAATTGGGGTAGCCCCCAAAATAATGGTACAAATAAAAAAAAAGATTCAATGAATAAGTGCACTGGAGTACAAGAATGTATGGTTGAGGCGGTTATAAATATTCTGCACAAGGTACAGACATGTCCTGTGGGATACATGCCTGGTTCATTTTAATGAACGCGAGCTTAATCACGTTGGCTGTTGACAGGCGGCTGCGTTTGTCTGTAATGACGCCCCCTGTCATGCTAAATACACGTTCAGACAATACACTGGCTGCAGGGAAGGCCAGCACCTCCAAGGCATAAAGGGCAAGCTCAGGCCATGTGGACAATTTGGAGACCCAGAAGTTGAATGAGGCAGAACCATCAGTCAGTACGTGTAGGCGTGTGCACATGTACTGTTCCACCATGTTGTTCAAATGCTGCCACCTGCTAAGACGTTCCATATCAGCTGGTGGTGCAGGTTGCAGTGGTGAGGTGACAAAGCTTTTCCACATGTCGGCCATGCTAACCCTGCGTTCTGAGGTGCTGCCCATGGCACAGCTGCAGTGGCGACCTTTTCCTCCTCCTCCTCTGCCTTCGCCTTGTGCTTCCACTTGTCCCCCAGTGTCAGTTCGGAATGCCCTTAGGAGCGCATCTTTCTATTACGCTCCACTGCGGGAATTAAGGAGGGCACGTTGTCTTTGTAGCGGGGATCCAGCAGGGTGGCAACCCAGTAGTCAGCACAAGTTACAATGTGGGCAACTCTGCTGTCATTGGCAGGCACTGCAGCATGTAGTCGCTCATGTGTGCCAGGCTGCCCAGGGGTAAGGATTAGCTGTCCTAAGTAGGTGGTGTATCACCTGTGTCCTCCGTATCCCCCCAGCCACGCTCCAGTGATGGCTATGAGCTGCGTTGGGTGCCACCCTGCTGTAAACCCGGTTCCTCCTCCTCCTCTACCTCATCCTCCTCCCCTGTGAAATGCCCCCTCTTCCTACTCCTCTTCCTCCTGTGCCAAATCCTCTTACATCATCGCCCTAATTGTTTTTTCAAGGAGACATGGAAGTGGTATTGTAACTGTAAGAACGGCTTCATTGGCACTGGTCATTTTGGTTGGGTTTTTGAAACACCGCAACAAGGCACACAGGTCTCACATGGAGGCCCAGTCATTGGTGGTGAAGTGGTGCTGTTCCGCAGAGTGACTGACCCGTGCGTGCTGCAGCTTAAACTCCACTATCGCCTGCTGCTACTCGCACAGTCTCTCCAGCATATGCAAGGTGGAGTTCCACCTGGTGGGCACGTCGCATATGAGGCGGTGAGCGGGAAGGCCGAACTTATGCTGCAGCGCAGACAGGCAAGCAGCAGCAGAGTGAGAATGCCGAAAGCACGCACAGAAGGACCGCACTTTCTGCAGCAGCTCTGACATGTCTGGATAGTTTTGAAGAAAGTTTTGCACCACCAGATTCAGCACTTGTGCCAGGCAAGGGATGTGCGTCAAATCGGCTAGTCCTAGATCTGCAACGAGATTTCAACCATTATCGCACACCACCAGGCCAGGCTTGAGGCTCACCGGCAGCAACCACTCATTGGTCTGTTGTTCTATGTCCCTCCAAAGCTCCTGTGCGGTGTGGTGTTTGTCCCCCAAACACATGAGTTTTAAAACGTTTACCCCTGGCTGTGCTGAAGTTGGTGGTGAAGTTCCTTCGCTGACCAGATGTGGAGGTGGTAGAAAAGGAGGAGGAGGATGCAGATTAGGAGGAAGAGGCAACAGGAGGCAAAGAATAACGCCCTGCAATTCTCGGTGTTGGAAGGACATGCGCCAAACCTCTATCCGCCTCGGGACCAGCCGCCACTACATTTTCCCAGTGTGCAGTGTGGAGATATAGCGGTCCTGGCCGTACTTACTGGTCCATGTATCTGTGGTTATGTGGACCTTGCCACAAATGGCGTTCCACAGTGTACACTTGATTTTATCCTCCACTTGGTTGTGCGGCGAAGGGACGACTCGCCTGGAAAAGTAGTGGTGGCTGAGAACTACGTACTGTGGGACAGCCACCGCCATCAGCTGATTGAAACAGTCCGTCTCCACCAGATGGAATGACAGCATTTCAAAGGCCAGTGAATTTTAAATGCTGGCATTCAGGGCCAGGGATCAAGGGTGGGTAAGTGGGTATTTCCTCCTGCTCTCCAGTGTTTGGGAGATGGACAGCTGAACGCTCGCGTGTGACATGGTGGAGATGCTTGGTGATGGTGACGGAAGTGGTGGTGGCACATCCTCTGTTTGCTGGTTGGCAGGTGCCACAGTGATGCCATAGTTGGAGGAAGAGGCGGAGACAGCAGCAGAAGAGGAAGCAGGAGAAGCCTAAAATCTTTCTTGGTTTTAAAGATTTTTAAAACCCACAGGGACTCTTTCTGGCCACAATAGTGATGGAAAAGTTGTTTCAAGAGGATTAACACCTGGACTGTGGCATGCCGGAGGGGGATTCATGGCAAAACTCCCATGGAAATTTGCGTAGTTGACGCAAAGTCGGGTTTTTATCCATAAAGGGCATAAATCAACTAACATTCCTAAATTGTTTGAAATAATGTTCTTTAAAACATCCAGTGTGTGTATACAATCAGGTATGATGTTGTATCGATCAGGTAGTGTAAGGGTTTTGCCCGCTTCACAGTGACAGACCAAACTCCCCGTTTAACGCACCGCAAACAACCGCAAACAACCGCAAACAGTCCTCTTGCACAACCGCAAACTCCCCATTTGCACAAGTTTGTATACCAAGCTAGCCATGATCCGTTTCTTGTCCTCACTGATGTCATTAAAGGTCTCTTCGTCCACCCAGCCACATACAACACCAAGGGTCCCCGAAAGGTGACAACAAGCCCCCTGGGACCGCTGCTGTGGTTGGTCTTCCACCTCCTGAAAGCCACCTTCCTCCTCTGACTCCTCTTCTTCAGACTCCTCTCTCTGCGTTTCCGCAGGTCAAGCAATCGACGACAACAAGGCTGCTTCTGGTGGTGATGGTGACCACAACTCTTCCTCTTCATGCTCATCTACGGCCTGATTTAGCACTCTTCGCAGGGCACGCTCCAGAAAAAATATGGAATGAGGTCGATGATGTTGCCTTGGGTTTGACTGACCAGGTTTGTAACTTCCGCAAAAGGACTCATGAGCCTACAGACATTGTGCATGAGCATTCAGTAACATAGCCACAAAATACCCAGCTCCGCAGAGGCTGTCTTTTTTTTTTTTTTTATTAAAGAAATCTTTTCTTACCAGTTTAATCTCTGCAACCCTATATGAGTGGTGTGTTAAGTATTACTATTCCTATCAGTTTAATCCCTGTTACGTCCCCTATCAGGCGACGTGTATCAAATAGATTTTAGGAACCGAGAGATGGGCACTGCGCATGCGCCACGCAATGTACTGTGCCACCAATACAAATAGTGTGAACTACTATTCTTACCATTTTAATCTTTGTTAAGTCCCCTATAAGGGGAAGTGTATTGAATTGAATCCTTGCATGGGGAGATAAAGAAAAAAAGCTTGCTCTGTCCACTTCCTTCTTTTTTTGGGCACTTGCAATGGAATTTGCCACCAATGCAACTAGTGTTAACTAAGTACTATTCCTATCAGTTTAATCTCTGTTTTGTCCCTTATCAGGGCCACGTCCGGTGTAGTGAATAGATTTTTGGAACTGGGAGGTCAAAAAAAGACCCATGCTCGGTCCGCTTCGTTTGAATTTTAGGTCACTGCGCGTGTGCCGTGAAATGTACTGTGACACCCTATATAAGTGGTGGGCAGCGGGACAGTACAGTCTGTGGGCCTGACACACTGGCAGGCAACTGCAATTATATTAAAGGGTAAAAATTTAATGACTTTTTTATCTGCAAGGTACGGTGCCACCCTAAATGAGTGGTGTGCACACAGTACAGTCTGTGGGCCTGCGGCCTCTCACACACGGGCAGGCAACTGCAATATATATATATAAAAAAATAAAAAAAAGCAGACTGATTTACCAGTCTGATTTACCGCACTGAATCCTGACCCATTCATTTCAACGGGTCTGTGTACATGAGCGGTTTTTTTCACGCATCACTTGTGCGTTGCGTGAACATCGCATCATGTTCTATATTCTGCATTTTTCACGCAGCTCTAGCCCCATAGGAGTGAATGGGGCTGCGTGAAAAACGCATTGCATCCGCAAGCAAGTGCGGGTACGTTGTGTTTTTCACTGATGGTTGATAGGAGATGTTGTTTGTAAACCTTCAGTTTTTTATCACGTGTGTGAAAAACGCATCAAAACGCATTGCACCCGCGCAGATAACACTGAACGCAATCGAAGGGCAAAACTGAATGGCTTTGCCTGTGAAATCGCACAGTTTTCACTGAAAGCATCCGCAACGCATCAGGACCTAAGGCCCCATTCACACATCCGCAATTTTCGTCTGCAATCATTCCGCAATTCTGCGGAATAAATGCGTACCCATTCATTGTGAATGGGGCTGGATGTGATGCGGAGAGCACACTATGTGCTCTCCGCTTTCGCATTTGCGGAGCCGCGGCCCCTAACTTCCAGGTTTCGGCCCTGAAACATCCAGCCGCGGCTCCGCAAAAGATAGATCATGTCCTATTCTTGTCCGCAGCCTTCGGACAAGAATAGGCATCTCTATGGGGAGTGTCGGCATTTGCAACACAGTACGGACGTGTGAATGGGGCCTAATCCGGACACGCTCGTGTGAAAGAGGCCAATGAGTCTTTGAGGACTGGAGTGGACACAGAACACTGGCCTAGCTAACGCTTTCCCTATTAATTCAGGAATAATGTTTTTTTTCCAAAATTCACAAATGCACTATTTAACAGATGAAAATTAAACGTAGGTATTTGTACGCTGTATGCACAACTGCTTTGTGAATCAAGATCACGGCATTCCTTTCCATAAAACACATTAATGCACAATTTCAGTGCTAAAATTTAAAATAGGTATTTGTACGCTGTATGCACAACTGCTTTGTGGATCAAGAACACGGCTTTTTTCCCCCAAATTCACAAATGAACTATTTAACGGCTTAAAATTTAATGTAGGTATTTGTACACGGTATGCACAACTACTTTGTGGACCAATAACACATATTTTTTCCCCTAAAACACAGTAATGTACTCTTTCAGTGCTGAAATTTAAAATAGGTATTCGTACGCCGTATGCACAACTGCTTTGTGGACCATGAATACCGCGTTTTTTCAAAAAATACACTAATGCACTATTTCACTGCAGAAATGTAAAATATGTTTTTGGGCGGTGAATTTTAAACTGCTTTGTGGACAAGGAATAACAATTTTTCTCCATAAAACACAGTAATGCAATATTTCAGCAATAAAATTTAAAATAGGTATTTGTACGCTGTATGTACAACTGCTTTGTGAACCAGGAATACCTCCTTTTTTCCCAAAAATACAGTGATGCACTATTTCACTGCAGAAATGTAAAATATGTATTTGGTCGTTGTATTTTGAACTGCTTTGTGGACCAGGAATACCTTTTTTTTCCCCTAAAACACAGCAATGCACTATTTCAGCACTGAAATTTAAAATAGTTATTTGTAAGCTGTATGCACAACTGCTTTGTGGACCAGGAATACCGCTTTTTTCCCAAAAATACACCGATGCACTATTTCACAGCAGAAATGTAAAATAGGTATTTGGACGGTGTATTTTAAACTGCTTTGTGGACCAGGAATACCGTTTTTTCCCCTAAAACACAGTAATGCACTATTTCAGTGCTGAAATTTAAATAGGTATTTGTATACTTTATGCACAACAGCTTTGTGGACCAGGAATACAGTTTTTTTTTTCCAAAAATACACTGATGCACTATTTCACTGCAGAAATTTAAAATAGGTATTTGAGCGATGTTTTTTAAACTGCTTTGTGGACCAGGAATACAGCTTTTTTTCAAAGAAAGACAATGATGCAATATTTCACTGCTGAAATTGCAAATACATTTTTGTGCGTTGTATGCACAAGTGCACTATAGCACCACAATACAGATTTTTGCCCCAGACTACAGAAATGGACTATGTCCCCCCTAAATTATACAAAAGCTAATGTAGGGGACTTGACCTGCCAGAAAAAATGATTTTTCCTTCACTGAGCTACCAAAAAGGAATAGACTGATTTCCCTGGTAGGCTGGCTCACATGCAGGTCACATGCCGTTCCAAGGCCACTGCAGTGGCTAAAAAGGCCACCAACCCCCACCTCAGTAACAGATGGATTAAAAAAAAAACACTTTTCAGTATCACTGAGCTCAGGGCTGGGTACAAAAATGTAGGATTGCAGTAGCACTCTCCCTCAATAATTGCTGTGTCCCGAACATCCTAAAATTCTGTATGAACCCAAACTATACAGTTCGGGTTTGCTCAACTCTATTTACAGTACTTCATTTTGACATCCATTTTATTTATATTTTTTTCACTTTGCGAGGAAATCATAATCCTTTAAAAATATACATCTAGACACGCTGGAAGAGCACTGGAGGTGCCAGAACAATGTAAAGCCCACATAAGTAAACCCTCAATTGAAAACTACACCTCTTACATTTTCATTTCTTCAGAAATGCTTCATTTATAGGACATATTTGCCAGACGCAAATCATGAGAGGAACAAAAGGCAACACAAAGTTTATTGGTCTATTTCTGCTGTACACCTAAAGATAGTAGGACCTGGAAGTGAGGGAACACCACAGGAAATTTCAGTCTTATGAGGCCTTTTTTCTTATACGTTTCAAGGCTCTATTTTGTGCAAGTCCTGAATTGGTGGAATAATAAAACACCCCCTGATATGACTTTATTTTGAAAACACTCTTCCAGTTATTTTTTTAAGGGGTGCATCAAGTATGGTGAAGGTGCTAGTCTGTTATTTTTGAGGAATAGGATGCACATCTAAAATATTTAAATGCTGTTTTTCCCTCCGAAGTCTCTTTAGAAAAATAAATAAATTGTGAGACAGAGTATGAAAGTGGAAAAAAACACCTCAACATTTCTTGGGCTATTTTTGCTGTGTTCAAAAACACCCACAACGTGACCCTAATTTTCTGCTTGGACACCTAAAGAGTTTGGTAGAGTTCTGAGACCTTATTTTTACTTGAATGATTTTGGGGTACCACTTCATGTTGGTGTATAATGAGAATGTTTAGTTTTGTTTTGAGTTATGGTAATGTTTAGTTTAGCTGAAGAACTACAATCAGACAAATACAAAATCTGTTGAACTACAATCTGAAAAATGACAATCTAGCAGAGGAACACTGCCTGGTTTAGGCCCCTTTCAGACAAGTGAGTGTCATGCTCCAGACTCACAACTTGAGTATCATGCATCACCTGTCATGTCCTCCTAGCACTGCCAGGGTCGCATAGCATTATATTGATTTATGATGCTATGTAACTCTTAGGCCTCTTTCACACGAGCGTGTCCGGATTAGGTCCGGATGCGTTGCGGATGCGTTCAGGGAAAAATGTGCGATTTTGCTTGCGAGTGCATCAGTTTTGTATGCGATTGCGTCGCGTTGTTGCGTTTTTCACGCGCGTGTGACATGCGGATAGCATGCGTTTTTCACGCGTGTGAAAAAAAACGGATCCATCCACTACATTCACCTGTGACAGTCAGCACATATAAATACTTCCAGCTGGCATGTTTTTTGGACTGCTCCATTTGTTGGGGGAGTTTTTGACGTCTGGTTGGTGTGTGTTTTTTGGGATTTTCCTCTGCAGGATGTCCACTTTCACCCTGTCCACAACTGACCATGTGTGGTTGCACTGGCTGGTGTTCCGCTGTTTTGGCGAGCAGCCAGCAATGATTGAGGAGGAACCGCGGAGGAAGCGGATGTGGGTGCATCCCATAATTTCGCAGCGGACCAGCAAAGGTCAATTTGCAGGCTTGTACAGTGACCTCTGTGCGCACCCTCCAAAGTTCTTTAATTATTGCCGCATGTCGGTGGCTACCTTTGATCGGCTGTTGGGGGAGTTGAGGCCTGCCTTGACTTTCCAGGACACTAACATGAGGCGGAGTGTATCACCTGAAGAGCGTCTTATTATTACGTTAAGGTAAGACGATATATTATCTGCCTCCTACATGAATGACCCACTGTTTTCAAAAACTTAGCTCTTTGTTCTTGGCCCTGTCTTTTCAGAACTGAATGTTTTTTTGGTATAAATACTTAAATAGTATGAATGTAGTATTTTTCGTTTGTTCCTTTTAATAAATATAGTGTGTGTGCATTTTCATGGGGCAATTTGGCTTAAAAGTCAGTAGGTGTCCTACCAAGTAATTGTCTAGTCAGACCAGATTTCAGTTCTGCCTAGGAAAATTATGCAAATCCTGGCTATTATGATGAGGATACGTCACCTGTGTGTTGTTGACTGTTTTTATGCCTAATTTTTGTGTTAAGACATGAACCTATATAGGAATATAAAGCTTAGACAATGCCAAAGTGTGACTGGGGCCTATTTGAAATGCAACTTGCCATATAGACATTAGCTTTAACTACTGTAAATTTTTGTACTAGATGTCTAAAATTTGTTTTTTGTTTTTTTTGCAGATATCTGGCGACAGGACATTCTTTTTTGGCGTTACATTTTGAGTTTCGTATGGGCACCTCCACAATAGCTGGCGTGGTACGGGCTACATGTTCCGCCATTTGGATGAGACTGAAGGCTTCGGCGCTGCCACATCCGACCAGGCAGCAGTGGCTTGATATAGCCCAGGGCTTCCTGGAGAGGGCTCAATTCCCAAATTGTATTGGTGCCCTTGATGGGAAGCACATACGGGTTAAGAAGCCACCCAACTCCGGTTCCCAATACTATAATTACAAACAGTTTTTCTCTGTAGTTTTGTTGGCCTTGGCTGACACAAACTACAGGTTTATAATTGTAGATATTGGGTCCTATGGAACTACTGTAGATGCTCGCATCTTCAGGGCTTCCAGGATGAGTCGATGGCTTCAGTCCAACCAACTGGACGTACCACAGCCAGCAAACCTTCCTGGCTCTACTGGCCCACCAGCGCCTTATGTGGTGGTAGGGGACGAGGGTTTTGCCCTTTCTAGCCAACTCATGCGGCCCTTTCCTAGACGCGGGTTGGATGCCAAGAGGCGCACTTTTAACCTTTTTCTGACCGCCTCACGCAGGATTGCGTCCTGCGGGCGGTCGGTTCATTCCTCCTTGACGCGCTCCTGAGCCCGGTGGAACGCAAATGGAACGCACCGCCGGGCTCAGGACAAGTTCGTCACCAGCCTGCCAGCCAATGATCAGCGCTGGCAGGCTGGTGATTTTCAAAATCGCCTATGGAAATAGGCGATATAAGTCATATTTACAAATATATGGCTTTTATAAGGGATCTGTGCCATATGCTGGGTCCTTTTCATCGGTTGGACCCAGCACAGAGCACAGATCCCAAGTAAGTGCACCAATCACTACATATATGGCCCTGATCACCCCCTATCACCCTAATTAACCCCTTGATCACCTGTCAATACATAGTGAAAGGGAAAAAAGTGATCAGTGTCACTTTTGTGAACTGTCACTTTTTTTTTTTCACCAGTATTGACTGTTAGGTTTAGGTTAGTTTAGGTCCCTTTGATAGGTAGTTAGCGTTAGCGCCCAGCCCACCGCACCGCAGTCACTGATTCGCTGATTAGCGTAGCGCTAATCAGCGTTTGTACTTTTATAGTATCTGTAAGTGATCAGAACTGATCACGGTCAGATCTATAATAGTATTACTGTCACTTTAGTTCGCCCTCCACCCCAAACGCAGTGTTTGCCCGATCAGACCTGATCGGTCGCCCACACCTGCGTTCACCCACGCCCGCCTCGCCGCAGTGACAAAAAAATTTTTTTGTATCACTGCACAATCACTTCACAGCGCTGCGGCGATAAAAAAATCAGTTTTGATCTTTTTATCAATCGCAGCGGCTTCTGTACTTCGCTACACTCCCATTTGTAAGACAGGCTTGCTTTTTTCTTGGGTAGTCTCAGGGAATACCCCCAAATTTAGACGCCCAAATGTCAAACAAGGGGTATTCCTCTGAAGAGGCCTACAGGATTCTGACCCAGTCGGATGAGGAATGGGAACCCTCATCTGACGAATCTAGCGGGTCAGAATACGAACCTGTAGAGAGCAGTGGCAGTCTGACCCAAAGTTCTGACGAGGAGGTGGAGGTCCCTGATAGAACCAGGCGTACCCGGCCCCGTGTTGCTAGACCGCAGGCTGCGCAGGATCCGCTTCAAGGGCAGCAGAGTGGGGCTGGCGCTGCCGGATTACGTGGTGAGGCATACACCAGCAGCGCAGCCCGTCCTGGACCTAGTACCAGCACTGCCGTACAACATGGTGAAGTGGCGAGCACCAGAAGGGCAGTTGAAGCTGGTACGGTGGCACGTGCAGTAGTTTCCCCGTCGCAGCCACCGCAAAGACAGGCCCGTAGAGCCCCTAGAGTCCCTGAGGTGCTGGCAAATCCTGATTGGCAGCCCCCAACTTCAGCCGCACCAGTAGTTCCCCTTTCACCGCCCAGTCAGGAGTTCGGTGGAAACAGCTCAGATAGGATCGGCGCTGGGGTTTTTGAGCTGTTTTTCACTGCGGAGCTCTATGACTTAGTCGTGGCAGAAACAAATCGGTATGCCACTCAATTTATCGCCGACAACCCGGGAAGCTTCTATGCCCAGCCTTTCCGGTGGAAACCAGTCCAAGTTTCCGAACTTAGAACTTTTCTGGGCCTTCTCCTCAACATGGGCATTACAAAAACATGAATTGCGGTCATATTGGTCCACGAACCCAATTCATCACATGCCCATGTACTCTGCTGCCATGTCCAGGACACATTTTGAGACCATCCTGCATTTCCTGCACTTTAGTGACAACACCACCTCCCGTCCCAGAGGCCACCCAGCTTTTGACCGGCTCCACAAAATTCGGCCCCTCATAGACCATTTCAACCTGAAATTTGCAGATTTGTATACCCCTGCACAAAACATCTGCGTAGACGAGTCCCTAATACATTTTACCGGGCGCCTTGGCTTCAAGCAGTACATCCCAAGCAAGCGCGCCCGGTATGGGGTCAAATTGTATAAGCTCTGTGAAAGGGCCACAGGCTATACGAACAAATTTCGGATCTATGAGGGAGAAGATCAGACCCTGGAGCCGGTCGGTTGCCCTGACTACCTGGGGAGCAGTGGGAAGATAGTCTGGGACTTGGTGTCACCCTTATTCGGCAAGGGGTACCATCTTTACGTGGACAACTTTTACACAAGTGTGGCCCTCTTCAAGCATTTGTTCCTAGAACAGATTGGCTGCTGTGGCACCGCGCGACCTAGTCGCCGGGGCTTCCCCCAACGGCTCATTACCACCAGACTTGCAAGGGGGCAGAGGGCTGCATTGTGTAACGAAGAACTGCTCGCGGTGAAATGGAGAGACAAGCGTGACGTTTACATGCTCTCCTCCATTCACGCAGACACGACAGTCCAAATTGAACGGGCAACCAGTGTCGTTGAAAAGCCCCTCTCGGTCCACGACTATAACCTCCACATGGGAGGGGTGGACTTCAACGACCAGATGTTGGCCCCGTATTTGATTTCCCGACGCACCAGACGCTGGTATAAGAAGGTGTCTGTATATTTATTTCAATTGGCTGCCTATAATAGTTACGTTCTCTACAGTAAGGCTGGGAGAACAGGATCCTTCCTCAAATTTCAGGAAGAGATCATTTCGGAACTCCTGTATCCAGGAGGTTCCGTGGCCCCATCCACCAGTGTAGTTAGCCGTCTACACGAGCGGCACTTCCTAGCGTTGTGCCTGGTACCTCAACCCAACCGCCACCCCGAAAAAGATGTCGTGTCTGTAGCAGGAGTGGAATAAGGCGTGACACCCGTTATTTCTGTCCTGACTGTCCTGACCACCCTGCCCTATGCCTAGGGAGTGTTTCCGGAAGTACCACACTCAGGTACACTTAGGGACCTAGGGATTGCAGGACACAGGTAGTTTTTACAATCAGGCTCAAGGGTCTCTCAGGATACTAGGTTTTGAGAGACCCTAACACATAGGGGACGGTGCTGCTGTGCTGCTGTGCTACTGCAGAAGTGTGAAACGGTAGAAACCTCTCCTTTCACTTGGGATAACGTGTATAGTGTACTTCTCACCATCTCTGTGTGATTTACACTTTACACATTGTCCCATGGGAAAGGAGAGGTTTCTGCTAGGAAAATAAAGAGTGAAATGGTTAAAAAAGAAAAAAAATTAAACAGGTAGCAAGAAAAAAAATCTTGAGTTAGTTCAGGTTTTAAAAGTTCAGTTTTTTTTCATGTTCAGGTTTTATTCATGTTTTATAAAGTTTGCAACGTTCAAGTTATGTGCCTGTTGCCTGTTTTTCTTTTTTTTTTTTCCCCTAACCACCCTTTATTTTCCAGGTAGATCAACGGACCAACCGATGAAAACGCCGCAGCACTGATGTGAATTCTGAGAGAAGCATTGCGCTGCTGTCAGAAGACACGTGAAGTCGGTGTATGCGGCGCTGCAAGACGAGATTTCTCCTCTGCAGGACAGGTACGTTTGCCCTGGCATGTGAGCTGAGGAGAGGTGTTGGAGTTCATATGCTTTGGCAAACACTTTGTATCAAAAATCTGGCAAAGATGTCTTCCTCCACACCGATCGATTGATCGATGTGAATGGAGAAATCACGTTTGCCAGGACATAGGAGCTGAAGTGGGTATGGATGTTTGGGCGGAGCCCCTATGTCCTGGCAATCGCCAGGCCCTCTATTTTTTGCATATTTTTGGCAGAGATTTTTTCATCCACATCGATCGATGCGAATGAGGAAATCTGTGCCGTTCATTTTTTCTTTCAGCCCAGAGGCTGAACGAAAAAAATCTCATTACCTGTATGCTCCATATAAGGAGAATAGCAGAAACTCCTAATGCTGGCCATACATGTAATGATTGCGGAGACCCTCAAATGCCAGAGCAGTACAAAAACCTCACATGTGACCCCATTTTGGAAAGAAGACACCCCAAGGTATTCGCTGAGGGCATATTGAGTCCATGAAAGATTGAATTTTTGTCACAAGTTAGCGGAAAGGGAGACTTTGTGTGAAAAACAAAAAAATCAAATTCCGCTAACTTGTGCCAAAAAAAAATCTTGTATGAACTCACCATGCCCCTCACAGAATACCTTGGGGTGTCTTCTTTCTAAAATGGGGTCACATGTGGGTATTTATACTGCCCTGGCATTTTAGGGGCCCTAAAGCGTGAGAAGAAAAATGCGTAAAATGCCCTCATGAAAGGTACTCATTGGAATTGGGGTCCTTTGTGCATCTTGGCTGCAAAAGTGCCACACATGTGGTATCGCCATACTCAGGAGAAGTAGGGCAATGTGTTTTGGGGTGTATTTTACATATACCCATGCTGGGTGAGAGAAATATCTCTGTAAATTGACAACTTTGTATAAAAAAATGGAAAAGTTGTCATTTACAGAGATATTTTTCACACCCAGTATGGGTATATGTAAAATACACCCTAAAACACATTGCCCTACTTCTGCCGAGTACGGCGATACCACATGTGTGGCACTTTTTGCAGCCAAGATGCGCAAAGGGGCCCTAATTCCAATGAGTACCTTTAGGATTTCACAGGACATTTCTACTCATTTGGATTCCAAACCGCTTCTCACGCTTTAGGGGCCCCTAAAATGCCAGGGCAGTAAAAATACCCCACAAGTGACCCCATTTTAGAAAGTAGACACCCCAAGGTGTTCTGTGAGGGGCAAAGTGAGTTCATGTAAAATTTTATTTTTGTCACAAGTTAGTGGAATATGAGACTTTGTAAGAAAAAAAAAAAAAAACAAAAAACATTTCCGCTAACTTGTGACAAAAATAAAAACTTCCATGAATTCACTATGCCCATCAGCGAATACCTTAGGTGTCTACTTTACATAATGGGGTCACTTGTGGGTATTTTATTGTCCCGGCATTTTAGGGGCCCTAAAGCGTGAGAAGTTTGGAATCCAAATGCGTAAGAATGCCCTATGAAATCTAAGGTACTCATTGATTTAGGGCCCTTGCGCTCTTGGCTGCAAAAGTGGCACACATGTGGTATCGCCGTACTCAGGAGAAGTAGGGCAATGTGTTTTAGGTGTATTTTACATATACCCATGCTGGGTGAGAAATATCTCTGTAAATTGACAACTTTGTATAAAAAAATGGAAAAGTTGTCATTTACAGAGATATTTTTCACACCCAGTATGGGTATATGTAAAATACACCCCAAAACACATTGCCCTACTTCTGCCGAGTACGGCGATACCACATGTGTGGCACTTTTTGCAGCCAAGATGCGCAAAGGGGCCCTAAATCCAATGAGTACCTTTAGGATTTCACAGGACATTTCTACTCATTTGGATTCCAAACCGCTTCTCATGCTTTAGGGGCCCCTAAAATGCCAGGGCAGTAAAAATACCCCACAAGTGATCCCATTTTAGAAAGTAGACACCCCAAGGTGTTCTGTGAGGGGCATAGTGAGTCCATGTAAAATTTAATTTTTTGACACAAGTTAGTGGAATATGAGACTTTGTAAGAAAAAGAAAAAAAAAAAAAAAACATTTCCACTAACTTGTGACAAAAAATTAAAACTTCCATGAATTCACTATGCCCATCAGCGAATACCTTAGGGTGTCTACTTTCCACAATGGGGTCACTTGTGGGGTATTTTTATTGTCCCGGCATTTTAGGGGCCCCTAAAGCGTGAGAAGGGGTTTGGAATCCAAATGCGTAAAATTGCTCAGTGAAATCCTAAAGGTACTCATTGGTTTTAGGGCCCCTTTGCGCATCTTGGCTGCAAAAAAGTGTCACTCATGTGGTATCGCCGTACTCAGGAGAAGTAGGGCAATGTGTTTTGGGGTGTATTTTTATATATGCCCATACTTTGTGTGATAAATACCGCTGTAAACGACAACTTTTAAAAAAAAATTATACAAAGTTGTCAATTTACAGTGATATTTCTCTCGCCAAGCATGGGTATATGTAAAAATAAACCCCAAAAAACATTGCCCTACTTCTCCTGAGTACAGCGATACCACATGTGTGCCACTTTTTTGCAGCCAAGATGCGCAAAAGGGCCCTAATTCCAATGAGTACCTTTAGGATTTCACAGGGCATTTTTACGCATTTGGATTCTCACGCTTTAGGGGCCCCTAAAATGCCAGGGCAGTAAAAATACCCCACAAGTGACCCCATTTCGGAAAGTAGACACCCTAAGGTATTCGTTGATGGGCATAGTGAGTTCATGGAAGTTTTTATTTTTTGTCACAAGTTTGGGGAAAATGAAATTTTTTGAAAAAAAAATAAATAAATAACATTTCCGCTAACTTGTGACAAAAAATAAAAACTTCCATGAACTTACTATGCCCCTCAGTAAATACCTTAGGGTGTCTACTTTCCGAAATGGGGTCATTTATGGGGTGTTTCTACTGTCTGGGCATTGTAGTACGTCAGGAAACAGGACAGGTGCTCAGAAAGTGCGGAAATTCACTTTTTTGCACCATAGTTTGTAAATGCTATAACTTTTACCCAAACCAATAAATATACACTTATTGCATTTTTTTTTTATCAAAGACATGTAGAACAATAAATTTTGAGAAAAATTTGTTGAGAAATGTAGTTTTATTTAACAAATTTTCAAACAGAAAGTGAAAAATGTAATTTTTTTGCAAAAATTTCGGTAATTTTTGATTAATAGCAAAAAAAGTAAAAATGTCAGCAGCAATGAAATAGCACCAAATGAAAGCTCTATTAGTGAGAAGAAAAGGAGGTAAAATTCATTTGGGTGGTAAGTTGTATGACGGAGCAATAAATGGTGAAAGTAGTGTAGTGCAGAATTGTAAAAAGTGGCCTGGTCATTAAGGGTGTTTAAGCTAGGGGGGCTTAAGTGGTTAATTATCGGTTAAGTAGAGCCAGAAGGTTTGTGGAGTGTGCCTTTGGTATTTTCACACATAAGTGGCGGGTTTTCCTGTCGCCCATCCAGCTGGCCCCCCAAAATGTCAATGTGGTTATCAAGGCGTGTGTAGTGCTACATAACTACCTACGCACCTATGAGGCCACACCTGATGAAGACGCCCAAGTTGAAAGTCTACCATCAGGAAGCGACACTATCCAACTAGGACAATCTGGACTTGCTGGACTCAGAGTGAGAGACTTTTTTGCCGATTATTTTTTGTCCCCTATTGGTTCTTTCCCTTCTCACCAGTAGTTTTTTTTTTTTTTTTTTTATTGGGGGTGCCCAGTATTTTGGATGAACCAGGATGGTTATTTTTTAGTTAGTTTTGCCATTTGTTAGTTAGGGACTCGCAAGATAATGAGGACCCTTGACGTGGGTTGCGAGCTTACATACTTTGCGTACATCTTGTGTAATCCACATGGTATGTGAAATATGGACTAATACCTCATTAATATAATAGCAACACATTGTTCGGCAACTTTTGCAATGTCTATTGTGTCCTATTTTAGTTTTTTTTATGCAAATGAGCAGGGCCGGTGCAAGGATTTTTGCCGCCCTCGGCAAAATAAAAGTTTGCCGCCCCACCCATGTGACATCACAATGCCCCACCCATATGATCTGCCATATTAAAGGGGTTCCGCAGTTTATTTTAACTGATCGCAGGGGTCCGAGACCTGGGACCCCTGCCAATCAGCTGTTTGAGAAGACAGCTGCGCTGGAAGTAGCGCCTCAGCCTTCTCGCAGTGACGTCACGATTAGTATCATTGGCCTGGGTGGTGCAAAGCTTCATTCAAGTGAACAGAGCTTAGCCCCGCCCAGGCCAGTGATACTAGTCGTGACGTCACTGCGCCTGCGGTAAACAGCGAGAAGGCCGAGGTGCTCCTGCCCGCGCCGCTGCCTTCTCAAACTGTTGATCGGCGTGGGTCCCGGGTGTCAGACCCCGGCCGATCCTATGCTGATGATCTATCCAGAGGATAGATGATCAGTTAAAAAAAAAAACAGAACCCCTTTAACTAACGCCAGTTCTCTCTCCCCCCCCTTGTCATTCTTTCCCCCCTCTTGTCAGTCTTCACTCTCCCCCCCCCCCTCTTGTCATTCCCTTTCTCCTCTTGTCATTCTTTTCCTCCCCTTTGTGCGCACTTCATGTCAGTCCGGCCGGGTACAGGAGACAGATGCTCCTGTACCCGCGGACCTTAAACAGCTTGGCCACGCTACAATGAGGAAGTGACAGGAGGGAGCGCTGAGCGCTTCCCTCCTGTCAGCTCCTCTCTTCATGCTGCGCCCGGGCGGTGCGCCCTCATGGACGCACCAGCCCGGGCAGTGCTGCAGCCGCTTGAGGCTCAATTCAGAGCGCTCGGGCGGCTGCAGCATGAGGCAGGGCTGGCGCTCCTCGCAGCGCCCTTCCTGCAGGGCGCTCCGCGGCTGCCTATTCCGCGTATAGGACGCGCCGGCCCTGCAAATGAGTATATGTGCCATTCGGAATAAATAAAATGTGTAATTTTGGTTTTATGGTGTACTAGGAGTAGAGATTTGTGGGTCTACCATGTTATGTATCTATGTGTAATAAAGCATACTTTTGAAAAATACTATTAAAAGATCTTTTGATGTTTGCAATTATAATTGAAACCAAAATTAGATGTGTAATCTGTGCTTACTAAGGTTTATAAAAAGAAAAAAACTGTATTGTGGATGCGGCATAAACACAAATCTTCAACATTAAAAACTTTAAAAAAAAATAGTGTTTTATTGCACACAATGTTTGGAAAAATACTCAGGTATAACAAATAACCTTTTTTTTTGTGGCCCAAAAATTACAAATTTTCATAATGACTTGGGGGCGAGGAGGGTCCCTGATAAGGAGGGGCAGAGTATTGGGAGCCCCCAGCTTGACTTGTTGCAGGGCCCTGATAATGAGCATCCGAATATTGACCCTGCGAATGAGCCCCAGAATATTGGGCCTGTGAATGAGCCCCAGAATATTGGGCCTGTGAAGGAGGCCCAGAATATTGGGCCTGGGAAGGGGGCCCGAGGCATTGTGATGGCCCAACTTGACTTGCCAATGGTCCCGGGGGCCTATAGCTGGCCTCAGCCTGATACTGGGGCACATATGGGGCCATTGGTGGCCCATAATGATGACTTGGGGGGGGGCAATTGTTGCTGGCCTTGTGAGGACTGTGAAACTGGGGGGTGGTGGGGGCCAAACATGTGCCCATGGAGGCGCCAATTTTCAAGTGCCTCAAACATGTTAGTGGGATCATGGGGGGGAGTTGCTACCTCCAGAACGATCTCGAGAGCAGTTCTCGTACGTAATACTCGTTCTAGGGGTAGGTGGCGCATATAATGGGCCAGACTACGGGCAAACATGTTATGGTGATCCTCCTGCCGGGCTCGAGATAAATAATCTAGAACCTGAACGTTCACGTTCGACTCGGCAGGAGGATTTGCCCGTCGTCTGGACCTGGTGGGTAGAGTCAGAGGGGGAGGAATCAGCGCATGATGCTGCTTGAGGCTCAGAAGTTGCAGGTCCAGCCAGACTCTCCCGCTGCGCCGATGTCGTCTCCTCCTCACAGGCGCTTGAAAGTTGGGGAGCCGACTCCTCACCTTCCTCCTCTAGGTTGTCCTCTGTTCTACAAGAGTAAGCAAAAACATCAAATGAACGAAATGAAGAATATGTGGGGCTTTAACTAAAGATGGCCCCAAATCCTGACATGAGCTACACTAACTACATTTGTCTCAGAGTCCGAACTGGACTCCAAAATATAATACATATGTGGTAATTTGGGTAGTACAGATGTAGCAGGGTAACACACACACTCGGAAATTGCAGGTCTATACCCCTCAGCGTATCTTTAACCTATAAAGGACTATAAAAAAGATCATATGTCACATAAAGCATGTGGTTAACCCTGCTATATCACTAACCAAGGGATTCATACCATAAATCGAACTACACTTTGATTAAAAATATCCAATTTTTGGACAAGAAAAGAGCAATGTGAATGGTTGCTATCAGCAACTATGACTTTTCACATTAATCAATTCTAAACATTCACAGGAAATTAGAATTGTACAGTGTGCATAGTTTCACATGTAGGGGTCCGTGTGTAGAATGGACTTACGGACGCAGATCCATGACGGCGCAGAGGAACATCAACTGCTCCCGGAAGATGTAGGGTCTCTTCTTGGGTGGACCAGCCCCGCTCCGCCCATGAATTTTCATTTCTTTGCGGAACTGGTCACGGCAGCTCCGCCAACGATTCTTTACCTCTTCAACTGTTAATACAAAGAGAAGAAAGGGACATGTATCAATTTCTACAGTGAAATGGACACTAAAGCCATATATACCAGGGACACTAACGTATAACTAGCCATATATACCAGGGACACTAACGTATAACTAGCCATATATACCAGGGACACTAACGTATAACTAGCCATATATACCAGGGACACTAACGTAGAACTAGCCATATATACCAGGGACACTAACGTATAACTAGCCATATATACCAGGGACACTAACGTAGAACTAGCCATATATACCAGGGACACTAACGTAGAACTAGCCATATATACCAGGGACACTAACGTAGAACTAGCCATATATACCAGGGACACTAACGTATAACTAGCCATATATACTAGGGGGGGAGCAAGGAACAAACATGTATACATTTATTACTTACTTAAATTCTTTCGGCTTTGGCCTTGGGTCCGTTCCCATATGGGGGCAAACAGATCCTGGGTTACCTCCACCCAGGCAGCGTCCTTTTTATAACGGTCCTGGTACTCTGCTGAGCGAAGATCCCAGAGGCAGGGCCTGTCCTGCACCAGGACAATTAGTTTCTCCACGTCCATGGCATGTGGAGTTTTTGGCATTGTGCCAACTTTTTGAGCTCCGCAAGGGCTATGAAAATGAGGCAGCAAACTTCTCCCTCCTGTGCTGACACAAACCAGACGCAGGCAGACGCAGAGAAACGCCTACTTCCTGTATTATAGCCCATGAGTGTTGCTAAGTTACTTGCGTGAAAAACGCAACGCAACGCAGTGTATCTGGATGCTTTGCGTTTTTCCCGCAGCCCCATTCACTTCTATGGGGCCTGCGTTGCGTGAAAAACGCAGAATATAGAACATGCTGCGATTTTCACGCAACGCAGAAGTGATGCGTGGAAATCACAGCTCATGTGCACAGCCCCATAGAAATGAATGGGTCCGGATTCAGTGCGGGTGCAATGCGTCCTCCTCACGCATTGCACCCGCGCGGAAAACTCGCCCATGTGAAAGGGGCCTTACAGTTTTGGAATGTATTGGATAACACTGACATAATGATGTGATTGTTATGTAGTACATTTCAGAACTGTAAGGGTAACATAGCATCATAAATCAATATAATGCAAGTTCTCCGGAGTTCAGTAGGGGTGCTCTTCCTGACACACACTGCAAGTCGAATTCGTGGAACTTGCTCATGTGAAAGGGGCCTTACAGCGACTGATTCAGCTGATGACTGATGCTGACACTAACACTTTTTATAACCCTAAACATTGCCCCTTTTACCCCTGACCCTTACTCCTAACTCATACAACTAACCCTAACCCATACATCTAATTCTTACTCTTATCAATACCCTTACCACTAACTTTGACCACTAACCATACACCTTACCTTTAACCACTTGAAGACCACAGGTTTACACCCCCCTAGTGACCAGGCCCTTTTTTACAAATCCGCACTACACTACTTTCACCGTTTATTGCTCGGTCATACAACTTACCACCCAAATGAATTTTACCTTCTTTTCTTCTCACTAATAGAGCTTTCATTTGGTGGTATTTCATTGCTGCTGACATTTTTACTTTTTTTGCTATTAATAAAAATGTAACGACATTTTTGCAAAAAAATGACATTTTTCACTTTCTGTTGTAAAATTTTTCAAAAAAAACTACATTTCTATATAAATTTTTCACAAAATTTGTTGTTCTACATGTCTTTGATAAAAAAAAAATCCAATAAGTGTATATTTATTGGTTTGGGTAAAAGTTATAGCGTTTACAAACTATGGTGCAAAAAAGTAAATTTCTGCATTTTGAAGCAGCTCTGACTTTCTGAGCACCTGTCATGTTTCTTCAGGTGCTAGAATGTCAGGATAGTATGAATACCCCCAAATCACACCATTTTAGATAGAAGACACCCCAAAGTATTCACGGAGGGGCATGGTGAGTTCATGTATCATTTCATTTTTTTTCACAAGTTAGCGGAAAATGACACTTTCTGAGGAAAAAAAAAAAAATAAAGTTTCCATTTCTGCTAACTTCTGGCAAAAAAAAATAAAATCTCAGACGGACTCACTATGCCCCTCAATGAATACCTTGGGGTGTCTACTTTCCGAAATGGGGTCATTTGTGGGGTGTGTTTACTGCTCATGAGCAGCCATGTAAAACCTAAAGGTACTCGTTGGAATTTGGGCCCCTTTGCGCATCTTAGCTGCAAAAAAGTGTCACTCATGTGGTATCGCCGTACTCAGGAGAAGTAGGGCAATGTGTTTTGGGGTGTATTTTTACATATACCCATGTTGGGTGAGAGTAATATCTCTGTAAATTGACAACTTTGTATTAAAAAAATTAAAAAGTTGTCGTTTACAGCGATATTTCTCACACAAAGTATGGGTATATGTAAAAATACACCCCTAAACACATTGCCCTACTTCTCCTGAGTACGGCGATGGGTGCGCAAAGGGGCCCTAAAACCAATGAGTACCTTTAGGATTTCACAGGCCATTTTTACGCATTTGGATTCCAGACTTCTTCTCACGCTTTAGGGGCCCCTAAAATGCCAGGACAGTATAAATACCCCACATGTGACCCCATTTTAGAAAGAAGACACCCCAAGGTATTTCGTGAGGGGTATAGTGAGTTCATGTAAAATTTTATTTTTTGTCACAAGTTAGTGGAATATGAGACTTTGTAAAAAAAAAAAAAAAAAAAAATATCAATTTCCGCTAACTTGTGCCAAAAAAAATTTCTGTGAACTCGCCATGACCCTCACGGAATACCTTGGGGTGTCTTCTTTCCAAAATGGGGTCACTTGTGGGGTATTTCTACTGCCCTGGCATTTTAGGGGCCCTAAAGCGTGAGAAGAAAAATGCGGAAAAATGCCCTGTGAAATCCTAAAGGTACTCATTGGAATTAGGGCCCTTTGCGCATCTTGGCTGCAAAAAAGTGTCACTCATGTGGTATCGCCGTACTCAGGAGAAGTAGGGCAATGTGTTTTGGGGTGTATTTTTACATATACCCATGCTGGGTGAGAGAAATATCTCTGTAAATGACTACTTTTAAAACAAATTTATACAAAGTTGTCAGTTTACAGAGATATTTATCTCACCCAGCATGGGTATATGTAAAAATACACCCCAAAACACATTGCCCTACTTCTCTTGAGTACGGCGATACCACATGAGTGACACTTTTTGCTGCCTGGTTGCAAAGGGGCCCTAATTCTAATGAGTACCTTTTAGGAGGGCATTTTTACGCATTTTTCTTCTCACGCTTTAGGGCCCTAAAATGCCAGGGCAGTAGAAATACCCACATGTGACCCCATTTTGGAAAGAAGACACCCCAAGGTATTCCGTGAGGGGCATGGCGAGTTCACAGAAGATTTTTTTGGCACAAGTTAGCGGAAATTGATTTTTATTGTTTTTCTCGCAAAGTCTCCTTTCCGCTAACTTTTGACAAAAAGTTAAATTTTCATGGACTCACCATAGCCCTCAGCGAATACCTTGGGGTGTCTTCTTTCCAAAATGGGGTCATTTGTGGGGTGTTTGTACTGTTCTGGCATTTTGGCCGGGCTAATTGTGAGCAGCCATGTAAAAGCTAAAGGTACTCATTGGAATTTGGGCCCCTTACGCATTCAGGCTGCAAAAAGTGTCACTCATGTGGTATCGCCGTACTCAGGAGAAGTAGGGCAATGTGTTTTGGGGTGTATTTTACATATACCCATGTTGGGTGAGAGTAATATCTCTGTAAATTGACAACTTTGTATTAAAAAATTAAAAAGTTGTCGTTTACAGCGATATTTCTCACACAAAGTATGGGTATATGTAAAAATACACCCCAAAACACATTGCCCTACTTCTCCTGAGTACGGCGATACCACATGTGTGACACTTTTTGCAGCCAAGATGCGCAAAGGGGCCCTAAAACCAATGAGTACCTTTAGGATTTCACAGGCCATTTTTACGCATTTGGATTCTCACGCTTTAGGACTCCTAAAATGCCAGGTGAGTATAAATACCCCACATGTGACCCCATTTTGGAAAGAAGACACCCCAAGGTATTCCGTGAGGGGCATGGCGAGTTCACAGAAAAAAAAAAATTTTGGCACAAGTTAGCGGAAATTGATATATATATATTTTTTTGGGGTCACATGTGAGGTATTTATACTGTCCTGGCATTTGAGGGTCTCCGCAATCATTACACGTATGGCCAGCATTAGGAGTTTCTGCGATTCTCCTTATATTGAGCATACGGGTAATGAGATTTTTTTTTTCCGTTCAGCCTCTGGGCTGGAAAAAAAAAATAAAAAATGAACGGCGCAGATTTTTTCATTCGCATCGATCAATGTGGATGAAAGAATCTCTGCCAAAATCAGTGACTGCGGTGCGGTGGGCTGGGCGCTAGCTACCTAACAAGTAGCTAGCTAACTGACGGTGATAAGGGACCCTTATGCCCCATTCACACGTCCGCAATTCTGTTTGCGGAACGGAATTGCGGACCCATTCATTTCTATGGGGACAGACTTTGTCCCGCTCGGATCCGTAATTACGGATCCACGCTTCCGGGTCTGCACTTCCGTTCCGCAAAAATATAGAACATGTCCTATTCTTGTCCGCAATTGCGGACAAGAAAAAGCGTTTTCTATATAGTTCTGTGCGGATCTGCAAAATGCGGAAAGCACATTGCCGGTGTCCGTATTTTGCGGATCCGTAGATCCATGGATCCGCAGATCCATGGATCCGCAAAACACATACGGACGTCTGAATGAGCCTGTAGGGGGTGATTAGTGACAGGGGGGTGACAGGGGTGATCAGGGGGTGACATTGGTGATCAGGGGGTGACATGGGTGATCAGGGGTTAATCAGTGATGGGGGTGGGGGTGTGTGTGTGTAGTGATTGGTGCACTTTACCTTTGTTTCCTCTGGTGGTCCCAAACAAAGGGACCACCAGACGAGCAGACAGACAAAACAGCGTCTGATATGCGATTTAAATGCGTTTTTTTCCGCATCTACAGCCTGCCAGCGCATGATCAGCGCTGGCAGGCTGTAGTTTCAGTTGTCCCGGCTCCGATCACATGAACGCGCGCGCACGCTGCGCGCGCTCTCATGTGAAATCTCGGGTCTCACGAGATGACGCCGATAGGCGGCAGTGAGACCTGAGAGAGCTGCCGCGCTGACGCCCATCGGCGTTAGCGTGGCGGCAAGTGGTTAAACCCAAACCATTTTGTACTACAACCACAACACTAACCATAATTTTTTGTGTTATGATTTATTTAAAAAAGTACAGAAATGCTGACTCACAATAGAAAGAGACTAGGGTAAATGGGGTAATCAAGGAGGTAAGTGGGACATGAATTTCAGCACAATGATGCAGGCTTTGATCTCTACACTTCATAAACACTCTTAAATACAATTTGACAGATAAACACTGCATGAATGACAATAATTTAACTTATGACTGACTACCAACCACAATTTCAAAGCCTTACCCTAACCCTTACTTTTAACCCTTATCACTAACCCTAAGGGCTGATGCAGACATCATCTGCCTGAACCCTAACTCTTGTCACTAATCCTAAACACTTACCTCTAACCATAAACCTTGCTGCTAACCATCTAGTACTATATCCCTAATAGGTCACTCACACAAACATAAGGGCTCCATGCCCGTGCTGCAGACTGCAAATAGAGATGGCCCGAACTATCCGCCGGCGAACAGTTCCCGGCGAACATAGCATGTTCGCGTTTGCCTCAAAGGGCGAACACATGCGATGTTCGGTCCTCCCCCTATACATCATCATTGAGCAAACTTTGACCCTGTACCTCACAGTCAGCAGACACATTCCAGCCAATCAGCAGCATACCCTCCCTCCCAGGCCCTCCCATCTCCTGAACAGCATCCATTTTAGATTAATTCGGAATTTGCAGTCTTAGTGAGAGGCGGGAGAGTGTAGTTGCTGCTGATTTAATAGGGAAATCGATAGCTAGGCTAGTGAATTCAGTGTCCACTCCAGTCCTGAAAGACTCATCTGATCTCTGCTGTAAGGACAGCATCCTGACAGCACCCCAAAAAGCCTTTTTTAGGGCTGCAACATTAGTCTGCTTTTTTTTTTTTTTCTCCATATGCATATTGCAGTTGCCTGGCCTGCCTGTGTGTGAGGAGCTGCAGGCCCACAGACTGTAGTGTGCCCACTGCCAGTGCCCACCCCTGTCATCCCATGTGGCACAGGACTTTGCATCAAAAAAAGGCATTTCATTTTTACACTTTAATCTAAGGTTAGTTGCCTGCCAGTGTGTGTCAGGCTGACTTACACTGACTGTAGTGTGCCCACTGCCAGTGCCCTCCACTCATACCGGCTGGCACAGGACTTTGCATAAAAAAGGCATTTAATTTTTACACTTTAGTGTAATTTCAGCTGCTTGCCTGCTGCTAGTGTGTGTCAGGCCGACTTCAACTGACTGTAGTGTGCCCACTGCCAGTGCCCACCCCTGTCATCCCGTGTGGCACAGGACTTTGCATCAAAAACAGGCATTTAATTTTTACACTTTAGTGTAATTTCAGTTGCTTGCCTGCTGCCAGTGTGTGTCAGGCCGACTTCCACTGACTGTAGTGTGCCCACTGCCAGTGCCAACCACTAATACCGGGTGGCACAGTAGCTTGCCGATAAATAAGGCATTTAATTTTTAGACAGTAGTCTAAATTCAGTTGCTTGCCTGCTGCCAGTGTGTGTCAGGCCCACTTCCACTGACTGTAGTGTGCCCACTGCCAGTGCCCACCACTGATACCGGGTGGCACAGTACCTAGCACGCGTAGTACCACTTATCTAAAAAAAAATGACAGGCAGAGGCAGGCCACCGCAGGGGCCGTCGTGGTCGTGGTGCTGTGATTTCCACTGTCCCTGGAATAATGCCCAGTGTTCAGAGGCCACGTACCCTGAACCCGAAAAATTCTGAGGACATAGTTGACTGGCTTAGACAGGACACCCAATCTTCAACAGCTTCCGCTAAGAACCTTGACGCACCATCCTCCTCCAGCTCAGCTTCGGTCACCTGCTCTCAAGTTACCTGCTCCCGCCCGCCGCCACCACCACCACAGCCACCACAGCCGCTTCACTTGATCCGTCAGAGAAGTTATTTACACATCAGTTGAATGCAATTAGTGATGCGCAACCATTATTGCCAGATGATGTAGATTATAGGGATATGTCTCAGTCAGGCAGGATTACACACATGGACGTACAGTGTGATGATGATGATGATGATGTTGTACCCGCTGCTGCTTCCTTTGCTGAGGTGTCAGATACAAGTGAAGCGGTTGATGATGACGATGTGTCCACGGATGCCACGTGGGTGCCTGCTCGAAGAGAAGAAGAGGGGGAAAGTTCAGAAGGGGAGACAGAGAGAATGAGGAGACGAGTTGAAAGCAGGGGGAGGTCGTCGCAAGGAGTTAGTGGCACAGTCAGACAGCATGTATCGGCACCTGGGGTCAGCCAGACAGCACGCCAGTCAACGCATGCTGTTGCCACCACCAGAATGCCGTCATTGCAAAGCTCAGCAGTGTGGCATTTTTTGTGTGTCTGCCTCTGATAACAGTAATGCCATTTGCAACCTGTGCCAAAAGAAACTGAGTCGTGGGAAGTCCAACACCCACCTTGGTACAACTGCTTTGCGAAGGCACATGATCTCACATCACAAACGCCTATGGGATCAACACATGAGTACAAGCAGCACACAAACTCAAAGCCACCATGCTCCTCCTGGTCCAGCATCTTCAGCCACGTCAACCACTACTGTCCTCCCTGCCCCCTCTCAACCACCCGCCACTCCATCTCTCACCTTCAGCAGTTCCTGCTCATCTGCCCACAGTCAGGTGTCTGTCAAGGACATGTTTGAGCGTAAAAAAAACAATGTCACAGAATCACCCCCTTGCCCGTCGACTGACAGCTGGCTTGATGGAACTCTTAGCCAACCAGCTTTTACCATACCAGCTGGTAGAGTCTGAGGCCTTCAAAAAATTTGTCGCTATTGGGACACCACAGTGGAAGGTACCCGGACAAATTTTTTTTTCAAAAAAGGCAATCCCAAACCTCTACCATGTCATTGAAAAGGAAGTCATGGCATCTGTGGCATACAGTGTTGGAGCAAGGGTCCATCTGACCACTGATACCTGGTCTGCAAAGCACGGTCAGGGCAGGTATATCACGTATACTGCACATTGGGTCAACCTGCTGAGGGCTGACAAGCATGGAATGCGTGGCTCCGCAGTGGAGTTCGTGACACCACTACGACTTGCAGGCAGACCTACTGCCACCTCCTCTACTCCTACTCCATCCTCTTCGATATCCTCCTCGGCTGAGTCCTCTTCTGCTGCGGCGTCTGGCTGCACATCAACTGAATCCGCTCAGCTCCCCAGGGGTTATTCCACATCCCGGATACGACAGTGTCACGCTGTCTTGGGGTTGACTTGCCTGAAAGCAGAGAGCCACACAGGACCAGCACTCCTGTCCGCCCTGAACGCACAGGTGGATCAGTGGCTGACCCCGCACCAACTGGAGATCGGCAAAGTGGAACAAATTTGTTGTCGGCATTGAATTTGGGCAAGTTGTCACATGTGCCGTGCAAGGCACATGTGTTAAATCTCATCGTACAACGTTTTGTGTCTAAGTACCCAGGCTTACAGGACGTCCTCAAGCAGGCCAGGAAGGTGTGTGGCCATTTCAGGCGTTCCTACACGGCCATGGCGCACTTTTCCGATATTCAGCGGCGAAACAACATGCCAGTTAGGCGCTTGATATGCGACAGCCCGACACGTTGGAATTCAACACTCCTAATGTTCGACCGCCTGCTCCAACAAGAAAAAGCCGTCAACGAGTATTTGTATGACCGGGGTGCTAGGACAGCCTCTGCGGAGCTGGGAATTTTTTTTGCCACGTTACTGGACACTCATGCGCAATGCCTGTAGGCTCATGTGTCCTTTTGAGGAGGTGACAAACCTAGTCAGTCGCATCGAAGGAACCATCAGCGACCTCATCCCATTTGTTTTCTTCCTGGAGCGTGCCCTGCGAAGAGTGCTGGATCAGGCTGTAGATGAGCGTGAAGAGGAAGAGGAAGAGTTGTGGTCACCATCATCACCAGAAACAGCCTTGTCATCATCGCTTGCCGGACATGCGGCAACGCTGGAAGAGGAGTATGAGGAAGAGGAGTCAGAGGAGGAATGTGGCGGCTTTGAGGAGGAGGAAGACCAACCACAGCAGGCACCCCAGGGTGCTCGTTGTTGTCACCTATCTGGGACCCATGGTGTTGTACGTGGCTGGGGGGAAGAACAGACCGACAATGACATCAGTGAGGACGAGGAACGGGAAATCAGTAGCTCTGCATCCAACCTTATTCAAATGGGGTCTTTCATGCTGTCATGTCTGTTGAGGGACCCACGTTTAAAAAGGATGAAGGAGAACGATCTGTACTGGGTGGCCACACTACTAGACCCCCGGTATAAGCAGAAAGTGGCAGAAATGTTACCAAATTACCGAAAGTCGGAAAGGATGCAGCAGTTCAAAAACTAAAAAATATGCTTTACACAGCTTATAAGGGGGATGTCACAGCACAACGGGAATCTAACAGGGGAAGAGGTGAGTGTAATCCTCCTCCTACCACGGCGGCAAGGACTGGACGATTTACAGATGTGTTGTTGATGGAGGACATGCGGAGCTTTTTCAGTCCTACTCATCGCCACAGCCCTTCGGGATCCAGCCTTAGAGAACGACTCAACCGACAGGTAGCAGACTACCTCGCCTTAACAGCAGATATCAACACTCTGAGGAGCATTGAACCCCTTCACTACTGGGTGTGCAGGCTTGTCCTGTGGCCTGAGCTATCCCAGTTCGCGATAGAACTTCTGACCTGCCCTGCTTCAAGTGTCCTGTCAGAAAGGACCTTCAGTGCAGCAGGAGGTATTGTCACTGACAAGAGAAGTCGCCTCGGTCAAAAAAGTGTTGATTACCTCACCTTCATAAAGATGAACGAGGCATGGATCCCGAAGGGACTGACAGTGGGGGATACACTTGACTAACAAAAGGCCTGATTACATGCCTTGGCCTCAAAATGGTCCCCACGCTGCTGTATTTAATGTCTGCATACCGGATGACTTTCGTGAATTCTCCACCACCAACTAGGGTTCAAGCCGCAATGTTTTAGTCACTTTTCTGCCTGGAAAACATCAATTTTTCCGGCCGCTGCTACAATAGCAGGTGCAACAATGCCATTATTTTTCCGGCATGTGTACATGCCTAATTTTTCTGTCTTATGGTGCAGCACTGTGGCTGCAAAAACAAACCAAAAAAAAAAAAAAAGGCACATACAAGTGTCAATTCCCCTTCGTGATCGCTACCTTGTTGTGGTGAAGGGGCTTGCGTATCACAATGAAGCAATCATCACCTCTATAAGTGTGGTGGCAATGTTGCCACACCCCAGATGATAAGGCCGTTGCTTCATTATGGTCAGACCAAAAGCGATCGGACGGCTGGATAATATTTCATAGAAAAAACATTAATTTACCTTTTTTTTTTATATGTTGTATGGGTTTTTAATACATAAAATAAAAAATCATAATAAAGTCTCTTAATAGTTTATTAGAAATGATGCAGACAATTAAAAAAATCGATTGAACAACAAACTGATAGGTGAGCACTCGACAGCTGGCAGCAATCAGTTAGGTAAATTTAATGAAACACGTATGTTTAAAAATATTAAAATATAAAACATATATAAAACAATACATTCATCTACCCATCCCCAACTTAGACCTATATAAAAGCTAGAGGATTAGCAGCACGGAAAATAGTCTCTTGATATGCGTCCACAAGATTCAGATATTGTAATCAATTTAACACTCATTGAGTTGTAGCATCAAAGCTTCTTTGTGGATATTGTATATTAATGCAATATCCAAGACACGTAAATATCCACAAAGAAGCTTTGATGCTACAACTCAATGAGTGTTAAATTGATTACAATATCTGAATCTTGTGGACGCATATCAAGAGACTATTTTCCGTGCTGCTAATCCTCTAGCTTTTATATAGGTCTAAGTTTTTTTAACCATCTCCCCGTTCGAAAAATCTATTCAATAAATGGCCCCCAGATTGGGGACATTAAAGGGATTAAACTGATGAGAATAGTACTACAGAAAATACCACTCATATCGAGTGTGACAGTAAATTGCACGGCGCAGACGCAGTCACCGTGGTTTAAAACAGAGTGGAGGGAGCCAGCGGTTTTTTAACCATCTCCCCGTTTGAAAAGTCTATTCAATAAATGGCCCCCAGATTGGGGACGTTAGAGGGATTAAACTGATGAGAATAGTACTACAGAAAATACCACTCATATCGGGTGTGACAGTAAATTGCACGGCGCAGACGCAGTCACCGTGGATAAAAACAAAGGGGAGGGAGCCAGAGTTTTTTTTAACCATCTCCCCGTTCGAAAAATCAATTCAATTCACCTTTTGGGGACCCTTGGTGTTGTACGTGGCTGGGTGGAGGAAGAAACCTTCAATGACATCACCGGGACATGGCTAGTTTGGTATCCAACCTTGTGCAAATGGGGAGTTTGCGGTTGTGCAAATGAACTGTTTGCGGTGCATTAAAAGAGGAGTTTGGTCTGTCAATGTCTGTAAAGTGGGCATAACCCTTACACTACCTGATCGATACAACATCATACCTGATTGTATACACACACTGGATGTTTTAAAGCATGTTATTCCAAACAATTTAGGAATGTTAGTTGATTTATGCCCTTTAAGGATTAAAACCCGACTCTGCGTCCACTACGTAATTTTCCATGGGAGTTTTGCCATAGATCCCCCTCCGGCATGCCACAGTCCAGGTGTTAGACCCCTTGAAACAACTTTCCCCTGTGGGTTTTAAAACTTTCCTGTGGGTTTTAAAATTCGCCTGCCAATTGAAGTCTATGGCGGTTCGCCCGGTTCGCGAACATTTGCGGAAGTTCGCGTTCGCTGACGGAAAATTTTATGTTCGCGACATCACTAACTGAAAATAGCAGTTCCAATGCACGGGCACTGGCCATGTGCTCTCAGAGCTGCAGATGCGGACTCGTTGGCTTGAATGGGTCCATGATCCGCAAGATACGGCCAAAGATAGAACATGTCCTATCTTTTGCGCTTCCGGGTTTTTTGTTATTTAGATGCCGTGGCCACGTATCACCATGGCATTTAAAGGGTTAAATGTTAAAGATTGGCATTACTGCAGACATTAACAGTGGTCCTCTGTAGTAAAAAAAAAAGCAAAAGCCCACTGGCTATGCACCCGCTGCGCTTCTGAGCATGCGCCATATTAAAAGATCCTCCCAGCTCCGTACATGTGCTGGGAGTCTAAGGGTTAGTATAAACAGATGGATACTAGAAATTCGCCACTACCCAGTGGATCAAAAAGAATGGAGATCAATTCCCTGTCACAGTCCAAAAAGCGTGACAAATTAATTCCTCCTCAGCAAACTGCAAGTTGTAATGCTGATCATTCAGACTCCATACACACAACTGGGGAAGATGGTGCTTCGTTCTAATGAGCTGAGTCTCTCTGAAGAAACCCAGTGTATTTCAGCTGCAGTTCCTATGGAGGCCTGCAGGTGGCAGCCCAACATGGGAAAACTGCAAATGAAGCTTATACTGTAGTTCTATAGAACTACAGTATGAGCTAAAATAAATCTAAATACTGAATATTGTAGCCTCCTAGAGAGCAACGGTGTGAGGAAAGCCACCATGATAGACTTCTGCAGCCAGAGCCACTACCACACGCATCCTCCATTCTGGCTCCTCAAGGGCTTGCAGCAGATCCAGTGAGCTCCACATTCATTGCTCTGCTAGAATAATTTCAAGCTTACAGCTCAGGGGGTGTGTTCTTTCTCAGTGGGTGCAGGGCCGGTGCAAGGATTTTTGCCAGCACAAGCGAAGCTACACTTTAGCGCCCCTCCCCCCCCCCCCATCATCAAATCATGAAAGTGATTTAAAAAAAAAAAAAAGTTCATTTTTATGCCCCCGCCCCCTTCTATGCACCCTAAGGCAGCCGCTTGGTCTGCCTTATTATAGCACCGGCCCTGAGTGAGTGTATAAGTGTTTCTATGCAGTAGGGGCAGCTGGTGGCTGTTGAAGAATGGAACTGAACATGCACAAGGTGGACAGCAGGTGGCACTGTACAGAGAGATTTTATTGGATAATTCACTTACTATACTAATTTTTTTATTACATGCTATTACAAAAGTATTGAGATCCATGTGCTGGTTTAAAAAAAAATAGAAAAGGCAACTCCTTTAAGAAGCAAAAATGAACACAAACATGTCTGTATAATCTGTCTTTCAATAACTTTATTCTGCAACTTGTATGACTAAACACTTTTGCTTCAGTACTTCATCATTTTTATTTCTCTTGGTACATTCAACAATATACCCACTTTGTGCTGACCACCTGTTCTAACGCACCTGCTGCAATTTATAAACCATATGTTGCCGTCACATTTTAAAGACATTTAGACATGGTGTGCTTAATTTGTGAATCCTTCATAGGTCTAGATTTTCCCCCTGCTTCAAAATGATTTTGAAGCATTGAAATAAGAAACTTGTAAAGATAGGAGATTGCTTCTCCATGTTACAATTCTTCCTTAGGCCAAATAAATACAAATCGTTCTTGGTGCTCAAATAAGCCAGACAATAGGCGCTATGTTGGTTATTAGTAATATCTTTTGGAAAGTGAACCTCATATATTATCTATATTACAAAAAAGAGCTTAGCGTTGTAGAGATGCAGTGGAAGTCAATATAATAGTTTAACCTAGTTTTGTGCTAATGCAATAAAGCTCTATATTTGTGAAAATCCAGTATATTTTTTATTATAAGCAAGAGCAAGAAATGCGACTATCGGTCTATGTCATGAAGTCTTTCAATTGCTAAATACACAGAACATAAATATGTAAAATATATTTAACTGAATTTAGATCACTAAAGGCTTCTTAAATACTTAAGGGATAATACGACACAAATGCAATGGCTGAACTTTCAATGCAAAAGTAGGCCACAGCCATCCACAGTATAATGAAATGAGCGAAAGTTAACTGTTTGATATCAGGTGAAGAAAATTAGATAATCCAACAGCATAATTCTAGAAAAGATGGACACATTCAATTTTGTTTTGTTTACTTCAAATCCTTTTCAGGCCATACAAAAATTTGAAAAAATAAAAATGACAGGTTAAGTATAATTCATCCTAAAATGTGGCTAAATGTATAGCTAAAAGTACATTGTGGCACATTCAGATTTCATATGCTGGTCTTAATCCCTTAAAGGGGTTCTCTCACTTCAGCAAATGGCATTTATCCAATAGAAAACGTTAATACCATGCAGTTACTAATTTGTTTTGATTGTCCATGTTGCTTCCTCTGCTGGCTGGATTCATTTTTCCATCACATTATACACTGCTCCTTTTCAGGGGTTATGAGCACCCTGTAATCCAGCAGTGATGGCCGTGCTCTAGTGACTGGCACTGTGGGAGCACACATAGACACGCATGTGCAGCAGCTCCCATCCTGGCCACCTCGTATCAGGGCTGGAGCTTTGGCTATAACCTTTTAAAACAAGCAGTGTAATATCCAATGGATCAAATGAATCAACCCATCAAAGGAAGCAATATGGGTAATCACAATACATTAGTAAGTGCCTTGTATTAACCTTCTCTACGTGATAAATGCTGAAGTGAGACAAGCCCTTTAAAGGGATTAAGACCAGAATATGAAAACTGAATCTGCGACATTCTACTTTTAGCTATACATTTGCCTACGTTTTATGACGTATTATACGTTAACCGATGTGTTTTTTTAAACTTTGTGTGGCCTGAAAAAAATCTTAAAAAAAAAAATTGGAATTTGTCTAGAACGATACATTTGGATTACAGATGTAGCAGAGCTAAAATTGTTAGTTAACGTATTAAGTAAACGATAAAATACGGATGAAATATGGATGACATATGGATGTTTTCCATGTGCTTTCCATATTTTTTGCAGACCCGTTGACTTGAATGGGGCCTCAGACCGTGATTTGCGGACAATAATAGGACATGCACTACTTTTTTTGCGGAACGGCCATGCTCACAAATGGAAAAGGAATGCACATGGAGTAACTTCTGTATTTTCTACAGCCCCATTGAAGTGAATGGTTCCGCATACGGGCCGCACAAAAAAACGGAACGGAAGCGGAGAGAGAATATGGTCATGTGCATGAGCCCAAATTTCAATTTGTGATGACTCAAATTTTTCCTGAAATTCAGCTCTTTGTCTACTTTGATTCGCTCAACACTACTAAACATATTTTTTAGATTTTTTATTTTTTTCCATGTCACTATGTATATTTTAAAAAAATGTGTTTAATTCTGCAATTTTCAGACTGGTCACTAGGTCTAATAATAGGTGATGATTTCCTGTTCTGTACAGATAATTTTTTCCATAAAAATCAATGGGGTCCCCCTCCTGTCTATTGTGTCCATGGCCCACGTAACTGCTCTCAACATACAGGAAGTCTTAATAGGAATATATCATCAGAAAATGACCTATTTAAATCATGTTTTTATGTTAAACATTTCAAAATAATTCTTATGATATTATTTTTAATTTTCTTTGTCAATATCTATATTTGAACAAAACCATCTAATCCTGCAGTTTCCATTCTGACCACTAAGTCTAATAATAGGCACGACTTCTTGGTATCTACAGATCATTTTTGTAGTTATCTGCTTATCCGTTATTCTAACGCTGCCTGTAATGATATCACCATTGTGTATAGATAAGACATGATCTACCATTTACAATAGGTGATTGTCAAATCTATTCTTTCCTGGTACAATCACCTCAGCACAAGGCATGCTGTAGAAGTCAATAGGGTCAGCTCCAGACCAATTTGTCTATGGCCCTTGGGGCTGCCGTAACACAATTTTCTTAAAGCTTTCTAAATGCTGCTAAGAACAGCCTAGGCAAGATGGCCGCCCCCATAATCATGTTCAGAAAAGAGAATAAATAAATCTGCAAGGAGAAAGTAACAGATAAAAAAGGCTTTTAAATGGTGCCATCCCTTCCGTTCTAATTCCTTCTAATGTAGAGGATAAGAGATGTCTGCTACCATCACCTCTCTTTGAATAATATGGGTGTTGACCGAGTGCCATGTTGGCCGCTGTTCGAAGTGGAGCTGGCTCATTTGCTTTGACAACTTTTGGTGACTGTTACTTTAACCCTTTCAGGACCGGGCCATTTTTCCCCTTTCTGCCCAGGCCATTTTAAGCAAATCTGACATGTGTCACTTTATGTGGTAATAACTTTAAAATGCTTTTACTAATCCATGCCATTCTGAGATCGTTTTCTCATCACATACTGTACTTCAGGACAGTGATAAAATTGAGTCAAAAAATTTCATTTTTATTTATTAAAAAATACAAAATTTACCAAAACTTTGGAAAAATTAGCAAGTTAGCAGATTTCAATTTCTCTCCTTTTATAATAGATAGTAATAACTCCAAAAATAGTTATTACTTTACATTCCCCATATGTCTACTTCATGTTTGGATCATTTTGGGAATGCCATTTTATTTTTTGGGGATGTTAGAAGCTTAGAAGTTTAGAAGCAAATCTTGCAATTTTTCTGAAAATTTCCAAAACCCACTTTATAAGGACTAGTTCAGGTCTGAAGTCACTTTGTGAGACTTACATAATAAAACCACCCCTAAATGGCCCCATTTTAGAAACTACAACCATGAAGATATTCAAAATTGATTTTACAAATGTTGTTAACCCTTTAGGTGTTCCACAAGAATTAATGGAAAATGGAGATGAAATTTCAGAATTTCACTTTATCAGATTTTCCATTTTAATAAAAAAAATGTACACTAACAAAGCAAGGGTTAACAGCCAAACAAAATTCAATATTTATTTCCCTGATTCTCTAGTTTACAGAAACACCCCATATGTGGTTGTAAACTGCTGTACGGTCACACGGCAGGGCGCAGAATAATTTTAAGCTGCCATATGACATTTGAAGACCCCCTGATGCACCCCTAGAGTAGAAACTCCAAGAAAATTATGCTATTTTGGAAACTACGGGATAAGGTGGCAGTTTTGTTGGTACTATTTTAGGGTAGATATGATTTTTTGGTTGCACTATATTACACTTTTTGTGAGGCAAGGTAACAAAAAATTGCTGTTTTGGCATCATTTTTATTTTTGTTTATTTGACAGGTTAGATCATGTGGTATTTTTATAGAGCAGGTTGTTATGCACATGACAATACCAAATATGTATAGATATGGAGCCATAGTTTATTTTTATTTTTTGGGCAATCGTCTTAAGTAGGGTCTAATTTTTTGCTGGATGAGATGACTATTTGAATGGTACAATTTTGGGGTGCGTATGATTTTCTGATCACTTGGTAATACACTTTTTGTGATGTAAGGTAACAAAAAATAGCTTTTTTACATAGTTTTTATTTCATTTTTTATGATGTTCACATGAAAGCAGCAGGTTCTTACGGATGCGGCAATACATAATATGTATACTTCTTTATTTATTTTAGTTTTACACAATATCAGCTTCTTGGAACAAAAAAATCATGTTTTAGTGTCTCCATATTCTGAGAGCCATAGTTTATTTTATTTTTATTTTTGGCCGATTGTCTTAGGTAGAGGCTCATTTTTTTGTGGGATGAGGTGACGGTTTGATTGGTACTATTTTGGGGGAATACGCCTAACTTATTGTTGCACTTTTAGTGATGTAAGGTGACAAAAAATAATAATTTTAGCACATTTTTTTTCCTTTTTTGACGGTGTTCATCTGAGGGGTTAGGTCATGTGATATTTTCATATGGATACTTTTTTTATTTATTTAAGTTTTACACAATAATATCATTTTTGAAACAAACAAAGAAATCATGTTTTAGTGTCTCCATATTCTGAGAGCCATATTTTTTTTTTATTCTTTGGGTGATTTTATTTTTTTTGACGGTGTTTATCTGAAGGGTTAGGTCATGTGGTATTTTTATAGAGCAGGTCGTTACGGACGTGGCAATACCTAATATGTATACTCGTTTTAGTCTACTTTCACACTGGCGTTTTGGATTCCGTTTGTGAGATCCGTTTCAGGGATCTCAAAAACGGTCCAAAACGGATCAGTTCAGCCCCAATGCATTCTGAATGAATAAGGATCCGTTCAGAATGCATCAGTTCGGCTCCGTTCCGCCTCTATTCCGTTCTGGAGGCGGACAGCAAAACGCAGCTTGCAGCGTTTTGGTGTCCGTCTGACGAAGCGGAGCCGAACGGATCCATTTTGACTTACAATGTAAGTCAATAGGGACGGATCTGTTTTCAATTACACAATATGGTGCATTTGAAAATGGATCCGTCCCCCATTGGCTTTCAATGTAATTCAAAACGGATCAGGACAATTTGCTAATGCAAACGGATCCGTTCTGAACGGATACAAATGTTTGCATTATAGGTGCGGATACGTCTGTGCAAATACCAGACAGATCAGCATCTAACGCCAGTGTGAAAGTAGCCTAACATTTAACACAACAAAAGTATTTTTAAAACAAAAAAATCATGTTTTAGTGTCTCTATAGTTGCTAAAAAAAATGGCTGCACACCATTATACATGCAAGCAATAGAACTGAGAAATGGGGGTCATTCTAAATAAAAGTGGCATTATACCTATTACAAATGAGTAACAGAAAGCTCCCTGCGCACAACTCCCATCAAACGTAAATGGGTCCCAAACACTAATATACCACCTCTCTTGGACTTACATGTACGCTGGGCTTTATGGTATGTTCACACGACGAGATTTGTCGGGAGACAACAAGTCGCGCGACAAATAGGGCACAACTTCCCTGCAACATTTGACGCGCGACATTTTGTCACACCAATGTCGCGCAACAATTTTTATAATGGGAGTCTATAGTGTCGCATTGCGACATCCTGCGACCGCGATGCGACAGTGGCAGAAAAATCCATCTTGAATGGATTTTTTGCGACTGTCACGTCCCAGCATGTCGCAATGGACACCATAGACTCCCATTATAAAAATTGTCACGCGACAATAGTGCGACAAAATGTCGCGTGACAAATGTTGCAGTGAAGTTGTGCCCTATTTGTCGCACGACTTATTGTCGCGCGACAAATGTCATAGTGTGAACGTACCCTTAAGGGGTTCATTTATATACCGTTTATCATAGTTTTGTAAACTCTTTATGCACCTAAGTCATGTTACGCCTATTTTTCCTGAACCTCAGACGTCACATTAATACAAAGGCTAAAAACAGGGGATAATTGTAGCAAAACATGTTTAAAGGCTACGGATGATTTTTGTATCCTTTTTGTACTGAATCAAATCTATCATGTAATAAAAATACTTTTTGTAATTTATTCTAATTAAAAATTTGCAACTATACAGTATGTTCTCTGAATCCTATATGAAATTCAGCTGCTCAGTCCCATTAAGAGTGAAATGCTTTAAACTAGTTGTCTAATAGCTCACCTTGTTGACCTTTTCTAGGCTGAATGATTTCTAAGCTGTGTTTTTGGTTTAAGTTTATTTTATTTGGTTTTAAATATGTCAGTTTAAAAGATTGCTCAGGAGGGCAGAGATAAGAGCTATAGAGTGAGCTGTTAGGTAGATCGTCTGATGGATTTCAATCTGAATGGGACTCAGGAGTCTGAAATGTATGTGAAATTTTGCAGGTTGCAGAAGACAAGAAGTTGAGAATTTTTATAAAAACCAGAGATGAGCGAACTTCATGTCAGATTTGTGATTTTTATTTTTTAAATTTGATGAGTGGTCGAATTGATTCTAAACAAATCAAAAGTCCTCAAATTGGCCTGAAAATTGGTATCTGGCACTCTAAGCTCTCCTAAAATTAAGATAATTTTTTTTTATATCTTGCCATTCTCTATTGTTCTAAATAAAAAATATACAAATTTTTGCTCTATCACCTTCCCATCACCCAACCTCTTTTTAAGCTCTTTAACACAATGACAGCATTACCAAATAATGTTTGAGTGATACAGAAGTACACATTTGAGTCACATTATTGTGATCACCAGCTAATATCCAGAGTAATCTCCTTGTGCAGCATGGAAAGCAATCAGTCGAGTTGGAGGCAAATAAGGTCCTGGTACTGTAGGTTGTCTCAGGTATCTAAAGCCATGCTAACTGCAGTGTATCCCACAGCTGCTGGAGGGTGCGTGAGGGAGTATCCATAGAATGTTCATGATGATCAATGTAATCCCACAGATGCTCATTGGGTTAAAGTCTGGGGAATTAATGAGTAAGGGAAGTACTTGGAAGTCTTGGCCATGCTCCTTGAACCAATATCATATATCTCTAGCTGCGTGACATGTTGCATTTGGGTCGTATTTGTGGTATTGGCAACTGTGTAGGGGTAATGGAAGTGGCAGCAGAGGTAATGGAAATGGCAGTAGGATGATAAGCAGTAGGGTGTAGCAGCTGAGGCAGTGGGGATAGCAGCCACACGGTTCTGAACATGATGGTAAACAGGATGACATTGGCAATTCAATTTTAGTTAAGTTGCAGAACTGCGCCACGTTTCTATAATGACAAGACAATTTTTACAGACTTCTGTCTGGTAAAAAGTGTAATTGATGGCATACAGAATTACATTTTGTTAAAGGCGGAGGACTTTGCCATTACTGACACCTGGCTAATAGTGATGAGCGGCAGGGTCAATATTCGAATTTGCAATATTTTGAGAATATTCACTAGAATATTCAGAATTTATTTGTGAATATTCATATTCGAGATTATTCTCTTGATTGCCAAAAATCGGCAAAGTAAAAATCGCGAATTCGTAATGCGAAATACAAGAGTGGGTCACTTTGGCTGCATTTTTCAAGCTGCTCGAAGTTTCCTGAGTTTATCCTGACTAAATTAGAATATTCTTCATTATTTAATTTATTTTAGCTTATGGGAAAAATCGGCAATGTAATATGCACGTTAATCGAGTAAGGGCGGGTTATAGATAACTTTCCTATTGGGTGTGCTTTCTTGAATTCGCGAATATGTAGAATATTGTGTAATATATTCATAAAAACGAATATTCGACTATTTTTTCATCTGAACCCATTACATTTACTACTCTAATGGGTTCAGATAAACCTATATTCTATATATTTGCGAATTCTAGCAAGCCAACCCAATAGGAAAGTTGTCTATAACCTGCTATGATGTGCTATGGCAATATCCATGTCCCAGGAGCCATGTACCAACAGGACAACACCTGGTCACATGTTGCTTGTGCTACTGTGAGCAGCCTAGATGGCCTAAATGAGCTACACCATGGCCTGCAGTGTCTTTGGACCGGTTCGCCCATTGAGCACATCTGAGACATCATTAATCGGCAATTGCAAAAGAAGCTGTTGGCAAACGATCTTGATGATCTGCATACCCAAGAGTGCCATGGCAGAACATTCCTCAGACAATCATTAATAACCTCACTGATAGCATGACAAGGTATGTAAATGTATTTATGCATTTGGTGTTTGTACTCCATACTGAGTTAATCAAGAGTAGTGTTGGGCGCAAATATTCAAATCGCAAATTTTAATCACGAATATCGCCACTTCGAGAATTTGTGAATATTTAAAATATAGTGATATATTCGTATTTTCGAACATTCTTCATTTTTATTTTCATCAGTAACCTTCCTTTTTGCTTGTGGGCCAATGAGAAGGCTGCAATGTCTTTGTCTTAGATTAGCAACATCCCTAGCAACCAATAGGAAAGTTACCCTACCCTTTTAGTATATAAGAACCTCCACACAGCCATTTTCTACAGTGTATTACAGTTCTGAGAGAGACAGCAGTGTCATTGTTGTGCTCTATGCTTTCCTGTGTCACATTATATTAGATAGTTAGTTAGCTTAATATATATATATAATACAGATAGTTAGTGGGAGATAGTCAGTGTAGGTTAGATTGTGATATAGTGTATCTGGTTCTGCTGTCCATACATATATACTACATAGTGATGTCCCAAACTATTCGTCGGTGAACAGTTCCCGGCGAATATAGCTTGTTCGCTTTCGCTGCGATGGGCGAACATATGCGATGTTCAGTCCGCCCCTATACATCATCATTGAGCAAACTTTGACCCTGTACCTCACAGTCAGCAGACACATTTAAGCTAATCAGCACCCTCCCTCCCACACCCTCCCACCTCCTATAAAAACGGCAGCCATTTTAGATTCAGTCTGAAGCTGCAGTGTGTTGCTGATGAATTCATAGGGAAAGCGTTAGCTAGGCCAGTGTTCTGTGTCCACAGACTCATCTGCTGTAAGGACAGCGTCACAGCACCCAAAAAAGCCCTTTTTAGGGCTGCTACATTAGTTTGCTTTTATTTTATTTTTTCCATATATATATTGCAGTTGCCTGGCCTGCCCGTGTGAGAGGCTGCAGGCCCACAGACTGTAGTGTGTCCACTGCCAGTGCCCACCACTTATACCGTGTGGCACAGGACTTTGCATAACAAAAAGGCTTTTAATTTTTACACTTTAATCTCAATTTCAGTTGCCTGCCTTCTGCCAGTGTGTGTCAGGCCCACAGACTGTAGTGTGCCCACTGCCAGTGCCCACCACAAATACTGTGTGGCACATGACTTTGCATTAAAAAAAAGCATTTCATTTTTACACTTTAATCTCATTTCAGTTGCCTGCCTGCTGCCAGTGTGTGTCAGGCCAACCGACTGTAGTGTGCACACCACTCATACCGTGTGGCAAAGGACTTTGCATAAAAAGGCATTTAATTTTTACTCTTTAATCTAATTTCAGATGCCTGCCTGCTGCCAGTGTGTGTCAGGCCCACAGACTGTAGTGTGCCCACTGCCAGTGCCCACCACTCATACCGTGTGGCACAGGACTTTGCATTAAGAAAGGCATTTAATTTTTACACTTTAATCTAATTTCAGTTGCCTGCCTACTGCCAGTGTGTGTCAGGCCCACAGACTGTACTGTGCCCACTTCCAGTGCCCACCACTCATACAAGGTGGCACAGTAGCTTGCCGATAAACAAGGCATTTCATTTTTACCCTTTAATCTAAGGTTAGTTGCCTGCCAGTGTGTGTCTGGCCCACTGCCAGTGCCCACCACTCATACCAGGTGGCACAGTGGCGCACGCGCAGTGCCCCAGATTGGAAGTAAGAGGAACGACCAAGCTTCTTTTTCCATCTCCCGTTTCCTAAAATCTATTCGATACATGTCCCCTGATAGGGGACGTAACAGGGATTAAACTAATAAAAATAGTACTACTGATTACTGAACACACCACTCATATAGGGTGGCACAGTACATTGCGCGAGGAAGAGACCATCAATGACGTCAGTGAGGACAAGGAACGGGACATGGCTAGCTTGTTATACAACCTTGTGCAAATGGGGAGTTTGCGGTTGTGCAAATGGACTGTTTGCGGTTGTTTGCGGTCCGTTAAACGGGGAGTTTGGTCTGTCACAGTTAGGTCTGTCACTGTGAAGCGGGCGTAACTCTTACGCTACCTGATCGATACAACATCATATCTGATCGTATACACACACTGGATGTTTTAAAGCACGTTATTTCAAACAATTTAGGAATGTTAGGTGATTTATGCCTTTTATGGATTAAAACCTGATTTGTGCGTCCACAACGTAATTTTCCATGGGAGTTTTGCCATGGATCCCCCTCCAGCATGCCACAGTCCAGGTTTTCCCACCTGTTGAAAAAAGCTTGCTAGCCGAAACGTGTCCTGAATATGGGACATACTGTTTCTTTTGCAATAAATTCCTAATGAGCATCAAGTCATGTTTTGCTGGGATTTTTTAAATTTTTGAACATGGTATTGGTCCTATCCCGTGCAAACGCTGACCATTTTTCTCCTACATACCACTGATGGGGTGACACCAGTGCCTCCCGGTCTGAGCTCTGACTCCATATATGGTTGTGTCCATATACGGAGTCAGTGCTACCAACATGAAGGGGGTATCCCCAACCATTGTCAGTATGCTTGGGTACACCCAATGTATTTTAATCTAATTTAACTTCTATTTCTGAAAGGTTGCCACCAGGATTCGAACTCACAGCCTTTCAAATCAGAGGCAAGAACACTAACCACTGAGCTATGGAGCTCAATGGTAAACTGTGTTAGAAAAACCTCATAGTAGTTTATCAAGTGTCAGGTATTCCTATACAGCAGAAGTAAAATTTACATATTTTTTTCAGTAATTGTAAAAAAAATGTATGACACAAAAAAAATGTGTAATTACTACATATATATTTAGTAATTACACATTTATTTATTTTATTTAATTATACTTCTGCTATATAGGAATACCTAATACATGATACATGACTATGAGGTTTTTCCAACACAATTTAGCATTGAGCTTCACAGCTCAGTGGTTAGGGTTTTTGCCTCCGATTTGAAAGGTTGTGAGTTTGAGTCCTGGTGGAAACCTTTTAGAAATTGAGGCTAAATTATGCATTCATGTATATCAGAAGTATTATAATATATATTTATACTTCTGATAGATTATATATATATATATATATATATATATATATATATATATATATAAAGAAAATGATGGCGGCACCGAAAGTCCAGAAAATGAAAAAAGGGTGCTAGGTCCAAGGGTGTGAGTCCTTACCCAAATGGATACAAAGAAGAAAATGGACAGCACTCCAAGCGTATCTTCGTGAAAACAGATGTGATTTATTCACCCATGTGAAAGGAAGGACAACGTTTCAGCTTTACAATCAAGCCTTTTTCAAGTCAAAAAACATAAGTGTAAGTGCGCTTTTTATGCTCAAACAATGGTAAAAGGATACACCCAGTAAAGTGACGCCATATCCTGGGCGTGCAACATGATCGTGATTCTCACTAGATACATAGCAAACTAAGTGTGCAATCACACAGTAGGTATACAAAATCACCTGACTGCAATACGTATATATATATATGTATATCTCAAAACATATATAAATCAATAAATGTGTTGTGTTCATAATAAGGTGAATGCCCCAGTGAGGTTAAAAACAAGGACCGCCTACAAGGGGGTTGGAACGGCATGATGACAAGTGGACACAATCAATACGTCACCTAGAAATAGGCCCAGTCATTCGAACGCACCCACGCTATGTCGGAAGTGAAAATCACTGCCGGTCATGCGTACTAAGCTGAAGCTGCGAGAGTGGCCATATTAGTTGCGGGCAGAATAGCTGTTGATTAGCGCATATCACAAAAAAAGAGGTAACATACATGCCAGTTACTGGCAAGTTTGCCAGCATCCCATATCGGGACATAAATGGTACAAGAGAAAAGAGAGGACCTACTTAACCCAGCGAGGGCATAACTGGGGGACACCCACCATCAAGGAGGTGAAACCCCCGGTTAAAACCTACTCCCTATTAATAGTAGTCCGGCGAAAAGACGCCGTCACCATCCTCAGGAGCAAGCAATACCAGTCACTATCGGGTTCGGTCCGATTGCGGGATTCTCCGCTGTGCCGATTGCTGACAGGCAATAAAATAAGAAGCAAATACTGTAATAATAATCATTATCTATAGCCACCACTCAGTAATAATGGGGTGCAGTGAATAATCAGGGCAATTCGAGGGATGTGGTCCACTGTCATGTCAATTCCCGTCCACTTGTGCGTCCTTTTCCAAATTCTAAAACAATGAGAAAAAAACATAACATTAGTACAATGGTCCATATTGTATCTCATCAATACACTTTATGTTCAACAATTGGACTAAACACGAGGAGAAGAAGAAAACGCATTACCAGAAGGGACATGTAAGGGCAAGCACACTCATATTACACCATATTCGATATTTAATCCATAGGGTTTCAATGAACTCAAAGTGGAAATCCAATGATTTTCTCTTCTTTTCAGAAGAGAAATTCTATCACCACCACGTCTTGGGACTGGAACGTGGTCAATTATCCAACATTTAAGTTCTCGTTCCAAGTGGTTAGATACTGTAAAATGTCTGGGCACCGGTAAATCTATACGTTTTTGTCGTATGGAGAACCTATGGTTATTAAGTCTTGTCTTCAAATCAGTAGATGTCTCTCCGACATACAGCAATTTACAAGGGCAAGAGAGTACATAAATAACGTAGTTTGAGTCACATGTCAGATAATGTTTGATTTGATAGGTCATGTTTGTTGTTGGATGAACAAACTGTTTGGATTTCTGTATATATTTACAGTTGACACACCGTAGGCAGGGAAAACAACCCTGACAGCGATGTGTCAAATATTTCTGTGTTTTTACATTCAGAGAGCCCACATCAGCCTTGACCAATTGGTCCCTAAGACTCCTAGATCTACGGAATGCAAAGAGTGGAGGTGCACGAAATTGAGGTATATTGGTAAGTCTGCCAAGAATACCCCAATGTTTCCTGATGATATGTTTAATTCTATAGCTTTGTTCACCATATGTTGTAATGAATGGGATTCTATCTCTACCTTCTTTCTTATTTTTGGGGGCCAATAAAATACGTCTATCCAAGGTTGATACTTCCTCCATTTGTGGCCGGAGTAATGAGGACTAGTGATGTCGCGAACATAAAATTTTCAGTTCGCGAACAGCGAACGCGAACTTCCGCAAATGTTCGCGAACAGGCGAACTGGGCGAACCGCCATAGACCTCAATAGACAGGCGAATTTTAAAAACCAAAGGGACTCTTTCTGGCCACAATAGTGATGGAAAATTTGTTTCAAGGGGACTAACACCTGGACTGTGGCATGCCGGAGGGGGATCCATGGCAAAACTCCCATGCAAAATTACGTAGTGGACGCAGAGTCGGGTTTTAATCCATAAAGGGCATAAATCACGTAACATTCCTAAATTGTTTGGAATAACATGCTTTAAAACATCCAGTGTGTGTATACGATCAGGTATGATGTTGTATCGATCAGGTAGTGTAAGGGTTACGCCCGATTCTCAGACATTGACAGACCAAACTCCCCTTTTAATGCACCGCAAACAGTCCATTTGCACAACCGCAAACTCCCCATTTGCACAAGGTTGGATACCAAGCTAGCCACGTCCCGGTGATGTCATTGAAGGTTTCTTCCTCCACCCAGCCACGTACAACACCAAGGGTCCCCGAAAGGTCAATTGAATTGATTTTTCGAACGGGGAGATGGTTAAAAAACGCTGGCTCCCTCCCCTTTGTTTTAATCCACGGTCACTGCTTCTGCACCGTGCAATTTACTGTCACACCCGATATGAGTGGTATTTTCTGTAGTACTATTCTCATCAGTTTAATCCCTCTAACGTCCCCAATCTGGGGGCCATTTATTGAATAGATTTTTCGAACGGGGAGATGGTTAAAAAACGCTGGCTCCCTCCACTCTGTTTTAATCCACGGTGACTGCGTCTGCGCCGTGCAATTTACTGTCACACTCGATATGAGTGGTATTTTCTGTAGTACTATTCTCATCAGTTTAATCCCTGTTACATCCCATATCAGGGATTGCCTTTTGTGAAAAAAATTTAGGCCTGGTACCTTCGACTGCCTTCACAATGACAGACCAAACTCTCATACACCAAACTGAATTGATTTCAGGAACCGGGAGATGGAAAAAGCAGCTTGGTCGGTCCTCATACTCCCAAATTGGGGCACTGCGCGTGCACAGAGCAATGTGCTGTGACACCCTATATGAGTGGTGTCTTAACTAGTACTATTCCTATCAGCGGCGGGCGGGTGCGTGGTAACTTGAGAGCAGGTGACCAAAGCTGAGCTGGAGGAAGATGGTGCGTCAAGGTTCTTAGCGGAAGCTGTTGAAGATTGGGTGTCCTGTCTAAGCCAGTCAACTACGTCCTCAGAATTTTTCGGGTTCAGGGTACATGGCCTCTGAACACTAGGCATTATTCCAGGGACAGTGGAAATCACAGCACCACGACCACGACGGCCCCTGCGGGGTGGCCTGCCTCTGCCTGTCATTTTTTTTCGATAAGTGGTACTGTGCCACCCTGTATCAGTGGTGGGCACTGGCAGTGGGCACACTACAGTCTGTGGAAGTGGGCCTGACACACACTGGCAGCAGGCAAGCAACTGAAATTAGACTAATGTGTAAAAATGAAATGCCTTATTTATCGTCAAGCTACTGTGCCACCCGGTATCAGTGGTTGGCACTGGCAGTGGGCACACTACAGTCTGTGGAGGTGGGCCTGACACACACTGGCAGGAGGCAAGCAACTGAAATTAGACTAATGTGTAAAAATGAAATGCCATATTTATCGGCAAGCTACTGTGCCACCCGGTATCAGTGGTTGAGCACTTGCAGTGGGCACACTACAGTCTGTGGAGGTGGGCCTGACACACACTGGCAGGAGGCAAGCAACTGAAATTAGACTAATGTGTAAAAATGAAATGCCTTATTTATCGGCAAGCTACTGTGCCACCCGGTATCAGTGGTTGGCACTGGCAGTGGGCACACTACAGTCTGTGGAGGTGGGCCTGACTCACACTGGCAGGAGGCAAGCAACTGAAATTAGACTAATGTGTAAAAATGAAGTGCCTTATTTATCGGCAAGCTACTGTGCCACCCGGTATCAGTGGTTGGCACTGGCAGTGGGCACACTACAGTCTGTGGAGGTGGGCCTGACACACACTGGCAGGAGGCAAGCAACTGAAATTAGACTAATGTGTAAAAATGAAATGCCTTATTTATCGGCAAGCTACTGTGCCACCCGGTATCAGTGGTTGGCACTGGCAGTGGGCACACTACAGTCAGTGGAAGTGGGCCTGACACGCACTGGCAGCAGGCAAGCAACTGAAATTAGACTAATGTGTAAAAATTAAATGCCTTTTTTATGCAAAGTCCTGTGCCAGCCGGTATGAGTGGTAGGCACTGGCAGTGGGCACACTACAGTCACTGGAAGTCAGCCTGACACACACTGGCAGGCAACTAACCTTAGATTAAAGTGTACAAATTAAATGCCTTTTTTGATGCAAAGTCCTGTGCCACACGGGATGACAGGGGTGGGCACTGGCAGTGGGCACACTACAGTCAGTGGAAGTCGGCCTGACACACACTAGCAGCAGGCAAGCAGCTGAAATTACACTAAAGTGTAAAAATTAAATGCCAATTTTGATGCAAAGTCCTCTGCCAGCCGGTATGAGTGGTAGGCACTGGCAGTGGGCACACTACAGTCACTGGAAGTCAGCCTGACACACACTGGCAGGCAACTAAACTTAGATTAAAGTGTAAAATGTAAATGCCTTTTTTGATGCAAAGTCCTGTGCCACATGGGATGACAGGGGTGGGCACTGGCAGTGGGCACACTACAGTCACTGGAAGTCAGCCTGACACACACTGGCAGGCAACTAAACTTAGATTAAAGTGTAAAAATTAAATGCCTTTTTTGATGCAAAGTCCTGTGCCACACTGGATGACAGGGGTGGGCACTGGCAGTGGGCACACTACAGTCTGTGGGCCTGCAGCTCCTCACACACAGGCAGGCCATGCAACTGCAATATGCATATAAAGGGAAAAAAAGCAGACTAATGTTGCAGCCCTAAAAAGGGCTTTTTGGGGTGCTGTCAGGACGCTGTCCTTACAGCAGAGATCAGATGAGTCTTTCAGGACTGGAGTGGACACTGAATTCACTAGCCTAGCTATCGATTTCCCAATTAAATCAGCAGCAACTACACTCTCCTTCCTCTCACTAAGACTGCAGCTTCAGAATGAATCTAAAATGGATGCTGTGCAGGAGGTGGGAGGGTCTGGGAGGGAGGGTATGCTGCTGATTGGCTGGAATGTGTCTGCTGACTGTGAGGTACAGGGTCAAAGTTTGCTCAATGATGATGTATAGGGGGCGGATCGAACATTGCATATGTTCGCCCGGCAGAGGCGAACGCGAACAAGCTATGTTCGCCGGGAACTGTTCGCCGGCGAATAGTTCGGGCCATCTCTAATGAGGACGGATAACCCCGCCGTGTAAATTTTTGGACCATATCATTCAAAGTCGATTCAAGAACAGACTCATCAGAGATTATTATTTTCGCTCTTAAAAACTGGGAATAAGGGAGATGACGTGTTGTGTGCTTGGGATGGCAGCTATCAAATCTAAGGATTGTGTTACGGTCTGTCGGCTTGACATGTAATGTTGTAATAAGTTTACCATTCTCAAGTCGAACTTTGGTGTCCAAAAACTGTATCTCAACCCGAGAGTGCACCAAAGTAAACTGTAAATCAACATTGACAGCATTGAGTGTGTCTTGAAAACTCAACAAGTCAGACAGACTACCCGTCCAGATGAGGAAGACGTCATCTATGTATCTCCACCACTTCAGAACTTGTCCAAAGTGGTGGGACCCATAGACGACGTCCTCCTCAACACCCCTCATGAAAATGTTAGCATAAGTAGGTGCGGCATGCGAGCCCATGGCCACACCCCTTTTCTGTCTGTAAAAAGTATCCTGAAACGGGAAATAATTCTCATACAGTACAATTTTCAGTAATCTTAGAACAAAGTCACATGCAGGTTCAGAAAGAGAGGACAGTTCTAACATACGTCTAACTGTGTCAATCCCTAAAGTGTGATCTACAGAGGTATAAAGGGAAACAATATCGAAGGAGGCCAGAATAATCTCAGTATGTGTCGACAGATCTACGGCATCAAGTTTCCGTAGAAAATCAGAAGTGTCCTGGATGTATGAGGAAGCACCCATGGCAAAGGTACGTAAAACACGATCCAAGAATATCGCCATGTTATTGGCCTTCCTTTCACATGGGTGAATAAATCACATCTGTTTTCACGAAGATACGCTTGGAGTGCTGTCCATTTTCTTCTTTATATATATATATATATATATATATATATATATATAATATATCTATCTTAAAAAACGATGATAGCACTGTCCAAAAATATACAAGAGAGATTGGGTGCAATGTCCACAGGCAGGGTTTAGGCACTTACCCCACATAAATAAAGAAAAAAATGGACTGCACTCACAGAAGTCAGAGTAAAAGTGTAGCTTTATTCACCCATAATGGCGGAGAGCAACGTTTCGGCTCAGTGTGAAACGTCGCCACCGCCATTATGGGTGAATAAAACTACACTTTTATACTTCTGAAGCTTCTGTGGAGTGCAGTCCATTTTTATATATACATATATATATATATATATATATATATATATATATATATATATATATAATGTATTATATATGGGAAACTATTACTGAGGTTTTTAGCCATAATATTAGTATAGCAGGTTAATATGAAGCTCTGTAGCTCTTTTGGGGGGGATGTGTGGAGGACACATGAGGGTGTGTGTGGTGGACACTGATGGGGGTATGTGTGGAGGATACTGATGGGGGATGTGTGGAGGACACTGATGGGGGATGTGTGGAGGACACTGATGGGGGGATGTGTGGATGACACTGATGGGGAGAATGTGTGGATGCCACTTATGAGGGGGATGTGTGGATGACACTGATGGGGGGGATGTGTGGATGACACTGATGGGGGGAATGTGTGGATTACACTTAGGGGGGATCTAGGGAGGGGTGTGGGGATGTTGGGATGGGAGGTCCTGGAGGGGTGGAAGCTCTGGATGTGGGGGTGGGAGATCCGGGAAGGGGGCCCATAAAAATTTTTAGCTATGGGGCCGGGGCATAAAAATTTTTGCTGTAGGGCCCAGTCATTTCTAGCTACGCCCCTGGGTGACACCACCAGGAGATGAGCACTTGCATTATGGAAGCACTCATCTCCCTACATTCATCTGTATTGCGATACGGATGAACACTGCAGCAGGGCAAGTGAGAGGCGTCTCCCTTCCCTGTTCCTCTGATAGGCTACCGGTGCAAGGCCAGCAGCCTATTATCAGAGGCCAGTGCAGGCGGCACGATTAATTCATCGCTCTGCCTGAGCTGTACTGCTCGGGACACAGGCTAGGAAGAGGCCTGCATCGCATCACTGCCATGGAGGTAAGTATGTGTTTTGTTTTTTGTTTTGTTTTTCTATGAGGCGCTGTGCTGTGCTGGGGGGTCATTGCTGGCATAAAGGGGACACTTTGGGGCAATGGCTGGCACATGGGGGACAGTATAGGGGCATTGCCGGCACATGGGGGACACTATGGGGGAATTGCTGGCACATGGGGGACACTATGGGGCATTGCTGGCACATGGAGGACACTATGCGGCCATTGCTGGCACATGGAGGACACTATGGGGGCATGGCTGGCACATGGGAGACACTATGGGGGCATTGCTGGCACATGAGGAACACTGTGGGGGCATCTACTGGCACATGGGGGCATCTACTGGGGGAAACACTATGGTGTTGGAGGGGAGAAGAATACAATGGGGGTATATTATTTGGGCACATTATGGGTGCACTAAGAAGGGGCATTTAATACTGGCACATTCTGGGGGACACTATGGGGGAATCTTATACTGGCACATTATGGGGGCACTATGTGGAAGAGGAGAGGAGCACTATGTGGGCATTTACTAGGGGCATTATATAGGGGTATTTTATACTTGCACACATTATGGGGACATTAGCTCAACTGGCGGCACCGAGGGAGTTTTTTTGCACTGGCACACAGAACGGGAGCACTTTTGAATTAGTGCACATTATTATTTTTATTATTGAAGGTGGCAGGTGAGTTGTTAATAAGGTAGGAGGATGATGGAAAAGTAGGAACCTAAGATGTCTTTTGTCAAACTACAGAGACGAGAGATGGGTGAAAAATCATCGTGGCGGTCTGGTCTGAAAGGAGAAGATGAGGAAAGAAGGTCTGCATCAGAGAAGTTACTGGATGTAAGGTATGTGGTGCTGTATTCTGGATAGCACAGAATATAACATGTATGCAAATATGTGTGGGGGGAGGGGTGCTAAGCAGACAGAAGACAGATAGTCGGGGGTTGGGGGCCTGTTAGGGGTGCTAGAATTTGAACCCAAGCGATAACATGGATGGGGGTTTAGATAGTAAAAAGACAGCTGAAGTGGGGGGGGGCTAAGCAGACAGATCGCTGCGGACGGGGGGGTGTTGTGCTTGGGGAGGGGTGACACAATTTTCTACCGCACCGGGTGACACCAGCCCTATCAACGGCACTGATTGGAGGTGAGGGACTGAAACTGAGAAAACCTTACAAAACATTGCAGTGAGGGCATATATATTCTGTATGGAAGAGGAGGCAGGGGAGGAGGCGGATGAGAAAACAAGATTCAAACATATACTCTTTTTTTGCGGTGAAAATGGTGCATCTGAATATTGTGGATTGAGTACATTATAAAGCATACATTTACATTGCGTTTTTGGTCCTCATTAGCTCAGCTTTTCTCTGGTGGAGTGGAGAAGTCAAGGGAAATCCAGGCCTTGTTCATTTTTATGAGTCAACTTGTCAGCCTTGTCAGTGAACAAGCGGATAAGCTTATCTGTTATAATTCCACCAGCAGCACAAAATAAATGCTCAGACAATACACTGGCGGCAGGGCAGGCCAGCACCTCCAAGGCGTAGAGCGCAAGTTCGTGCCGTGTGTCTAGCTTGGACACCCAGAAGTTGTAACGTACTGAGGGATCATTTAGGACGCTGACCCGGTCTGTAATATATTCCTTCACCATATTTCAAAACTTTTCCCTCCTTCTAGCACTAGGCCGCGAATCAGGGTGAGGTTGCTGGCAGGGTGTCATGAAAGTCTCCCATGCCTTGGAAAGTGTTGCCCTGCCTCTGTTGGATCTACTGTGTGTTCCCCTTGTCTCCCTTCCTCGGTTGCCTAAGGACGTATGGACAGGAATGAGAAATGAGAAGTTCTCTTTGTAGCGGGGTATAGAAGGGTGAACACCCAGTAATCTGTGTTACCTAAAATGCATATAATGCGAGGATAGCGGGAAAGACAGCCTAACATGAAATCATCCATGTGTACCAGAGTACCAACGGGCAAGACGTCGATGTCAACTTAAGGACGACTCTCCATCCCCTCATACTCCTCCTCTTCTGCCCATCCATGCTGAAAAGATGGAATTAAAGTTCCATGGGTACTAGACTCTGTAGCAGAGGCAAGTGTCTCCAGCTCTTCCTCCTCCTCCTCTTCATGGCCCAATTCGCGCTGAGAAGATGAACTGGGGTAGGTCTGGCTATCCCCCTGTGTCATCTCCTCCCCCATTACCTCGTCTGCCACATTCAAAGCATCGTCCTTAATTGTGAGGAGCGATCGTTTGAGTAGACACAGCAGTGGGATTGTTATACTGATAATAGCGTTATCGCCACTAACCATCTGTGCGGCTTCATGAAAAATTTTAAAACCTCACATAGGTCTGACATTAATGCCCACTCCTCACTTGTGAATAGTGGCAGGTGACTAGAATGGCGACGACCATGTTGCAGCTGGTATTCCACAACCGCCCTCTGCTGCTCACAAAGCCTGTCCAACATGTAGAACGTAGAGTTCCACCGCAAGCTCACGTCGCAAAACAGTCGGTGAGCTGGAAGCTGCAAGCACTGCTGCAACATTGACAGACCGGCTGAAGCTGTGGACGACTTTCGGAAATGGGCACACAAGCGGCGTGCCTTCACTAGTAGCTCCTGCAAATTGTGGTTGATAAGCCACTGAACCACTAGGTTTAAGAAGTGGGCTAGGCATGGAATGTGTGTGAGGTTGCTGAACTCCAAAGCCGCCACCAAGTTACGGCAATTGTCAGACACAACCATGCCTGTTTGTGTTGAGAGGCGAGAGACACAGTTCAGTCTGGTCCCTTATACCCTGCCATAGCTCTGCGGCGGTGTGCTGTTTGTCCCCTAAACAGATCAGCTTCAGCACAGCCTGTTGATGCTTACCCACAGTAGTGCTACACTGCTTCCAGCTAACGACTGATTTCTGACTGCTGTTGGAAGCGGAAGTGGAGGGAGAGTCGGCAGAGGAGGAGAAGTAGGGGTTGGAGCCAGTAACACAGCTGCTGGCGGAGACCCTGATGGACGTAGGGCCCGCAATCCTGGGTGTGGGTAGCACCTATGCAATCCCAGGGTACGAATCACTCCCTACCTTCACAAAATTCACCCAGTGTGGGGTCAGGGAAATGTAGCGTCCCTGGCCACCAGCACTTGTCCATGTGTCTGTGGTGAGGTGGACCTTCACAGTAAGTGCGTTGGTCAGGGCACGGGTGATGTTCTGGGACACATGCTGGTGTAAGGCAGGCACGGCACACCGTGAAAAATAGTGGCGGCTGGGGACTGCGTAGCAAGGGATCGATCCCCGCATTAGACTGCGGAAGGCCTCAGTGTCCACAAGCCTAAATAGCAACATTTCAAGGGCCAGTAATTTCGAAAACTTGCACATTTAGTGCTATGACCTGTGGGTGGGTATTTGCGCTTGCGTTAAAATGCCTGTGTTATCGACATTTGGATGCTGCGCTGGGACAAGGAAATGGATGTTGTTGTTGATGGTTCATGCGAAGGTCCAGGTGCAGGACGAGGGGCATCCAGGCCTAATCCTTTGACGCATGGGGTGCTCGGTGTAACAGTTGCAGGCATGTTTGGTGTGGGCCGATGTCTCCTTTTGCAACCCCGCTGCCTCTTCCAGACTGTTGCGGTGCTATGGATCCCTCCCACTCTGTACTGCTGTCCTTGCTCGGCTTTTTACCTTCCAATTTTGGGTCAGGGACCTCATTGTCCACCACCACCTCTTCCACTTCTTTACTCTAATTATCCTCCTAACTTGACTTAACCACCAGCTCAGTGATTGGCAACTGTGTCTCATCATCATCCAACTTGTGAACGAATGATTGATGTTTACAACCGTCATCTTCTTGAGACTGTGAAGGCTCAAGAGGTTGGGAATTAGGGCACAAGTACTGGCGATGAAAAGAGGTCATGTGAATATCCGAGTGTGGGATCACTTGTTTGGCCAGACGTGACATGGTGGGAGGAAGGAGGACCAGAGTGAGGATTCTGTTGACCAGACTCTTGGCTACAGAGACTGGACTTCGTGGAAGAGAGGGTGGTGCTTAACCAACTGGAAGCCTTATCTATTGCAATCCAACCGACCACCTGTTCGCACTGGTCCGACTTGGACAGTGTTGTCCTGCGTCGCCCAGCTTAGTTGAACATGAAACTGGGTAAGGTGGATTTTTTTTTTTTTTCTGCTGCACTGGTAGCAGGCACAGTTTCATTGCGCCCAGGGCCAAAGCCTCAGCTTGCACCATCAGCATCTCATCCAGGGCCACGGCCTCTGCTTGCACCATCAGCATCATGCCCACTTCTCCCTCCCTTTGTGCTCGCCTTCTTCATATTAATGGTTTTGTCTGTAGATGTGGTGCAGATTGTTTTACTGTCCGCTAAAGACACAGTTTTCTGATGCAGGACGGTACTGGATACAAAAAAAATACAGATTTTCGGCACTACACTAGGCCAGAGGTAATGTAATTTTGACAATACACACTCTATTGGCTTCCAGTAAGGTACTGGATACAGAAAAATACAGATTTTTGGCACTACACTAGGCCAGATATAATGTAATTTTTACAATACACACTGTATTGGCTTGCTGTAATGTACTGGAAACAGAAAAATACTGATTTTCGGCACTACACTAGCCCAGAGATAATGTAATTTTGACAATGCACACTGTATTCAGATAAAGTTCTGTATTGGATACAAATTTGTCCCAAATAAAATGTATTCTCTGCGGTAATACTGTATATACGGTTGCGACCTGAACGCACACACAGATGTGTCCAAAACTAGTTGGCTATGGCCAAAATATTAATCACTCTCTGCTGGAGCAATTAATATAACGGTTGCGGATTAAACGCACACACAGATGTGGCACAAGTTAGTTCAGAAGATAAAAAGGGATAATATTACATAAAGAGTTAAAAGGTAATGTTAAAAGGACAATTGTGTCTTGGTATTCAGAGATGCATTTGGTATAGTAAGAAAGGAATGGGTTAATATTGAATAATGGGTATAAACTATGATTAGTGTAAAAATGTTGTTAGTCATATAATGGTAAAATGGCCAGAATACATCGTATCGGTCTTGTATTCATGCGTGTTTTGGATATGGTAGTATGAGTCCTGCTATATCCCCCACAGCTTAGCTGTGGGGGATATAGCAGGACATATACTACCATATCCAAAACACGCATGAATACAAGACCGATACGATAATACCATAACTGAAAGCATAACAGAAGTAAAAAAGAACGGGAACCACGAGGACGCCGAGATCAATCTGCAAGGGAAGAAGCCACATACAGGAAGATTGGAACCCCACGAGGACACCGAAGACCGCGATCAACTACACCACAGAAGGAAGCACCGGCCGGTAAGTGAGCTCTGCGCCATAGACAGTGTGGGACGCCGCACCGAGGCGCAGTACACCGTCTTCCTTCTACAGACTACAGTTAATAGAGACATCTCAGCTGCCCCAGCGGACTCTGACTAAAAAGGACTAAGCTTTTTTACTCTGGCCATTTTACCATTATATGACTAACAACATTTTTACACTAATCATAGTTTATACCCATTATTCAATATTAACCCCTTTCCTTTCTTACTATACCAAATGCATCTCTGAGTACCAAGACACAATTGTCCTTTTAACTCTTTATGTAATATTATCCCTTTTTATCTTCTATTTTAATCGATTCAATAAAACCATACAATTTTATCCCAGATAAGAGTGTGCCAGCTGCTCCTCTTTTCATTTTCTCCTACTATTGCTGACAGGGTGAGTCAGTACACCCAGCTGTTGCACCTCCACCATCAATACTGACAGGTGGAGTCGTCTTACTTACTTTTTCTACAAGTTAGTTTAATTTCCCCTTAACAAATAATTTCTCTGATGCTGCAGAGTAAATCTCAGTAGCAGGCACACTGTAGTGAATAAGCCCTTTTATTATAATATCTGCCCAACACACTGCTTAATGATTGCGTATAGTAAATGTCACTAATCAGAAATCTTTCTGTCTTTTAGAAGCGATTTTCAAGACCTGCACTGCATCTGTCACTTCCTGGTCACGCCTGTCCCTGATAGTGCTGAAGCAAACCCCTTCTTAAAATAAATAAATGGTGCTGCACTGCTGTCAAACACACACTCTAGTCCTTAAAATGACTGTTAGGTCTTTCAATAAGATTTTTGGAGTGAAATCAGTAAGTTTAGAGCAAAACACTATCTGTCCCTGCCTACTGTCTGCTCCCCCTGACGCTGAATGAGCCGAGCGCCGGACCCCAGCTCATATTTGAAATAGTATCACGTGTAAGGCTTACAGCTAACATGGCTGTGGCCATACACTGGGGGAAATGACTTAACTGGACCTCCATTGGCTGCTTAGAAGGCGCCAAACGTGCGGAGAGGAGACTGGAGCAATGCGACGAATACACGTGGCGCTCGGCCGAGTAAAGCCGAGCATAGTGACGCTCGAGCCGAACCAATACTCGGCCGAGCATGCTCGCTCATCACTAATGGTAATACAATGTGTGGTATAAAACTGTTATGTTAAGTAAGTTATTACAGCACAATAGGTTCCCTAATAATGCACCTTAACCCATTCAGTAATAATGCACAGCATTGTTTTTTAGTTTTTTTTTTTTTTAAAGTAGGCAATTGTTCAGCATTTTCAGGAGAATGGATGCTATTAGCATGCTGTCAATAAGCTTATGAAAAAACTTTTTTATAAAAAGATAGTTGACTGTTTATATAAAAGAAATTAATTTCTTGCAAGTTTTTAAATTGTAGAACTTGACTCAAGTTGTATACAACAATTGATAGAGTGACCAATCCGTAAAAATTCAATTATGTATCCACTTCTCTCCCTATAGTGTCCCTTTTGTGTCTCTAGTAACTGGCTGGTGTGTCAGCAATTGTCTTTTTGTCAGACACAGCCACTAAACATTATATCACATCCATAGTTGAGAACAGAATGACATCTGTCTCATTCTGAGCATAAGGACCTGACTAAATACTACCCCCAGAGCCACTTTTCAAAGTAAAAGGGTGCTGAGTGCCGTTTTTGCATGATTAGTTTACAGTAGTGGAAGCATTTGTGTGAAATTCACAATAAATCTGGCAAATTTAGAATCAATTTTCTTATCTGCAATAAAAACTACTTTAAATTACTTTAAAACAAAAAATTTATTTTTAAAAAATGCAATTCAGTTAAAAGAAAGATTCAAAGGGGACTTTAGCCTTTAAATGAAAACCACAGATTGCCCCATTAGCAATGCCAAGCAGGGAGTTCTTCTATAAATAGTCAGTCAATATGTTTTAAGATATGCACATGCTGTATTTCAAATACTTTGTACGTATGCATGAAGGAGTCCTGCTGGTCCTGCTGTGAGCCTGAGAAATCTACATCTTTTTCAGAAGGTTTCAGTATAATATATTTATAAAAAAGAAGAAAAATACATCTTTTTTGCATCCGTTAACAAGTAGGTAACAGAATATTGCAATTATCTTGCAGGGACAGTATTTATTCTCTTACCTACAGTACCCACCAGCTGGATTCATTCATTCCTGCTAAAGCCACCTCCAGTACATAGCTGAGAGGTCACTTCCTCCATTCCACACTGGTCAAGCCATAAATACAGAGCAATGTAGCACATGTTGAGATCTGAATTTCCACTACAGAAGAGCTGATAAAAATTGTTGTGTTGGGTTATATTGTTTTGGAGTAAATATAAAGCATGAAAGATGGCTTGAAACATATAGTACTCTTAGACACAACTACTTTCAAGAAACCCATTTTATGTTGAAATTCTTCCAAGCCCTGGATTACTTGCTGACTAAAGCTGCTTTCCTGTCTAAACTATCTTATCTGCTCATGTTCTTATTTCATGACAAAGACTGAAAACTTGTGGCAATCACTGATGCAGAAAAGCTGGAAGTTATCATTAAATACGGCATCCATTTCACAATAGCATTCCAAAACAAGTTAATGCCGCTGTTGCCAGTAAAACCTAAGCTACAGATTTAATGCAGCTAACCGGAGACACAATACATTGGGGAAAATATATATGTTATGGTATGCTGATTTCTATCTTTTCAATCTCCATCTTTTCTGTTTATTTTACTGATCATATTATCTGTTAAATATGACAGTCCATCCTTAGAGCAACCATCATCTAAACAGCAAACATAACCCCATCTATTATTACTTATGATTTACTATAAATAAAAGGATATTAACAACTTTTGTTGTATGTCATATACATGGTTAATATCTTAGGCTCCTTTCGCACCCATATTAGAGGTCGGATGTTACCGCAATGCCCGTCAGCCCCATAGACATAATAGGATCTGGTGGAGATCAGACTGCTACCCAGCAAATATGCCAGGATTTGGTTGGACAAAAACTATTGTGTTCCTAGGTACAGATAGCCATAACGCAGCAACCATAAAAATGAGAATGAGTCCTTAAATTTCCAATGGAGTGCAGGGCACTAAACGATAACACATGCAGTGTCCATGACTCTATATTGCATAATTGTAGGGATTTTGTGTGTCACTTTACAGGCTCCTTGCAAGTAACTATCATGTGCATGAGGACTATGGGGACTCACACAAAGAAGCTTGGTGCCAAAAATTAGATTTGCTACAAATACATTTTTGCTAAAATGGTGGCTGAAAAAAAAAAAAATATATATATACTCCCCTCATCCACTTAATAACGGAGAGGCCTCCAACTCTGTCTTGATTGATGGTAAACCTGCCAAAGTACCTGTGGCAAGCGTGAAGATATAACCACAGGATCACTTTGGCTGTGAACGGTGGTGAAGTCATCATTCTCACCGCAGGTCCTTTGGCAGGTTTTCATTAATTAAGATGGGAGTGGACGACCTGTCCGTCATCAAGTGGATGAGGTGAGTTTAATTATTATTTTTTATTCCCAGATTAAACCCATGAGCAGCTGAATGTGACTCTCATATGCTGTGATCAGCCATGAATGTGGCATCTAAGGGGTTAAATGATGAGGGGGGGGTCGACGTGATAACCTCTCCCCATCATTGTGCTTCCTCCATACAATGAAAAGTGATTTGTGACAAATTAATTTGTAAAGAATCGAATTTCTTGGCACAGTTTGGCAAAGATGTCAAATAGAATTTTTGAAAACTAAATATTATGTTACATTGTATGTGGTATAGAGGATAAAATGTGTGTGGGTGTGTGCATGGTTGTGTATATGTAAAAGGGAATGGGAGGACACATTTAATCTTTGCCCCAGCTAAAGAAATGCCTGGCTACAGCCCTAGCTATGATTCTAGAGAAGCTAGAAAATGATGTACTGCTTGTAGAGGTCCTTCCCGACTTTCCTATTTAAGGACTCGCTATATTAGGGTGGGTTCACAGTAGCGTTAGGGATTCCGTTATGGCTTTCCATTATAACATGGTTATAACGGAAAATAATGGAATCCATAAAACGGAAGGACGGATCCGTTCTTCTGCCCATAGACTTGTATTATGAAGAAATGCAAAACAGAAGCCTTTAAGAGGCATTCTGTTTGCTTTCCTCATAATAGAGGTCTATGAGAATCAAAACAGATCCGCCTGGTTCCCGTTATGCAAGACGGAAAACAAAGTCCACAGTACTTTGTTTTCCGTCTTGCATAACGGGACCCAGACGGATCAGTTATGCTTTTGCATAGACTTCTATTAGGACAGAAAGCAAATGGAATGCCTTTTAAAGGCTTCCGTTTTGCATTGTGTCTGGGCATTCTGTTTTTTTCTGTTATAACTATATTATAACGGAAAGCCATAACAGAATCCCTATCACTAGTGAGAACCCACCCTTAGTCATGTGCTTCTTTATCTTTAATCTTTTCTCTTTTTTGATATTTGGCTAATATTCAAAGGAATAATTCCATCAAAAGAGGCAGTTTTTTAAACTCAATATTCATAGAAAACATTTTTTTCTTTTTCATTCTGGCAGTGCTATATTATAACCATAAAAATTAAATACTAAATATTGTCCATCTGTAGCAGTCAGTCCAGACAGATAAGCCTCCAATATACATAGAGAACCCACTGTCATTTTACTGCTGCTATCAGGGGATGATGTAATCTATTAGCATAATAGTAGACTGTATAATTGGAATGACAGCTCTATTCTTAACTTGATAGTCCTAGATAAAGTTGCCCAAAGAAGAACATTTAGATCCAGTGTAATGTGTTATGCTCGGAGTCTCTGAGTCACCCGCCCCCCCCTCTCTTTCCTTCCCTCTCTGGCAGCAATGAATGGTCCGACTGACAAAGTTAAGGGAGGCTGCTTGCTGTGCTAAAATTCCAAGCAAAAAAGGAAGAGCCAGAAAAGAAAGTAGAATAAAATAAGTAACTTATTAAAAATATATATTTCCAGAAACCCATCCACGTTTTTAATTATTTAGAATATTCACATAAAGGTTATTAATAATAATTAACATTTTTTAATGGAAGTGTCCCTTTAAAGGGATGCAAAACCAATTAATACTGTAGTTATCATTTCAAATTACTGTACATTGGCCATCCTGGAACAAATTAATAAAGGATCTTAAGGGAGCACTGTACTTTATTACATTTCATACATGCAGTATTTTTTTCCATGGTGTAGTGTATATCAGTATGTTTATTAGTTTAATTTTCTCTATAAATGTTCTTTAGGAATAAAAAAATGCTAATGCTTGCTTTTCCCATATTAATACATAACAATGACACCTAATAAGTGTCTTTTCTTCGTGACCATATTAAAAAGTGAATTTTATCGCATTCTCATTGTTTGGTAATAGTTTATTAATTTAATTATGTTTCTGTGTTACCATTGTTAAGATAATGTTTTAGGCTTCATCTGTGGCTCGTTAATTCACAATAGTATGATTTTTATCAATGTGTATGACACAATGGAGGGGAATAGTAAATGAAAAGAACTGGTAATTAAATAACGTATATGAATTGCATTGTCTACAACACTGCATAAATTAGTTTAATTAGGAAACATTAATAGTAAAACAAAGAATATTCTCAAGCATCCAGTTCTTGCCTACAGTAATCTTACACATTAATTCTTTGCAGCAAGAACATTCTCTGGGGCTGTTCTTTAATGTTTTTTAATTAAACGATTGATAGATCTAATTCATTATTTCTTAACACTTTAAAAATAAAATACTTTAAAAATCACGGTTATTTTTCATCTAAACATATTACTTTTGGTGTTTGGAGCCTGGATAAGATCTCAATATTTTTATTCATTATATCTCTGTACATAGTAGAATAAAAACAAAAAAAAAGAATAGTAAAAATGGCTAGTGAAAAAAAAAGACATTTTTAATAATTTAAAGGAAGCTTATGTTGTCCCCTATCCAAAGTATAGGAGTTAGCTAACTGATCGCTGAAGGTCCAACCGCTGGTACCCCTTCCGATCGCAAGAACGGGGGTCCCATTCTGCCTTTTTTAATGGAGTGCAGGTCGAGCATGCTTCCGGAGATATATTTTCGATCTCTCTCTCAATCTCTCTCTTGATCTCTCTCAATCTCTCTCTCGATCTCTCTCTTGATCTCTTCTCTCGATCTCTCTCTCGATCTCTCTCTCGATCTCTCTCTATCTCAATTTCTCTCGATCCCTTGATTTCTCTCGATCTCTCGATTGCTCTCAATCTCTCTCTCTCTCTTTCTATCTTTCTCTCTCTAAGTTTCTTAGAAAGATACTGTAATATAAAGACTGTTCATTTGTTCCTGTTTGGTCTCACATGCTCCAGGAAATCAGCTATTTCTCCTCCTCCCTCCTCTAAATCTAGCTGTTAGACAACTGTCTGCAATTCAATCTTCCCTCATGGCTCATCTTAGGCCAAGTTCACATTTCAGTTATTTGGTCAGTTATGTCCATCAGTTATTGTGAGCCAAAATCAGGTGCAGGTCTAAAACACAGAACAGGAGGAAATCTTTACGTTACACCTGAATCTCTGAAGGCTTTACTATTGGTGTTGGCTCATAATCACTGATGGAAATAACTGACTACAAAACTGAAGTGTGGACTCGGCCTTAATGTAGGAGACAACTACTGTTAAGCATGCTTCTTGACCAAGCCCTAACATTGTCACAATCTACCAGACAATTGAGCAGATAATTCACCCTTTGCTCTCTACATGACTTCTAGAAAACTTTGTGTTTCAGGAACACAATGAAAATAATACAAATGACAAAGAGTATAAGCAAGTCTACAGCCCCCATTTTTTTAATTGTCTTGAAATTTTTCCCCATTTGTAAATGGAATGTAATGTAGTTTAAGGGAGATCTCTCTCTCTCTCTCTCTCTCAATCTCTCCTCAATCTCTCTCTCTCTCTCCTTTTGTACTTGCATGTATAGCCACTGAGTTGCTCACTGAAATCTATCTGTATAGAGTCACTTACTGTTTGCTCTTTTTCTAAATTTTCTGGCCAGCTAACTGAGGTTGAAATACATGCTCAGTTCCAACCTTCATCTGCCACCGGCTACAGCAGAACGATAAGCCCCCTGAGTGCAAACCCCATGAGCTGACAGCTTGAAATAAATCTAGCAGAGCTGGTTCTAAGTTTCTTAGAAAGAGACTGTCATACATGTTATGCTATCTGGGATTATATTCTTCTTTCCTTTGCTCATTTGTTCCTGTTTGGTCTCACATGCTCCAGGAAATCAGCTATTTCCCCTCCTCCTGTTAGACAGCTGTCTGCAATACAATCTTTCCCCATGGCTCATCTTAGGCCAAGTTCACATTTCAGTTATTTGGTCAGTTATGTCCATCAGTTATTGTGAGCGAAAACCAGGTGTGGGTCTAAAACACAGAACAGGAGGAAATCATTAAGTTACACCTGAATCTCTGAAGGCTTTACTATTGGTGTTGACTCAAATCACTAATGGAAATAACTGACTACAAAACTGAAGTGTGAACTCAGCCTTACTGTAGGAGACAACTACTGCTAAGCATGCTTTTTGACCAAGCCCTAACATTGTCACAATCTACCAGACAATTGAGCAGATAATTAACCCTTTGCTCTCTACATGACTTTTAGAAAACTTTGTGTTTCAGGAACACAATGAAAATCATAAAACTGACAAAGAGGATCAGCAAGTTTACATCCCTTTTTTTAAATTATCTTGAAATTTGTTCCCATTCGTAAATGTAATGTAATGAAGTTTTAGGTGGAAAATAGACTGTATAAGGTTCATGTGCTATATATATATATATTTGTATTGATTTCCTATTACTTATATAGCACCCATGTGTTGCAGTACAATGCAGATATGTTTGCTATTCACATCAGTCCATGTTCCCAATGAAGAGTGAAATCAAATTTGCCTATCTCAAACACATACATAAGGGCAAATTATCGGAAATAAAGCTTATGCTTCTGGATTGTGGATAAAACGTATGCAAACACAGGGAAGAAATCCAAACTTAAATACAGGATGCCTGTTCTGAAAGGCAACCGTGCTTACCACTGAACCACCATACTCCTTGTTCAGTATGTTCCTATAGTGACACCAAAGAAGCAATAGTTAAAGCAATAGTTTTACAGATTTTTTACTTTTTTTCTAGAGTTCCATTCCAATATTTTCCTCATTATGTAAAGAATAATGCTTACTAGCCCCCTGTAATTTATATTTGTAGTGGAGCAGGAGGCCATGGACAACTAGAATTTTCCAACTTTAACTGACTTGTGGCTTTAATATTAAGGTTTAACCTATATTACTGAGTTTATTGAAAATCAAGCCACATTTTATGATGCAAATATGTGCGGTGTATAGGTATGAAATTATAGTTATCCTAGGAGCAGAATTCTCAGTAAAAGTAAAATACAAATGTTCTAATTTGCTAAAAGAAGAAAAATAAATATCGTAACCATCTCTACTAGAGTTGAGCAGACACATGGAAGTTTGGGTTTGCAGGGTTTGGCCGAACTTCACCTCAATTGCCCTGCAAATAAATGTGGATAGGGAAATGACTTAAAATAATATACAATACATAACATAGGTATATGTCGCCCACTGAACTACAAGAACAGGATTAAATTGTTGTCCCTGGCACACATGCAAGTGCAGGTACACTGCATTTGTACAAAATGGTCGCCAACGCCCACCTAACTAACAGGTGGATTAAAACATATTTTTCTGTGTCACTGGGCTCAGGGCAGGGTACAAAAATGTTGCATTGCAGCCACAAAAAAAAAAAAAAAAAAATTGCTGTAGATCGCAGACTTAACACAAAGCTCTGATATCAGATTGTTTCCTAATCTCTCCCTCACAGCAGCAGCATCCTATCCTTACACTAGTAAGAGCTGACGTGACGTGCGGCGCTACGTGACTCCAGCTTATATAGAGGCTGGGTCACATGCTGCACTGGCTAATCACAGCCATGTCAATAATAGGCATGGCTGTGATCGCTTCTAAGGGCACACATCTTAAACGCTTGTTGAAAGGCTGCTTTATTAAATGGCCGAACACCAAACTCGAACCCAAACTTTTACGGAAAAGTTCGGGTTCGGGTCCAGTTACAAATAACCTTAAAGTCCGATACGAACCTGAACTTTACAGTAATCTCAACACTAATCTCTATAAAAGATTTATTTCCATATCTCAGTCGCACACAATAACATTTTATTTATTAATAAAATTATTCTGTAATAAAAGTGCATGGGTGAAACATTAACAAAACATTTTAAAGCAGCTTTTCTTTGACACCATAAAAACATCAATTTTGCAACCAGCAAATTAATGCTTAGAGAATTTTAAAGTACTCCAAGTCACTAAGTATAAAGGAGTTCTACAAAATGCTGAAAGTTAAATCATACTGTAATGTATTTTAACCCTTTAGTGACCAGACTGTTTTGGGCCTTACAAACTATTTTTTCCATCGTCATATTCCAAGAGCTATAACTTTTTTTTTATTTTTTTCCATCTATATAGCTTTTATAGGGCTTATTTTTTGCGGGACAAGTTGTAGTTTTTAATGGCTCCATTTTAGGGTACACATAGCTTTCTGATTAACTTGTATTAACTCTTTCTGGGAGGGAGATGGGAAAAACAGCAATACTGCCACTGCGTTTTTACGTTATAAATCTGATGATTACAGTGATACCAGATACATATAGTTTTTTTTACATTTTACTACATTTTTTAAAATAAAACTCCTTTTTTTAAAAGAAAAAATGTTTTTGTATTGAAGCTTCCCAAGACCCATAACTTTTTTATTTTTCTTTCTATGGAGTTGTTTGAGTGCTTGATTTTTTCGGGATGACTTGTATTTTTCATTTTTTGATCGCATGTTATTATGTTTTTGCGGTGGTAACTAAGAATAAATGAGAAATTCTGTCTTTTTTTTTTACGGTGTTCACCGTAGGGGATAATTTATGTGATATTTATGTAGTCCAGGTCATTAGGGATGCAGTAATACCAAACATATGGGGGAGATTCTTTTTTTGCTATTTTTTTCCTTAAAAAAGCGTATTTTCTATGGGGGGAAAAAAAGCGCATTTAAAAAAAAAAAATTATTTAATGTTTTTTTTGTTTTTTTTACCACCTAATAGTCCCACAAGGAGACTATAACAGACAGTATTTTGATATGTTAGAATAGGATGCCATTAAAATGCAATGCACTATAGGAATAGTGCATTGCATTTTAATGGCATCCTATTCTAACATTGACCAGCAGGCTGAGCCACAGAAGCGCAGCCTGCTTGAAATTACTGAAGGCTAGTCTGGGGCCTACATCCAACCCCTGCCAGACTTCACCCCTGCCAGCCTTCACACACATCGGCACCCCGCGATCACATGCAGTCAGCTCCCTTTGTCAGCACTTTACTTGCGGCGGGCGCCATTTCCCACAGCATGTAAAGTGTTAAACAGCTCGGGTCAGCACTCCTGCCGGTCCGAGCTGTTAGCCAGGTCCCCGTTGCCTAAGGCCCCTTAGTGACCGCTGTAAAAACGTGTATGGGTGGTTACTAAGGGGTTAATCAATAATTCCCCAGGAAAAGCAAGGGTCTATATGCCATATGTACTGTATAAGTTATCTGGCTAAACTAAAAACACATAACACCCTTATTTAGCCTTCCTATGGCCATACACATCAGAAGAATGACAGCTAAACCCAACAATGTAGGTGGCACCAGCCAACCATATGTGTATGAAGGCCTCTTGGTTGTCTCTGACATCAGAAGCTTGAATTCAACATGCTTAATCCTTTTGTTTTTAACAGGAATAAGCCACCACCATAAGTGCCTGGCAGCAACTTACTCCCTTTTCCGATTAGAAACATGTGGACAGCAATCTAATGCATATAGTCAGCCTTAAAGAGTCTGTCTCACTTCAGCAAATAGCATTTAGTATGTAGAGTAAGTTAATACAAGTCACTGTGTATTGTTATTATCCATATTGCTTCCTTTGCTGGCTGGATTCATTTTTTCCATCATATTGTACACTGCTCATTTCCATGGTTTACACTGCAATCAGTGGTGGTCGTGCTTGCACACTATAGAAAAAAGCACCAGCCTATGTGAGCTCTCATGGTCCCAACCACCACAGAGGTTTGCACATTTAACTATAGTGTGCAAGCACAGCCACTGCTGATGGATTGCAACCTAGTCAAAACTATGGAAATGAGCAGTGTATAATGCGATGAAAACATGCTAAGTGAGATACGTGATCAATGGTTAGAGGCACACAAAGCAGATAAATCAACATGGTGGTCTGACACTTTCTCATTCCTTAATCTCAGTAACTGGTTCAAAGGAATTGCAGGATGGCTAATGGGAATAATTCAGGGGATATTGCAGATAGCCCTAATATTATTGATAAGTTACGTACTAATCAAACTTGTTGTTTCTTGCATTAACCGCATCACCAAGAGAAAGAAGAATGTTAAAGAACCAATAATGCTCCTCTATGAGCACATGGCTAGTACAACAGATGTGGATGTAATCCCTTCAGTCCCGACACCTCATTCGCCTCCGCCACTTCCCGCTGATGAAGCTCCTCCACCAAGGACAGAAGACCCAAGAAATGAAAACTAAGGACAGATGAATCCCAGGGTATTACCAGAAGTCAGCTTAACCGGGAGCCTATCCACAAGGGATAGGTTGTCGCCACTGTCGGTGAAGAGGATGCGAAGGGTATTCACTGCGGATTTGTTAGGTTTAGGGAAAGTCTACAATCAAGTCTACAAGGGGGGACTGTTATGGAATCATATATATAAGTGTATACTTGCTTGTATAATTACTAATTACTAACAGTTAGTTTGACAAAATGGCCCCTGAAGTAACAGCTAACACCCTTACTAATCATAATGATTCAACTATTCTTAAGTGGTCTGTGACCGGTAGAACATTAGCAATGTGACACATGAGATAACGTAATTGAGTCACTAAGTTCCTCTTTTTTACCTGCTACATAAACTCATGTACTACACACAATAAACAGAACATCTGGCATTGACTTCCCTGTGACAGTCTGTGTGTGATTTCTCTCTTCTCTCGGCGTACGCCTAAAATATCGATTCGGAGCAGTACATCAACTCAGCCTGACTATTGCATCAGGACCAGAATAAATCCAGCCAGCACCTGCAAAGGTGCTATATGATTGTCTGCCAATGTATGAACTTCTGCCTGATTCCTTGATTCTGATCTTTTTCCACCTGATCTGTGCATGATCACCATACTGACATTATGCTGCCTGCACTGACCTTTGGACTGTTTCACAGATTCACACATATTCATGCTTGCCCTGACCTCGGCCAGTTACTGACTATGGTTTTGCCTAATCCCTCAGTAGTGATAAGCGGCAGGGGCAATATTCTAATTTGCGATATTTCGCAGATATTTGGTACAATATTCATCATATATTCGCAAATTGGAGAATATTTTCTTGATTGTGAAAATCGGCAATGTAATATGCGCGCATTGCGCACGCATTACAGGCGTGAGTCACTTTTGCTACTTTTTCAAGCTGCTAGAAGTTTCCTGAGACTGAAGAAAATGGTTGGCATGGCAGAATATTACAATAGCTTTATATGCAGATAAAGTACTCCAATATATTTGCGATTGCGCAAATCGGCACTAATGAGGCGAATATTTTGGCATTTTAGCAGGTCTGACTACATATTACTGATTGGTGCTCTAAGTATTGTTGTGACATCACAGCACTATGTCTGTGGCATGCATGTATGGACAGCAGAACTACCAAACTACCCAACACCCTGCACTGGAACCTTTCAGCCACACTATATCACAATCTAATCTACACTGACTATCTCCCACTAACTATCTGCATTATATATGTTTGGCAGTCTGTTTAGACTGCATTTGTGGGAGGGGCGGAGGCTCTACTTAAACCAGGCACAGCCCCACCTAGGGGAGGGCGTTTTCTCAGTTGCACAGGGGATGCTGGTGTGTCAGCAGGGTGCACCTTCCTCTGCTAGGAAGTTTCTTCCCCACAGTATGGACCTGGAATGGAGCTTTTCTTCTGCCCGTGGCTACCGTAGGGACGCGTGCGCCATGTATGTAAGTTAATTGAGCCGTGTCCGTCTCTCCGGCCGGCTGGAATCTGACCTTTCTTGCGAGCGGGAGGCATCGCCTCAAAATCGTCTGCCTCAGCTTCTTAGGTTTGTTTTGTCGGAGTTAAACTATTCCTTTCACTTTGTTTGTTTAGGTAATCTGATTTAGTTCCCCTTCTATCTCATGCGTTTTACATTCACGTTGTTTCGCTTTAAAAAGTTACTTCAGCCTGCGTGCGGTAGGGAAGGTTTACCTGGGCTGCATGTGATGGAGGTGGATGCAGCTGTTGCTTGTTACGGCTCTTGCTATAGCATATACTTCCCATGTGACCCGCCCCTCCCCGCAATCAGGGCTGCGTGTATGCTTCAACTCTTTACGCCAGGTTTTGCCCTGTCAATTGAGACGCTGCCTTCTCATGTCTGCTCTTTCAACATGCTCATTTCTGAGCGGTGCTCTCGTCCGCTCTCGCATCACGTTTACGCTCCACGCATGGTCACAACAGTGGGTAAATCTGTCTTATTCCCTGTGCATTTATTTATTTTTCTGTCATCCTGTTTTTGCATTTCATACCGCTTTTACTTTCATATGTTTGCTTGCACCACACTCAGACTGGTGTTACACGTCCACTGTTGCTTAGGCCCATGGCATGAGCGCGTTCATGTCACCGTTACAGTTTGTTTATGCCTCGTTCACTGCAGGCTGCGGTCATACCAAATTTTACGCTTGGCCTATTGCCCGAGTTGGGGTTCACACTACCGCTGTGACTCGGGTTTCACTTTGACGCTTACGTCTCAATGTTCCCGCCCATCCACGGCCGCATCTCACGTCTGCTGTTACAGCAAGTTAATACTTCTTTCACGCTCTAGCTGAGTTCACACGTTTGCTGTTACATCTAGTACTACACTCCATTCCCTGCTAGAACTGCGTCCATGCGTTCGCTGTCGCGACGCTATCTTACTCCGCTCACATTCAGGTCTGCATTTTGGTTATTCCATGTTTTTAGGTTTTACTCATTCCAGGTCCACAGTTCACCCATTTGCTGGCACACCATGCTCCCATTCAAGCCACATTCTCCCGTCAGTTTCTACGTCACGGTTGTTTTATTCGATTGTCACACTGAGGCAGCTGGTGGCTCTGGTGCCACTCTCCCGTCAAACATGACGGGCATCAATGGTCATTTCCTTTACATCTGGTTTTTCGGTGCGTATACATCAAGTGGGTCTTTGCTCTAGTTGCATGCAAAAAAAAAAATAAATCCTGTCTGCTCCCTTTACTTCTGGTTTGTATTCACTAAGATTGTTCCCACTGCCCCAGTCCAATAAGCAGCCTCTCAGCTGGGGCCAGTGGGTCATTAGGGTTTGAGCTTCCGACTCACTACTGTTTCTTTCAAGTTTTTCAGTTCTTTGTCGCCACAAGGGACTTCGCAAATCGCAATGCATCAGGTTTTGGTTGTACTCTCTCTTCTCAGTTTCATATTCCACGTTTGCATTTCTAAGTTATATGGCTGGTTTTAGTTTTATGCTTATGCCCGTTGTTCGGATTACTAATGTCCATACCTGTCAGTAGTCTCGTTCCTTTCCAGGCTACTTTAGACGTCCCAATCATCCTAGTAGTTGCTTTTTCCATCATGTTGGGCTCACTCTTATTTACCTTTACTCATCACGTACATCTCGGACGGCCTCATGGCCGCAGGGGCCCTTGATTGCTTTGCCCGCAAGGCCGCAGGGGCCCCTTAATTGCTTGGGCCGCCAGGCAGTGGCGACCCCTTGATTGCTTTGGCCTCATGGCCGCGGAGGCCCCATAACGGCTGGCCTCAGGGAGTAGGGATTCCATGACCGTTCCGACGCCATGGTGTCGGGGGCATGATGACTGCTTCGGCCCCTTGGCATCGGGGTCCCGAGGACTACCTTGGTCTCACGGCTTGGGGACCTCATGACTGCTTTGGTCTCATGGCTCTGGGGGTCCCATGATTGCCTTGGGGCTCATGGCGCTAGGGTCCGCATGTCTGCTTGGCCGCATGCCTTGTGGGCCCCATGGCTGCTTGGCCTCAGGACTTGAGGTCCTCGCGATTTCTGTGGCCTCATTGCTTCGGGGGCCCATGTTTGCTTTGGCCTCATGGCTGTGGGGGCCCCCTACGGTGGCTTGGCCCTCATGGCTTGGGGGCCCTATGATTACTTGGCCTTAGGATTTGGGGGCCCCATGTTCGCTTTTGCTTCATGGCTTGGGGGCGCCAGACTGTTTCGGCCCCATGGCTTTGAGGGCTCGCTGACTGTTTCGGCCCCATGGCTTTGAGGGCTCGCTGACTGCTCCGGCCCCATGGCTTCGGGGGCATGATGATTGCTTCGGCCCCATGGCTTTGGGGGAACGACGACTGCTACGGCTCCATGGCTTCGGGGCACGATGACCGCCTGGCTCCATGGCTTCGGGGCACGATGACCGCTCGGCTCCATGGCTTCGGGGCACGATGACCGCTCGGCCCCATGGCTTCGGGGGCACGATGACCGCTTCGGCCCCATGGCTTCGGGGGCACGATGACCGCTTCGGCCCCATGGCTTCGGGGGCACGATGACCGCTTCGGCCCCATGGCTTCGGGGGGACCATGACCACTTCGGCCCCATGGCTTCGGGGGCACCATGACCACTTCGGCCCCATGGCTTCGGGGGCACCATGACTGCTTCGGCCCCATGGCTTCGGGGGCACGATGACTGTTTTTCGTCCTGCCTGGTGATCTACCTGGTGGGTTGAACTTCTGCGCATCCAGGTCGATTGGCCCAAATGTCTCACACCCATATCTGCTTCTTTGTTCATCCGGGTGCAGGCCACTTTTCCAAAGTCTTTTGGTGGTGCATCCATTGTCCGCCACGCTTCCCAGGTGTACTCTTCCACAACGGAGCTCAGCCTAGCAAGGGTCACCTGCCATGCGGGTCAGGCGAATTTTTAAGTAACATTAGCCTGTCCGGTATTCAGGCGAGACCCTCGGTTTCAATTAGTATGCATATTATCAAGGCCATTGTCATAGTTATAACTTCCTGCGGTCTGCCAGTTCAGGTATCGTATGTACATATGCATTCGTTCTGCATGCCACGGGTGGTATCGCTGTGCGGCTCCACCCCCCAGGCAGTCCTTTGCATTGTGCCCTCCTGTTCTTTAGTCCCCTCGGCAAACATCATTTATTATTTACCATGTTGTTCTGCTTCACAGTCGTAATTTCCTTGGCTGGTCTCTCCTTTTCACCACATAGCTTTCACCAGACTCTCCTCTTATGGCACCACACGCCCTGCCGGTTCCACCGTCGCTTTGCTCCCTCTGCCGGGCACTTGCTTTACTGCACTGCTCCCTCGGCTGGAGAGTCTTTTACTGTACGGCTACCTTCACTGGATAAGTCGGATATGCTTTCTCTCCGGGTTTAGTCTTTACTACACTGTCCCTCTTCTGGACAGGCTTCTTTACAACACGGCTACTTCTGGCGGACTTTGGGTGCCGCATGGATTATTTCCGTTTGCTCCTCATTTCTGCATTGCTTCCTTTGCTGGTCTCTCCTCGTTACCATTCCGTTCCTCTGCGGACAATTTAGTGCTCGGCGGGGATTGTGGTAGGTCATTTGCTATGCTCTGCTCACAGGGAGCTGATTCCAGAAACATACTAATAGTCTTATTGGTGGTACATACAGGATGGGCAGTGGCGCCACTGCTGCCACATATAAAGTATCGTCATTGTCATTAGGAGCATGGGCCACCCCCGGGTGTCATAGCTCTTGTTCATTTTGTTAGGCCCTTGTTCTCTAACTCAACGTCCTTAGCCCGTCACATTTCAATCATACACATTCAATTATTTATGTCACACTTAGGCTTCTGTTTTAAACCTATTGTCTGTACTTGTCGCATTCTTCATCCTACGTTTTCAATCACCATAGTTGGTTGCCCGCTCGCGTTTTTCTTCACGTTCAATAATCAATGTGGCCAGCTCACGAACCCCTGCCTGATCGACAGATCACCTGTCTGGCTATGCTCCCCCCCAGGACCAGACTTTAATTTCCAGAGTTCAAGCCATTGGTGTCATCGGCCACCTTCAGGTTCTCGTACCGAATGACACTCATCATTAGGTGTCACCGGCCACGTTGGTCCGGTCTTGTGTTCACGATATTCGCCTGTCAGGTTTTTTCAGGAAATATAGTTATTTTAAGTATCGCCTATCACATCGGTCAGGCCCATGGCGTAATCCCGCCTGTACTTTCTTAAGGCCACTTTTTAGTTTATTTTCTTGTTTACCCCTCATATTTGTCAGTTGTATTACCATGCCGGTTACGTTTTCAATCAGCCAGGTCTGCGAACTAAATCACCAGCAGCTTATCGCAATCGCACTCCTTCACTCACGTGAGGGCATCGACAGGATTCCATATACTACGTTCTTAGCTTATTGCTTTACTTCCTTTCCTGGCCTACATGGTATTCTTCGGGCCCTTCTTTCCATAGTCTAGACAGTTAGGCTCTCAGTTCTCCAGTCTCATAAGGCTAGGGGATTTTGTCAGTGCTCGCACCACAACCAAGTCTTCAGGTTTAGCTAGTATCGTCCACGCTTCCTTCTGAAGCGTTTCCAGTTCCTCCCTCGCGCATTGGGGCAGTATCTGCGACATTCAGCATTCTGTCCTGGCTCTATCCACAGGACGGATGCAGGCGTCATTATGGTTGACTTACGTATCCGAACTCTCGTGGGAGACATTGCTTCGCAGTTTGGATCAGGGTTTCTTTGCACAGGCCATTCAAGTCTCTTTTCACCCTACATGGCTGGTTTTTGCCCCCTTCTATAGGCCTACCCACGGACATGGCTACCGGCACACCACTAGCCATTTAGTTAGGTAAGACGCGCCTTGCACTTACGGTGGGTCCCGGTGTTTAGCACACTAGGGCTCTTCGGCTTTCGTGTCCGTAGCCCTGACCACAAGTTTGGCAGTCTGTTTAGACTGCATTTGTGGGAGGGGCGGAGGCTCTACTTAAACCAGGCACAGCCCCACCTAGGGACGGGCGTTTTCTCAGTTGCCCCACCCTCCCTCCCTTTCTATTTTCACTTCTACAGGGTATGCCCCCTTCTATAGGCCTACCCACGGACATGGCTACCGGCACACCACTAGCCATTTAGTTAGGTAAGACGCGTCTTGCACTTACGGTGGGTCCCGGTGTTTAGCACACTAGGGCTCTTCGGCTTTCGTGTCCGTAGCCCTGACCACAAATATATATATATATATATATATATATATATATATACATATAAGCTAACTAACTATCTAATGTAATGTGACACAGGACAGCAGAGAGCACAGCAATAACACTGCTGTCTCTCTCAGAACTGCACAAAATGGCTGCTGGGGAGGTTCTTATATACTAAAGGGATAGGCAACTTTCCTATTGGTTGCTAGGGATGTTGCTAAGCTCAGAAAAAGACATTGAAAACTTCTCATTGCTCACAAGCAAGAAGCATGGGTTCAGATTAAAAAAAGTAGAATATTCAAAAATAAGAATATATAGCACTATATTCTAAATATTTGCGAATTCTCAAAGTTGCGATTTTCGTGATAAAATTTGCAATTTGAATATTCGCGCTCAACACTATCCTTCAGTGCTCTGCACTGGTGTATCTGATGCCCATGGGCCAGCTGTTAGCCACAGTACAACTAATTCAGGATGGGGTGACCTGGAGGAGCCCCTTCAATGAATTCTAGATCCCTGTATAGGGGTTAAAGTGTAAATAAGTGGGGACTGCCAGGATGACACTTTTAGGTTTAGCCAAAGTCAAAACAGTGGGTGGATACAATGGTTTCACAGCCACTGATCATTAAACTAACACTGTCCAACACATTGATAATGAAAATAATCAAATATACAGCTCTTTCAATAATCAATTGCATATATTTTGTTATATTCTTTGCAGTATCCTTAGTCTATTTAAAGAAAGATTACTTGTATCTATATGTACTTAGACTGAATTGGTAGCATTACCTTGGTACTGCCATTCTGACATTAAAGAGGCCTCATTCAGATAAGGCAGCTAGGATGGTTAGATACAAGAGGCAGCGCTCTTGAGAATATTACTCTTTTAGTTAATAATGCAAATAACTCCTGATGTTAATGTGCAAAATGTGCAGAACATGCAAAATTGTAAGAAGAATGCCCAGGTGGCAGGTGGCCAGAAAAAAAAAAAAAAAAGGCTACTGCTTTTATTCCGTACTCATAGCAATCAATCACAGGGCAGCTTCCATTTTTCAAGCACACTATAAGAAATGAATTATGTGTTTTGATATGGCCAGCAAATCTGATTTCATAATCTACTCCAGTGGGTTTGTTCTGGTTTCTCTCCACACTGAAAATAACCCTGGTATAGCACATTTATCACATGATGTGTAGCAAAACTCAATGCTCTGTCACTTCCAAAAATAGCCGATTAAGGACACAGCTATTTCCAGAAGTCCCATACCAGGGAATGGAGAGACATGCACTGCCTGCCCTCTTTTCAGTGTAGCACATGACAGGGACCTGTTCTTGAGATAGGAGCTTAGATGATTGTTACCATTAGACATTTCTTTAAGAAAAATGTCAAACTTCAACTATTTCTGGATATAATGGCTTTATACAGTATGTGACGAAAGCACCTTTGTCACTGGTAGTTGGAGAGGCCTGCTTGCCAGCCTCTTGCCCTGTGACTATGGAACCTGTGACAGTTAGTAAGCACCATAGACTTTGCCTGTGACGCAATTAACAAAAACAATGGACATTGCCTGTGACGCAATTAAAAAGCATGATAGACATTGCCTGGGACGCAATTAGCCCGCACAATAGTTATTGCCTGGGATGCAATTAGCACAAATTTCGATTTGCACCGAATACAAAATTTCCTCACGTTTAGTAGTAACGAATCACATTTTTTCCTATAATGGCTTCTACACGTGTGAGGACATGGAGCAAGGAACTCTGGGAAGGTGGGATCACCCATAATGTCATGCATGCAGCCAATCAGAAGCCAGCCAGTCCTGTGACGTTACAGCCCTATACTTAGCCTCAGCCATCTTGGATTCTGCCATTTTCTAGTGTACTTAGTGCAGTGAGAGACGTCAGCAGGCTCTAGGGACAGTGCTAGAAAAAACTTCATTGTGCTAAAAACGATTTACAAGTTCAGTGAAAGACTATTCAAGGTATAGGGAAAGGATAGGGAGGAATTATTCCACATTCCGCATTTTTTGGCTTGTATTAGTGTGAAAAAAGGGGCTTATTAACCGTTGTGTGGTGAAGTGCGAAAATTAAAGCCCTTTTTGACGTGTATTAGTGGCACAAAAAAAAAATGTTTGCCGTTAAGCGGTGCAGTTATATGTTCTAAAGCCCTTTTTGTCGTGTATTAGTGGCAAAAGAAAAATATATTTGCAGTTCAGCGGTGCAGTTAAATATTCTAAAGCCCTTTGTGTTGTGTATAAGTGAAAAAAATAAAAATATATTTGCCGTTCAGCGGTGCAGTTATATGCTTTAAAGACTTTTGTGGATTCGATAAGTGGAAAAAAGAAAAATATATTTGCCATTCATCGGTGCAGTTAAATATTCTAAATCCTTTTGTGTCGTGTATAAGTGGAAAAACAAGGACCTATTTGCCTGCTCAGCGGTGCAGTTATGTGTTCTAAAGCCCTTTTGTCGTGTATAAGGGCAACAGAAAAATATATTTACAGTTTAGCGTGTGCAGTTATACAGTTGTGTTCAAAATTATTTAAACCCCAATGCTGTAAAGGGTTTTAGGGAATTTATTGTAACATTTGTAATTGTGTTCAGAATGAAATCTTACAAGAACTTTTTAAAGAACCAAATGCAACTAAAATGACATCAATTGTTTTTGTAATACAGTATTAAATGTTTTTTTGTGATTTCTTCATTGACACAATTATTCAACCCTTAAAGACTACCACTCTTAAGAATAGTGTTGAGCGAATATTCGAAAAGTCGAATTTTTTAGCGAATATCGGCACTTCGCTAATTGCGAATATTTCGAATATAGCGCTATAAATTCGCTATTTCGAATATTCGTTTTTTTTTTTTTTTTAGTTATATTTTTTTCTTTCCTACTTCCCAAAAGTAGTTCTTACCTGTCCTGGAGGATTCCTGGCTTCCTGGCTGCTCTAGTCAGTGCCCGTTGCCGCTTCTGCCGACTTCCGTGCTCATGTGGAGCGTCCCCATCCATGGGAGAATCTCCATATACTAAAATGTACTGTCGGATTTGAGGAATTACGTTGAAATCGCAATGCGATTAATTCAAGTTATATTAATCGCATTGCGATTACAACTTAGCACTGCTATCTTACATAGGCTAGAATTAACGAATATGGAGTATAGCTATGCACTAGCAGTGCTAAGTTGAAATCGCAATGCGAATACTTTAAGTTAAATTAATCGCATTGCGATTTCAACTTAGCACTGCTGCTATATTCCATATTCGTTAACTTCGTTAATTCTAGCAAGCTGACCCATTATAAACCCAGCTCTAAGTTGAAATCGCAATGCGATTAATATAACTTGAATTAATCGCATTGCGATTTCAACGTAATTCCTCAAATCCGACAGTACATTTTAGTATATGGAGACGCTCCCATGGTGATGGGGACGCTCCATGAGCACAGAAGTTATGGTTGGCTTGGTAGAATTAGCTAATAGCGTAATATGACGAATGTATTCGTTATATTCCTCAAAACGAAGATAACGAAGTATTCTACATCTTCGCTTTAGCTACCTATTCGTCTCGTCATCGTCAACTTCGCTATTCGCTACTTCTAGCAATCAAATAGGAAGGTTGACTTGATAGATAGTTGTAGCAATTGCTATGCGATTATTTTTTTTTTTAATACAATAATTATATTACTTGATAAAATTATTATAAGTATTCTATTTATTAAAAAAAAAAAAAAAATCGCATAGCGTAATTTAACACAGCTGTCTCTATAGTCAACCTGCCTATTTGATTGCTAGAATTAGCGAGGTTGACGAATAGGTAGCTAAAACGAAGATGTAGAATACTGCTATCTTCGTTTTGAGGAATAGACGAATACATTCGTCATATTCGCCATCCTCGCTAATTCTAGATATGAAACCAATAGGAAAGTAGCCTTAAGTACAAATCGCAATATGCGATTATTTAAATCGCATGTTAATCGCGATAACTAGAAAATGATCTAATATTCGATTTCGACGAATATGAAACGAATATTCATTCGAATATTCGCGAATTTCGTCGAAATCGAATATGGCACCTGCCGCTCATCACTACTTAAGAACAGAGGTTCATTCAAGTGTTTTCGATCAGGTATTGAAAACACCTGTGGATGTCAAGGCAGCAATCAAGCATAATAAGCACCAATTAGGCAGATTTAAAATGACTGTGATACTCAGCTCCTTCTAGACATTTACTGGTGTGTTTACAAACATGGTGAAGTCAAGAGAATGGTCCAGGAAGACAAGAGAAGAGGTGATTTCTCTTCACAGGAAGGGCAATGGCTATAAGAAGATTGCAAAGATGTTAAACATACCAAGAGACACCATAGGAAGCATTATTCGCAAATTCAAGGCAAAGGGCACTGTTGAAATGCTACCTGGTCGTGGCAGAAAGAAGATGCTGAATTTGACTATTTGACTGCTGCGCGCTACCTTAAGCGCAAAGCAGAGAAAAGTCCCCGTGTGACTGCTGAGGAACTGAAAAAAGATTTGTCAGATGTGGGTTCTGAAGTTTCAACTCAGACAATAAGGCGCACACTGCGTAATGAAGGCCTCCATGCCAGAACTCCCAGGCGCACCCCCTTGCTGTCTCCAAAGAATAAGAAGAGTCTACTGCAGTATGCCAAAAGTCATGTGGACAAACCACAAAAGGTTTGGGATAGTGTTCTGTGGACTGATGAAACAAAATTAGAACTGTTTGGGCCCATGGATCAACGCTATGTTTGGAGGAGGAAGAACAAGGCCTATGAAGAAAAGAACACCTTGCCTACTGTGAAGCATGGCGGGGGGTCAATCATGCTTTGGGGCTGTTTTGCTTCTACAGGTACAGGGAAGCTTCAGCGTGTGCAAGGTACCATGAATTCTCTTCAGTACCAGGAGATATTGGATGAAAAGTGATGCAGTCCGTCAAAAACCTGAGGCTTGGGGAGACGTTGGACCTTTCAACAGGACAATGATCCCAAGCATACCTCCAAGTCCACTAGAGCATGGTTGCAGATTAAAGGCTAGAACATTTTGAAGTGGCTATCGCAGTCACCAGACTTAAATCCGATTGAGAACCTCTGGTGGGACTTAAAGAAAGCAGTTGCAGCGCGCAAGCCTAAGAATGTGACTGAACTGGAGGCTTTTGCCCATGAATAATGGGCGAAGATACCCGTAGATCGCTGCAAGATACTTGTGTCAAGCTATGCTTCACGTTTAAAAGCTGTTATAACTGGAAAAGGATGTTGTACTAAGTACTAAGATTGAATGTCACTTGGGGGTTGAATAAAACTGATAATGATGTGAGCACAGAAAATACGTTTGTGATTATTTCATTATAAATGTTATGTTATATTTGTCTGACTTACAAGTGCCTCTTTGATTTAATTGTAAACAAGATGACTGAAATGATCAAAATCAATGTCAAACTGGCCAAAAAACTCAATTTCAGTGGGGGTTGAATAATTTTGAACACAATTGTATGTTCTAAAAACTTTTGTGGAGTGTATAAGTGGAAAAAAGAAAAATGTATTTGCCATTCAGGGGTACAGTTATATGCTATAAAACTTTTTGTGTAGTCTAAAAGTAGAAAAAAGAAAAATATATTTGCCATTCATTGGAGCAATTAAATATTCTAAAGCCGTTTGTGTCGTGCATAAGTGGAAAAAAATAAGGGACTATTTGCCGTTCAGCGGTGCAGTTATATGTTCTAAAGCCCTTTTTGTCGCGTATTAGTGCAAAAGAGAAATATATTTGCCGTTTAGTGGTGCAGTTATATGTTCTAAAGACTTTTGTGAAGTGCATAAGTCGGAAACATTTTTTTTTGCTGTTCAACATTGCAGTTATATATTCTAAAACCCCTTTGTGGAGTGTATAAGAGGAAAAAATATATCTTTTTTCCATTCCAGCATTGCAGTTATATGTCCTAAAGCCTTTTGTAGAGTGTATAAGTGGAAAAAAGTAAAATATATTTGCTGCTCAGCGGTGTAGGTATATTTTCTAAAGCTCTTTGTAGAGTGTATAACAGGAAAGAAGAAAAATATATTTGCTGTTGAGCAGTGCAGTTATATGTTCTAAAGCATTTTGTGGAGTGTATAGGTGGAAAAAATAAGTACCTATTTGCCATTCAGTGGTGTAGTTATACACTGCCTGTCCTAAAAAAAAAAAGTTGCCAGCCAAAAAAAAGGTCACATGCTCTAATATTTCAGGCATACATTTGCTGTGGCATTGTTTCGATAAGCTTCTGCAATGTCACAAGATTTATTTCCATCCAGTGCTGCATAAATTTTTCACCAAGATCTTGCATTGATGATGGTAGAGTCTGACTGCTGCGCAAAGCCTTCTCCAGCACATCCCAAAGATTCCCAATGGGGTTAACGCCTGGACTCTGTGGTGGCCAATCCATGTGTGAAAATGATGTCTCATGCTCCACTCTTTCCCAATTTGAGCCCAATGAATCCTGGCATTTTCATCTTTGAATATGCCCGTGCCATCAGGGAATAAAAAATACATTGATGGAATAACCTGGTCATTCAGTATGTTCAGGTAGTCAGCTTACTTAATTCTTGGAGCACCCAGAGCAACCCCAGATCATAGCAGTGCCCCCACAGGTTTGTACAGTAGGAACTAGACATGATAGGTGCATCACTTCATCTGCCTCTCTTCTTATCCTGATGCTCCCATCACTCTTGAACAGGGTAAATCTGGACTAATCAGACCACATGACCTTCTTCCATTGCTCCAGAGTCCAATCGTTATGCTCCATAGCAAATTGAAGCCATTTTTTGGGGGGTTTTCCTCACTGATTAGTGGTTTTCGTACTGTTACACAGCTGTTAAGTCCCAATCCCTTGAATTTAACCATAGCAAAGGCAGGTGCACTCTGCGGCAATACTAAACCCTCACACTGATGTTAAAATTGAGAGGTTAGTTCGACACATCCTACTAGGAGGACATGTCTTAAGCTCGGACACCACGTCAAGGTCTCTCAAGTAGCCCAAGACCCTACCACTCAACCTACCTGTGCCATATGGGTGATACCAAGGGCCATTGGGCATTACGGGAGCTGTAAGGCCTGACTCACAAACAGCTCACCAGTGACCTCCAGCATGTAACCATGCTTGCAATGGGAGGTGGGAGGTGCCTGTGAGCCCCACCCGAGACCAGCTGATATGGCCCAGAGCCTCCCAGGTGCACCTGAAAAGCAGGCACATTTAAATTGGAGTTTATAGATCTCCAAACATATTATACAAAACCATTAGAAAATAGGGTGTGGTGTTTAACAAGCAGAATATGCTCAACCCATATGCAGTTGTGCATGTATATAGGGAAGCACATCCTGCACTTGTAGTCTGTTGCTAGGGGCAATCAACAGCAAAAATGCATACAATGGAAAATGCCAGCAACGGACTAAAAGTACCACAATAACTATCCTACATACGATAACGATAATGTGGATGTGGAGAACAATCAAAAACATAACCATAGCAAAGGCAGGTGCACTCTGCGGCAATACTAAACCCTCACACTGATGTTAAAATTGAGAGGTTAGTTCGACATATCCTACTAGGAGGACATGTCTTAAGCTCGGACACCCGTCAGGTCTCTCAAGTAGCTCGAGACCCTACCACTCAACCTGTAGCCGTATGGGCGATAACAGGGCAATTGGGCATTACGGGAGCAGTAGGCCTGGCTCACAAACAGCTCACCAGTGACCTCAGCATGTAACCATGCTTGCAATGGGAGGTGGGAGGTGCCTGTGAGCTCACCGAGACCGCTGATATGGCCCAGAGACTCCCAGGTGCACCTGAATGTAGCGTGTAGATGAAAGTGCACCTGGGAGTCTCTGGGCCATATCAGCCGGTCTCGGGTGGGCTCATAGGCACCTCCCACCTCCCATTGAAAGCATGGTTACAAGCTGGAGGTCACTGGTGAGCTGTTTGTGAGTCAGGTCTTACGCTCCTGTAATGCCCAATGGCCCCTGGTATCGCCCATACGGCACAGGTAGGTTGAGTGGTAGGGTCTTGGGCTACTTGAGAGACCTTGACGTGTTGTCCGAGCTTAAGACATGTCCTCCCTAGTAGGATGTGTCGAACTAACCTCTCAATTTTAACATCAGTGTGAGGGTTTAGTATTGCTGCAGAGTGTACCTGCCTTTGCTATGGTTATGTTTTTGATTGTTCTCCACATCCACATTATCGTTATCGTATGTTGATGGTTATTGTGGTACTTGTAGTCCGTTGCTGGCATCTTCCATTTGTATGCATTTTTGCTGTTGACTGCTCCCTAGCAACGGACTATAGGTGCAGGATATGCTCCACTTTATACATGCACAAACTGCATATGGGTTGAGTATATCCTGCTTGTTAAACACCACACCCCGCTTTCTAATGGTTTGTCCAATCCCTTGAATTCACTTCACATTGTGCATGTGGAAATGCTCTTACTTTCACCGTTAAACATAGCCCTGAGTTTTACTGTTCTTTTCTTTGATTTGATTTCACCAAATGTTTAAGTGATTGCCACACCCATCATTCAGGGATTTTTTCCGGCCACGCTTTCTTCCTCGAATACGTATGGGTCCCCTACTCATCCTTCCAGCTTCTTTAATAATGCGTTGACAAGTTCTTAACCCAATTTTAGTAGTTTCTGGAATTGGTAGCATTGCCCCTTGAGCACTGCCATTCTGACATTAAGAGGAGGCCTCATTCAGATAAGGCAGCTAGGATGGTATGAGATACAAGAGGCAGCGCTTCTGAGAATATTACTCTTTTAGTTAATAATGCAAATAACTCCTGATGTTAATGTGCCAAAATGTGCAAGAACATGCAAGAATTGTAAGAAGAATGCCCAGGTGGCAGGTGGCCAGAAAAAAAAAAAAAAAAAAAAAAAGGCTACTGCTTTTATTCCGTAACTCATAGCTTAATCAATCACAGGGCAGCTTCCCATTTTTCAAGCACACTATAAGAAAATGAATTATGTGTTTTGATATGGCCAGCAAATCTGATTTCATAATCTACTCCAGTGGGTTTGTTCTGGTTTCTCTCCCACTGAAAATAACCTGGTATACACATTTATCACATGATGTGTAGCAAAACTCAATGCTCTGTCACTTCCAAAATAGCCGATTAAGGACACAGCTATTTCCAGAGTCCCATACCAGGGAATGGAGAGACATGCACTGCCTGCCCTCTCTTTCAGTGTAGCACATGACAGGGACCTGTTCTTGAGATAGGAGCTTAGATGATGTGTGCTACCGTTAGACATTTCTTTTAAGAAAAATGTCAAACTTCAACTATTTCTGGATATAATGGCTTTTATACAGTATGTGGCGAAAGCACCTTTGTCACTGGTAGCTGGAGAAGGCCTGGCTTGCACAGCCTCTTGTGCCCTGTGACGCTATGGAACCTGTGACAGTTAGTAAGCATTCATAGACTTTGCCCTGTGACGCAATTAACAAAAACAATGGACATTGCCTGTGACGCATCAAAGCATGATAGACATTGCCTGGGACGCAATTAGCCCGCACAATAGTTATTGCCTGGGATGCAATTAGCACAAATTTCGATTTGCACCGAATACAAAATTTCCTCACGCTTAGTAGTAACGTAATCACATTTTTTTCCTATAATGGCTTCTGCACGTGTGAGGACATGGAGCAAGGAACTCTGGGAAGGTGGGATCACCCATAATGTCATGCATGCAGCCAATCAGAAGCCAGCCAGTCCTGTGGACGTTACAGCCCTATACTTAGCCTCAGCCATCTTGGATTCTGCCATTTTCTAGTGTACTTAGTGCAGTGAGAGACGTCCAGCAGGCTCTAGGGACAGTGCTAGAAAAACTTCATTGTGCTAAAAACGATTTACAAGTTCAGTGAAAGACTATTCAAGGTATAGGGAAAGGATAGGAGGAATTATTCCACATTCCGCATTTTTGGCTTGTATTAGTGTGAAAAAAGGGGCTTATTAACCGTTGTGTGGTGAAGTGCGAAAATTAAAGCCCTTTTGACGTGTATTAGTGGCACAAAAAAAAAATGTTTGCCGTTAAGCGGATGCAGTTATATGTTCTAAAGCCCTTTTTGTCGTGGTATTAGTGGCAAAAGAAAAATATATTTGCAGTTCAGCGGTGCAGTTAAATATTCTAAAGCCCTTTGTGTTGTGTATAAGTGAAAAATAAAAATATATTTGCCGTTCAGCGGTGCAGTTATATGCTTTAAAGACTTTTGTGGATTCGATAAGTGGAAAAAAGAAAATATATTTGCCATTCATCGGTGCAGTTAAATATTCTAAATCCTTTTGTGTCGTGTATAAGTGGAAAAACAAGGACCTATTTGCTCGCTCAGCGGTGCAGTTATGTGTTCTAAAGCCCTTTTTGTCGTGTATAAGGGCAACAGAAAAATATATTTACAGTTTAGCGGTGCAGTTATACAGTTGTGTTCAAAATTATTTAAACCCCAATGCTGTAAAGGGTTTTAGGGAATTTATTGTACATTTGTAATTGTGTTCAGAATGAAATCTTACAAGAACTTTTTAAAGAACCAAATGCAACTAAAATGACATCAATTGTTTTTGTAATACAGTATTAAATGTTTTTTTTGTGATTTCTTCATTGACACAATTATTCAACCCCTTAAAGACTACCACTCTTAAGAATAGTGTTGAGCGCGAATATTCGAAAAGCGAATTTTTTTAGCGAATATCGGCACTTCGCTAATTCGCGAATATTTCGAATATAGCGCTATAAATTCGCTATTTCGAATATTCGTTTTTTTTTTTTTTTTTTTTAGTTATATTTTTTTCTTTCCTACTTCCCAAAAGTAGTTCTTACCTGTCCTGAGGATTCCTGGCTTCCTGGCTGCTCTAGTCAGTGCCCGTTGCCGCTTCTGCCGACTTCCGTGCTCATGTGGAGCGTCCCCATCCATGGGAGAATCTCCATATACTAAAATGTACTGTCGGATTTGAGGAATTACGTTGAAATCGCAATGCGATTAATTCAAGTTATATTAATCGCATTGCGATTACAACTTAGCACTGCTATCTTACATAGGCTAGAATTAACGAATATGGAGTATAGCTATGCACTAGCAGTGCTAAGTTGAAATCGCAATGCGAATACTTTAAGTTAAATTAATCGCATTGCGATTTCAACTTAGCACTGCTGCTATATTCCATATTCGTTAACTTCGTTAATTCTAGCAAGCTGACCCATTATAAACCCAGCTCTAAGTTGAAATCGCAATGCGATTAATATAACTTGAATTAATCGCATTGCGATTTCAACGTAATTCCTCAAATCCGACAGTACATTTTAGTATATGGAGACGCTCCCATGGTGATGGGGACGCTCCATGAGCACAGAAGTTATGGTTGGCTTGGTAGAATTAGCGAATAGCGTAATATGACGAATGTATTCGTCATATTCCTCAAAACGAAGATAACGAAGTATTCTACATCTTCGCTTTAGCTACCTATTCGCCTCGTCATCGCCAACTTCGCTATTCGCTACTTCTAGCAATCAAATAGGAAGGTTGACTTACTAGATAGCTGTGTTAAATTGCTATGCGATTATTTTTTTTTAATACAATAATTATATTACTTGATAAAATTATTATAAGTATTCTATTTATTAAAAAAAAAAAAAAAATCGCATAGCGAATTTAACACAGCTGTCTCTATAGTCAACCTGCCTATTTGATTGCTAGAATTAGCGAGGTTGACGAATAGGTAGCTAAAACGAAGATGTAGAATACTGCTATCTTCGTTTTGAGGAATAGACGAATACATTCGTCATATCTCGTCATCCTCGCTAATTCTAGATATGAAACCAATAGGAAAGTAGCCTTAAGTACAAATCGCAATATGCGATTATTTAAATCGCATGTTAATCGCGATAACTAGAAAATGACGTAATATTCGATTTCGACGAATATGAAACGAATATTCATTCGAATATTCGCGACTTCGTCGAAATCGAATATGGCACCTGCCGCTCATCACTACTTAAGAACAGAGGTTCATTCAAGTGTTTTCGATCAGGTATTGAAAACACCTGTGGATGTCAAGGCAGCAATCAAACATAATAAGCACCAATTAGGCAGATTTAAAATGACTGTGATACTCAGCTCCTTCTAGACATTTACTGGTGTGTTTCAAACATGGTGAAGTCAAGAGAATGGTCCAGGAAGACAAGAGAAGAGGTGATTTCTCTTCACAGGGAAGGGCAATGGCTATAAGAAGATTGCAAAGATGTTAAACATACCAAGAGACACCATAGGAAGCATTATTTGCAAATTCAAGGCAAAGGGCACTGTTGAAATGCTACCTGGTCGTGGCAGAAAGAAGATGCTGAATTCTGACTGCTGCGCGCTACCTTAAGCGCAAAGCAGAGAAAAGTCCCCGTGTGACTGCTGAGGAACTGAAAAAAGATTTGTCAGATGTGGGTTCTGAAGTTTCAACTCAGACAATAAGGCGCACACTGCGTAATGAAGGCCTCCATGCCAGAACTCCCAGGCGCACCCCCTTGCTGTCTCCAAAGAATAAGAAGAGTCTACTGCAGTATGCCAAAAGTCATGTGGACAAACCACAAAAGTTTTGGGAAAGTGTTCTGTGGACTGATGAAACAAAATTAGAACTGTTTGGGCCCATGGATCAACGCTATGTTTGGAGGAGGAAGAACAAGGCCTATGAAGAAAAGAACACCTTGCCTACTGTGAAGCATGGCGGGGGTCAATCAAGCTTGGGGCTGTTTTGCTTCTACAGGTACAGGGAAGCTTCAGCGTGTGCAAGGTACCATGAATTCTCTTCAGTACCAGGAGATATTGGATGAAAAAGTGATGCAGTCCGTCAAAAACCTGAGGCTTGGGAGACGTTGGACCTTTCAACAGGACAATGATCCCAAGCATACCTCCAAGTCCACTAGAGCATGGTTGCAGATTAAAGGCTAGAACATTTTTGAAGTGGCTATCGCAGTCACCAGACTTAAATCCGATTGAGAACCTCTGGTGGGACTTAAAGAAAGCAGTTGCAGCGCGCAGCTCTAAGAATGTGACTGAACTGGAGGCTTTTGCCCATGAATAATGGGCGAAGATACCCGTAGATCGCTGCAAGATACTTGTGTCAAGCTATGCTTCACGCTTAAAAGCTGTTATAACTGGAAAAGGATGTTGTACTAAGTACTAAGATTGAATGTCACTTGGGGTTGAATAAAACTGATAATGATGTGAGCACAGAAAATACATTTGTGGTTATTTCATTATAAATGTTATGTATATTTGTCTGACTTACAAGTGCCTCTTTGATTTAATTGTAAACAAGATGACTGAAATGATCAAAATCAATGTCAAACTGGCCAAAACACTCAATTTCAGTGGGAGTTGAATAATTTTGAACACAACTGTTGTTCTAAATACTTTTGTGGAGTGTATAAGTGGAAAAAAGAAAATGTATTTGCCATTCAGGGGTACAGTTATATGCTTTAGAAGCTTTTTGTGTAGTCTATAAGTAGAAAAAGAAAATATATTTGCCATTCATTGGAGCAATTAAATATTCTAAAGCCGTTTGTGTCGTGTATAAGTGGAAAAATATAGGGACTATTTGCCGCTCAGCGTTGCAGTTATATGTTCTAAAGCCCTTTTTGTCGCTGTATTAGTGCAAAAGAGAAATATATTTGCCGCTTAGTGGTGCAGTTATATGTTCTAAAGACTTTTGTGAAGTGCATAAGTCGAAAACATTTTTTTTTGCTGTTCAACATTGCAGTTATATATTCTAAAACCCCTTTGTGGAGTGTATAAGAGGAAAAAATATATCTTTTTTCCATTCCAGCATTGCAGTTATATGTCCTAAAGCCTTTTGTAGAGTGTATAAGTGGAAAAAAGTAAAATATATTTGCTGCTCAGCGGTGTAGGTATATTTTCTAAAGCTCTTTGTAGAGTGTATAACAGGAAAGAAGAAAAATATATTTGCTGTTGAGCAGTGCAGTTATATGTTCTAAAGCATTTTGTGGAGTTTATAGGTGGAAAAAAATAAGTGCCTATTTGCCATTCAGTGGTGTAGTTATACACTGCCTGTCCTAAAAAAAAAAAGTTGCCAGCCAAAAAAGGTCACATGCTCTAATATTTCAGGCACACATTTGCTGTGGCATTGTTTCGATAAGCTTCTGCAATGTCACAAGATTTATTTCCATCCAGTGCTGCATACATTTTTCACCAAGATCTTGCATTGATGATGGTAGAGTCTGACTGCTGCGCAAAGCCTTCTCCAGCACATCCCAAAGATTCCCAATGGGGTTAACGCCTGGACTCTGTGGTGGCCAATCCATGTGTGAAAATGATGTCTCATGCTCCTGAACCACTCTTTCCCAATTTGAGCCCAATGAATCCTGGCATTGTCATCTTTGAATATGCCCGTGCCATCAGGGAAGAAAAATACATTGATGGAATAACCTGGTCATTCAGTATGTTCAGGTAGTCAGCTTACTTAATTCTTGGAGCACCCAGAGCAACCCCAGATCATAGCAGTGCCCCCACAGGTTTGTACAGTAGGAACTAGACATGATAGGTGCATCACTTCATCTGCCTCTCTTCTTATCCTGATGCTCCCATCACTCTTGAACAGGGTAAATCTGGACTAATCAGACCACATGACCTTCTTCCATTGCTCCAGAGTCCAATCGTTATGCTCCATAGCAAATTGAAGCCATTTTTTGGGGGGTTTTCCTCACTGATTAGTGGTTTTCGTACTGTTACACAGCTGTTCAGTCCCAATCCCTTGAATTTAACCATAGCAAAGGCAGGTGCACTCTGCGGCAATACTAAACCCTCACACTGATGTTAAAATTGAGAGGTTAGTTCGACACATCCTACTAGGAGGACATGTCTTAAGCTCGGACACCACGTCAAGGTCTCTCAAGTAGCCCAAGACCCTACCACTCAACCTACCTGTGCCGTATGGGCGATACCAAGGGCCATTGGGCATTACGGGAGCGTAAGGCCTGACTCACAAACAGCTCACCAGTGACCTCCAGCATGTAACCATGCTTGCAATGGGAGGTGGGAGGTACCTGTGAGCCCCACCCGAGACCGGCTGATATGGCCCAGAGCCTCCTAGGTGCACCTGAAAAGCAGGCACATTTAAATTGGAGTTTATAGATCTCCAAACATATTATACAAACCATTAGAAAATAGGGTGTGGTGTTTAACAAGCAGGATATGCTCAACCCATATGCAGTTGTGCATGTATATAGGGAAGCACATCCTGCACTTGTAGTCTGTTGCTAGGGGCAATCAACAGCAAAAAATGCATACAATGGAAAATGCCAGCAACGGACTAAAAGTACCACAATAACCATCCTACATACGATAACGATAATGTGGATGTGGAGAACAATCAAAAACATAACCATAGCAAAGGCAGGTGCACTCTGCGGCAATACTAAACCCTCACACTGATGTTAAAATTGAGAGGTTAGTTCGACACATCCTACTAGGAGGACATGTCTTAGCTCGGACACCTGTCAAGGTCTCTCAAGTAGCCGAGACCCTACCACTCAACCTGTGCCGTATGGGCGATAACAGGGCAATTGGGCATTACGGGAGCGTAGGCCTGGCTCACAAACAGCTCACCAGTGACCTTCAGCATGTAACCATGCTTGCAATGGGAGGTGGGAGGTGCCTGTGAGCTCACTCGAGACCAGCTGATATGGCCCAGAGACTCCCAGGTGCACCTGAATGTAGCGTGTAGATGAAAGTGCACCTGGGAGTCTCTGGGCCATATCAGCCGGTCTCGGGTGGGGCTCACAGGCACCTCCCACCTCCCATTGAAAGCATGGTTACAAGCTGGAGGTCACTGGTGAGCTGTTTGTGAGTCAGGTCTTACGCTCCTGTAATGCCCAATGGCCCCTGGTATTGCCCATACGGCACAGGTAGGTTGAGTGGTAGGGTCTTGGGCTACTTGAGAGACCTTGACGTGTTGTCCGAGCTTAAGACATGTCCTCCTAGTAGGATGTGTCGAACTAACCTCTCAATTTTAACATCAGTGTGAGGGTTTAGTATTGCTGCAGAGTGTACCTGCCTTTGCTATGGTTATGTTTTTGATTGTTCTCCACATCCACATTATCGTTATCGTATGTTGGATGGTTATTGTGGTACTTGTAGTCCGTTGCTGGCATCTTCCATTGTATGCATTTTTTGCTGTTGATTGCCCCTAGCAACGGACTATAAGTGCAGGATATGCTCCACTTTATACATGCACAACTGCATATGGGTTGAGCATATCCTGCTTGTTAAACACCACACCCCGTTTTCTAATGGTTTGTCCAATCCCTTGAATTCACTTCACATTGTGCATGTGGAAATGCTCTTACTTTCACTGTTAAACATAGCCCTGAGTTTTACTGTTCTTTTTCTTTGATTTAATTTCACCAAATGTTTAAGTGATTGCCAATAACGATCATTCAGGATTTTTTTCCGGCCACGTTTCTTCCTCGAATACGATGGGTCCCCACTATCCTTCCAGCTTTTAATAATGCGTTGGACAGTTCTTAACCCAATTTTAGTAGTTTCTGCAATCTACTTAGATATTTCCTCTGATTGATGCATGCCAATGATTTGACCCTTCTCAAACAGACTAACATCTTTTCCACGACCACCACGAAATTAGAAGCAACTCATTGCCCCTGTTGGGGTTAAATAACTTGTTGCCAGCTGAAAGATAATCGCCCATGCAGTAATTATCCAATGCTAATACATATTTGCTCATACATATTTGCTTAGGTAAATCCAAGTGGCGACTTTTTTTTGGATAGGCAATTTCTGTTTTAATGCCCTTTTTGGCGGATATTAGTGCAAAAGAAAAATATATTTGCCATTCAGAGATGCAGTTATATGTTCTAAAGCCTTTTGTGGAGTGTATAAGAGGAAAATATAAAAATATATTTGCCGTTCAGCTGTAAAGTTATATGTTTTAAAGCCTTTTGTGGAGTGTATAAGTGGAAAAAAATAAGGGCCTATTTGCCGTTCAGCGGTGAAGTTATATGTTCTAAAGCCTTTTTTGTCATGTATAAGTGGTAAAAGAAAAATATATTTGCCATTCAGTGGTGCAGTTATATGTTCTAAAGCCCTTTTTCGCATGTATAAGTGGCACAAAAAAGTATTCGCCGTTGTGTAGCAAAGTGAGAAAATTACAGTCCTTTTGGCATGTATTAGTGGAAGAAAAAAGGGCTTATTAGCCGTTGTGTTGTGAAGTGAGAAAATTGCAGACTTTTTGGGGTGTTTTAATTTCCATTTTATTTATTTATTTGATCTAAACAGTATGTCAGACACAATGTATCTGGCGCAGGCACAGGTCACAGAAGAGTAAGGGGCGTGGCAGCAGTCGCTGCGAGAGGCCTAAGCTCCCAGTGTCATCCGGCGGTCTTCCACTTTGTCCCAAGTGACATCAGACACCCCCAGCCAACAGTTGGTAAGCCTCGCCAGACACAATGCTTAGTTGGCATGGGACGGGAGCAGGCCCTGTGCCCTCACCTGTCCTCAACCTGCCTCTGTCCTTTTTTGTTCCCTCAGCCAGAGAAGTATTATATGCTTTGTGCTCAGCTCAACTATACAACGAGGACGAGCTACTAGAGGACAGTCAGCAACTACTGGCCAGCCACAATGTGGAGGAGACATGCGGCGCTTCCTCCGCTAGTCGGGCAACTAGTGATAAGGAGAGTGGAATGGGAACTGGTATTGCGAGCAGTCAGGCTCCTTACCCAAAGACCGTTGAGGAGGACATCAGTGACGTGCAGAAAATACTCGATGATAATGATGTAGATCGCACTTGGGAGAAGGGTGAATTAAGGGCTTCATCATCATTGTGAGAAGAGGGTGGCAGCTTGCCCATGAGGCAGCGGCGGAGCCAGCTAGTCGCTAGAGTGGCCAGGAGTCAGCAGGGTGGCAGCAGTAGGAGGTCTGTAGCCAAACAAGCCCAGGTAGACCACTCGCTTCGCGGAAGCCTATCTGCCCGGAAAGTAGTGGTGCACGAGTTCACGGAAGCAGCGGCGGTAGCAGTCAGTCAGTGAGTAGTGTTGCAGGTAAAATCACCTACTCAGTGGTGTGGCAGTTTTTTAAGCCACCGGAGGAGGTGGACATGACTATATGTAGAATCTGTGGGCAGAAGGTGAAGCGTGGCCAGTGGGAAATATTGTCACCACGGCCCTGCATCAACATATGCAGCGTCACCATAAAGTGGCTCCGATGTGGTGGTCCAGCCTGCCGCGGCAACCACTACATCACCCAGTGGCAAGCACCCAATTTCAGGCAGTCAAGGCTCCACCACCTCAGCTGAAGGGAGCTGTCTGTCCTTCCCATCATCTACCGGTCCTGATGCTTCTGCTCCTTGTCCTCCTACTCCTCGTCAGTCATTCCATCAGCAATCGATCAGCGAAGCAATTGCCAAGAGAAAACAGTATGCGTGCACTCATCCAACAGCGCAGAAGATGAATGTGTTCCTGTCCAAGTTGCTGGTGCTGCAGTCCCTCCCTTTCTAAGTGGTGGACTAAGCACCTTTCAGAGTACTGATGGCTTGTGCCGAGCTGAAGTGTAGCGTCCCAAGCCATAATTTATTTTGCCAGAAAGGCAGTACCAGCCATGCACAAACATAGAGAACAGGAGGTGGGCCAGTCCTTGAGCATGTCAGTGTCTGTCAAAGTGCATGGCAGTACCGACATGTGGAGCTCTAACTATGGTCAGGAACAATACATGTCCTTTACTGCCCACTGGTTAAATGTGGTTCCTGCAGAGCAACACCAGCAACTTGGCCAGGTGACGCCGCTTCCGCCTCCACGTTCTCACGCCGTTGGTCCTGAGACAATGTCCGCCTCTGACTCCTTATCCTCCACCATGTCTTCAGCCTCCACTGCAGGGACAATTTACAGTGCCCCTCCAGCATACCACATGTGCAGGGCACGGTGGTGTCACACAGTTCTGCACCTCGTTTCCCTGGGCCAACAGAGTCACACAGGGGAGGAACTGCTCTGTGTCCTTCATTAATAAATCGAATCCTGGCTTTCTCTGCGACAACTCAAAATCGGAACCATGGTCACCGACAACGCAAAGAACATGGTGTTGGCACTGTGTCAAGAAAGGCTGAGCCATGAGCCCTGCATGGCACATGTGTTCAATCTGGTTGTGAAGCAGTTCCTGAAGTCTTCCACCCATCTGCAAGACATTCAAAAAAGGGCCAGGAAACTTTGCATGCACTTCAGCCACTTGTACACCACAAAGCACACCCTCCTTGAGCTGCAAAGGCAGAATGGCTTCCCCCAACATGGGCTGATATGCGACGTTTCCACCTATTGGAATTCCATCCTCCATATGTTGGACCGACTGTACTAACCGAGAAAGGCCATAAACGTTTTCATGATGATCCAAGCGGACAGGAGTACTCCTCTGTGTAGCTTTGATGTCAGCTAGTGGCAGATCATGTGTGACACCTGCCATTTGCTAAGGTCCTTTGAGGAGGCCATGTTAGCCCAGAATTTCCACCCACCAATTCCTGATGCATCAGACTAGATCATCCATGGTGCCACACTAACACTTTGACAAAAGAGACCGGTTTCTTCTGGCTACCTTCCTCAGCTACTTTTCTGATTCTGCCAACCGGCTGATGCCACACATCTGATGCCAAGTGCTCCTTTTTTCACCCACCATTGTCAGCTTGTACTCGTATTGCAACCCACCTACCCTCTCTGTAACCGGTTCACTCTGTGGTCTCCTGATGCTGCTGCTGCTGCCACCTCCACACTATGTCACCTTGCCACTCTGTGGTCTCCTGATTCTGTTGTCACCTCTACACTATGTCACCTTGCCACTCTGTGGTCTCCTGATGCTGCTGCCACCTCCACACTATGTCACCTTGCCACTCTGTGGTCCGCTGATGCTGCTGCCACCTCCACACTCTTTCACTGGGTCACTCTGTGGTTTCCTGATGCTGCTGCCACATCCTCAATCTGTCACCTTGCCACTTCGTGGTCTCCTGATGTTGCTCCCACCTCCACACTGTCATTGTGCCACTCTGTGACCTCCTCCTGATGCTGCTGCTGCCACCTCCACACTCTGTCATTGTGCCACTTTGTGGCCTCCTGATGCTACCACCAACTCCACACTCTGTCATTGTTCCACTCTGTGGCCTCCTCATGTTGCCGCCACCTCCACACTCTATCATTGTGCAGTTCAGTGGCCTCCTCATGCTGCTGCCACATCCACACTCATTTTTCCACTTTGTGGCCTTCTGATGCTGCCGCCAACTCCACATTCTGTCATTGGGCCACTCTGTGGTCTCCTTATGCTGCTTACACCTCACCACTAAGTCATAGGGCCACTATGTCGACTTCTCATGCTGTTCCCCCTCCTCACTTCATAAAGGGGCCACTATTTAAAATATACTTTTTAAATATAATAAAGAATTTAAATTCATAATATAATAGTACAATCACTTTTCATCTTAAGAGCTGACATTTATGCTGCTAATAAACACCTCCTCTCTTATAACTCTGCCCTTTAGGTATTAGAACTTTAGGTATATACTGTTATGGCCTGATGTAGTAAAACATCAACAATTTGACCCAGATCCAATAATCATACTGTCATACTACTACTACTACTACTACTACTACTACTACTACTACTAGTTATCTGCAATGCATTTTCAGATTTGTAGTCTTTTTATGAGTTGTGCTTACAATACAATGTGACATTATACTTGTTCTTGAAACACCAACTTAACTGTAAATGTAATTTACACTTTATTTTCCTTGGCTCTCCAAACATTATTAATTATGTGAGACTAAAAGAAATGTGCAAACTTTTAAAATTGCCTGTGAATCTTAATCCTAATTCATTCATCCATGATCAACATTAGATATTTTCATTTTTTGTATTTTTCTTGTCCAAATTTAAAATCCATATAAAAAAACTAAGAAATAACAAAACATATACAGTAAATGTAACACATTTCCTGTGATAACAGTTGCCTTAATTTTGTATTGGCTTCCAATAGCTGTGTTCACCTTTTGCTGGCAAAGGTGAACAAACGCAAATGCATAGTTTTTTTATTTATTCTTGCTCTGGGATGGCACTACACAAAAATCCCTCCTGGTAATATGGCCCAGTGAATCTACATATGGAGGGCTAGAGATGAGTGAATCGATTAAACGCAAGTAAAATATGTTAAGCATTTCACAAAAGCTTTGGTTTTTATCATAACGCAAACTTTTTGGATTCTTCCCACACAATTCTATCAAAATGGTATATGCCATTGTATCGATCGGAAGACAGGGATGACATGGCGTGGCCCAGCATTCTTGATGATAATGCCTTCCAGGCAGCTTCCGCTAAACATGAGGGGCTAAAGGGTATGAAGCACTGCTGAATCATTGGATGTGTCATAACTAGTGTTGAGCGAACAGTTCGAGAATCATTCGGGTCCATACCGAATTTTGGGGTGTCCGTGACACGGACCCGAACCCGGACATTTTCAAAAAAGTTCGGGTTCGGGTCCGGTGTTCATCGATTACTTCCCGCTTTCTGAAGGGCTGCACAGCAGCCAATCAGCTAGCGTTTTACTTCTTGCCCTAAGAGCCCATCACAGCCATGCCTACTAATGGCATGGCTGTGATTGGCCAAGTGCAGCATGTGACCCAGCCTCTATTTAAGCTGGAGTCACGTAGCGCCGCACGTCACACTGCTCTGACTAGTGTAGGGAGAGGATGCAGCTTCTGTGAGGGCGAGATAGGCAGGGATAAAGAAGCGATTGAATGATCTACCTTTCTACACCTGTGCATCAGAACAACTCAGCTGAGCTGTTCACTGAAAGTCACTATTTTGTTGAGACTTGCCAGAGCGATTTTTACTGGCACATGTAACTGGGCTGACCGGCGGTGGCCATTTTGGGACTTGTGGTGCGCCAGCACTTGCTGCCACAGAGTGTAAACCAAAGCTCCAAAGAAGTTAAAAATCTACACCTGTGAATCAGAACAACAGCGATTCAGCTGCTCAGTCAAAGTCAATTTTTTTTCTGGCTGGGCAGACTGTTTTCTGGCACATGTTACTGGGCTGATAGGCGGCGGCCATTTTGGGACTTGTGGTGCTACAGCAAAAGCTGCCACAACGTCCATTAATCTAATGTAATAGTCAATTTTTTCATAGATATACTACATCAGGGGTTTGGCTGTGCTTGTGTCACCCATACTAACTGCAAAGATATTTAATATATCAGAGGTGAAACTGAAAGTAACCCACTTGGATAGCAAATCCCATGAATGTGCTGTTCCAGCTAGGCTAGCCAGTGCCACTACTTTGTCCAATACTGTCAGCCAGAAATATATATTTTTTTTTTTATGTGCCAGAAATATAAATTAGAAAAAGCTTTCACCGTAATAATAAAATTATTCTGGTGTTAGACCAGAAGAAGCACTCCTGTTGTAATTAATACTGTAAAAAGGATAAGGCAAAATTTCTCACAGTGTGGGAAATTTATCTAGCAAAACTAGCATTTTAACAATTCCGGTGTTATATCATCCAGTGTTGTAATTTTGGTGAAAAAAAGGCCAATTTAATCAATCTGGTGTTTGTTAGACCAGAAAAACTAGGCCTCACGTTATCACTCCTCTAAAAAGGAATTATATTTCCCCATGTGGGGATCTATGTACCAAAACTAGCATTATAAAAAATCTGGTGTCCAATTAGCAGCAGTGTTCTTGTAATTAATACCGCCAAAAGGCATTATTGTCCAGTGTTGTAATTTTGCTGAAAAAAAGGCCAATTTAATCAATCTGGTGTTTGTTAGTTCAGAAAAACTAGGCCTCACGTTTTCACTCCTCTAAAAAGGAATTATATTTCCCCGTGTGGGGATCTATGTACCAAAACTAGGATTATAAAAATCTGGTGTCCAATTAGCAGCAGTGTTCTTGTAATTAATACCGCCAAAAGGCATTATTGTCCAGTGTTGTAATTTTGCTGAAAAAAGGCCAATTTAATCAATCTGGTGTTTGTTAGACCAGAAAAACTTCGGCCTCACGTTTTCACTCCTCTAAAAGGAATTATATTTCCCGTGTGGGGATCTATGTACCAAAACTAGCATTATAAAAAATCTGGTGTGCAATTAGCAGCAGTGATCTTGTAATTAATACCGCCAAAAGGCATTATTGTCCAGTGTTGTAATTTTGCTGAAAAAAAGGCCAATTTAATCAATCTGGTGTTTGTTAGACCAGAAAAACTAGGCCTCACGTTTTTACTCCTGTAAAAAGGAATTATATCTCCCTGTGTGGAATCTATGTACCAAAACTAGCATTATAAAAAATCTGGTGTCCAATTAGCAGCAGTGTTCTTGTAATTAATACCGCCAAAAGGCATTATTGTCCAGTGTTGTAATTTTGCTGAAAAAAAGGCCAATTTAATCAATCTGGTGTTTGTTAGACCAGAAAAACTAGGCCTCACGTTTTTACTCCTGTAAAAAGGAATTATATCTCCCCGTGTGGAATCTATGTACCAAAACTAGCATTATAAAAAATCTGGTGTCCAATTAGCAGCAGTGTTCTTGTAATTAATACCGGAAAAAGGAGTTATATCTTCCAGTGTGGGAATTTATGTACACAAACTAACATTTTAAAAATTCCGGTGTCCAATTAGCAGCAGTCTTCTTGTAATTAATACCGGAAAAGGGCATTACATTGTCCAGTGTTGTAATTTTGGTGAAAAAAAGGCCAATTTAATCAATCTGGTGTTAGTTAGACCAGAAACAGTAGGCCGCACGTTTTTACTCCTGTAAAAAGGAATTATATCTCCCCGTGTGGGAATCTATGTACCAAAACTAGCATTTTAAAAATTCTGGTGTCCAATTTGCAGCAGTTTTCTTGTAATTAATACCGGAAAAAGGAATTATATCTTCCAGTGTGGGAATTTTGGGGCTAAAAAATAATATATTTTATTGTGGTGCGAGTTGAATCGCAACAATGAGGAAACATTCTATTAAGTGACGAGGACGCGGACGTGGCCGTTCGGCCTCAGGCGCACAAAGTAGTGAAACAACTCTCTCAAGTAGCCGGCAGAATTTACAGCGATATTTGGTGGGGCCCAATGCCGTTATGAGGATGGTAAGGCCTGAGCAGGTACAGGCATTAGGTGGGTGGCCGACAGTGCTTCCAGCACGTTCACCACATTGTCTTCCGCCCAGTCTTCTGCGGAAAGCGCACAGGTGGCACCTGAAAACCAAGCCCATCAGTCTGTCACATCACCCCCATGCATATCAGGGAAACTGGCTGAGCCTCAAGTTATGTAGCAGTCTCTTCTTCTGTTTGAAGACTCTGCTCCCACGGTTTTCCAGGGGCGTCCACCTATCCCTTCCCCAGCAGTGGAAGACATTCCATGCACTGACGCACAACCACTTATGTATCCAGATGATGAGGACATGGGAATACCACCACAGCAGAGTGACCGAGTGTCTGATGATGACGAAACACAGGTGCCCACTGCCGCGTCTTATTGCAGTGTGCAGACTGAACAGGAGGAGGTCAGGGAGGAAGACTGGGTGGAAGACGATGCAGAGGACGATGAGGTCTTAGACCCCACATGGACTGAAGGTCGTGCCGCTGACTTAAATAGTTCAGAGGAAGAGGCAGTGGTGAGACCAAGACAACAGCGAAGCCAAAGAGGGAGCAGGGGGCAAAAGCAGAACAGCCGCCGTCCAGAGAGTTTGCCTGCTATTGGCCAGCGCCAACAGGGACCCAGCACCCCAAAGGCATCTTCAAGGAGTTCCCTGGCATGGCACTTCTTCAAAGAATGTGCTGAGGACAAGAACAGGCATCTACATGCAAAGCATGAACTGCAGTGGAGTACACACCTTAAAAACAAGGAACCCGCTCAGGCTCCCCCTGCTCCCTCTACCGCTGCTGCCTCGGCTTCCGCCTCGAGAGGAATGTTGCCACCTGCCGAGCAGCAAACAGAGGATGTGCCACCGACACCACCACCACCACCGCCACCATCACCTAGCGTCTCCACTATTTCACACAGCAGCGTTCAGCTCTCCATCTCTCAAACCAAAATCCCACCTAGTCACCCATTTCTAAACTACTGGCCTTTGAAATGCTGTCATTCCGGCTGGTGGACACAGACAGCTTCAAACAGCTGATGGCCATGGCTGTCCCCCAGTATGTGGCTCCCAGCCGCCACTACTTCTCCAAGACAGCCGTGCCTTCCCTGCACATGCAAGTGTCCGATAAAATCAAGTGTGCACTGCGCAACGCCATTTGTGGCAAGGTCCACCTAACCACAGATACGTGGACCAGTAAGCACGGCCAGGGACGCTATATCTCCCTAACTGCACACTGGGTAAATGTAGTGGCGGCTGGGCCCCAGGCGGAGAGTTCCTTGGCGCACGTCCTTCCGCCGCCAAGGATCACAGGGCATCATTCTTTGCCTCCTGTAGCCTCCTCCTCCTACTCGGCTTCCTCCTCCTCCTCCTCTGCTTCCACCAGCTCATCCAGTCAGCCACACACCTTCACCACCAACTTCAGCACAGCCCGGGTAAACGCCAGCAGGCCATTCTGAAACTCATATGTTTGGGGGACAGGCCCCACACCGCGCAGGAGTTGTGGCGGGGTATTGAACAACAGACCGACCAGTGGTTGCTGCCGGTGGGCCTCAAGCCCGGCCTGGTGGTGTGCGATAATGGGCGAAATCTCGTGGCAGCTCTGGGACTAGCCGGTTTGACGCACATCCCTTGCCTGGCGCATGTGCTGAATTTGGTGGTGCAAAAGTTCATTCACAACTACCCAGACATGTCAGAGCTGCTGCATAAAGTGCGGGCCGTCTGTGCGCGTCCGGGCGTTCACATCCTGCCGCTGCTCGCCTGTCAGCGCTACAGCGGAACTTCGGCCTTCCCGCTCACCACCTAATATGCGACGTGCCCACCCGGTGGAACTCCACCTTGCACATGCTGGAGAGACTGTGCGAGCAGCAGCAGGCCATAGTGGAGTTTCAGCTGCAGCACGCACGGGTCAGTCGCACTGCGGAACAGCACCACTTCACCACCAATGATTGGGCCTCCATGTGAGACCTGTGTGCCCTGTTGCGCTGTTTAGAGTACGCCACCAACATGGCCAGTGGCGATGCCACTGTTATCAGCGTGACAATACCAATTCTATGTCTCCTAGAGAAAACGCTTAGGGCGATGATGGAAGAGGAGGTGGGCCAGGGCCAGGAGGAGGAGGAGGAGGATGACGGGTCGTTTTTAGCACTTTCAGGCCAGTCTGTTAGAAGTGGCTCAGAGGCAGGTTTTTTGCAACATCAGAGGGCAGGTACAAATGTGGCCAGCCAGGGACCACTACTGGAGGACGAGGAGGATGAGGAGGAGGTGGAGGAGGATGAGGATGAAGCAGGTTCACAGCTGGGTGGCACCCAGCACAGCGCAGGCACATCCCTGGTGCGTGGCTGGAGGGATACAGAGGATGATGACGATGCGCCTCCCACAGAGGACAGCTTGTCCTTACCTCTGGGGAGCCTTGCACACATGAGCGATTACATGCTGCAGTGCCTACGCAACGACAGCAGAGTTGCCCACATTTTAACGTGTGCTGACTACTGAGTGGCCACCCTGCTGGATCCACGGTACAAAGACAATGTGCCCACTTTACTTCCTGCACTGGAGCGTGATAGGAAGATGCGCGAGTACAAGCGCACACAGGTAGACGCGCTCCTGAGAGCATTCCCAACTGTCACAGGGGAACAGGTGGAAGGCCAAGGCCAAGGCAGAGGAGGAGCTAGAGGTCGCCCACGCAGCAGTGTCATGGCCAGCTCATCTGAGGGCAGGGTTAGCATGGCAGAAATGTGGAAAAGTTTTGTCTCCACGCCACAGCTAACTGCCCCACCACCTGATAAGGAACGTGTTAGCAGGAGGCAACATTTCACTAACATGGTTGAACAGTACATCTGCACACAACTCCACGTACTGACGGATGGTTCGGCCCCATTCAACTTCTGGGTTTCCAAATTGTCCACGTGGCCAGAATTAGCATGTTATGCCTTGGAGGTGCTAGCCTGCCCGGCGGCCAGCGTTTTATCTGAACGTGTATTCAGCATGGCAGGGGCGTCATTACTGACAAACGCAGCCGCCTGTCCGCAGCCAACGTGGACAAGCTGACGTTTATAAAAATGAACCAGGCATGGATCCCACAAGACCTGACCCTCCCTTGTGCAGAGTAGTCCTTAATAACTGCCTTAAACCATGTTGTCTTGTACTCCTGGCCACTTCTTCATTGAAAAATCAATTTTTGAAATTAAGTAGGATCTTGAGGTGCAACCCAGAGTTGAATGAACCTTCCCTCTGTCTGGGTGCCGGGGCCAAAGTACATGAAAGTGTCCTTCTCCTGTGCTGGGTGATATGAATGTTATACTTGTGCTGTCTGACATGTCTCCTTTGTGTGGGTGCAGGGGGCCAAAGTCACTGAAAGCGGCCTTCTCCTGTGGTGGATGATCGAAATGCCTGATTCACTGCTGTGGGACCTCTCTCCTCTTTCTGGGTGCAGGGGTCAAAGAAACAAAAAGTGGCCTACTCCTGTGGTGGTTGACATGATGCCTGATTCTCTGCTGTGGGACCTCTCTCCTCTTTCTGGCTGCAGGGTCAAAGTCTCTAAAAGTGCCATTCTCCTGTGGTGGTTGATGTAAATCTGATGCTTGTGCTATCTGACCTGTCTCCTCTGTGTCGGTGCTAAGGCCTAAGTCACTGAAAGCGGCCTTCTCCTGTGCTGGCTGATATAAATGCCTGAATCTCTGCTGTGGGACCTCTCTCCTCTTTCTGGGTGCAGGGGTCAAAGAAACAAAAAGTGGCCTACTCCTGTGGTGGTTGACATGATGCCTGATTCTCTGCTGTGGGACCTCTCTCCTCTTTCTGGCTGCAGGGGTCAAAGTCTCTAAAAGTACCATTCTCCTGTGGTGGTTGATGTAAATCTGATGGTTGTGCTATCTGACCTGTCTCCTCTGTGTCGGTGCTAAGGCCTAAGTCACTGAAAGCGGCCTTCTCCTGTGCTGGCTGATATAAATGCCTGAATCTCTGCTGTGGGACCTCTCTCCTCCGTCTGGGTGCAGGGGTCAAAGTCTCTCAAAGTGGCCTTCTCTTGTGCTGGGTGATGTGAAGCTGATGTTTGTGCCATTTGACATGGTTGCCGGGGTCCCATTAAATGGTGGCCTACTCCTGTGGTGGGTGATCTAAATGCATGATTCTCTGCTGTGAAAACCTCTCCTCCGTCTGGGTGCAGGGGTCAAAGTCTCTCAAAGTGGCCTTCGCTTGTGCTGGGTGATGTGAAGCTGATGTTTGTGCCATCTGACATGGTTGCCGGGGTCCCATTAAATGGTGGCCTACTCCTGTGGTGGGTGATCTAAATGCATGATTCTCTGCTGTGAAAACCTCTCTCCTCCGTCTGGGTGCAGGGGTCAAAGTCTCTCAAAGTGGCCTTCTCTTGTGCTGGGTGATGTGAAGCTGATGTTTGTGCCATCTGACATGGTTGCCGGGGTCCCATTAAATGGTGGCCTACTCCTGTGGTGGGTGATCTAAATGCATGATTCTCTGCTGTGAAAACCTCTCTCCTCTGTCTGGGTGCTGGTCCAAAATACATGAGAGTGGTCTTCTCCGGTGGTGGTTGATATGACGCATGATTCCTTGCTGTGGGACCTGTATCCTCTGTCTGGGTGCTGGGCCGAAATAAATGAGAGTGGCCTTCTCCGTTGGTGGTTGATATGAGGCATGATTACTTGCTGTGGGACCTGTATCCTCTGTCTGGGTGCTGGTCCAAAATAAATGAGAGTGGCCTTCTCCGGTGGGGGTTGATATGACGCATGATTCCTTGCTGTGGGACCTGTATCCTCTGTCTGGGTGCTGGTCCAAAATACATGAGAGTGGCCTTCTCCGGTGGTGGTTGATATGACGCATGATTCCTTGCTGTGGGACCTGTATCCTCTGTCTGGGTGCTGGTCCGAACTAAATGAGAGTGGCCTTCTCCGTTGGTGGTTGATATGACGCATGATTCCTTGCTGTGGGACCTGTATCCTCTGTCTGGGTGCTGGTCCAAAATACATGAGAGTGGCCTTCTCCGGTGGTGGTTGATATGACACATGATTCCTTGCTGTGGGACCTGTATCCTCTGTCTGGGTGCTGGGCGAAATAAATGAGAGTGGCCTTCTCCGTTGGTGGTTGATATGAGGCATGATTCCTTGCTGTGGGACCTGTATCCCCTGTCTGGGTGCTGGTCCAAAATAAATGAGAGTGGCCTTCTCCGGTGGGGGTTGATATGACGCATGATTCCTTGATGTGGGACCTCTCTCCTCTGTCTGGGTGCTGGTTCAAAATAAATGAGAGTGGCCTTCTCCGTTGGTGGTTGATATGACGCATGATTCCTTGCTGTGGGACCTGTATCCTCTGTCTGGGTGCTGGTCCAAAATACATGAGTGGCCTTCTCCGGTGGTGGTTGATATGACGCATGATTCCTTGCTGTGGGACCTGTATCCTCTGTCTGGGTGCTGGGCCGAAATAAATGAGTGGCCTTCTCCGTTGGTGGTTGATATGAGGCATGATTCCTTGCTGTGGGACCTGTATCCTCTGTCTGGGTGCTGGTCCAAAATAAATGAGAGTGGCCTTCTCCGGTGGGGGTTGATATGACGCATGATTCCTTGATGTGGGACCTCTCTCCTCTGTCTGGGTGCTGGTCCAAAATAAATGAGAGTGGCCTTCTCCGTTGGTGGTTGATATGACGCATGATTCCTTGCTGTGGGACCTGTATCCTCTGTCTGGGTGCTGGTCAGAACTAAATGAGAGTGGCCTTCTCCGTTGGTGGTTGATATGATGCATGATTCCTTGCTGTGGGACCTGTATCCTCTGTCTGGGTGCTGGTCCAAAATACATGAGAGTGGCCTTCTCCAGTGGTGGTTGATATGACGCATGATTCCTTGCTGTGGGACCTGTATCCTCTGTCTGGGTGCTGGGCCGAAATAAATGAGAGTGGCCTTCTCCGTTGGTGGTTGATATGAGGCATGATTCCTTGCTGTGGGACCTGTATCCTCTGTCTGGGTGCTGGTCCAAAATAAATGAGAGTGGCCTTCTCCAGTGGGGGTTGATATGACGCATGATTCCTTGATGTGGGACCTCTCTCCTCTGTCTGGGTGCTGGTCCAAAATAAATGAGAGTGGCCTTCTCTGTTGGTGGTTGATATGACACATGATTCCTTGCTGTGGGACCTGTATCCTCTGTCTGGGTGCTGGTCCGAACTAAATGAGAGTGGCCTTCTCCGGTGGTGGTTGATATGAAGCACGATTCCTTGCTGTGGGACCTGTATCCTCTGTCTGGGTGCTGGTCCCAAATAAATGAGAGTGGCCTTCTCCAGTGGTGGATGATATGACGCATGATTCCTTGCTTTGGGACCTCTCTCCAATTGATATTGGTTAATTTTTATTTTTTTTATTTTTATTCATTTCCCTATCTACATTTGTTTGCAGGGGATTTACCTACATTTTGCTGCCTTTTGCAGCCCTCTAGCCCTTTCCGGGAGTCTTTTACAGGCTTTTTAGTGCCCAAAAGTTCGGGTCCCCATTGACTTCTAAGGGGTTCGGGATTCGGGATGAAGTTCGGGTTGAGTTCGGATCACGAACCCGGACATTTTCCGGAAGTTCGGCCGAACCTCTCGAACCCGAACATCCAGGTGTTCGCTCATCTCTAGTCATAACCACAATATAATATAGCCACATGTCACAGCCACTATATAACCAGGCAATGCATGTATTTTCTGGGGTTATATTAGAAAGATAGCGAGAGATAGCAAGAGATAGCGAGAGAGAGAGAGTTTTTAAAACATAGAATACAGACAGTTTTAGTGTCAGTGTGTTTCATGGTGTAGAGAAGACAACAAATACATAGATTTACAATTATTTAGTAATTCTAAATAAGTTGAATTCAGACATTAATTAAATTTTTTCCAAATGAAGCCAAAGTTTTGAAGATTTGATTCATGTCATTCATGCAAAATTGTATAAAATATCATAGTAATGGCACAGTATGGCAGAAAAGTTGAAGACAGAGGAACACATGACCCATGTGGTGGCTTGGCTGGCACCCTTGTCTATAAGGCCTTTCAGTCAGCTTCATAGACAATTAATATGGATGATATAAATGTGTAATATACCCTATGTAAGGTTCCAAGCAGAGATTCCATATGCATTCTCAGCTTGTCCACTAATGTGGCAGGACGTCTCTGTCATAGAAATAACAATTTAGACACACAATACAGTGAGTTTAGGGTCTTACAGGGACAGTGGGGTTAGAAAGACATATTTATTTATTTGCATAAATTTAATAGATAGAAAGACAGGTATTAGTACTAGGGACAGGACAGGGTCAGTTAGTGTACTGTATGTTACAGGCCTAGAGACGGTCACAGGTATACAGACACTGCTACACTGCTTATCAGTTTCTAAAGCTACAGTGGTACCCATTTTTATGTTCCAGAGCCAGCTAACAACTTAACAATATAAAAATATAAAATAAATCTGGCTGATAAAACATCAAAGCTACACTGGACATTGTGCAATTGTGTATTTTGTCTCAAAGAAAACCTATTGCAAAATGTATTCAATTAATAAGTGAACAATAAGTATACTTTACAGTGTCACTATCAGAATACATGTTTTATACCATATATTAGGTTCAATAAGAAATTTTTCCTAAAAACCGGTTGCAAAGTTTCTTCAATTAATATTAAATAATATGTAGAATAAGTCCATTTTCCAGCACTTTCCATCAGTGTATACATTTGCCGTAGAATTTGTCCAATTGAACATTTTTTCAATAAATGTGTTGCAAAGTTTCTTCATTTAATAATAAGTGTACCAAACCAGTCACTCCTAACTGTTTAAACAGGCTTTATGATAAAATGTATGGCAAATTACAAAATGGCAATGTGCAAGGTGATGGAAAACAAAAGACCCATGTTAATCATCCACAAGTGAGAATAAGGGTGGCAAAATTGTCCTCCACAAGTTTGGAAAACATTATATTTGTGAAGAATGAGGCATGGATTTGAGGAGATTTTCACACACTTCTGGCTGACATCAATGAATAGATTTGCCATTGCTGACGCTATTTATCACCGACTCACTAACCCTGCACAAAAATGCAAACTAATTCATACCAGCCTGCATCTATCTGCGATATTGCTTACTGGACACTACGGGGACTTTTCTGCGGCACAGAAACCACACGAGGACCGCGTCTAGCTCTTCCAGCGCGGACCTACTTCCTCGGCTACGTCCCGTTGACTTCAGATCACTCCGCCTCAGGCGCCGTTGTTATTCTGAAACTGACAGCCTATAGCCCTATGTTTAAAAGCCTTTAGAGGTGTATATATGTGGAAAAAGAAAAATATACTCGGCGTTCACTGTTCCAGTTACATGTGGTAAAGCTTTTAGGGGCGTATATCAGTAGAAAAAGATATCCGACGTTCAGCGATGCAGTTATATACGCTAAAATACTATTTAAATTATCTTGGTGGAAAAACATTTGAATTCAGCACTGCAGTTATGTGCAGAAGCCCCTGTGTGGCTTCTACTAGAGATGAGCGAATTTTAAAAAAATTTGATTCGCCGGTTCTCCTAATTTGGTTCGATCCGAATAAATTTGTGGCAAATTACTTTAAAAAAAAATCTATTTCCTGGCTGCTGAGAGCCTTTATAGAGGTTTAGAACACTGTGCCTTGCATAAGGAGGCAGCATTTGAAGACCACAGAGCGGCACAATGAATGAGTGTGGAGGAAGCAGCAGCATGAGTAGGCCACAGAGTGGTTAAATGACCAAGCTTGAAGGTGGTGGCAGCAGCATCAGGAGGAGGCCGCAGAGTAGCATAATGACAGAGTCTAGAGTTGGCAGTAGCATGAGTAGGCCACAGAGTGGCACAATGACAGAGTCTGGAGGTAGCAGCCGCATGAGTAGGCCACAGAGTGGCACAATGACAGAGTATGGAGGTGGCAGCAGCTTGAGTAGGCCAGAGAGTGGCACAATGACCGAGTCTGGAGGTGGAAGCAGCATGAGGAGACCACATAGTGGCTTGGTGACATAATGTGGAGATGGCAGTAGCAGCATCAGTAGGAGACCACAGAGTGGCAAGATGATATATTTTGGAGATGGCAGCAGCAGCTGCATCAGGAGACCACAAAGTGACCCGGTAATAGAGTGGTGAGGTGGGTGGCAATACCAGTACCCGTTGACAAAGGTGGGTGAAATAAGGAGCACTTGGTATCAGATATGTGGCATCAGGCGGGTGGCAGCATCAAAGTAGTAGCTGAGGCAGGTAGTCTGAAGAAACCGGTCTCTTGTATCAAAGTCTAAGTGTGGCACCATGGATAATCTTCAGATGCATCAGAAAAATGGTGGTTGGAAATCCTGGCTGATCCATGCCTGATTCATCTTGACAAAGGTCAGTCTCTCCAAATTTTGGGTGTACTGGCAAGTTCTTCTCGGGGTAACTATGGTCCCTGCTGCACTAAACCTGCTCTGATGCCACACTACTGGCCAGGCAATACAGGTTTTCCAGGGCAAACTCTGCTAGTTGCAGCTACAAATCCTGTTTGGCTGCCCAGTGGTCCAGCGGATCTTCAATGTGGGTTGGCAGGGTGCTGTCCAAGTATGCCACCAACTGCTGGTTCAGGTCCTTGACCAGGTCTAGCTGCTGCTGCTGGTGAGTAGTTTCTTCACTAGGCGGTTGAAGAAAGCTGATCAATAGCGACTCTAGACTCAAGTTGCTGCTGATGGATCTGGAACTGCCTGATTCATCTTGACGAAGGTCAGTCTCTCCAAATTTTGGGTGGACAGGCGAGTTCTTCTTGGGAATTGATAATGTGGTCAGTGGCTCACTTGGTAATTCAATATAATAAGGTTCACGCCCCTGGCAACACCCAAGCCAATGTAAAAGTTGCTAAAGAAAAGTGAGTGGGGGGCACTCAATTAATATAGAGACCAAATGGACCAAAATACGAACATATATGTACATTTAATATTACAATCATTTAATGATAAAATAATCTACATAAAAGCACTAAAAAAAATCATACCATATGTAAATCAAATAACGTAATAGGCGCAGCCCCTGTCCAGAAATTTGAAATGGGTGGAAAAGGTGGCCAAAAATATCATACAATAGGCTGGATGGAGACTAATAGTAAGTCCCAATTGATAAGGCCGTTGCGTCCTAAATCATGCACCGCACTAAGATTAACAGTCCAATGTATATCTCATACCACTCTTATTATAGAAAACTCTGTGGTGTAGTAAAGAGGAAGCGCCACTAAGGTAAGTACATTACTGCTCTCCTTGAATCGCTATTTCGCTTTCTGCTTGCCGACCGGACCGAGCACGGCGTCCAGTGCTGGTCTCTCGGTCTAGCGCGGCATGTGATGTCACGGGAGTAGGCGGTTTTCTTGCAGGTCCTTTGCTGGATAGTCAAAGATATGGATTGCTCCACTAGGGTATAAGCAAAATTAGCTCCTTTAATGTTCCAATTGTTTATAAAAGTTGATGAACAATGTCTCCGGAGACAATTAGTTGAAGCACTCTGCAGGACACACCATACGCGTTTCGGGGTATACGCCCCTTCTTCAGTGGTAGTGCCTGCAGGTTCAGTGGTACCCTTTTATAGTTTGGGTCATTAGGATAATGGTAATTCCCAAAATTGAACTGGATTCTGATACAAACCCTATATGTTTGTTGCTCAAATTGTGGCAATAATGCAAAGTGATATTTACCTCCAGAAATATTTGTTCAGATTGCAGTGGAATAAAATAGTTCAACTGTATAAACAAGCACAATTGTAAAAAACGCTGTTATATAAAAAACGCAATAAAAACGCAATATAATCGCATGTGTCAGATTCATTTCTTAACTTCTTTCTTAATTGTGGAAAAGAGTTAAGCAAGATTCTTAGAAGTAGGGAAGGGGGGGCCATGCAGGGAGGAGGAATCCAAGTGCTGATAAAACAGCCTGACTTTGGATTCCCCATCACCTCGCAACTCTAGCTCCGCTTACAGAAAACCAAAGAGTTCAATTTCGGCATTATGGCCTTTTGGAATGAGGGTGTCAAATTCAAATATTCTTCGAGATTCCTGTCTCAACATTTTCATAATATCATTGCCCCCTCTCCATGACCGTCTGACTTTTTCCAAAGCCACAAATTATAAAGTGGAAGGATCGCTATTATGATAGATTTTAAAATGTTTCGAAAGGGGGTGCAGTTCATAGCCCTTACGAATATTGGCCATGTGATCACTTAGTCGTTTTCTAAGTGTCCTAATAGTTCGTCCAATGTATTGCTTATGACACTCGCATTCCAACAAATAAACAATATCAGTAGATGCACAAGTTAATGTCCCCTTGATATTTAAACTAAAATCATTAGATGTAGATTTCACTTTCATTATTTTTCTAGAGAAAGAGGTACAATTTGTGCATCTACCACATCTATAAAAACCGTCCAAGCTCAACCAACCAGAGCCTAATTTAGTATTTTTCCTATTCTCTACAACTGTGGGAGCCACTTTGATAGTAAGATTTGTAGCCTTAGTATACATAATATGTGGTGTTTGTGTTAGAATAGGGCCTATTAGTTGTCCTCTAATAGGGGGTGCCAGTGTCTTTGAATTATCCCTTCTATTTTCTTATATTGGGGATGAAAAGGTAAATTTGAACGTATTGTTTCTTCCATAGTAGTTTGCTGTTTAGAAGCAAAAAATTCAACCGTATTCATCCTCCATACTTTTTCCAATGCACTATTTATTATTTGGACGGGGTATTCTTTTTCTACAAATTGTTGGCTCAGTTCGATGGCTTCCTTATCAAATTGTTCTGTTTCTGTACAGTTGCGCTTCAATCTCCTAAATTGGCTCACTGGTATGTTAGTGAGCCATCTAGGTAAATGGCAACTGGAGAAACATAAATAACTGTTTCTAGCTACTGGTTTGTTATGTGTACTACAGATAACTTTTGATGATTCTATTCTGATATCCAGGTCCAGAAACGTTGTTGTATCCATTTCTATTGTAGGGGTAAACACTAGATTCTTGTCATTTGTATTTATTTCTGTTAAAAAAGAACTAAGTGATGTTCCATTGTCTTGCCAAATAAAAAGAATGTCATCAATATAACGCCGCCAAAGCATGAGAGTCACCGCCAGCCTAGGCCCAACCACCTCCCTCTCCCAATCCCCGAGGCTGGCGTAGCTAGGGGCGAATCTGATGCCCATGGCGGTCCCAGTACACTAAAGATAGTAAGTATTTTCAAAATTAAAATAATTATGCGATAATATATATTGGATGGTATCCAAAAGAAAATCACTTTGTTCCTTTTGTAAGTAGTTATAGTCACTAAATATTCTTCTTAATGCTTGTAAGCCCTTTTCATGTTCTATCACTGTATACAAAGAGCTCACATCCAGTGTTCACATAACATAGTGATCTTGCCACTCAATAGTTTCAAGTACTTCAATAATTTGCGTCGTATCTTTTATGTATGAAGGGATTTTCTTGACCAGTGGTTGTAACCACTGGTCTATATACCTTGACAGATTTGATGAAATGCAGTCAGTACCCGAGACAATCGGTCGCCCGGTGGTGATTTAAGATCTTTGTGTATCTTGGGAACACAGTAGAGGGCATGTATCCTTCTCTGAGTTCCCAAGATAAATTTTAACTCGTTTTCATTCAAATATCCCTCTTCTAGACCCTTTTTGCATATATTTTTCAGTTCATTGTAATACTCCTCTGTTGGGTCTTTCTTTAATTTTTGATATGTCGTAGTGTCATTAAGTTGTCTCAGACATTCTTCAGTATATTTTACAGTGTCAAGTATCACAATAGCTCCTCCCTTGTCTGCAGGGCGTATTTTTATCTCTGCTGTATGTTGTAATTGTTTGACCGCTTCCATCTCTCTAAAGGTTAAATTGTTATGGACACTTCCCCCTTTTAAATTCCTTAACTCTCTTTCCACGTTTTTTTAAAGTAATAATTTGTTCACCCATATCTTGTTTGGGATATTTTCTTTATTTTTCTTTTAAGTTAGTATGATGATAGTGATCTTCTTCGGTATAAGTTTTTGTGTCAGGACTAATTGGATTTTTTAGGAAATATTTTTTTAAATACAACCTCCGAATGAACTTTTCTATTCCGATATAGGTAGAAAATGTATCTATTTTATTTGTTGAAGCAAATTTAAGTCTTTTATTAAGTTACCTTTCCTATGTTTCTGTTAGTTGGTGACTACTAATGTTAATAATATTTGATGGGGTTAGTGATAATTGTGTTTGTGATTGTTTTTTCTTAGAATGTCTCTCTCTTTGTATTTTCTTTGTGCAGGAAGTAATTTGTTATGAACTGTTGAGTAGTGTGAAGTGTTTGGTTCTCTCCTGTTGTCATAAGCCCTGTTGGTGTTTGTCTATATGTGTCTGTTGACAGACTCTGGATCTCGATATCTCAGGTTGTAATTGTGGTGATAGTTGACATATCTGTGGGATGTGTTCTCATATTTCGTGTCATCTGGGTAGGGGTTGGTGATTTTCTCATTCTTACTTTGTGATGGGGGGAGTGAAATCCCAAAAATTAGGTGATGATAGTGTATCGTACTTGTTGGCGGTTGGCACATTATAATGATCCCTGCTCTCTTCCCTAGTCTCTTTTTTATTTTTAGAGCTATTAATGTTAGATGGTAGTTCAACGTTTTGTATTGACTGTTTGTCATATTTTCTGGCAGACAAAGGGGGCGCAGTGGTGGTTATGGACAAACCTGTATATAAACACCAATTGGAGCTTATTTTGTCTGACACATCCACTTATCAAGTATTAAATAAAAATCCAATACATGATTACAAATTGATACATAATGCTCTTGTAGATCAGGGGGAACACATGGGAATTTTTAATTCCTCCCAGATTGCATATTTGAAAGTGGAGAGCCCTATTACTCCCATTATACATGCATTGCCAAAAATCCATAAAGGTTTGGCCCCCCCACCACTGTGCCCTATCATCTCAGGCATAGGTTCTCTTTGTGAGAGATTAGGGAAATGGCTTGATTCTGTGATACAACCTTTGGTAGTGAGAATCCCCGGATATCTCAGAGACACCAGTGAAGTTCTAAGAAATTTCTCTGATAAAATATGGAACAGTAATTACACGTGGATTACTTTAGATGTGGTGTCGCTGTATCCGTCGATTCCTCACTAAGTAGCGATCACTTCCCTTGAGTATCATCTTCACAGATACAGTAAGCATGGTGAAAAAGAAATTGACTATATATTAAAAGTCACCAGATTTTTGCTTACACATAATTATTTTATGTTTGATGGAATATTTTATCTCCAGATTCAAGGAGTTTCAATGGGGGCTAAATTCTCCCCCTCCCTGGCCAACTTGACCATGGCATTTTGGGAAGAAAAATATATTTTTTCCACCAACAATCCATTTAAGCTGGAAATAAAGTGGTATGGCAGGTACATCGATGACCTGCTCGTCATCTGGTCAGGCGATGTGCCTGCCATTCCCTCATTCCTCAGCTATGTTAATAATAACGCCTACAACTTAAAATTTACATGTTATACCAACGAGAGTACTGTGGATTTTTTGGATTTGACACTCAGGGGAATTCTAAACCAAGTTATACACACCAAAACATTCCATAAACCTACATCAGGCAACACTATACTCAGATCCAACAGCCACCATCCGATACATGTGATAAAATCAGTACCTACAGGGGAGTTTATTAGAGCTAAAAGGAATTGCTGCATTGATACAGACTTTCAACATGAATGTAAGTTAATAACGCACCGTTTGCAAAATAGAGGTTATCCACTCTGGATGATCAACAGAGGTTACCATATAGCCACGAATAAAAATCGCAAAGACCTTCTGTTTGGTAGACGCTGCGTTAAAAATTCATCTCAACCCACTCTGGTGCTCACATATAGTAGACAGTTTTCATTGATTAGACAAATAATTCTTAATCATTTACCGATACTCCATGAAGATCAAACGGTTAGCAACATTTTAAATAGTGGTTGCAGAATTGTCAGCAAACGTTCGCCAACTATTGCTAACAAAGTATCACCCTCTTTCTTTTCATACACCCCCAAAACAACAACCACATGGTTGAGTACTAAAGGTTTTTATAAATGTGGCAGCCACCCATGTAAATGTTGCAAACATGTGCTACCCACAAAAACCTTTTGGGATTCTACACACAACACTGAATATAATATTAATTCCTACATAAATTGTAATAGTAGCGGTGTTGTGTATATTATCTCCTGTACGACATGTGACTTGCTATATGTAGGCAGCACCACACGCAAATTTAAAGTCCGTCTTTTAGAACATTTGAATTATATAAAAAGCGAGTCATACACTAACATTTCAGGTGCTGCGAAACACTTTATTAATTTTCATGGCAGAAGCACACAATCCTTCAAGGCTTTTGCCATAGAAAAGTTTTTACACCAATAAGAGGGGGACATGAAACATAAGACTCTGTTAAGGGAAGCCTTTTGGCTTTTCAAACTGAACACCAGGTTACCTCTAGGCATGAATTATAAGAAAGAATTTTTACACTTTTATTAACAAATCATTTCATGTAATAGAACAAAGTACTATGCGCTATATTCTTACTTTGGTCTTATATTCTTGTTGCACAGTAGTGGTCTTATTATGATGCACTGCTTATTTTGATAAATTGGACACTGTTCAGACTAGATTTTAATGCGGTTTTTTCTATGTCTACATATATTATGCAACCATTTTTTCTTGTGTGCTAGTCAGACACTTGCCAGTTACACTTTCAGTGTAAATAGATCATTGTCTGTTTGTAATGTTGTTTTTAACTAAGAATATGTTAAGAATATGTTAAGTTTGTGATAAAACTTATCCAAGCAATGTTCACCAGTGCTTCTGCAATCAGGTGTAAATTGAAACACCTGATGTTTCCTTTACTTGGAGGAAGGTTTCACTACACAGTATTTATTTGCTAAGATTGCAGACACACTGGAGGTCATGAGAAAGAGCGGTAACGCTCGAAACGCGTAGACCACTGCACGGGTGTAATTATGCTGGAAAAACTTATCCTTGTATGTTGATTACATCCACCGAAAATAAAGGATGCCAAGGCTTTTTAACTGAATTTACTGGAGTGCTGGAATCTTTCTTTTTCTGTCATATTTTCTGTCTAAATTTTAAATTTCTTCACTTTCTTTTGCATAATCTTTCTATCTGTGTGGTGGTGTTCTCATATTTCGTGTCATCTGGGTAGGGGTTGGTGATTTTCTCATTCTTACTTTGTGATGGGGGGGGGAGTGAAATCTAAAAAATTAGGTGATAATAGTGTATCGTACTTGTTGGCGGTTGGCACATTATAATGATCCCTGCTCTCTTCCCTAGTCTCTTTTTTATTTTTAGAGCTATTAATGTTAGATGGTAGTTCAACTTTTTGTATTGACTGTTTGTCATCTTTTCTGTCCAAATTTTTACATTTCTTCACTTTCTTTTGCATAATCTCTCTTTCTAGGTTATCTAAATTGTGGCAAATTCTTTGTTGCCATTTAACCGTTTCCTCTGTTTCAGAAAATGTAATAATATCCTTTTTTAAGGTTTTCTATTTGTTCCGTTAGTTGTTGTATAATGGACAGCCTCCTATCAATAATTAATTGTACCAACTTTTCAGATTGTGCATGTAAAAAGGAATCCCATTGCTTTGGAATTCCTCATCCAAAATATCTAATGATGGGCTTTTCATAAGTAATAACCCTTTTGGGATATATCCCTTTTGTAGGTATTGGGGTGAGTGCTGTTACTTTCCAGTTATTTCTCAATTGTTTTTGCAGCAGATTTTCTATCTGTCTATAAATGCTCTCCTTATTTGGGTTAGAATTATTAGCAGTTTCCTCTGACACATCATAGAATGTGTTGGCAGATAAGAACTATTTGGCCCATCTAGTCTGCCCAATATACTGGGCCCCTGGCCTTATATTATATGAAGGATGGCCTTATGCCTATCCCATGCATGCTTAAACTCCTTCACTGTATTTGCAGCTACCACTTCTGCAGGAAGGCTATTTCATGCGTCCACTACTCTCTCAGTAAAGTAATACTTCCTGATATTACTTTTAAACCTTTGCCCCTCTAATTTAAAACTATGTCCTCCTGTAGCAGTTTTTCTTCTTTTAAATATTCTCTCCTCTTTTACCGTGATGATTTCCTTTATGTATTTAAAAGTTTCTATCATATCCCCTCTGTCTCTTCTTACTTCCAAGCTATACATGTTAAGGTCCTTTAACCTTTCCTGATAAGTTTTGTCCTGCAATCCATGTACTAGTTTAGTAGCTCTTCTCTGAACTCTCTCCAAAGTTTCAATATCCTTCTGCAGATATGGTCTCCAGTACTGCACACAATACTCCAAATGAGGTCTCACTTTGTGCACTGTAGAGCGGCACGAGCACCTCCCTCTTTCTATTGTTAATGTCTCTCCCTATACACCCAAGCATTCTGCTGGCATTGCCTGCTGCTCTATGACATTGTCTGCCCACCTTTAGGTCGTCTGATATAATGACCCCTAAATCCCTTTCCTCAGATACTGAGGTTAGTACTGTATCACTGATTTTATATTCTTCTCTTGGGTTTTTACGCCCCAGGTGCATTATCTTGCACTTATCGACATTAAATTTTAGTTGCCAGATTTTTGACCATTCCTCTAGTTTTCCTAAATCCTTTTCCATTTGGTGTATCCCTCCAGGAACATCAACCCTGTTACAAATCTTTTTGTCATCAGCAAAAAGACACACCTTCCCACTGAGGCCTTCTGGAATTTCGCTGATAAAGATATTAAACAATATGGGTCCCAGAACAGTTCCCTGAGGTACCCCACTGGTAACAATACCATGGTCTGAATATACTCCATTGACTACAACCCTCTGTTTTCTGTCCTTCAGCCACTGCCTAATCCATTCAACAATATGTGAGCCCAAGCTCAAAGACTGCAGTTTATTGATAAGCCTTCTATATGGGACAGTATCAAAAGCCTTACTAAAGTCCAGATAAGCGATGTCTACTGAACCTCCGCCATCTATTATTTTAGTCACCCAATCAAAAAAGTCAATAAGATTAGTTTGACATGATCTCCCTGAAGTAAACCCATGCTATTTTTTATCGAAAATAAATAATGCAAAGTAGTATTTACCTCAGCAAATATTTGTTCAGATTGCAGTGGAATAAAATAGTTCAATTGTATAAACAAGCACAATTGTAAAAAACGCTGTTATATAACAAACGCAATAAAAACGCAATATAATCGCATGTGTCAGATTCATTCACAAACTTCTTTCTTAATAGTGGAAAAGAGATAAGTAAGATTCTTAGAAGTAGAATCTTCTAAGAATCTTACTTATCTCTTTTCCACTATTAAGAAAGAAGTTTGTGAATGAATCTGACACATGCGATTACCACTTTGTATTATTGCCACAATTTGAGCAACAAACATATAGGGTTTGGATCAGAATTCAGTTCAATTTTGGGAATTACCATTTTCCTAATGACCCAAACTATAAAAGGGTATCACTGAACCTGCAGGCACTACCACTGAAGAAGGGGCGTATACCCCGAAACGCGTATGGCGTGTACTGCAGAATGCTCCAACTAATTGTCTCCGGAGACATTGTTTATCAACTTGTATAAACAATTGGAACATTAAAGGAGCTAATTTTGCTTATACCCTAGTGGAGCAATCCATATCTTTAACTATCCAGCAAAGGACCTGCAAGAAAACCGCCTACTCCCGTGACATCACAGTCACGTGCACGCTGCCAGTCACGTGGGACGACGCGCTAGACCAAGAGACCAGCAGGGGATGCCGCGCTCGGTCCGATCGGCAAGCAGAAAGCAAAATAGTGATTCAAGGAGAGCGGTAATGTACTTGCCTTAGTGGCACTTCCTCTTTACTACACCACAGAGTTTACTATAATAACAGTGGTATGAGATATACATTGGACCGTTAATCTTAGTGCGGTGCATGATTTAGGAAGCAACGGCCTTATCAATTGGGACTTACTATTAGTCTCCATCCAGCCTATTGTATGATATTTTTGGCCACCTTTTCCACCCATTTCAAATTTCTGGACAGGGCTGCGCCTATTACGTTATTTGATTTACATATGGTATGATTTTTTTTTGTGCTTTTATGTAGATTATTTTATCATTAAATGATTGTAATATTAAATGTACATATATGTTCGTACTTTGGTCCATTTGGTCTCTATATTAATTGAGTGCCCCCACTCACTTTTCTTTAGCAACTTTTACATTGGCTTGGGTGTTGCCAGGGGCGTGTTTCTTATCATATTGAATTACCAAGTGAGCCACTGACCACATTATCGATTTCCTTGCTTTTGCACTGCCCAGTTCTGCTCCTAGTTTTTTTAAATATGAATATTTGGGAACACATAGACTTGAAACTCAAGAAAATACAAGGTTTTATTTTCGATGTGTCAGAGGAAACTGCTAATAATTCTAACCCAAATAAGGAGAGCATTTATAGACAGTTAGAAAATTTGCTGCAAAAACAATTGAGAAATAAATGGGAAGTAACAGCACTCACCCAATACCTACAAAAGGGATATATCCCAAAAGGGTTATTACTTATGAAAAGCCCATCATTAGATATTTTGGATGAGGAATTCCAAAGCAATGGGATTCCTTTTTACATGCACAATTTGAAAAGTTGGTACACTTAATTATATAGAAACCTTAAAAAAGGATATTATTACATTTCCTGAAACAGAGAAAACGGTTAAATGGCAACAAAGAATTTGCCACAATTTAGATAACCTAGAAAGAGAGATTATGCAAAAGAAAGTGAAGAAATGTAAAAATTTGGACAGAAAAGATGACAAACAGTCAATACAAAAAGTTGAACTACCATCTAACATTAATAGCTCTAAAAATAAAAAAGAGACTAGGGAAGAGAGCAGGGATCATTATAATGTGCCAACCGCCAACAAGTACGATACACTATCATCACCTAATTTTTTAGATTTCACTCCCCCCCATCACAAAGTAAGAATGAGAAAATCACCAACCCCTTCCCAGATGACACGAAATATGAGAACACCACCACACAGATATGTCAACTATCACCACAATTGCAACATGAGATATCGGGATCCAGAGTCTGTCAACAGACACAGATAGACAAACACCAACAGGGCTTATGACAACAGGAGAGAACGGAACACTTCACACTAGTGTTGAGCGAACAGTTCGAAAATCGTTCGGGTCCGTACCGAATTTTGGGGTGTCCGTGACACGGACCCGAACACGGACATTTTCAAAAAAGTTCGGGCTCGGGTTCGGTGTTCGTCGATTTCTTCCCGCTTTCTGAAGGGCTGCATAGCAGCCAATCAGCTAGCGTTTTACTTCTTGCCCTAAGAGCCCATCACAGCCATGCCTACTAATGGCATGGCTGTGATTGGCCAAGTGCAGCATGTGACCCAGCCTCTATTTAAGCTGGAGTCATGTAGCGCCGCACGTCACACTGCTCTGACTAGTGTAGGGAGAGGATGCAGCTTCTGTGAGGGCGAGATAGGCAGGGATAAAGAAGTGATTGAATGATCTACCTTTCTACACCTGTGCATCAGAACAACTCAGCTGAGCTGTTCACTGAAAGTCACTATTTTGTTGAGACTGGCCAGAGCGATTTTTACTGGCACATGTAACTGGGCTGACCGGCGGTGGCCATTTTGGGACTTGTGGTGCGCCAGCACAAGCTGCCACAGAGTCTAAACCAAAGCTCCAAAGAAGTGTAAAATCTACACCTGTGAATCAGAACAACAGCGATTCAGCTGCTCAGTCAAAGTCTATTTTTTTTCTGGCTGGGCAGACCGTTTTCTGGCACATGTTACTGGGCTGATAGGCGGCGGCCATTTTGGGACTTGTGGTGCTACAGCAAAAGCTGCCACAACGTCCATTAATCTCATGTAATAGTCGATTTTTTCATAGATATACTACATCAGGGGTTTGGCTGTGCTTGTGTCACCCATACTAACTGCAAAGATATTTAATATATCAGTGGTGAAACTGAAAGTAACCCACTTGGATAGCAAATCCCATGAATGTGCTGTTCCAGCTAGGCTAGCCAGTGCCACTACAGCCGAGTCCAATACTGTCAGCCAGAAATATTTTTTTTTTTATGTGCCAGAAATATAAATTAAAAAAGCTTTCACCGTAATAATAAAATTATTCTGGTGTTAGACCAGAAGAAGCACTCCTGTTGTAATTAATACTGTAAAAGGCTTAGGCAATATTTCTCCCAGTGTGGGAAATTTATCTAGCAAAACTAGCATTTTAAAAATTCCGGTGTTCTGAAATACCAGCAGTCCTCTTGTAATTAATACCGCAAAAAGGCATTATATCGTCCAGTGTTGTAATTTTGGTGAAAAAAGGCCAATTTAATCAATCTGGTGTTAGTTACACCAGAAACAGTAGGCCTCACGTTTTTACTCCTGTAAAAGGAATTAATACCATAAAAGGCATTACATTGTCCAGTGTTGTAATTTTGGTGAAAAAAGGCCAATTTAATCAATCTGGTGTTTGTTAGACCAGAAACAGTAGGCCTCACGTTTTCACTCCTGTAAAAGGAATTATATCTCCCCGTGTGGGAATCTATGTACCAAAACTAGCATATTAAAAATTCTGGTGTCCAATTTGCAGCAGTTTTCTTGTAATTAATACCTGAAAAGGAATTATATATTCCAGTGTGGGAATTTATGTACCAGAACTAGCATTTTAAAAATTCTGGTGTCCAATTAGCAGCAGTCTTCTTGTAATTAATACCGCAAAAGAGCATTATTGTCCAGTGTTGTAATTTTGGTGAAAAAAAGGCCAATTTAATCAATCTGGTGTTTGTTAGACCAGAAACAGTAGGCCTCACGTTTTCACTCCTGTAAAAGGAATTATATCTCCCCGTGTGGGAATCTATGTACCAAAACTAGCATATTAAAAATTCTGGTGTCCAATTTGCAGCAGTTTTCTTGTAATTAATACCGGAAAAAGGAATTATATATTCCAGTGTGGGAATTTATGTACAAAACTAGCATTTTAAAAATTCTGGTGTCCAATTAGCAGCAGTCTTCTTGTAATTAATACCGCAAAAAGGCATTATTGTCCAGTGTTGTAATTTTGGTGAAAAAAAGGCCAATTTAATCAATCTGGTGTTTGTTAGACCAGAAACAGTAGGCCTCACGTTTTCACTCCTGTAAAAGGAATTATATCTCCCCGTGTGGGAATCTATGTACCAAAACTAGCATTTTAAAAATTCTGGTGTCCAATTTGCAGCAGTTTTCTTGTAATTAATACCGGAAAAAGGAATTATATATTCCAGTGTGGGAATTTATGTACACAAACTAGCATTTTAAAAATTCTGGTGTCCAATTAGCAGCAGTCTTCTTGTAATTAATACCGCAAAAGGCATTATTGTCCAGTGTTGTAATTTTGGTGAAAAAAAGGCCAATTTAATCAATCTGGTGTTTGTTAGACCAGAAACAGTAGGCCTCACGTTTTCACTCCTGTAAAAGGAATTATATCTCCCGTGTGGGAATCTATGTACCAAAACTAGCATATTAAAAATTCTGGTGTCCAATTTGCAGCAGTTTTCTTGTAATTAATACCGGAAAAAGGAATTATATATTCCAGTGTGGGAATTTATGTACACAAACTAGCATTTAAAAATTCTGGTGTCCAATTAGCAGCAGTCTTCTTGTAATTAATACCGCAAAAAGGCATTATTGTCCAGTGTTGTAATTTTGGTGAAAAAAAGGCCAATTTAATCAATCTGGTGTTTGTTAGACCAGAAACAGTAGGCCTCACGTTTTCACTCCTGTAAAAGGAATTATATCTCCCGTGTGGGAATCTATGTACCAAAACTAGCATATTAAAAATTCTGGTGTCCAATTTGCAGCAGTTTTCTTGTAATTAATACCGGAAAAAGGAATTATATATTCCAGTGTGGGAATTTATGTACACAAACTAGCATTTTAAAAATTCTGGTGTCCAATTAGCAGCAGTCTTCTTGTAATTAATACCGCAAAAGGCATTATTGTCCAGTGTTGTAATTTTGGTGAAAAAAAGGCCAATTTAATCAATCTGGTGTTTGTTAGACCAGAAACAGTAGGCCTCACGTTTTTACTCCTGTAAAAGGAATTATATCTCCCGTGTGGGAATCTATGTACCAAAACTAGCATATTAAAAATTCTGGTGTCCAATTTGCAGCAGTCTTCTTGTAATTAATACCGGAAAAAGAATTATATCTTCCAGTGTAGGAATTTTGGGGCTAAAAAATAATATATTTTATTGTGGTGCGAGTTGAATCGCAACAATGAGGAAACATTCTATTAAGGGACGAGGGCGTGGTCGTGGTGGTGTCCGTGGAGCCTCTGTTGCTGGCAGAGGACGTGGCCGTTCGGCCTCAGGCGCACAAAGTAGTGAACCAACTCCCTCAAGTAGCCGGCAGAATTTACAGCGATATTTGGTGGGGCCCAATGCCGTTATGAGGATGGTAAGGCCTGAGCAGGTACAGGCATTAGTCGATTGGGTGGCCGACAGTGCTTCCAGCACGTTCACCACATTGTCTTCCGCCAAGTCTTCTGCGGAAGCGCACAGGTGGCACCTGAAAACCAAGCCCATCAGTCTGTCACATCACCCCCATGCATATCAGGGAAACTGTCTGAGCCTCAAGTTATGCAGCAGTCTCTTATTCTGTTTGAAGACTCTGCTCCCACGGTTTTCCAGGGGCGTCCACCTAGCCCTTCCCCAGCGGTGGAAGACATTCCATGCACTGACGCACAACCACTTATGTATCCAGATGATGAGGACATGGGAATACCACCACAGCAGAGTGACCGAGTCTCTGATGATGACGAAACACTGGTGCCCACTGCCGCGTCTTATTGCAGTGTGCAGACTGAACAGGAGGAGGTCAGGGAGGAAGACTGGGTGGAAGACGATGCAGAGGACGATGAGGTCTTAGACCCCACATGGACTGAAGGTCGTGCCGCTGACTTAAATAGTTCAGAGGAAGAGGCAGTGGTGAGACCGAGACAACAGCGAAGCCAAAGAGGGAGCAGGGGCAAAAGCAGAACAGCCGCCGTCCAGAGAGTTCGCCTGCTATTGGCCAGCGCCAACAGGGACCCAGCACCCCAAAGGCATCTTCAAGGAGTTCCCTGGCATAGCACTTCTTCAAACAATGTGCTGAGGACAAGACCAGAGTGGTTTGCACGCTGTGCCATCAGACCCTGAGGCGAGGCATTAACGTTCTTAACCTGAGCACCACCTGCATGATCAGGCATCTACATGCAAAGCATGAACTGCAGTGGAGTACACACCTTAAAAACAAGGAACCCGCTCAGGCTCCCCCTGCTCCCTCTACCGCTGCTGCCTCGGCTTCCGCTTCGAGAGGAATGTTGCCACCTGCCGAGCAGCAAACAGAGGATGTGCCACCGACACCGCCACCGCCACCACCACCTAGCGTCTCCACTATTTCACACAGCAGCGTTCAGCTCTCCATCTCTCAAACCTTTGAGAGGAAGCGCAAATTCCCACCTAGTCACCCTCAAGCCCTTGGCCTGAATGCCAGCATTTCTAAACTACTGGCCTTTGAAATGCTGTCATTCCGGCTGGTGGACACAGACAGCTTCAAACAGCTGATGGCCATGGCTGTCCCCCAGTATGTGGTTCCCAGCCGCCACTACTTCTCCAAGACAGCCGTGCCTTCCCTGCACATGCAAGTGTCCGATAAAATCAAGTGTGCGCTGCGCAACGCCATTTGTGGCACGGTCCACCTAACCACAGATACGTGGACCAGTAAGCACGGCCAGGGACGCTATATCTCCCTAACTGCACACTGGGTAAATGTAGTGGCGGCTGGGCCCCAGGCGGAGAGTTCCTTGGCGCACGTCCTTCTGCCGCCAAGGATCACAGGGCAGGGGCTGACTGGCAACCTTTGGCCCAGGGGGCAAGTAACACCCAGAGGCCCACTGAGCCCCCCTCTACTTCCTGATTCGCTGTCACAAGAGGCTGGGCGGGGAGCTGCGGGAGGAGAGCACAGCCTCCTTTGACAGCATTGACAGCTATCTCCGCCCCCACACCTCCGCTCTCCTGATCTGTCACAGGAGGCTGAGCATTGCGGAGAGGATAGATGTTGGCCACTCACATCGCTCATAGCCCCCTTATGTGCCAGTAGCCGTCCCCTTATGTGCCAGTAGCGTCCCCTTATGTGCCAGTAGCCACCCTTATGTGCCAGTAGCCATCCCCTTATGTGCCAGTAGCCGTCCCTTATGTGCCAGTAGCCGTCCCCTTATGTGCCAGTAGCCATCCCCTTATGTGCCAGTAGCCCCTCTTATGTGCCAGTAGCACCCCCTTATGTGCCAGTAGCCCTTATTATGTGCCAGTAGCCCCTCTTATGTGCCAGTAGCCCCTCTTATGTGCCAGTAGCCCCTCTTATGTGCCAGTAGCACCCCTTATGTGCCAGTAGCACCCCTTTATGTGCCAGTAGCACCCCTATGTGCCAGTAGTCCCCCTTATGTGCCAGTAGCACCCCTTATGTGCCAGTAGCCCTCCTTATGTGCCAGTAGAATCCCCCCTCACCTTATGTGCTAGTAGAATCCCCCTCACCTTATCATGTGCCAGTAGAATCCCCCTCAGTTATCATGTGCCAGTAGAATCCCCCACTTTATCATGTGCCAGTAGATTCCCCCTTATCATATGTGCCAGTAGATTCCCCCTTTATCTTATGTGCCAGTAGATCCCCCTTTATCTTATGTGCCAGTAGATTCCCCCTTATTTTATGTGCCAGTAGATCCCCCCTTTATCTTATGTGCCAGTAGATTCCCCCTTATTTTATGTGCCAGTAGATTCCTCCCCCTTTATCTTATGTGCCAGTAGATTCCCCCTTTATCTTATGGGCCAGTAGATTCCCCCTTTATATTATGTGCCAGTAGATTCCTCCCCTTATCTTATGTGCCAGTAGCCCTCAAAAACACAAAAACAAACAAACAAACAAATAACAGTTATACTTACCTCCAGCGATGCGATGCAGGCCTCTTCTGGCCTGTGTCCCTTGCTGTACCTTTCCGCGGCGCGATGACGTCATCGCGCCGCCTGCACCAACCTCTGATAGGCTGCCGGCCTAGTGCCGGCAGCCTATCAGAGGAACAGGAGGGGACACGCCTCTCCCTGCTCTGCCGAAGCACAGCCATCTGTATCGCCGTCCTGAGGACGGCGATACAGATGACTATGGAGATGAGCGCTTCCACAGTGGAGCGTTCATCTCCCATGCACTACCGCCGGCCGCCCACTTGTCACCAGGGCCGCGGCAGGGCACATGCACTACAGAGGGGCCCGTTTACAGAGGCAACAGAGGGGCCCGGGGGGCAATTGCCCCCCTGCCCATCCGGCCCAGTCCGCCCCTGTCACAGGGCATCATTCTTTGCCTCCTGTAGCCTCCTCCTCCTACTCGGCTTCCTCCTCCTCCTCCTCTGCTTCCACCAGCTCATCCAGTCAGCCACACACCTTCACCACCAACTTCAGCACAGCCGGGGTAAACGTCAGCAGGCCATTCTGAAACTCATATGTTTGGGGGACAGGCCCCACACCGCGCAGGAGTTGTGGCGAGGTATTGAACAACAGACCGACCAGTGGTTGCTGCCGGTGGGCCTCAAGCCCGGCCTGGTGGTGTGCGATAATGGGCGAAATCTCGTGGCAGCTCTGGGACTAGCCGGTTTGACGCACATCCCTTGTCTGGCGCATGTGCTGAATTTGGTGGTGCAAAAGTTCATTCACAACTACCCAGACATGTCAGAGCTGCTGCATAAAGTGCGGGCCGTCTGGGCGCGCTTCCGGCGTTCACATCCTGCCGCTGCTCGCCTGTCAGCGCTACAGCGGAACTTCGGCCTTCCCGCTCACCGCCTAATATTCGACGTGCACACCCGGTGGAACTCCACCTTGCACATGCTGGAGAGACTGTGCGAGCAGCAGCAGGCCATAGTGGAGTTTCAGCTGCAGCACGCACGGGTCAGTCGCACTGCGGAACAGCACCACTTCACCACCAATGATTGGGCCTCCATGCGAGACCTGTGTGCCCTGTTGCGCTGTTTAGAGTACGCCACCAACATGGCCAGTGGCGATGCCACTGTTATCAGCGTGCGATACCAATTCTATGTCTCTAGAGAAAGCGCTAGGGCGATGATGGAAGAGGAGGTGGGCCAGGGCCAGGAGGAGGAGGAGGAGGATGACGGTCGTTTTTAGCACTTTCAGGCCAGTCTGTTAGAAGTGGCTCAGAGGCAGGTTTTTGCAACAGCAGAGGGCAGGTACAAATGTGGCCAGCCAGGGACCACTACTGGAGGACGAGGAGGATGAGGAGGAGGTGGAGGAGGATGAGGATGAAGCAGGTTCACAGCGGGGTGGCACCCAGCACAGCGCAGGCACATCCCTGGTGCGTGGCTGGGGGATACAGAGGATGATGACGATACGCCTCCCACAGAGGACAGCTTGTCCTTACCTCTGGGGAGCCTTGCACACATGAGCGATTACATGCTGCAGTGCCTGCGCAACGACAGCAGAGTTGCCCACATTTTAACGTGTGCTGACTACTGGGTGGCCACCCTGCTGGATCCACGGTACAAAGACAATGTGCCCACTTTACTTCCTGCACTGGAGCGTGATAGGAAGATGCGCGAGTTCAAGCGCACACTGGTAGACGCACTCCTGAGAGCATTCCCAACTGTCACAGGGGAACAGGTGGAAGGCCAAGGCAGAGGAGGAGCAAGAGGTCGCCCACGCAGCAGTGTCACGGCCAGCTCCTCTGAGGGCAGGGTTAGCATGCCAGAAATGTGGAAAAGTTTTGTCTCCACGCCACAGCTAACTGCCCCATCATCTGATACGGAACGTGTTAGCAGGAGGCAACATTTCACTAGCATGGTTGAACAGTACATCTGCACACAACTCCACGTACTGACGGATGGTTCGGCCCCATTCAACTTCTGGGTTTCCAAATTGTCCATGTGGCCAGAATTAGCATGTTATGCCTTGGAGGTGCTGGCCTGCCCAGCGGCCAGCGTTTTATCTGAACGTGTATTCAGCACGGCAGGGGGCGTCATTACTGACAAACGCAGCCGCCTGTCCGCAGCCAACGTGGACAAGCTGGCGTTTATAAAAATGAACCAGGCATGGATCCCACAAGACCTGACCCTCCCTTGTGCAGAGTAGTCCTTAATAACTGCCTTAAACCATGTTGTCTTGTACTCCTGGCCACTTCTTCATTGAAAAATCAATTTTTGAAATTAAGTAGGATCTTGGGGTGCAACCCAGAGTTGAATGAACCTTCCGTCTGTCTGGGTGCCGGGGCCAAAGTACATGAAAGTGTCCTTCTCCTGTGCTGGGTGATATGAATGTTATACTTGTGCTGTCTGACATGTCTCCTTTGTGTGGGTGCAGGGGCCAAAGTCACTGAAAGCGGCCTTCTCCTGTGGTGGCTGATATAAATGCCTGAATCTCTGCTGTGGGACCTCTCTCCTCTTTCTGGGTGCAGGGGTCAAAGTCTCTAAAAGTGCCCTTCTCCTGTGGTGGTTGATGTGAAACTGATGCTTGTGCTATCTGACCTGTCTCCTCTGTGTCGGTGCTAAGGCCTAAGTCACTGAAAGCGGCCTTCTCCTGTGCTGGCTGATATAAATGCCTGAATCTCTGCTGTGGGACCTCTCTCCTCCGTGTGGCTGCAGGGGTCAAAGTCTCTAAAAGTGCCCTTCTCCTGTGGTGGTTGATGTGAAACTGATGCTTGTGCTATCTGACCTGTCTCCTCTGTGTCGGTGCTAAGGCCTAAGTCACTGAAAGCGGCCTTCTCCTGTGCTGGCTGATATAAATGCCTGAATCTCTGCTGTGGGACCTCTCTCCTCCGTGTGGCTGCAGGGTCAAAGTCTCTAAAGTGCCCTTCTCCTGTGGTGGTTGATGTAAAACTGATGCTTGTGCTATCTGACCTGTCTCCTCTGTGTCGGTGCTAAGGCCTAAGTCACTGAAAGCGGCCTTCTCCTTTGCTGGCTGATATAAATGCCTGAATCTCTGCTGTGGGACCTCTCTCCTCTTTCTGGGTGCAGGGGTCAAAGAAACAAAAGGTGGCCTACTCCTGTGGTGGTTGAAATGATGCCAGATTCTCTGCTATGGGACCTCTCTCCTTTGTCTGGATGCTGGGGTCGAAATAATAGTAAGCGACCTTTTCCATTGGTGGGTGATTTGAAGCCTGATTCTGTGCTATGAGACCTAACTCCAATTAATATTGGTTAATTTTATTTTATTTTATGTTAAGTCATCATTTCCCTATCTACATTTTGCAGGGGATTTACCTACATTTTGCTGCCTTTTGCAGCCCTCTAGCCCTTTCCGGGAGTCTCTTACAGCCTTTTTAGCGCCCAAAAGTTCGAGTCCCCATTGACTTCTATGGGGTTCGGGATGAAGTTCGGGTTGAGTTCGGATCACGAACCCGGACATTTTCCGGAAGTTCGGCCGAACCTCTCGAACCCGAACATCCAGGTGTTCGCTCATCTCTACTTCACACTACTCAACAGTTAACAACAAATCACTTCCTGCACAAAGAAAATACGAAGAGGGAGACATTCTAAGAAAAAACAATCACAAACACAATTATCACTAACCCCATCAAATATTATTAACATTTGTAGTCACCAACTAACAGAAACATAGGAAAGGTAACTTAATAAAAGACTTAAATTTGCTTCAACAAATAAACTAGATACATTTTCTACCTATATCGTAATAGAAAACTTCATTCGTAGGTTATGTTTAAAAAAATATTTTCAAAAAAATCCAATTAGTCCTGACTAGTGTTGAGCGAACAGTTCGAGCATCGTTCGGGTTCGTACCGAATTTTGGGGTGTCCGTGACACGGACCCGAACCCAGACATTTTCAAAAAAGTTCGGGTTCGGGTTCGGTGTTCGTCGATTACTTCCCGCTTTCTGAAAGGCTGCACAGCAGCCAATCAGCTAGCGTTTTACTTCTTGCCCTAAGAGCCCATCACAGCAATGCCTACTAATGGCATGGCTGTGATTGGCCAAGTGCAGCATGTGACCCAGCCTCTATTTAAGCTGGAGTCACGTAGCGCCGCACGTCACACTGCTCTTACTAGTGTAGGGAGAGGACGCAGCTTCTGTCAGGGCGAGATTAGGAAGGTTAAAGTCAGCAACAGCACCTAATGAACGGATCGATCTACAGCTGAGAATCATTGAACTTCTGCTATTTACTTGCTCACTGGTTTTTAGGCTGCACAGAGCGTTTTTCTGTCATTTATTTTCTGGTTTAATCGGCGGCCATTTTGTGACTTGTGGTGCACCAGAAGAAGCTGCCACCAAGTCCATCAATCCATCAATACTAGTTTTTTTTTGCTATATCCTACATCAGGAGCTTGGCTGTGCTAATTGTCACCCCTAGAAACTCAGGATAGCAATTTCTATATTTTATTAAGGGGTTAAATACAATTGCCCAAATACCAATCCCCTATATCTGGTGTTCCAGCTTTGGCTAGACAAGTATAATACTGTCTGCTGTCTGGCAAAGGATAGATTATTTTCTGGGGTGAAATTAACCTGCCAATATAGCAATACCCTGGATCTGGTGTCCCAGCAGTTGCAGGACTGATTTCATAGTGTCCGCTTACACATATATTTTGTTCTGGGATTAAATTAACCTGCCAATATAGCAATACCCTGGATCTGGTGTCCAAACAGTTGCAGGCCAGATTTCATAGTGTCCGCTTACACATATATTTTTTTCTGGGGTTAAATTAACCTGCCAATATAGCAATACTCTGGATCTGGTGTCCAAACAGTTTCAGGCCAGATTTTATAGTGTCCGCTTACACATATACTTTTCTCTGGGGTGAAATTAACCTGCCAATATAGCAATACCCTGGAACTGGTGTCCCAGCAGTTTCAGGCCAGATTTCATAGTGTCCGCTTACACATATATTTTTTTCTGGGGTGAAATTAACCTGCCAATATAGCAATACTCTGGATCTGGTGTCCAAACAGTTTCAGGCCAGATTTCATAGTGTCCGCTTACACATATATTTTTTTCTGGGGTGAAATTAACCTGCCAATATAGCAATACCCTGGATCTGGTGTCCAAGCAGTTTCAGGCCAGATTTCATAGTGTCCGCTTACACATATATTTTTTCTGGGGTGAAATTAACCTGCCAATATAGCAATACCCTGGATCTGGTGTCCAAACAGTTTGCAGGCCAGATTTCATAGTGTCTGCTTACACATATATTTTGTTCTGGGGTTAAATTAACCTGCCAATATAGCAATACCCTGGATCTGGTGTCCAAACAGTTTGCAGGCCAGATTTCATAGTGTCCGCTTACACATATATTTTGTTCTGGGGTGAAATTAACCTGCCAATATAGCAATACCCTGGATCTGGTGTCCAAGCAGTTTGCAGGCCAGATTTCATAGTGTCCGCTTACACATATATTTTTTTCTGGGGTGAAATTAACCTGCCAATATAGCAATACCCTGGATCTGGTGTCCAAACAGTTTCAGGCCAGATTTCATTTTGTCCGCTTACACATATATTTTGTTCTGGGGTTAAATTAACCTGCCAATATAGCAATAGCCTGGATCTGGTGTCCCAGCAGTTGCAGGACCGATTTCATAGTGTCCGCTTACACATATATTTTGTTCTGGTGTTAAATTAACCTGCCAATATAGCAATACCCTGGATCTGGTGTCCAAACAGTTGCAGGACCGATTTCATAGTGTCCGCTGTGGTAAGGTGCAGGGTGCCGTCGTGGATGGCAGGTATGTGTCACCGAGGTTCATAGCCTCGGTGAGGTAAGAGCCCGTTTTTGTTGATGTCAGCAGCAGCTAGTGCTACTGACAGAGTTTAAATAGCAAGGCTGCAAAGCCGATCCGGGCCGGCTCTTACCGGGAGCAGCTAAAGTGTAGGGTGGGTGGCTGCTCCCACGACCCAGTCCTGGTTTTGGGCTGGGTTTAAAAGCTCAACCAGCTCAGCAGCTGGAGGCTGTGATTATCCTGGAGCTGCTAACAGGGCTGAGGAGTTCTCTGTCCTGGAGGAAAGAGCTCAGCAAGGAGGTGTTTTGTTCCTGGCTACCTGAAGCTGGATTCTCCTGCGGCTGGGCCGACAGCGTGGTGCGAACCTGCACCTACACCTCCCAGGTGACTGAACCTGTGTTGGCCTGTTTTTGTTTTGCCACGTTATTTCCGTTGTGTGTGAACTGTCACCAAGAGACTGTTTTTCATTTATGGTGTGCAAGTGTGAATAAAACACTGTTTGTTGCACAATCTGGACTCCTTGTTTTGCCTCTAAACTGCACCCGCACCGCTGTCTACCAGAGCGACTCCCACATTTGGTGTCGGATGCGGGCATGCGCAGTGAGGCTGGCGTGAACGCCGAAGTTTTGTTTTCTAAAGTGCATGGAATATATTAAGCCAGCAAAGCTGCAAGCAGGAGTTTCTGGCAACATGGAGGCTGCTGTGAAGGCTCTCATAGAGGCTAACGTGCAGCAGCGGGAGACCAACCAACTACTGCTACAACATGTGATGGCGTTACAGGCGGCAGGAGCGTCCCACCACGTCCATGATGCCCGGAAGCGGTCCGTGCGGCGATCCCAAAAATGACCCCGCAGAGCGGCGTTGAGGCGTACCTGGCGGTTTTGAGAAGGTCGCCGTGAGGAAAAGTTACCCGTGACCAGTGGGCCGAGGTGGTTGCTCCGTTCCTGGCATCCGGACCCCAGCAAGTTTTTGATTTGGCAGACGACCAGGCTGCTGACTATTCCACGGTGAAGGGGAGATCCTGGCCAGACTGGGGGTAGCGTGTTGGTCCGGGCTCAGCGGGTCCACCAGTGGGACTTCAAAGTGGCTGAACCCGCCAGGCCGCAGTACTATGAGTTGCTGCACAGGTTGCAAAAATGGCTGCAGCCTGAGGTTCTAAGTCCGACTGCTATGCTGGACCGGCTGCTGGCTGACATGTTTTGGAGGGCCTTGCCTTACCCCCTTCAACACTGGATCGGCCAGGTATCCCCACCAATGCCCTTGAGATGGTCGACCTGGTGGAGCGATATGAGGCCACCAGAAACCTGCAGGGGTTCTTTTGGGAGGGCCAGTCAAGCCCGGAAATCTCCACCCCAGTCCCGGCGGCCGGCCAAACCCGCCCGGGATGTACCTCTTGCAGATCCGTCCCCAGTGGTCTGCTGGCAGTGTCAGGAGCCTGGACACATAAGGGCCAACTGTCCACAGTGGGGGAACCCATGGAGACTAATTATGGGTACCGGGCTTCCATGTATGCCCGGAGACTGTGTGCGACCGGCATCCCGGGACAATAGACAATCGTCATCTGTGCCAGGTGCAGAGTCGAGGATAACCTGGCAGTGGCGCTGTTGGACTCAGGGAGCCTGGTAACCCTGGTAAGTGCTGCCCTGGTACAGCCCACCCAGTATACGGGCCGGACAGTGGGTGTGGTGTGCATACACGGAGACTTAAGGACTATCCCACTGCTGTAATGTCTCTGTCCACGGCGGTCGGCACCTGGACTTGTGAAGTGGCGATCTCCACAAAGCTGCCCTATGAACTAATAATTGGGAGAGACTTCCCTGGTTTTCCGTCACTGTGGCCTGAGATGAAAGTGACTAATAGCCCTGAGACAGGGGTAACCCTAGCAGAGTGGCCTGATGCCCCTGGAAGGCCAGAACCCTGGAGCCGAGTCTGAAGGGCCAGCGGTAGGGGTGACCACTGCTGCAGCGGTAGTGGGGAGACAACCCCACTGAGTGTAATGGTGGGAGACACGGAGGACTTGCCACCGGGACCTGAGTTGGCAGACCTCAATGTCTCCGGGGAAAATTTTGGGACCGCACAACACGGGACCAAACCTAACCAGGGCCTGGGAGAATGTGCTGGAAATTGATGGTAAACCCCAGAAACCAGGGCTGAATTAATGTTCCCACGATTTATTGTTCTGCAGGATATGTTGTATCGGGTGAACCAAATCCGAGGTGAACCTGTTGAACAGTTGGTGGTGCCCACAGCGTATCGTCAAGCTTGTCATGGAGCTTGCCCACCAACATGTTCTTGGGGACACCTGGGGTGGCAGAAAACCCAGGACCGCATACTGCAGCGGTTTTATTGGCCCAGTGTGTTCAAGGAAGTAGAAAATTATTGTAAGTCCTGTCCAACCTGTCAGGTAACTAGCCCCCAGCCACATTTCCGTAGTCCTCTGGTACCTCTGCCAATTATTGAAGTACCGTTTGAGCGAATTGCTATGGATTTAGTGGGCCTGTACCAAAGTCTGCTAGGGGCCACCAACACATTCTGGTAGTTCTCGACTATGCCACTCGGTATCCGGAGCGGTGCCTCTGCGACATACCTCAGCTAAGCTCATTGCCAAAGAGTTAATGGAGATGTTTTCCCGTGTGGGCCTGCCAAAAGAGGTTCTGACAGACCAAGGGACCCCTTTTATGTCCAAAGTAATGAAGGAACTGTGTAAATTGTTGCGTATAAAGCAGTTACGGACGTCCGTTTACCATCCGCAAACAGACGGTCTTGTTGAGAGAGTTTAACCAAACTCTAAAGAATATGTTAAAAGGGTGGTGTCTAGAGATGGGAAGGACTGGGACCTGCTTCTGCCCTATCTCATGTTCGCAGTGCGAGAGGTACCCCAGGCCTCTACTGGGTTCTCGCCCTTCGAACTGCTTTATAGCAGACACCCTCGGGGCCTGTTGGATATCGCCAAGGAAGCATGGGAACAACAGCCTGTCCCCCACAAAAGTGTCATTGAGTATGTCACCCAGATGCAGGAACGGATAGAAAGGGTGTTGCCGTTGGTCCGGGAGCATATGGAGGCAGCGCAACAAGCCCAGAGTAGGGTGTATAATCGTCAGGCTCGGTGCGGGGCTTCAATCCGGGAGATCGAGTGTTGGTTCTGGTACCCACCCTTGACAGCAAATTCCTAGCTAGGTGGCAGGGCCCCTATGAGGTGGTCGAGAAGGTAGGGAAGTAAATTACAAAGTACACCAGCCAGGGCGGCGCAAGCCGGAGCAGGTGTACCATGTGAATTTGCTAAAGCCGTGGAAAGATAGGGACACGGCCGACGACCACAGCCCCGGCCAGGGCTTCTAGGTGAAAGGGTCCAGCCCCACAGTTCGAGGCCTGTGAAGCCGTAACCACGGTAAAAGTTGCAGACAGCCTGTCTTCCACACAAGTTCAGGAAGTCAGGGAGTTCCTCAGTCGGAACACGGATGTGTTCTCGGACCTCCCTGGCCGCACGTCTCTCATCCGACATGACATCGTCACTGAGCCTCAGGCCAAGGTCGGTTAAAACCATACCGGGTACCCGAGGCTCGGCGGCGGGCCATCGCGGAGGAAGTGCAGTTAATGTTGAAGCTTCGATGTCATTGAGGAGTCGAAAAGTGAGTGGGCCAGTCCCATAGTCCTAATACCCAAGCCGGATGGGGCGTTGCGGTTCTGCAACGACTTTCGCAAGTTAAATGAAGTATCCAAGTTTGTGCGTATCCCATGCCCCGAGTAGGCGAGCTTGTTGAAAATTTAGGACAAGCCCGTTATTTTTCTGTGCTGGACCTCACTAAAGGGTACTGGCAGGTACCCTTAACGGAGGCGGCTAAGGAAAAAAACGCGTTTGTTACCCCGCAGGGCCTGTATCACTACAAGGTGTTACCCTTTGGCCTGCATTGCGCCCCCGCCACTTTCCAGAGGTTAATGGACATAGTGCTGCGACCACATCGTCGGTACGCCTCGGCCTACTTAGATGATGTAGTCATCCACAGCACCGACTGGGAAAGCCATTTACCCAAGGTGCAGGCGGTAGTGGATGCCCTGAGGTTAGCTGGAGTGAGAAGGCGGAGGAGGCTTTCTCCGCGTTGAAGTCGGCCCTGTGTGGGTCCCCGATTTTGGTGACACCCGACTTCAACAAGGAGTTTGTCGTACAGACCGACGCCTCGGAGGTAGGCCTCGGTGCGGTACTGTCGCAGGAGGTCAACGGGGAAGAACATCCCGTTGTCTTCCTGAGCCGTAAGCTCAGTCCCGCCGAGTCCAGATATAGTATAGTGGAGAGGGAGTGCCTGGCTATCAAGTGGGCACTCGAATCTCTCCGCTACTACCTGTTAGGGAGGAGGTTCCGTCTGGTGACCGACCATTCCCCCTCAAATGGATGAGTCAGGCCAAGGAGAGGAATGCTCGGGTCACCAGGTGGTTCCTATCCCTTCAAAATTTCAAGTTCTCCGTGGAACATAGGGCAGGTCGCTTGCAGGGAAATGCAGATGCCCTTTCCGCGTCCACTGCCTCACATGTGTCCACCCCTCAGGGTTGAACAAAGGGGGTGTGTGGTAAGGTGCAGGGTGCCGTCGTGGATGGCAGGTATGTGTCACCGAGGTTCATAGCCTCGGTGAGGTAAGAGCCTGTTTTTGTTGATGTCAGCAGCAGCTAGTGCTACTGACAGAGTTTAAATAGCATGGCTGCAAAGCCGATCCGGGCCGGCTCTTACCGGGAGCAGCTAAAGTGTAGGGTGGGTGGCTGCTCCCACGACCCAGTCCTGGTTTTGGGCTGGGTTTAAAAGCTCAGCCAGCTCAGCAGCTGGAGGCTGTGATTATCCTGGAGCTGCTAACAGGGCTGAGGAGTTCTCTGTCCTGGAAGAAAGAGCTCAGCAAGGAGGTGTTTTGTTCCTGGCTACCTGAAGCTGGATTCTCCTGCGGCTGGGCCGACAGCGTGGTGCGAACCTGCACCTACATCTCCCAGGTGACTGAACCTGGGTTGGCCTGTTTTTGTTTTGCCACGTTATTCCCGTTGTGTGTGAACTGTCACCAAAGAGACTGTTTTTCATTTATGGTGTGCAAGTGTGAATAAAACACTGTTTGTTGCACAATCTGGACTCCTTGTTTTGCCTCTAAACTGCACCCGCACCGCTGTCTACCAGAGCGACTCCCCACACCGCTTACACATATATTTTGTTCTGGGGTTAAATTAACCTGCCAATATAGCAATACCCTGGATCTGGTGTCCCAGCAGTTGCAGGACCGATTTCATAGTGTCCGCTTACTCATATATTTTGTTCTGGGGTTAAATTAACCTGCCAATATAGCAATACCCTGGATCTGGTGTCCAAACAGTTTCAGGCCAGATTTCATAGTGTCCGCTTACACATATATTTTTTCTGGGGTGAAATTAACCTGCCAATATAGCAATACTCTGGATCTGGTGTCCAAACAGTTTCAGGCCAGATTTCATAGTGTCCGCTTACACATATATTTTTTTCTGGGGTGAAATTAACCTGCCAATATAGCAATACCCTGGATCTGGTGTCCCAGCAGTTGCAGGACCGATTTCATAGTGTCCGCTTACACATATATTTTGTTCTGGGGTTAAATTAACCTGCCAATATAGCAATACCCTGGATCTGGTGTCCAAACAGTTGCAGGACCGATTTCATAGTGTCCGCTTACACATATATTTTGTTCTGGGGTGAAATTAACCTGCCAATATAACAATAACCTGAATCTGATGTGCCAGCTTTTGCAGGCCAAGTGTAAATCTGTCCATAAAAGGATACCTTTCATCCACGGCCTAAATACTAGCCCTAAAAGAGATATTCCCCTAAATCAGTGGTTACTGCTGTGCCTGTATTAGTGTAATACGCTACATAAACAAATAGACAGATAGTGTTAGGTGCCTCTAAAAAAAAGGCCTAAATTTGAAATCAATACATTCGGCCAAATATTTTATTCCTTATTTTGGTGCTTGGTGAACGGTAACCATGAGGAAAACATCTAGTAAGGGACGCGGTCGCAGTCGTGGTGGTGTTAGTGTACCCTCTGGTGCTGGGAGAGGACGTGGCCATTCTGCCACAGCCACACGTCCTAGTGAACCAACTACCTCAGGTTCCAGTACCGGCCAGAATTTACAGAGGTGGGGCCCAATGCCGTTCTAAGGATGGTTAGGCCTGAGCAGGTACAGGCGCTAGTCAATTGGGTGGCCAACAGTGGATCCAGCATGTTCACAACATTATCTCCCACCCAGTCTGCAGAAAGCGCACAGGTGGCACCTGAAAACCAAGCCCATCAGTCTGTCACATCACCCCCATGCATATCAGGGAAACTGTCAGAGCCTCAAGTTATGCAGCAGTCTCTTATGCTGTTTGAAGACTCTGCTGGCATGGTTTCGCAAGGAAATCCACCTAGCCCTTCCCCAGTGGTGGAAGACATAGAATGCACTGATGCACAACCACTGATGTTTCCTGATGACGAGGAAATGGGAATACCACCTCATCGGAGTCCGCACGTCTATGATGATGGCGAAACACAGGTGCCAACTGCTGCATCTTTCTGCAGTGTGCAGACCGAACAGGAGGTCAGGGAGGAAGACTGTGTGGAAGACGATGCAGGGGACGATGAGGTCCTAGACCCCACATGGAATGAAGGTTGTGCCACTGACTTTCATAGTTCAGAGGAAGAGGCAGTGGTGAGACCGAGCCAACAGCGTAGCAAAAGAGGGAGCAGGGGGCAAAAGCAGAACAGCCGCCGCCAAGAGAGTTCGCCTGATACTGGCCACCACCACCAGGGACCGAGCACCCCAAAGGCAGCTTCAAGGAGTTCGCTGGCATGGCACCTCTTTAAACAATGTGCTGATGACAAGGCCCGAGTGGTTTGCACGCTGTGCCATCAGATCCTGAAGCGAGGCATTAACGTTCTGAACCTTAGCACAACCTGCATGACCAGGCATCTACATGCAAAGCATGAACTGCAGTGGAGTAAACACCATAAAAGCAAGGAACTCACTCAGGCTCCCCCTGCTCCCTCTTCTGCTGCTGCTTTGGCCTCTTCCTCCGCCTCGGGAGGAATGTTGGCACCTGCGCCCACCAAACAGAGGATGTGCCACCGACACCACCACCTGCGTCACCAAGCATCTCCACCATGTCACACGGCAGCGTTCAGCTCTCCATCTCACAAACCTTGGAGAGAAAGCGTAAATTTCCACCTAGCCACCCTTGAGCCTTGGGCCTGAATGCCAGCATTTCTAAACTACTGGCCTTTGAAATGCTGTCATTCAGGCTGGTGGACAGAGACAGCTTCAAACAGCTGATGTCCATGGCTGTCCCACAGTATGTTGTCCCCAGCCGCCACTACTTCTCCAAGACAGCTGTGCCTTCCCTGCACAATCAAGTATCCGATAAAATCAAGTGTGCACTGCGCAACGCCATCTGTGGCAAGGTCCACCTAACCACAGATACGTGGACCAGTAAGCACGGCCAGGGACGCCATATCTCCCTAACTGCACACTGGGTAAATGTAGTGGCGGCTGGGCCCCAGGCGGAGAGTTCCTTGGCGCACGTCCTTCCGCCGCCAAGGATCACAGAGCATCATTCTTTGCCTCCTGTAGCCTCTTCCTCCTACTCGGCTTCCTCCTCCTCTGCTTCCACCAGCTCATCCAGTCAGCCACACACCTTCACCACCAACTTCAGCACAGCCCGGGGTAAACATCAGCAGGCCATTCTAAAACTCATATGTTTGGGGGACAGGCCCCACACCGCGCAGGAGTTGTGGCGGGGAATTGAACAACAGACGGACGAGTGGTTTCTGCCGGTGGGCCTCAAGCCCGGCCTGGTGGTGTGCGATAATGGGGGAAATCTCGTCGCAGCTCTGGGACTAGCCGGTTTGACGCACATCCCTTGCCTGGCACATGTGCTGAATTTGGTGGTGCAAAAGTTCATTCACAACTACCCAGACATGTCAGAGCTGCTGCATAAAGTGAGGGCCGTCTGTGCGCGCTTCCGGCGTTCACATCCTGCCGCTGCTCGCCTGTCTGCGCTACAGCGTAACTTCGGCCTTCCCGCTCACCGCCTCATATGCGACGTGCCCACCAGGTGGAACTCCACCTTGCACATGCTGGAGAGACTGTGCGAGCAGCAGCAGGCCATAGTGGAGTTTCAGCTGCAGCACGCACACGTCAGTCGCACTGCGGAACAGCACCACTTCACCACCAATGATTGGGCCTCCATGCGAGACCTGTGTGCCCTGTTGCGCTGTTTCGAGTACTCCACCAACATGGCCAGTGGCGATGACACCGTTATCAGCGTTACAATACCACTTCTATATCTCCTTGAGAAAACGCTTAGGGCGATGATGGAAGAGGAGGTGGCCCAGGAGGAGGAGGAGGAGGAGGATGAGGGGTTATTTTTAGCACTTTCAGGCCAGTCTGTTAGAAGTGGCTCAGAGGGAGGTTTTTTGCAAGAGCAGAGGCCAGGTGCAAATGTGGCCAGCCAGGGCTTACTACTGGAGAACGAGGAGGATGAGGAGGAGGTGGAGGAGGATGAGGATTAAGCAGGTTCACAGCGGGGTGGCACCCGACACAGCTCAGACCCATCACTGGTGCGTGGCTGGGGGGATACGGAGGACGATGACGATACGCCTCCCACAGAGGACAGCTTGTCCTTACCTCTGGGGAGCCTGGCACACATGAGCGACTACATGCTGCAGTGCCTGCGCAACGACAGCAGAGTTGCCCACATTTTAACGTGTGCGGACTACGGGGTTGCCACCCTGCTGGATCCCCGGTACAAAGACAATGTGCCCACCTTACTTCCTGCACTGGAGCGTGATAGGAAGATGCGCGAGTTCAAGCGCACGCTGTTAGAGGCGCTCCTGAGAGCATTCCCAAATGTCACAGGGGAACAGGTGGAAGTCCACGGCGAAGGCAGAGGAGGAGCAAGAGGTCGCCAACGCAGCAGTGTCACGGCCAGCTCTTCTGAGGGCAGGGTTAGCATGGCATAAATGTGGAAAAGTTTTGTCTCCACGCCACAGCTAACTGCACAACCACCTGATATGGAACGTGTTAGCAGGAGGCAGCATTTCACTAACATGGTTGAACAGTACGTGTGCACACCCCTCCACGTACTGACTGATGGTTCGGCCCCATTCAACTTCTGGGTCTCCAAATTGTCCACGTGGCCAATTGTCCACGAGTTAGCATTTTATGCCTTGGAGGTGCTGGCCTGCCCGGTGGCCAGCGTTTTGTCTGAACGTGTATTCAGCACGGCAGGGGGCGTCATTACTGACAAACGCAGCCGCCTGTCCACAGCCTACGTGGACAAGCTGTAAATATCAAAAAGACTGGCACTCCACCTATCTTCGGTGCTCTGTGTCTGGGACAAGCCCAAAGCAATATTCAGTAGGCAAAAAACACGGCACTCTTATATCAAAAATATGCTCAAAAAATTTCATTTATTGAAATAGCCACCATTATAGACAATTCATTCAAACAGGCCAACGTTTCGGTCCTGGAGGACCTTCATCAGGGCCTAAAAATAACACATATAGAAACAACCATTAATAAATCCAAACAAATACAGTGGACTGTGGTTAATACATATAAAACATAAAACAAGGAAAACACAGCGGAAGTCAGCTAGAGACATAATACAAATGCACATAGCGTATTGATATTGTAATGGAGATTATAGTCCAGAGTAACATCCAGATGTCCATTCCCAGTCGGGGTTATGCATCCATTATCAATACTTTGTTAGGGAGATATCACACTTATCCTAAGACAGGTAATATAGCGAACGCTATAAGTAAGCTCAAGACAAAGTATAAACAGACAAAACAACCATAGAAATAGCACAATCCAAATAATAAAACATACCTATAGTGAGGTAGTAGCGTGGGAGCAGGTGGCGTGTGCGCCATTCCGCTCCGGCGCTTTAAATAGGATGCCGCAGGAGTAGCTTCCGGTCCGCGGCTCAAACCGGAAGTGCGTCATATGGGCATGCACGCTCCACCGGCTGAAGCCGGGACCACTACTGGCAATATAGCGATGTTGCCCTAATATCTAACCTCACTTCAAAGAGCATATTAGACAAAACAAACGTATCGAACATATATAACCACATGAAAATATTAGTAAACATTATCGATCAGAGATATTAGAAGCATCAGATATTAATAATTAGTAGTATTAGTAAGGGATTAGTATACATTAATATCGTATACATGGAGATGTTCTCTCCTACCTGTCATATCATAATCGTTATCTAATCTGGAAGATCAAAAGAACATATTATGAAAATCATAGATAGTCATAGATCTTATCCCAACTGGGAGTAAATAATAGAGTAAAGATAACAATATACTGTATATAATAAATGGACTTATAGTGGCAGTTTTTATCCATCATAAAGTAATAAATACATACATATGTATGTGACCGCAGTCCATGCGCACACTAGGTACGCATGGGCTGAGGTCACCTTAAAACCTCAATAGCATGAGTTATGTTAATACATCAAAATCCCTATTAAGGCCCAAAGGGTGCAATGTTTTTAGCTCGTGGATCCAAAAGGCCTCACGTCTCTGCAAAATCGTTTTACGATTGCCCCCTCTGCGCGATAAGGGGACATGTTCTATCACCTGATATTGTCGTTGACTGATACGATGTTTAAAGTTGATAAAATGTTGTGGAACTGGTAATTCCATACGTTCACAACGGATGTCCGATTTGTGTTTACATATGCGGTCTCGCACACATTGGGAAGTCTCCCCAATGTATGCGAGACCGCACGGACACTTAATTAAATAAACAACAAAAGATGTTTGGCAAGTGTAAAAACCACGAATTTTATCGTTTCCATTCAGCGAAAGCATTAGTATAGTCAATGGTTTCTAACTGCATACCTCCTGTTATTCATTGATCAAATGTCTCGCTCTGAACGCTAGGGAGACATCTGAGTGTGCGTGACTGCGTCAAATGTACTTATCATTTGTCATCCGATCAACGAGCGTTAACAACTCCCATCGCACAGATCGATCGTAACATTTCCTAGATACTGCTCCGCGATGCTTGTATTGCTATGACTGGCAACACTTTGGATCAGCGCCTGCATGTATGGATTGTTATGCTTTCATGCTGATGCATGGACTGCGCACATACAATCAGTTACTGTCTGCATTCTGTGATCAGCTCAATCCTTCGCCACCAGTTGTAAGACTAGACGATCCTGATCTATTGACCCAGTTGTGCGATGATGACAGGCAGAGAGGCATCTCCATGATCGATATCAATTGTGCTAATCTTGTATGCACTAGTGTATCTCCGATGCTTCTGTGACCTGATCAATATTTTACTAATATTTTCATGTGGTAAACCCATACGTTTGCTTCCTCTAATATGTGAGGGTCAGATATTAGGGGAACATCGCTTGCTCTATCTGTCCGCTCAGCCGGGCGCGCATCTATGCGACCGCCGGTGACGCACTTCCTGCGCTATGTAAAGCGCCGGACGCTGAATGGGCGAGCTACCTGCTCCACGCTACCACCTATAAGGTATTTGGACATGTGTTTTGTCTGTTACCTGTGTGATTACTTAGTAGCTATGACGCTTGCTAAGTTCTCTCCTAACGATAAATGTCATCTCCCTGTAATGCTCGTCATATGATCCTCCGTACGCTAGCAGATCGTCTAGCTGATCTGTGTTCTGCTGCATGTCTCATTGACAACTCCACATACGCATGTGTATTCATGTTTTTACTACGGTCCAGTCATATCTCAGGACCGAACAGCCTGTTTGGCGTGAGTCTAGGAATCCTGGCTATTTCATGAATGTCAATTGATGCATACTGATTAAGATACGTGCGTCACTGAACGTGGACAAGCTGACGTTCATAAAAATGAACCAGGCATGGATCCCACAGGACCTGTGCCTCACTTGTGCAGAATAAACATTTATAACTGCCTCCCCATCAAGCATGTATTCTTGTACTCCGGGGCACTTCTTTATTGAATCCTCATTTTTTTAACTTTTCCATGATCTTGAGGTGCAACCCAAAGTTGAATGAACCTCTCCTCTGTCTGGGTGCTGGTCCGAAATAACTGAGAGTGGCCTTCTCCGTTGGTGGTTGATATGATGCATGATTCCTTGCTGTGGGACCTCTTTCCTCTGTCTGGGTGCTGGGCCGAAATAACTGAGAGTGGCCTTCTCCGGTGGTGGGTGATATGACGCATGATTCCTTGCTGTGGAACCTGTATCCTCGGTCTGGGTGCTGGTCTAAAATAAATGAGTGGCCTTCTCCGGTGGTGGTTGATATGACGCATGATTCCTTGCTGTGGACCTCTCTCCTCTGTCTGGGTGCTGGTCCAAAATAAATGAGAGTGGCCTTCTCCAGTGGTGGTTGATATGACGCATGATTCCTTGCTGTGGGACCTCTCTCTTCTGTCTGGGTGCTGGTCCTAAATAAATGAGAGTGGCCTTCTCCGTTGGTGGTTGATATGACGCATGATTCCTTGCTGTGGAACCTGTATCCTCGGTCTGGGCCTAAATAACTGAAAGTGGCCTTCTCCAGTGGTGGTTGATATGACGCATGATTCCTTGCTGTGGAACCTGTATCCTCGGTCTGGGTGCTGGTCTAAAATAAATGAGTGGCCTTCTCCGGTGGTGGTTGATATGACGCATGATTCCTTGATGTGGGACCTCTCTCCTCTGTCTGGGTGCTGGTCCGAAATAAATGAGAGTGGCCTTCTCCGGTGGTGGTTGATATGACGCATGATTCCTTGATGTGGGACCTCTCTCCTCTGTCTGTGTGCTGGTCCAAAATAAATGAGAGTGGCCTTCTCCGGTGGTGGTTGATATGACGCATGTTTCCTTGCTGTGGGACCTCTCTCCAATTGATATTGGTTAATTTTTATTTATTTTATTTTAATTCATTTCCCTATCCACATTTGTTTGCAGGGGATTTACCTACATTTTGCTTCCTTTGGCAGCCCTCTAGCCCTTTCCTGGACTATTTTACAGCCTTTTTAGTGCCTAAAAGTTCGTGTCCCCATTGACTTCAATGGGGTTCGGGACAAAGTTCGGCTCGAGTTCGAATCCCGAACCCGGACATTTTCGGGAAGTTCGGCTGAACTTCTCGAACCCAAACATCCAGGTGTTCGCTCATCTCTAGTCATGACACACAAACTTATACCGAAGAAGATCACTATCATCATACTAATTTAAAAGAAAAATGAAGAAAATATCCCAAACAAGAAATGGGTGAACAAATTATTACTTTTAAAAAAACGTGGAAAGAGAGTTAAGGAATTTAAAAGGGGGAAGTGTCTATAACAATTTAACCTTTAGAGAGAGGGAAGTGTTCAAACAAACACAACAAACAGCAGAGATAACAATACGCCCTGCAGACAAGGGAGGAGCTATTGTGATACTTGACACTGTAAAATATACTGAAGAATGTCTGAGACAACTTAATGACACTACGACATATCAAAAATTAAAGAAAGACCCAACAGAGGAGTATTACAATGAACTGAAAAATATATGCAAAAAGGGTTTTAGAAGAGTTAAATTTGAATCAAAACGAGTCAAAATTTATCTTGGGAACTCAGAGAAGGATATATGCTTTCTACTGTGTTCCCAAGATACACAAAGATCTTATATCACCACCGGAGCGACCGAATGTCTTGGCTATTGACTGTATTTCATCAAATCTGTCAAGGTATATAGACCAGTTGGTACAACCACTGGTCAAGAAAATCCCTTCATACATAAAAGATACGACACAAATTATTGAAGTACTTGAAACTATCAAGTGGCAAGATCACTATGTTATGTGAACACTGGATGTGAGCTCTTAACCAAATCTCTTTTTTTTTGGTTTTATGCAAAAGTTTACAAGGCAAGAACAACATTTGCAAATTGGTAAATGAGGCAGTAGTCAACAAGGTGTAAAATAGCAAACATCAACGTACAGAGTCATGACAGTGGTACAATTTCCTTAATGTCAGTGTATAGACAATACCAATATAGAGGCATCAGGGAGCAAAATGTCCAACAATTCAAGTATGATATGGTAGCCGCAATAGACGGCAGATTTTTTAAGAGACGACAATCAAGACAAGGAGGTTAGATAAAATGAGGGAGAAGGGGGGGGGGAAGGGAGGGAAACATAATGTCTACTCTACTGAGGAGCCTTCCTGAATTCTCGCCACGGGTGCCATATTTTGAGGTATCTGGAGTGTGTATAGGTTTCCCAGTGTGCTAATTCTTCAAACCTAGCCAACTGATCCACCTTTTCCATCCAATGCTGGATAGAAGGAGGGGACGTTTTTTTCCACAAGAAAGGAATTAGTAGACGGGCTGCTGTAATAAGGATGGTGGGGAGATTATTTTTAGCTGGTGTTAAGGAAGCGTTTGGGCACCATAGAAGTATTAGTTTCTGGTCTAGCACTATGGTGGTGGAACATATCTTATTGATCAATGCTTCCACCGAGTTCCAAAAGGGGGCTATTTTCCTACATTGCCACCATATATGTGAAAGCGAGCCGACCTCCAACCCACACCTCCAGCAGACCTCAGGGACCTCCGGGTAAATGCTGTGGAGAAATTGGGGGGTTTTATACCAGCGAGTCAGAAGTTTAAAGGAGTTCTCCTGAATTCTAATGCATCGACTGAAGCCGTGTGAATGTGCTAATATAAATGCCCACTCTGGGTCGCTGAAGTGTAGGGAAAGTTCTTTTTCCCAAGAATGGAGAAAGTTAAGTTCTTGTGTGGATGAGGACAGAAGTTCTTTGTACGTTATGGAAAGAGGTCTGCTGGGTGGTCGGCCAGACCTCAACCTCTGCTCCATCCAGGTCGGGAGTCATGGCGGTGGGTACCAATTTGCAATAGCTGAATATCTTTTTAAAACCATGCACATATAGAAAGGGTGCTGAAAGGACCTGGGGTAATTGTAGGATTCCTTCCCAATTTAGTTTCCCTCCTTCGATTGGTATATCTTCCAACTTGTAATTAGTTAGTCGCGCCCATATTCCCGAGGAGGTTCGGGTCGTGGGATGTATAAAGGCTTGTAATGAGGGTAGAGGCAGGGCTGGGTTGGGGAACCTGAGAACCTTAGTCTGGTAAAGGGAGGTCCAGATGAGAAGTATTCCCTTCCATAATAGGTGCAACTTAGTACTCGAGGGGGGCATGAGCGAATGCCCCATAAAATCGAAGTCTCCTGACTGGTAAGCAAAACTTGTTCCATGTGCGTGCATATGTTCTCTGGCTTACCAGTGAGGAGAGTGATGCCCCTGCATATGAGGTTGGCTCTATAATAGAGGTGTATGTCAGGCATACCGAAACCTCCAAATCTCCTTTCCCTGGTTAAAGTGGAGTATGCTATCCTAGGGGAACGACCTCTCCAAAGAAAGAGCGAGAACTTCCGGCGGACTTCTGTGAAATAAGATTGGGGCAACCAGATCGGCAAGGTCTGAAGAAGATACAAAAACTTAGGGACAATATAGGTTTTTAGGTAGTTTTTTCTCCCTACCCACGAGACAAATGGCAGTTTAAGGGATTGTAAATGAGAACCGATTGAATGTAGGAGCGGTAGATAATTGGAAGAAAACAGTTCCTTGGGGTCAGCCGTTACTCGAATGCCCAAATAGGGGATATCTCGTGGGGCCCATTGAAAGGGGGTAGTACGTTTAAGAGAAGCAACCGTACCCATAGAGCAGGTCACGTTCAAGGCCATGGACTTAGTGTAATTTATTTTAAAATTGGAAATGCGTCCGAATTCCTCAAAACAAGAAAGCAGGTTGGGGAAGGATTCTTTAGGGTTCGAGGTCATCACCAAGAGGTCATCAGCAAATGCTGCCGTCAGGTGTCTCTGGGGGCCTATGGAGATGCCCTCGACCCCAGGTGATTGGCGAATTTTACATAATAATGTCTCCATGACCAACACAAAGAGGGAAGGGGAGAGAGGGCACCCTTGCCGAGTGCCATTCGATATCACAAATGCAGGAGAGAGGGTACCGTTCACTTTGACCCTGGCAGACGGAGCTCGATAGAGCGTGAACACAGCATCTATGAATTGGGCCGGCAGTCCGAACCTCGACAGGGCCTTGGACATAAATTGCCAACTGACCCTGTCAAAGGCCTTCTCTGCATCTGTGCTTAACAGCGCAAGTGGCTTAGAGTTGTTACGAGCCCAGGACATCAGATGCAACACACGTACAGTATTCTCACAGCCCCGCCTGCCAGGGACAAACCCGACCTGCTCCCCATGAATAATATCCGGCAATAGCGATTGGAGACGCTGTGCCAGAATCTTCGCCCACCATTTAACGTCGGCGTTTAGTAGAGAAATAGGGCGATAACTGCCACATTCTAGGGGATTCTTATTTTCCTTGGGGAGGACAGTGACGTGAGCCATCAGGGATTGGGGCGGAAGGGTGCCACCAGCAAGTAGACTATTGCAGAGGGAACGGAAGTGAGGGACAAGGATGGTTTTGAAGGTCTTATAATATGAAATGTTTAGACCATCTGGTCCAGGGCTTTTTCCCGAGGGGATAGAGGCTAGGACTTTAAGAATTTCAGAGTCGGTGACCGGAGCGAGGAGCTGGGAGGCCTGAGAGGATGATATGGATGGGAGGTTAAGCGAGTGTAAGAATTTTTCCGTTTCCGCGGCAACTACCTCTGAAGAGGACCGTTCGGGGAGGGGTAAGTTGTATAAGTTTGAGTAATAAGAGCAGAACGCCTTTGCAATCTCAGGCGTGGTTTTGTGAATAGTGCCCGAGTGATCCTTTATTGCAGAGATAAGAGTCTATGCGTTATTTTTTGCTGAGGGCTGACATCAGTCGATTACCACGATCCCCATGCGCATAAGCTTTAAATTTGGAGCGAAATAATAATTTCGCCGAAGAAGCATTAAGAAGATTCCTAAGGTCATTCCTAGCATTATACAGGTCAGTGGCCACGTGAGAGGCTTGGTTTTGTTTATGGGAAAGCTCAAGCGCTGTGATTCGGGCAACCAAAGAGCTCTGGGTCTGCGTGCGTATTTTCTTCAGATGGTAACCAAGAGCAATCAGTTCGCCTCGCATCACAGCCCTATGTGACTCCCAGAGGATGGAAGGGGATGGTGGAGGAGAGCTTGAAGTGTTAATGTTGAAAAATTCAGTTAATGCCGTTGATAGTTTGGAAATATTACCAGGGGACTGGATGAGAGTTTCATTAAGTCGTCAGAGCCACTCTTTCCTTGGGAGGTCAGATAAGGAAATGGTCAGCGAGATCGGGGCATGATCGGAGAGGACTATGTTCCCAATACTAGCATGGGTGACCAGGTGAGCCCTAGTTGAGGAAAGGAGAAGATAATCAAGCCTATGGTATGAGGCTTTTGCGGGAGAGTAAAACGTGTAATCTCTGCTAGATGGGTTCAGAGTACGCCACATATCTATCACATCTAACTTTTTCAAAGAGACCTTAAGACGTCTAAGAAGTCTATGCGTAATGGCTGACCTGCCTGAGGAAGAATCCAAGGACGGTTCTATAGCCACATTAAAGTCTCCTCCCAATATAAGCATACCTTCTTTAAATGTAAGCAGCTGGCTAAAGGTCTGAATGAGCCACTGGACCTGACCCCTGTTAGGGGCATATACATTAGCAAATGTTACTGGGGTATCTACAATAAGGCCCTTGAGAAACAAGAAGCGTCCTTCCGGGTCAGAAGAGATCGCATGGAGCTTAAAGGGGAGCCCCTTATGCACTGCAATGCTAACCCCATGGCTGGCTGAAGTATGAGTGCTATGAAACCATTGGTTAAATTTAGCAGAGGGAAGATTTGGGATTTTAGTGGTTTTAAAGTGGGTCTCCTGAAAGTAAGCTATAGAAGTCCTATTTTTCAGCAGGAGGGAGATTACTTGTGATCGCTTACATGGCTCATTCAGACCCCTAGCATTAATAGATGATACCACAATCTCAGACACAGACATATCTTACAGTGTATGGCAGAACATAGAATGCAATTTGTAGGTACATTATGGTACTCAGAGAGTAAGACAGAGTAGAAGGGAAGAGGAAAGGAGTACGGAATAGGGCATAGGAAGAGACACGCGGAATAGCAAGGTAGGGGGTAAAGCAAAAGAACTTAATGCAGATTAAAACAAACATGAGAGATCTCACAGGATGCCTGATGCAGAACGGATCCTTTTTCATCACGACTAAAAGCCGGGATCTATCAGGGGGGAGCTCCTGCAAGACCATAGAAAGCCTAGAAAAGACTTCCAATGAGGGAAGGAACATCAGAATACGGATGGGCCGGTGTGGCCCCTTTTCAAATAAACCAAATGGGTGTTAACGAAACGGTGTATATAATACATAAATCAACCGGTAGTATTAGAAACGTAGGGTATGGCTCCCACAACTTAGGAGCGACAACAGCAACATAACTTGCGATAGGTGAACAGTCAATCGTTCAACCACCATGATGTAATAGTCACAATGAGGGCAAAGTGCTGCTTGAAGTAGAGGGTCTGGCGATCTAATTGCCTGATGCGTCGCCGAAACTCTGTGGACAGTCACACAAGTCCCGAGAGGTAGAGATACATATAAGTGCAGGAATATCGCTGCTCAGGTGGTCTTATGATCTTTCCTGGCTTTCTCCTGCTTCCCCGAACGGACGCCCTGCCAGCACTCCAGCTTAGGGGAGCGGGCAGAGGGTCTCCTTGATCTGCTGGCATCCATGAAGGTATCTCGATGGGAGTGAGGCCAAGGGGTCCCCAAATGGACGATAGATACGCAGGGGTGCGGACAGAGAGTTGCCTGCCATTTTTCATTATGGCCAGGCCAAAGGGAAACAGCCACCGGAACGGTGTGGAAGACGCCCTCAGAGCATCCAGGAGAGGTTTCAGGACGCGCCTTTTAGCTAGCGTGGTTGGCGCCAAGTCCTGGAAAAATAAGATAGGAGAGTCAGCGTACCTCAAATTGTCGGCCTCTCGGCTGGCCTTTAGTAGATCGGCAGTGTCCACAAAACTCAGAATTCCGCAGATAACATCACGCGGTGGGTCATTGGGTTTCGGTTTCGGGCGCAGTGCGCGATGAATCCGTTCGATAACCACTGCGGCCGCCCTGTCAGGGCCTAGTAGTTGTGCGAAGATCTCAGACGCGACTGTTCGCAGGGCCTCTGCCGCGATATGTTCAGGTAGGCCTCGGATCCTGATGTTGCGTCGCCTACTTCTGTTCTCTTGGTCTTCAAGACGTAGAAGGGCATCGTTAAGCAAGTCACGATGTATCTGAAGTGCTGTGCAGGTTTGCACTTCATGCTGAAGGATAGATTCCTGTGAGGTCTCCAGCGCCATGACCCGGTGTCCCATGCTGCGCAGGTCATCTTTAATGTCCTCTAAATCCCTCTTCAGCGGGGCCAGGGCAGTTTCAAGTAACTCTCTAAGAACCGGTTTGGATAGGTTCGGGCGTTTCCTCGGGTTCCTGTATTCCGAGGCCTCAGAGATGCTACCAGCGTCTGTGTGTTCCTCAGCATCCGAGGGTTGTGGCGCACGCGGCGCCATCTTGGAGGCCTCTGCGGGTCGCGATTTCGGCTGCTTTTTAAGGTATTGCTCCATGTCTGGTTGTTGAGAGCGAGCAGGAGTCGATTCTGGGTGATCTTTGGGTCGATCTTTGCCTATTTTCCCCATTGGTGTGCGGGATGGAAGCGGATTATAAGGGGCAATACACCAGTTTAGGTGAGGAGCTCAGAGTGCAGCTGCCATTCAGCTTCACGGCCAAGCTCCGCCCCCCGGATGTGAGCTCTTTGTATACAGTGATAGAACATGAAAAGGGCTAAGGGTACTTTCACACTAGCGTTTTGGATTCCGTTTGTGAGATCCGTTTCAGGGCTCTCACAAACGGTCCAAAACGGATCAGTTAAGCCCCAATGCATTCTGAATGGATAAGGATCCGTTCAGAATGCATCAGTTAGGCTCCGTTCCGCCTCTATTCCGTTTTGGAGGCGGACACCAAAACGCAGCATGCAGCATTTTGGTGTCCGTCTGAAGAGCGGAGCCTAACGGATCCGTTTTTTACAATGTAAGTCAATGGGGGCGGATCCGTTGTCAGTGACACAATATGGTGCATTTGAAAGCGGATCCGTTCCCCATTGACTTTCAATGTAAGTCAAAAGCGGATCCGTTTTGGACTTTGTCATTTTTCTTTAAAGCTAATGCAAAGCGGATCCGTTCTGAAGCGGATACAAGCGTTTGCATTAGAGTGCTGGATCCGTCTGTACAAATAAACAGACGGATCCGCACCAACGCTAGTGTGAAAGTACCCTAACAAGAAGAATATTTAGTGACTTTAACTACTTACAAAAGGAACAAAGTGATTTTCTCTTGGATACCATCCAATATATATTATCGCATAATTATTTTAATTTTGAAAATACTTACTATCTTCAGCATACTGGGACCGCCATGGGCACCAGATTCGCCCCTAGCTACGCCAACCTCTTCCTTCGGGATTGGAAGAGGTAGGTGGTTGGGCCTAGGCTGAGGTTGACTCTTGTGCTCTGGCGGCGTTATATTGATGACATTCTTTTTATTGAGCAAGACAATGGAACATCACTTAGTTCTTTTTTAACAGAAATAAATACAAATGACAAGAATCTAGTGTTTACCCCTACATTAGAAAGGATACAACAACGTTTCTGGACCTGGATATCATAATAGAATCATCAAAAGTTATTTGAAATAGTTATTTACGTTTCTCCAGTTGCCATTTACCTAGATGACTCACTAACATACCAGTGAGCCAATTTAGGAGATTGAAGCACATTTGTACAGAAACAGAACAATTTGAGAAGGAAGCCATCGAACTGAGCCAACAATTTGTAGAAAAAGAATACCCCGTCTAAATAATAAATAGAGCATTGGAAAAAGTAAGGAGGAAGAATAGGGCTGAGTTTTTTGCTTCTAAATAGCAAACTACTATGGAAGAAACAATACGCTTAATTTTACCTTTTCATCCCCAATATAAGAAAATAGAAGGGATAATTCAAAGACACTTGCACCACCTATTAGAGGACAAACTAATAGGCCCTATTCTAACACAAACACCACGTATTACGAATACTAAGGCTACAAATCTTGCTACCAAAGTAGCTCCCACAGTTGTAAAGAATAGGAAAAGTACTAAATTGGTCTCTGGTTGGTTGAGCTTGGACAGTATTTATAGATGTGGTAGATGCACAAATTGTAAGGCTACCTCTTTCTCTAGAAAAATAACGAAAGTGAAATCTACATCTAATGGTTTTAGTTTAAATATGAAGGGGACATTAACTTGTGCATCTACTGTTATTGTTTATTTGTTGGAATGCGGGTGTCATAAGCAATACATTGGACGAACTATTAGGACACTTAGAAAACGACTAAGTGATCACATGGCCAATATTCGTAAGGGCTATGAACTGCACCCACTTTCAAAACATTTTAAAATCTATCATAATAGTGATCCTTCCACTTTATAATTTGTGGCTTTGGAAAAAGTCAGACGGCCATGGAGAGGGGGCAGTCATATTATGAAAATGTTGAGACAGGAATCTCGAAGAATATTTGAATTTGACACCCTCATTCCAAAAGGCCATAATGCCAAAATTGAACTCTTTGGTTTTCTGCAAAGCGGAGCAGGAGTTGCATGGTGATGGGGAATCCAACGTCAGGCTGTTTTATCAGCACTTGGATTCCTCCTCCCTGCACAGCCCCCACTCCCCTACTTCTAAGAATCTTGCTTAACTCTTTTCCACAATTAAGAAAGAAGTTTAAGAAATGAATCTGACACATGTGATTATATTGCGTTTTTATTGCGTTTTTTATATAACAGCGTTTTTTACAATTGTGCTTGTTTATACAATTTAACTATTTTATTCCACTGCAATCTGAACAAATATTTCTGGAGGTAAATATCACTTTGCATTATTGCCACAATTTGAGCAACAAACATATAGGGTTTGGATTAGAATCCAGTTCAATTTTTGGGAATTACCATTTTTCTAATGACCCAAACTATAAAAGGGTACCACTGAACCTGCAGGCACTACCACTGAAGAAGGGCATATACCCCGAAAAGCGTATGGCGTGTCCTGCAGAGTGCGTCAACTAATTGTCTCCGGAGACATTGTTTATCAACTTTTATAAACAATTGGAACATTAAAGGAGCTAATTTTGCTTATACCCTAGTGGAGCGATCCATATCTTTAACTATCCAGCAAAGGACCTGCAAGAAAACCGCCTACTCCTGTGACATCATACGCCGCGCTAGACCGAGAGACCAGCACTGGACGCCGTGCTCGGTCCGGTCGGCAAGCAGAAAGCGAAATAGCGATTCAAGGAGAGCAGTAATGTACTTACCTTAGTGGCGCTTCCTCTTTACTACACCACAGAGTTTTCTATAATAAGAGTGGTATGAGATATACATTGGACTGTTAATCTTAGTGCGGTGCATGATTAAGGACGCAACGGCCTTATCAATTGGGACTTACTATTAGTCTCCATCCAGCCTATTGTATGATATTTTTGGCCACCTTTTCCACCCATTTCAAATTTCTGGACAGGGGCTGCGCCTATTACGTTATTTGATTTACATATGGTATGATTTTTTTTAGTGCTTTTATGTAGATTATTTTATCATTAAATGATTGTAATATTAAATGTACATATATGTTCGTATTTTGGTCCATTTGGTCTCTATATTAATTGAGTGCCCCCCACTCATTTTTTTTTAGTTCTTCTTGGGCTAACTATGGCCCCCGCCTCGCCAAGAACCCGCTCTGATGCCACACTACTGGCCAGGCAGAAAGCTTTTTCACAGCAAACTCTGCTAATTGCGGCCATAAATCCAGTTTGGCTGCCCAGTAGTCCAGCAGATCTTCGATGAGGGTTGGCAGGATGCTGTCTAAGTATGCCTCCACCTGCTTGTTCAGGTCCTGCTCAGGTCTACCTGCTGCTTCTGGTGAGTAGTTTCTTCGCTATGAGTGTGAAGAAAGCACTTGTAAATCACTTTTTTTCACAATGAGGATTTTCCTATGAATCTCACTACCATCTGGACAAGTCTCTCCACAATGAGGATTTTCCTATGACTCTCCATAGCATCTGCACACATCTTTCCGTGTCTGTTAAATGATTAGTCTCACTATCCTTTCCCTGCACTAGTAAATCGCTTCTTTCCTTTTTTAACAATTAGTTTTTCTTTCACTCTCCCTAGCGCCTGCATACACATCTTTCCCTAAACAAAGTACGATACTGAATGGCAAAATCTAAGATGGCCACCGTATTTATAGGGCTGTGACATCACTGGGCTGGCTGGCTGCTGATTGGCAGCATGCATGGCATTATGGGTCATCCCGCCTTCCAAGAGTTCCTTGTCACATGTCCTCACACATGAGGACACAATTCGATCATCTCTAGCTTCTACACACTCTTCAAAATAATACTTCAGCGGAGTGAATAGATGCCGGATGACCGGGATGCTCCATGACCTTCCCAGGAGTTTGTATTCGGTGATGCTGTTACACTTGGTAAATTCTTTTGTGACTTATTTTGGTGGAAAAAAAATTGTATTCAGCATTAAGTGTTACCTGCCTCATGCCGCACATCTCATGTCAAGTGCTTCTTCTTTCACCCACCATCTTGAGCGGGTAATGGCATTGGCACCCACCTCCACAGTATGTCACCTTGCCACTCTGTGGCCTACTCATTCTGCCATCCCCTCCAGACTCTGTCATTTTGCCGCTATGTGGTCTCCTCATGGTTCTGTCACCTCCAGACTCTGTCATTGTGCCGCTCTGTGGTCTCTTCATGCTGCTGCCACCTCCAGACTCTGTCATTATGCCACTCTGTGGCCTTCTCCTGATGCTGCTGCTGCCACCTCCAGACTCTGTCATTGTGCCGCTCTGTGGTCTCCTCATGCTGCTGCCACCTACAGACTCGGTCAGTGTTCCACTCGGTGGCCTCCTCATACTGCCGCTACCTCCAGATTCTGTGATTGTGCCACTCGTTGGACTTCTCCCAATGCTTCTGCTGCTGCCACCTACAGACTCTGTCATTGTGCCACTTGGTGGCCTCCTCATACTGCTTCAAACTCCAGACCTTGTCATAGGGCCACTCTGTGGACTTCTCATGCTGTTCTCGCCCTCCCACCTTCATGACTGGTCCGCTATGTTGGCGTTCGGCCTGGCTGACATCATCATTTGATTGACACTTCTTCTGATCAGTCAGAAGGAAGGAAAAACGAGACATACAACGGATCCTGTCTGTGTAACAGCTTTAAATCCTGTATGGTCCGATCAGAATTGGCTTATGATTTGGTAGCCAAAAGCAAGAGTGGGTATAAAACACAGAAGACATGCAAATATTCTATTTACGTGTCATCTCTGTTGTAGATCCACTCAGTTTTTCTTTTCCTTTAGCAATACTGATGGATTATTGAGCAAATGCTGGCCGAGTGAAGGCGTATGCTCCCCAGACTGGATCAGTTTTTACTGGGTAATTGTTCTGATGGATCAGAGAATGGGGAAAATTAATCTGTGACGTCAACACAAACATACTGCTGACACCCTCTCCATTCTGTCAGGGAGCTCTACTTGTATAACCGTTTAATAGAACAGGTTCAGTAGACATATATGTGGAATCAGCTGACGAGGGTGTAAAAGGACTGCACTTCTTCTTGACGGTACCATCTACCTGTAAGGCTGAGTTGATACTCAGTTCTGGCCCGTGACCGCCCAAATAAGTGAAGTATGCAGTGATTCCAAGAGCGACTCCTGTCATCTGCATGCCATACGGATTATAGTATTATTTCACTACATGGGAGCCAGACTGAGGTGCTCAGGAGGAGGTAACATCTGAGTATGAGGAGGGCGGTGGCTGTGGCAGCAAAAAAGAGCAGAGGATAGGTAGGCCAGAGCTTCCCAAAGTACTAACAATAGTATATGCCTATGCAAGATCTGCAAGTAGAGATGAACGAATTGAATACCCCCGAGGACACCATAGAGTTTTTTATTTTTTTAAACAAAAGTTACGTTTTATTTTGAAATCCAAGGTGGTGGACCTATTGAAAATTTGTTACTGAAATCACTCATGACCACAGATTCATCCATGCTGCCTTTTTCTTCTTATTACAGAAGTGTCTGGATTATGCAAATTGAGGGTGAGCTGTGAAAAAAAAAAAATTCTTGATAAATTCGATTTGCCTCAAAGCGAATTTACTAGTGCTTCGTGAAAGAGAATCAATTTAACCTGAAATCATACTTAACTCCTCCATTTGCTCGCGACTGGCCGCCCGCCATCATTTTGATTGAAGATCTCGGCCAAAATTTCGTGCAAGAAAGATGGGGGCGGCCGGCCCATCGCGAGCAAATAGAGATGTTATAGTTTGATTTAATGTTTTTAATGCTAATTTTACACTGTTTTTACACTCAGATGCATCTGAGAAGTACAATGATGGGGGGCGGCGCTATCACCGCTCCCTGTCATTGCACCCGCTACTTACAAAAAAATGTGCTTTATGACAAAGTAATTTGTCAGGAAGAAAATTTTTCTGTAAAATTCGGTGAAGCAGCCGAATCAAACTTTCTAAAAATTCGCTCATCTCTATCTACAAGCATAAAGTTAGTAAGTACAAGCACAAACATAGTCACCACAGCTCTATTGATCCACATGAAGCCCCATCACCTGCATGATCCAGGGGGAAAACAGGTATCTGCCAGCTAGCGCAACAAGAGTTTGCACCTTCTCCTGGTCTTTTTTGTGGCAGCCAGGCTGCTGCCATGGGCAGTACAGTGTTGTTTTTTTTCTTTGTCATTATCTACTTCTCCTGCTCAGACTTTTCCTCCACCACTTGTAGTCAGCTATTGATAATGGAATGTGTGGTCAGGAAACAACTCTACACACCCAGAAATATGATGTGTGCAAGCTTTACTCCCATTTGGCCATGTTGCTGGTGGTGCAGTTGCTGCCATACCATTTAGTAGAGTTGATTGCTTTTATGCTTTATTTCTCCTAAAAAAACATTCCTGCTTTGTACTCTCACTTGGAAAATGTGGGCCACTCCTTATAATTGTTGTTGTGCAGCAGGATGTACTCCATGGTGAACACCTGGAGCAGTTATAACAGGCAGGGACAGTACATCTTTTACTGCCCACTGGGTCAATTTTTTTGTTCTCAGAGCGCTTGTTAAAAGTAAACAATTGCTTCTTTGGAAAATCTGCCCCCAATAAAGGGATAATCTTTGAAAATCTTGTTAAAGAGCCATTGCCTGAGGACACTCTGGGAGAAAATTATTATTATTGTGGTAGCTTTTTGGGGAACATCTGTATGACACCGTTATTTTTTAAGTATACAATTTGGGGGCATTAGAGAACACAACTGACATATAATTGGGGGTTGTGGCAGGATAACACTTTTGTGGCACCAGGAGGAAGAATATTATAGAAATGTGAGGAACCGAAGATGTCTATCTGGAAAACTCTGTAGAGACAAGACGCAGTTGGAAGAAGTTGTCATGTGATCTCTGGGCTAAATGAAGAAGATTAGGAAGGTGAAAGTCTACATAAAAGGAGACATCACTGGATGTAAAAAGTATATGGTGCTACATTCTCCTGTAAGTGTGATAGCACTGAATCTAATGTCCACCCAAACATGCCTTTTGCACTGGGGCTGGGGGTTGGATCAAAAATTCAACACATATGTTAACCCCAGTTTGCTTCATACAATAAAAATGACCAACACATTGATTGCTATTTAAACAGATACAGGCGCACATTTATTAAGACTGGGATTTTAGACGCCGGTCTTAATTAAAGCCAATAGATGGTGGAGGATCCGCCGAAGTTCTGAAGAGGTGCAGGCGCCATCTACGCCTGAAATACGCCAAATTAAGATGTAGTTCTTTATAATAAATGACCCCATTACAATCTCTACTAGTATGTGGTGACAGATAATGTATGTATTCTATCCCCACTTTTGCTATTATGTAAGTAGCCACATGTCCATACTAATATATAGCGACAAGTAATCACCACCTGGTCTGATGTATGTTCATACACCGAAACAGCTTACAATGGTAATGCTCCCAAAGTATGTCCACATGGCAGATACAGTGGGATTCAGCTAGTCTCATCAGAGGTCACACGTTCTAATTGCTTAATGTAATAGAGCCTGAAATTACATCAATAAATCAATAAGCATGTTTCTTAAACAAATTATTATTTGTACCAGATCACTTAAGGCCCCTGCACAAGGGCCAAGTTAGGAGGCTTTTATAAACATATCATTCATTCCCAATAATTACTTGCTTTTCACAAGGAGTTGAATTTTTTTTTTACGTGCAACAATCATCTCCATTGTGTGGAGACAAGCAATTATTACAGTGATTGGTTGTCCTCATAAAAATTAAGCTTGTGGACAGCAGATCCCAGTTTACACTGGATGATACAATGATTTTGTTGTCCACATCAACAAGGCTTTCACAAGATGAATATGCGGTTATAGCAGCAAATTTACATAGGGCAATTATTGGGAACTAGCATCCCTAGGAATACTTCTTCCCAATAATTTCTCCAATTGCAAATCTGTGTAAAGTCTCCTTTACAAGCAGGGTGGCCATTTTTTTTTTTTAAGTGCCACTTTTAGAATTGAAAACACGTCTCTTAAACATTGCTATGCCCCATCCACAAAAATCACACCCAGATCTCTGTCAATTCTACATACTACTAACATACATACTACTGTTCATTCTTTCACCACTCACTCTGGCTGTGAAAATAGTAACAATATATGAAATATTTTTTTAATGTGCTTTTAGGTAAGTAACCCTTGACATCTCAAATATTAAGCTGTCATTCATAATTCTATGCTCATGTAATTGTAAATTTCAATGGCAACTACTTACACTATAGTGACTGACTGACAGACTGAAGAATGGTCCAGGACTCGCTGTACACCTAGGCGTTTTAATTAAGCAGGACCCAATTATAATAAAACACTTAATGAAAGATTAATGATCTCCGGTACATGTAAATATAAACCACAATGCTAATAAATAAGGGTTTTGTGCAATATCTGTAATAATATTGAAAAGTTAAGTAAAAACGTAATTTAATTTCCTCGGGCTACCTTTGCTTACATATACATTTTTAATGTCATTATTGAAAGCGTCCGTCTCATAAAATTACTTTGCTCTTGGCAGTGTCCCCAAGCCCTATGGCTGAAATGTGAAATTATGTGACTAATATATACTAGGCAGAGCTAGAGAATAAACATTACTATAGAGAATTTAGCAATTTGATATATTTTGTGGGTATTTATTTGCCTTAAAATAATTATTATAGTAAACAATATGCAGAGAGAATACAAAAATGGAGTCCTGCTCCAAGTTCCCATAATATAATTTGAGGAAGGTCTGGACCCCAGTATGACGGCACACAATTATTATTTTTTCTTTCTACAGTGTCATGCTTTATCAGATATTATAAATATATTATATTATGGAGATAGTCTCATTGAGAAATGTGCCACACAAAGGTATCCGGAGTGCCTGCAGTTTTACAGTACAAAGTCATAGGTACTGTACTCCCTGTGCTGCTGTACAGGCTCTGCCATATGCATAAGCCCTACATTTTATATATGTTTTTATCCCAATAATGACATTTAAATCAATGCAAAGTTGGTTGATTTGTTTCATTCTGGAGCAACAGCAAAATAGTGCTGAAAAAACTTACAATTAGTACCTAGGTTTACATTAAATCTTCTTCAGTACAGTAAGGAATTGCTCATAAAGCATCATATGGTATAATCCATTCTCTCTCACTAAATACCATATGCACAATATTATTATACTGTATGACAAAAACATTAATACATTGCTTTGATGTAGAATGCATTTCACCCCATATAATAAATCTAGTCTGCTCTACTCCTGCCTTATCTGCACCTTTACTAAAATAATTCTGTACCATGCATGTACAGAGGCTACATCTGAAGCTAAGGAAGATAGAAAATAAGGGTCTTTGTCCTTTGCCCTATTCATTTTTGGGCTAAATAGTAGTAACTGAGCAAGCTATGTTAAGCCCTTAATGACCAGATATTGTTTTTTTTTTTTGTTTTTGCCTTTCATTACCATATTAACTCTGAAGATGCTGCCACAGTCCTTCCTCCAGTTAGCTTCTTGCTCTTAAATAGGATTTCTTCTGATGAATCATGCTACTCATGGTGAAATGCAATGAGCTTATTGTACCTATTTTGGAGATATAATATACAGTAGGTATAGGTAATATAGCTAGCTGAGCTATCATACTAGTTTAGGAAGGATAGTTTGTCTACCCAGTACAATGCTAGCGGTCGGATAATGAAGCACTACTGGGAGTGTGACAATGCACCTTTCAGTGGTGTTCAAGGGAGGGTATTTTCCTGGTTCCCCATATTAGCAGACAAATACCCTTTCGCTGTACTGTCCTACTTTTTCTGCATGGCTTTGGTAATGTCTGCCACACTAGCTGTGCACTGTCATTAATGGAGGTGGTTTCCACACTAATACCTACTGACAAATACACTGTGACAACACCACCAGTCTACCTGAGGCTCTACCTGAGGCTTGCATTACTAAGTGGCTGCTTTCATAAGTGGAGTTTAAAGAAACCGGAGTTTAACCCCTTAAGGACGAAGGGCGTACATGTACGCCCTTGCGTCCTGGTACTTAAGGACCAAGGGCGTACATGTACGCCCTGTGTTTAAACTGCTACTGCACCCGATGTGGGCGCAGTAGCAACATGGTTCCTGCTGATGTAGATCAGCAGGAACCAGGTTCTAATGCCGAGGGGGGTCATGTGACCCCCCCGTATCGGCGATCGCTGCAAACCGCAGGTCAATTCAGACCTGCGGTTTGCAGCGAGTTTCAGCGATCTCTGATCCCGCGGTCTGTGACCGCGGGGATCAGAGAACTAATTGCCCCAAAGGTAATTATTTTAACCCCCTGCAGCCCCCAATCTTGTTATGGCGGCAGGGGTGCAGAGGGTGGTTGCGGCGCGGTAGGCGGTGCGGGAGGCGGGATCGCAATAGCGATCCCCGCCCGCCTCCCTTGTAATAATTCCCTGGTGTCTAGTGGTTCTATCAGAGTGCCAGCACATTGCTGGCACTCTGATAGAAAACGGCTGGCATCTGTGCTGCAGATGCCAGCCGTTTAACCCTTTCTTACCGCGGTCCGGACGGACCGCGGTATGGAAGGTGTTAACAGGGAGGGAGCTCCTCCCTCTCCCATCAGGGGCTGCTGTGCCTATGCAGCCCCCAGGATGGGATCGCAGAGGAGGGAGCTCCCTCCTCCCTATCCATCACCCACTGCTCTCTAATGGCAGTGGGTGATGGTTACCATGGCAGCAGGACGCTTTCAGAAGCGTCCTGCTTGCCATGGTATAGTACTCTGGTCAGACTTCTGCTAAAGGCAGAAGTCTGACCAGACTGTGAAAGTAAAAATACAGTGCAGTACACTATATAGTGTACTGTACTGTATTATATAGACACCAGATCCACTGGATCTACAAGAACCAAGTGGGTCTGGGTCCAAAAAATGTAAAAAGTGAAAAAAAGTAAAAATAAGAAAAACACAAATCACTGAATAAAAAGTAAAAAAAAAATACACTACACATATTAGGTATCGCGCGTCCGTAAAAACAGCTCTATAAAAATATCACATGACTGAACCCCTCACGTGAACGCCATAAAAACAAAAAAAAAAAATGGTGTAAATAAGCCATTTTTGGCACCTTACATCACTAAAAGTGTAATACAAAGCGATCAAAAGGCGTATGCCTCCCAAAATAGTACCAATCTAACCGCCATCTCATCCCGCAAAAATGAGCCCCTTCATAAAACAATTGCCCAAAAATAAAAAAACTATGCCTCTCAGACTAAAACATGATTTTTTTGTTTCAAAAATGCTTTTCAGTGTTAAATGTAAAAATTAAAAAAGTAGACATATTGGGTATCTCCACGTCCGTAAGAATCTGCTCTATGAAAATATCACATGACCTAACCCCTCAAGTAAACACTGTAAAAAAAAAAAAAAACTTTGTCAAAAGCCATTTTTTTGTCACCTTACATCACAAAAGTGTAATAGCAAGCGATCAAAACGTCATATGACCCCCAAATAGTGCCAATCTAACCGCCACCTCATCCCGCAAAAATTATACCCAACCTGAGACAATCGCCTAAAAACTGAAAAAATATGGCTCTCAGACTATGGAGACACTAAAACATATTTTTTTTTGTTTCAAAAAGGATATTATTGTGTAAAACCAAAATAACTAAAAAAAAGTATACATATTGGGTATTGTCGCGTTCGTAACAACCTGCTCTATAAAAATATAACATGACCTAACCCCTCAGGTGAACTCCGTAAACATAAAAATAAAAACGTTGCAAAAGTCATTTTTTGTCACCTTACATCACAAAAAGTGTAATAGCAAGTGATCAAAAAGTCATATGCACCCCAAGATAGTACCATTCAAACCGCCATCTCATCCCACAAAAATGAGCCCTACATAGGACAATTGCCAAAAAAACAAAAAAACTATGGCTTTCAGAATGTGGAGGCACTAAAAAATCATTTTTTTCAAAAATGCTTTATTATGTAAAACTGAAACAAAAACCCCAAAAAGTAGACATATTTGGTATTGTCGCGTCCGTAACAACCTGCTCTATAGAAATAGCACACAATCTAACCTGTCAGTTCAACGATGTAAATAACAAAAATACAAAACTGTCCCAAAACAGCTATTTTTTGCAAATTATCCATTTTAATCCATTTTTCCAGTAACAAAGCAAGGGTTAACAGCCAAACAAAACTCAATATTTATTGCCCTGATTCTGTAGTTTGCAGAAACACCCCATATGTGGTCGTAAACTGCTGTATGGCCAAACGGCAGGGCGTAGAAGGAAGGGAACGCCATATGGTTTTTGGAAGGCAGATTTTGCTGGACTGGTTATTTGACACCATGTCCCATTTGAAGCTCCCTGATGCACCCCTACAGTGGAAACTCCAAAAAGCGACCCCATTTTGGAAAGTACGGGATAAGGTGGCAGTTTTGTTTGTATTATTTTAGGGTAAATATGATTTTTGGTTGCTCTATATTACACTTTTTTGAGGCAAGGTAACAAAAATAGAAATTCTGAAATTTCATCTCCATTTGCCAATAACTCTTGTGGAACACCTAAAGGGTTAACAAAGTTTGTAAAATCAGTTTTGAATACCTTGAGGGGTGTAGTTTCTAGATGGAGTCACTTTTTGGAGTTTCTACTCTAGGGGTGCATCGGGGGCTTCAAATGGGACATGGTGTCAAAAATCCAGACCAGCAAAATCCGCCTTCCAAAACCATATGGCGTTCCTTACTTCTGTGCCCTGCCATTTGGCCATACAGCAGTTTACGCCCAAATATGGGGTGTTTCTGAAAACTACAGAATCGGGGCAATAAATATTGAGTTTTGTTTGGCTGTTAACCCTTGCTTTGTTACTGGAAAAAATGGATTCAAACGGAAAATTTTCCAAAAAATCGAAATTCTGAAATTTTATCTCCATTTGCCATTAACTCTTGTGGAAAACCTAAAGGGTTAATTACGTTTGTAAAATCAGTTTTGAATACCTTAAGGGGTGTAGTTTCTAGAATGGGGTCATTTTTGGATGGTTTTTATTATGTAAGCCTCACAAAGTGACTTCAGACCTGAACTGGTCCCTAAAAAGTGGGTTTTTGAAAATTTCTGAAAAATTTCAAGATTTGCTTCTAAACTTCTAAGCATTGTAACGTCCCCAAAAAATAAAATGGCATTCCCAAAATGATCGATACATGAAGTAGACATATGGGGAATGTAAATTAATAACTTTTTTGGGCGGTATTACTATGTATTATAGAAGTAGAGAAATTGAAACTTGGAAAATTGCTAATTTTTCAAAATTTTTGGTAAATTTGATATTTTTTTATAAATAAAAATGAAATTTTTCGACTTAATTTTACCAGTGTCATGAAGTACAATATGTGACGAAAAAACAATCTCAGAATGGCCTGGATAAGAAAAAGCGTTTTAAAGTTATCACCACATAAAGTGACACTGGTCAGATTTGCAAAAAATGGCCTGGTCCTAAGGTGAAAATGAGCCCGGTCCTTAAGGGGTTAAGAAAAGGAGCAAGAAACAAAGATTCATTAGATCTTCCTTGTATATATTTGGTTTGATGCTAGCTAGTCTTCCTACTACTGTAAGGGGACCACAGTAAGTAAGTATCTTATCACTGCTCTATATTGAATCTTTATTTTTTTTTCTCTTTTCCTGCGTAATCCCCATTTAGTATAACTTACATTATTGACAACGCCATCCAGTGCACATCTTGTCTGATGTATGCAGTCCTGGAACAGCCGTTCGAGGGTGTATATGTTTGTTTAAAATGTGAGCACATTGCCCGTTTGGAATCGCACATCGAGTCTCTAAATAGGCGAGTTGCAACACTGAAAGCCACTGACAATTTGGAAAAGAGTTTGCTACTCACTGAGCAAGCACTCTATGGTGCACATAAGGGGAGAGTGACCGTGAGGGGGCTGAGGAAGAGTGAGGTAGTTAGCTGGGTAACAGTAAGAAAGCAGGGTAGAGGGAAGAGTGCCAGAGAGGCTAGCCCTGATCTGACACAACCCAACAAGTTTGCACGGTTGACAGATGAGGGGGATGTCAGTTCAGGGATGGCACTGCTGCAGCTGGAAACTTCCTCTGCCAGTCAGGGAAATGTCGGCTCCAGTAAGCAGGGGACCAGGAGGGCAGGGCAGTAGAGATGTCCCGAACTGTTCGCCGGTGAACATCGCATGTTCGCATTCACCGCGGCGGGTGAACATATGCAATGTTCGATTCACCCCCTATACGTCATCATTGAGCAAACTCTGACCCAGTACCTCACAATCAGCATACACATTCCAGCCAATCAGCATACCCTCCCTCCCAGGCCCTCCCACCTCCTATCAAAAATCAAGGACAGCATCCATCTTAGAGTCATTCTGAAGCTGCAGTGTTAGTTAGAGCAGGGAGAGTGCTAATGCTGCTGAATTAATAGGGAAAGCATTAGCTAGGCAAGTGTATTGAGTCCACTCCAGTCCTCAAAGACTCATCTGCCTCATTTCACACAAGCGTGTCCGGATTAGGCCCCATCCACACGTCCGTAGTGTGTTGCGGATCCTTAACACACCATGCCGACACTCCCCATAGAGATGCCTATTCTTGTGCTGCAGACAAGAATAGGACAGACAAGAATAGGACATGCTCTATCTTTTGCGGAGCCACGGAAACCCAGAAGTTCGGGGCCGCGGCTCTGCAAATGCGGAAGCGGAGAGCACATAGTGTGCTCTCCGCATCACATCCGGCCCGATTCACAATGAATGGGTCCGCATCCATTCCGCAAAATTGCGGAATGGATGAGGACAAAAATTGCGGATGTGTGAATGGGGCCTTAGGTTCGGATGCGTTGCGGATGCGTTCAGTGAAAACTGTGTGATTTCACAGGCAAAGCCATTCAGTTTTGCCTGTGATTGTGTTCAGTTGTTCAGTTTTTTCTGCGCGGGTGCACTGCGTTTTGATGCGTTTTTAACGCGCATGATAAAAAACTGAAGGTTTACAAACAACACCTCCTAGCAACCATCAGTGAAAAACGCAACACACCCCACTTACTTGCGTGAAAAACGCAGAATATAGAGCATGCTGCGATTTTCACGCAACGCACAAGTGATGCATAAAAAAAGGCTCATGTACACAGACCCATTGAAATGAATGGTTCAGGATTCAGTGCGGATGCTATGCATTCACGTCACGCATTGCACCCTCGCAGAAAACTCGCTCGTGTGAAAGGGGCTATCTGCTGTAAGGCCAGCGTCCTTTTCTGCTAACTTCTGGCAAAAAAAATAATAATCTCCCACGGACTCACTATGCCCCTCAGTGAATACCTTGGGGTGTCTACTTTCCGGAATGGGGTCATTTGTGGGGTGTGTTTACTGTTCTGGCATTTTGGGCGGGGCTAAATTGTGAGCATCCCTGTAAAACCTAAAGGTACTCATTGGAATTTCGGCCCCTTTGCGCACCCAGGCTGCAAAAAAGTGTCACTCATGTGGTATCGCCGTACTTAGGAGAAGTAGGGCAATGTGTTTTGGGGTGTATTTTTACATATACCCATGTTGGGTGAGAGAAAAATCTCTGTAAACTGACAACTTTGTATAAAAAAAATTAAAAAGTTGTCATTTACAGCGATATTTCTCACACCCAGCATGGGTATATGTAAAAATACACCCCAAAACACATTGCCCTACTTCTCCTGAGTACGGCGATACCACATGTGTGACACTTTTTTGCAGCCAAGATGTGCAAAGGGGCCCAAATTCCCATAAGTACCTTTAGGATTTCACAGGGCATTTTTACACATTTGGATTCTCACGCTTTAGGACCCCTAAAATGCCAGGGCAGTATAAATACCCCACATGTGACCCCATTTTGGAAAGAAGACACCCCAAGGTATTCCGTGAGGGGCTCACCATACACCTCACGGAATACCTTGGGGTGTCTTCTTTCTAAAATGGGGTCACATGTGAGGTGTTTGAACCTCCCTGGCATTTGAGGGTCTCTGCAATCATTACACGTATGGCCAACATTAGTAGTTTCTGCTATTCTCCTTATATTGAGCATACGGGTAATGAGATTTTTTTTTTCCGTTCAGCTTCCGTTCAGATCAATGTGGATGAAAAAATCTCTGCCAAAATTAGTGATTGCGGTGGGCTGGGCGCTAACTACCTAACAAGTAGCTAACTAACTAGCGGTGATAAGGAACCCTTATGCCCCTTTCACACGTCCAAAATTCTGTTTGCGGAACGGAATTGCGGACCCATTCATTTCTATGGGGACAGACTTTGTCCCGCTCGGATCCGGAATTGCGGATCCGCACTTCCGGGTCTGCACTTCCATTCCGCAAAAATATAGAACATGTCCTATTCTTGTCCGCAATTGCGGACAAGAAAAAGCATTTTCTATATAGTTCTGGCAATGTGCGGTTCTGCAAAATGCGGAAAGCACATTGCCGGTGTCCGTGTTTTGCGGATCACAGGGGGGTGATCAGTGACAGGGGGGTGATCAGCGAGTCTATATGGGGGGAACAGGGGTTAACAAGGGGTTAATAAGTGACAGGGGGGGGTATAGTGTGGTGCTTGGTGCTACTTTACATAGCTACCTGGTCCTCTGGTGGTCGATCCCAGCAAATGGGACCACCAGAGGACCAGGTAGCAGGTATATCAGACGCTGTTAACAAAACAGCGTCTGATATACATGTTTGATGCAATTTATTTTGCATCTACAGCCTGCCAGCGATTGATCATCGCTGGCAGGCTGTAGTACCACTGCTGAGCCGCGATCTGCTGTGAACGCGCGCGTTCACAGCAAATCTCGCCTCTCGCGAGATAAAGCGCCGCCTCGTCAAGGAGGAACAAGCCTGCTGCAGTTGGCAGGCGGTTAAACTAACACTGGAGCCTGAACTCACACTCTGCCCTGCACTTCCAGCTGTTGCAAAATAGAGGGCACCAGAGCCACAACTATGCTTGTCTGTGGAACCCAGCCAGCAGATCAGAGCGAGGGGCAGAGGTGAGTACATGCCTGAATAGTGCGGGAAGAAATACTGACTAAAACAGACATCGTGCATCCTATGCACCCCACCTCACTACTAGCTCTCCGTGAGGAACTATATTTTGGAAAACACTTGACAGCCAGTTGCAGAGCAGAGCTAAAAATACATGGCCGAGTGACACCTGTAAGCGACTCCTGTGACGTGCTTTCCACATTCTGTAATATTACACTAAAGCCATATTAAGAAGCCTAACATACCCTGTCTTGGACACTAGACTCAATGTCCCTTCCCCATAATAAATGTATGTTTTTTTTACTCAGACATTTCATTTATTTTATAACACACCCTTTTTTTTTTTTTAAACACACACCCTTTCTGACCCTTACTACTCCCCCTTGCTGAGTGAATTCACCTGTGCGCCCCCTAGATAGAAACAACATGCTGAAGCCTAATTTGTCCGCCCCTCCCCCCCCCGCCCCGCCTGTCTAACAGCACAGCGGCCTGTGCAATACTTTATCGTTCGGGCAAACGCTGTGCCCTGCACCCTACGTGTCATGCCGCATGGGGAGAAGAGCGTGTCTCCCTGGCAGACCGCTCCGGTGCGGTGCTGCTCCCCCTTACCCGGGGAGCCGACACACCGCTGGCCGGACTTAAAGCAACGATGCTGCTGGATGAGGCAGCTACTTATCTGGACCATAGAAAGTCGGGGCCTGGAACTGCCGTGTAGCGCTGCACCCTTGTTGCTCCCTGAGGACGGTATGTAGAGCACCCACACCATACGCTGGAGACGACGTTCACTGTGGGAGGGGACGCCTGGCCAGATATAGTCATCATCGCCCCTCCCACAAATACATGCCAATAAACCGGCCTTAACACATATTCATATTCCCTTTTATATGGATATATAAAATTATAGACTATAGAATTGTATTGTGTTAAAAAATACCTTTAATATCTAAGCACAGCGTGTAGTCTTTTATTACTAGTGAAAGCACTATTGATGGCGCAGTGCCTGTTAGTTGACAAAATTAGCAAATATTAGATAAAATATTAATTTCATATTAAATAGAAGGCCAGATGTGTCATTTCTAGTTATGGTGCTATCGATTTAAATAGTAGCATATTGATTTATTGCAAACTGCCTTTCCTATTAGTTTCATATCTAGGTAGCGAGGATGACAGATATGGCAGATGTATTCGTCTATTCCTCAACGAAGATAACAGTATTCTTACATCTTAGTTTGCTTCTACATTAATCAATAATATTCATAAATCAAAATAGAAAGGATGACACTATAGAGACAGCATATATTAAATTCGCTATGCGATTTTTTTTTTAATAAATGAGAATACTTATAATAATTTATCAAGTAGCTGTTATTGTATAAAAAAATATAATTGCTTTGGCGCTATCAACCTTCGCACGGTGCAGGTAGCGAATATTGAAGTTGCGATGGCGGGGCAATAGGTAGCGTCGCTTGAAGATGTAGGGCTGCCGTTATCTTATTTTGAGAATATGACGATACGTGCGTCATGTCGCTAATTCTACCAAGCCAACTATATTCTGTATCGCTGGAAACAATCATCACCGCCGGAGACGTCTCCCATATACAAAATAATACCAGTTTGAGAATTCATTTTGAAACCCGCGTGCGGTGTTCAAGTTATAGTAATGGCATTGCATTCAGCAAACTGAAGTTATAATGGGCAGCTTGCTGGGTGAAGTTAGCGAATTATGGAATATAGCAGAAGTGTTCAAGGTGAAATGTATCTGATCTGTTTAGCAAGTATTCGCATTTACGTTTAACTTAGCACTGCTAGTGCATAGCATTAATATATATATTCGTTGAATTCTAGCCTATGTAAGATAGCAGTACTTTAAGTTACAGCAATACTTATTAAGTAATTTTAACTTAAAGTATTCGCATTGCGATTTCAACTTAGCACTTCTTTAATTGCATGGCTATACTCCATGTTACGTTAATTCTGGCCTATATGAATGGCAGCAGTGCTAAGTTATGTCCTTGTACGATTAATATAACAGTGTGCATTAAATTCATAATTCTCAATCAAACAATTATTTATGGAATTCTCCCATGGATAGGGGCGCTCCATAAGGCACAGAAGTACAAATGAAGAAACCGACGGGCTGACTAGGCAGCAGAAGCCAGGAATCCCTCAGGACAGGTAGAACTTCACCCAGGAGTAGGAAAGAAAAGCTCCTAGCAAAAAACAAAAAAAAAACGAATATTGAGAAAATGGCGAATTTATATGCTATATTGAAATATTGTAGTGCATGATTCCGATATTAACAAATTAACTTGATATTAAATAACACTGGTAAGCTTTGCCGCAGTATGTAGTAGCAGTGTAAATCGCACATAGATGAGTTCAGTGGATAGTGTAATGCAAAAGGAGGTATGTATCATTATTTAAGGTATAAATAGGCGGAGTTATCAACAGACATCTACGCCTACTTATGAATATTAATTATTGATATTTGCATAAATATTAATAATTAATATTCTCCCTTTACATGGTGGCACAGTACATTGCGCAGTGCACACACAGTGCCCATAATTGGAAGTAAGAGGACCGACCAATCATCTTTTTCCATCTCCCGGTTCCCAAAATCTATTCGATACACGTCCCCTAAAAGGGGACGTAACAGGATTCAACTGATAGGAATAGTACTACTTAACACACCACTCATATAGAGTGGCACAGTACATTGCACGGCGCAAGGGTAGTGCCCCAAATTGGAAGGAAGAGGACCAACCAACCATCTTTTTCCAACTCCCGGTTCCTAAAATCTATTACATACACTGGCCCCTGATAGGGGACAAAACAGAGATTAAACTGGTAAGAACAGATTTTGTTAATTTAAAAAAAAGAGGACAGCCTCTGCGGAGCTATGTATTTTTTGGCCGCGTTACTGAACGCTCATGCACAATGGCTGTAGGCTCATACGCCTTTTTGCCGAGGTGACAAACCTGGTCAGTCAAACCCAAGGCAACATCATCGACCTCATCCCATATACATTTTTTCTGGAGCGTGCCCTGAGAAGAGTGCTGGATCAGACCATAGATGAGCATGAAGAGGAACAGTTGTGGTCACCATCACCACCAGAAGCAGCCTTGTCGTCATTGATTGCTGGACCTGCGGCAACGCAGAGAGAGGAGTCTGAAGATGAGGAGTCAGAGGAGGAGGGTGGCTTTGAGGAGGTGGAAGACCAAGCACAGCAGGCGTCCCAGGGGGCTTGTTGTCACCTTTCGGGGACCCTTGTACATGGCTGGGTGGAGGAAGAGACCTTCAATGACGTCAGTAAGGACAAGGAACGGGACATGGCTAGCTTGGTATCCAACCTTGTGCAAATGGGGAGTTTGCGGTTGTGCAAATGGACTTTTTGAGGTTGTTTGTGCTGTGTTAAACGTTAGTCTGTCAGAGTTTGGTCTGTTACTGTGAAGCGGAAGAAACCCTTACACTACCTGATTGATACAACATCATTCCTGATCGTATACACACACTAAATGTTTTAAAGCACGTTTTTCCAAACAATTTAGGAATCTTAGGTGATTTATGACCTTTATGGATTAAAACCCGACTCTGCGTCAACTACATAATTTTCCATGGGAGTTTTGCCATGGATCCCCCTCTGCCATGCCACAGTCCAGGTGTTAGTCCCCTTGAAACAACTTTTCCATCACTGTTGTGGCCAGAAAGAGTCCCTGTGGGTTTTAAAATTCGCCTGCCTATTGTAGTCTATGGCGTTTTGCCCGGTTCGCCTGTTCGCGAACATTTGTGGAAGTTCGCGTTTGCCATTCGCGAACAGAATATTTTATGTTCGCGACATCTCTACAGGGCAGGCCAGACAGGTGTTGGTAGTGGGAGACTCCATTATCAGGGGAACAGATAGGGCGATCTGTCACAAAGATTGTGATCGCCGAACAGTGTGCTGTCTTCCCGGCGCTAGAGTTCGACACATCGTGGATCAGGTTGACAGATTAATGGGAGGGGCTGGAGAAGATCCAGCGGTCATGGTCCATATCAGAACCAATGACAAAGTTAGAGGTAGGTGGAGAGTCCTTAAAAATGATTTCATGGATTTAGGTCAAAAGCTTTGGGCAAGGACCTCAAAAATAGTATTTTCTGAAATACTGCCAGTTCCACGAGCCACACAAGAAAGGCAGCGGGAGATTAGGGAGGTTAACAAGTGGCTCAAGAACTGGTGTAGGAAGGAGGGGTTTGGGTTCATGGAGAACTGGGCCGACTTCTCTGTCAGCTACAGGCTCTATTGTAGGGACGGGCTGCACCTCAATGGGGAAGGGGCAGCTGTGTTGTGGAGAAAGATGGCTAGAAGGTTGGAGGAGTGTTTAAACTAGGAACTAGGGGGGGAGGGTAATTACATTATAGGAGGGGAAGATAGTTCAGATAGAGACCAGGGTCGAGTTAGTGTGACTAGGGGAGGAATCGAAGAGGGGACTATAACAGTTCAGAATGAAAGGTGTAGGGTAAAAAATACACATAAACCTCTCAAATGTATGTATACTAATGCCAGAAGCCTGACTAACAAGACTGGTGAACTGGAATTACTGATGTGTGAGGAGGACTATGACATAGTGGGAATAACTGAGACATGGCTGGATGATAGCTATGACTGGGCCGTTAATTTATAAGGTTACAATCTGTTTAGAAAGGATCATCAAAACCGGAGAGGGGGAGGGGTCTGCCTCTATGTGAAGTCCTGTCTAAAGCCCACAATTCGAGAATACATCTGTGAGGGACATGAACATGTGGAGTCATTGTGGGTAGAAATACATGGAGCAAAAAACAATAATAAATTACTAATAGGAGTTTATTATAAACCGCCTAATATACCAGAGTCCACAGAAAATCTATTACTAAACGAGATAGACAAGGCAGCAAATGATAATGAAGTCGTTTTTATGGGGAACTTCAACTACACAGATATAGACTGGGAAACTGAAAAGCTGTACATCCCATTTAGGAAACAGGTTCTTGGCAATAGCCAAAGACAATCACCTTTCCTAACTGGTTCAGGACCCAACTAGAGGGACGGCCATACTGGACTTAGTATTAACCAATAGACCTGACAGAACAACAGATGTGCAGGTTAGGGGACACCTAGGAAATAGTGACCATAAAGTAATAACCGTTCCAATTATCCTTCAAACGAGAGTTTCTAAAAGGAGGAACAAAAATGCCAAACTTCAAAAAAGCTAAATTTAGCCAACTAAGCGAGGCCATAGGCCTAACTACTGTAACTGGGATAAAGTCCTCAAAAATAAAAATACAACCACAAAATGGGAGATTTTTAAAAGCATTGTAACATCTAATTGTGAGAGCTACATACCTGATAGGAATAAAAGGCTAAGAAACAATAAGAAACCAATGTGGATAAATAGAACCGTAAAGAAAGCAATAAATGACAAATATAAAGAATATAAATCACTAAAACAGGAGGGGAGCCAGGAAGTACTGATAAACTATAAGGGAAAAAATAGAATATGTAAAAAACTGATAAAATTTGCCAAACTAGAGACTGAGAGAATAATTGCCAAAGAGAGTAAAACTAACCCTAAAATGTTCTTCAATTATATAAATGGTAAAGAATATAAATCTGAAGGAGTCGGCCCTCTACATAGCAATGGGGGGGGGGGGGGGGTGTTGCAGAGAGCGACGAGGATAAAGCAAAACTATGAAATATTTTTTTCTCCATTATATTTACTGAGGAAAATAAACTGTCAGATGAAATGCAGAATGTAAAAGTAAATCCCCTATTAAAAGTGCCCTGTCTGACCCAGGAAGAAGTGCAACAGGGACTTAAAAAGATTAAAATAGACAAATCGGCCCCGTATCCTAAGGGAATTAAGTGATGTCATAGCCAGACCTTTATTTATGATATACTGACAGAGAGTGTTCCACAGGATTGGCGCATAGCAAATGTGGTGCCAATATTCAAAAAGGGTCCAAAAACAGAGCCTGGAAATTATAGGCTGGTAAGTTTATTATCTGTTGTTGGTAAACAGTTTGAAGGGTTTCTAAGAGATGCTATCTTGGAGTATCTCAATGAAAATAGGCAAATAATGCCATATCAGCATGGCTTCATGAGGGATCAGTCATGCCAAACGAATTTAATCAGTTTTTATGAGAAGGTAAGTTCTAGACTTGACAGTGGCAAATCAATGGACTGTCGTATATCTGGACTTCTCCAAAGCATTTGACACTGTACCTCATAAAAGGTAAGTATATAAAATGAGGATGCTCAGACTGGGAGAAAATGTCTGTAAGTGTGTAAGTAACTGGCTGAGTGACAGAAAACAGAGGGTGGTTATTAACGGTACACACTCAGATTGGGTCACTGTCAATAATGGGGTACCTCAGGGGTCAGTATTGGGCCCTATTCTCTTCAATATATTTATTAATGATCTTGTAGAAGGCTTGCACAGTACAATTTACATTTTTGAAGATTACACTAAACTGTGTAAAGTAATTAACACTGAAGAGGACCATTTTCTGCTACAGAGGGATTTTGATAGATTGGAGGCTTGGGCAGGGAAATGGCAGATGAAGTTTATGAAGTGTAAAGTTATGCACATGGGAAGGAATAATGCAAGTCAGCTGTACATACTAAATGGTAAAACACTCGGTAACGCTGCCATGGAAAAGGATCTAGGAATTTTAATAAACAGCAAACTAAGCTGTAAAAAACAGTCAAGGCCAATAAGATAATGGGTTGCATCAAAAGGGGCATAGATGCCCGTGATGAGAACATAGTCCTGCCACTTTACAAATCACTAGTCAGACCACACATGGAGTACTGTGTACAGTTCTGGGCTCCTGTGAACAAGGCAGACATTGCAGAGCTGGAGAGGCTTCAGAGGAGGGTAACTAAAGTAATAACTGGAATGGGGCAACTACAGTACCCTGAAAGGTTATCAAAATTAGGTTTATTCACTTTAGAAAGAAGACGACTGAGGGGAGATCTAATAACTATGTATAAATATATCAGGGGTCAGTACAGAGATCTCTCCCTTCATCTATTTATCCCCTGGACTGTGACGAGGGGACATCCTCTGTGTCTGGAGGAAAGAAGGTTTGTACACAAACATAGAAAAGGATTCTTCACGGTAAGAGCAGTGAGAGTATGAAATTCTCTGCCTAAGGAGGTGGTGATGGTGAGTACAATAAAGGAATTCAAGAGTGGCCTAGATGTATTCTGGAGTGTAATAATATTACAGGCTATAGCCACTAGAGATGGGTCGTTGATCCAGGGAGTTATTCTGATTGCCTGATTGGAGTCGGGAAGGAATTTTTTTCCCCTTAAGTGGGGAAAATTGGCTTCTGCCTCACAGAGGTTTTTGCCTTCCTCTGGATCAACTTGTAGGAAACAGGCCTAGCTGGATGGACAAATGTCTTTTTTCGGCATTATATACTATGTTAGTCACTGTTAACTTGTGGATGAGGCAAATGTGACGACACTCATGTAATACTCAATAGTGCTCCTTGGTTAGAGGTAAATACAATCTACAGGGAGCGCACATGGGTGGAGAACACACTGGGCAGGTTCCTGCACAGAGATGTTCCCCTCCTCTATTTTTAACTTTATGATTAGAGATGAGCGAACACCTGGATGTTCGGGTTCGAGAGGTTCGGCCGAACTTCCGGAAAATGTCCGGGTTTGTGATCCGAACTCAACCCGAACTTCATCCCGAACCCGAACCCCATAGAAGTCAATGGAGACCCGAACTTTTGGGCACTAAAAAGGCTGTAAAAGACACCCAGAGGGATAATATACCGCAATAAACGCATTGCGATTACAACTTTGAGCTAACGATCACCATGGGAACGCCTCCTCCAGTAGAATGTACTGTCGGATCTGAGAATAAAGTTGAAATCGCAATGCAATTCTTATATATTTGCTTAATCGCATTGCGATTTCAACTTAGCATTGCTAAATAATTCCATCCATATCGTTAACTTACTGAGTCAGTAAGTTAACGAATATGGATGGAATTATTTAGCAATGCTAAGTTGAAACGGCAATGCGATTAAGCAGAATATAATAATCGCATTGCGATTTCAACTTAATTCTCACATCCGACAGTACATTCTACTGGAGGAGGCGTTCCATGGTGATCGGTAGCTCAAAGTTGTAATCGCAATGCGATTAAGCTAAATACATAAGAATCGCATTGCGATTCCAACTTTTAGTACTCAACTTTTAAAATCGTACACCACTTTAAGTTCCAAAGTTGCAATCGCGTTCGAATAGAACTTAAAGCTGTCTCTTAGTCAGTTTTAGTATTGGTGTGCTGTAATAGAAGTTACATTCGATGCGTGAATATAACTTAGAGCAATACAGTCAACTTTACACTGTTAGTTTTATTATCGCGATAATACAACTATTCAAGAATCGTGTACGTGCGTCTGTACGTGTGTGCGTTACCTCGGACACTATTCTATTTTGCCAGCCACAGCTGAAACCGCTGATTTATGGTATTGCTATTTTGGCAATTGAATTTAACCCCAGAAAATAATCTATCCTTTGCCAGACAGCAGACAGTATTATACCTGTCTAACCAAAGCTGGAACACCAGATTTAGGGGATTGGTATTTGGGCAATTGCATTTAACCCCTTAATAAAATATAGAAATTTCTTTCCTGAGTTTCTAGGGGTGACAATTAGCACAGCCAAGCCCCTGATGTAGGATATAGCAAAAAAAAAAAAATAGTATTGATGGATTGATGGACTTGGTGGCAGCTTCTTCTGGCGCACCACAAGTCACAAAATGGCCGCCGATCAACCCAGAAAATAAGTGACAGAAAAACGCTCTGTGCAGCCTAAAAACCAGCGAGCAAGTAACTAGCAGAAGTTCAATGATTCTCAGCTGTAAATTGATCCGTTCATTAGGTGCTGTTGCTGACTTTAACCTGCCTAATCTCGCCCTGACAGAAGCTGTGTCCTCTCCCTACACTAATCAGAGCAGTGTGACGTGCGGCGCTACGTGACTCCAGCTTAAATAGAGGCTGGGTCACATGCTGCACTTGGCCAAACACAGCCATGCCATTAGTAGGCATGGCTGTGATGGGCTCTTAGGGCAAGAAGTAAAACGCTAGCTGATTGGCTGCTGTGCAGCCCTTCAGAAAGCGGGAAGTAATCGACGAACACCGAACCCGAACCCGAACTTTTTTGAAAATGTCCGGGTTCGGGTCCGGGTCCCGGACACCCCAAAATTCGGTACGAACCTGAACTATTCTCGAACTGTTCGCTCAACACTATTTATGATCAATAAAAAAAAATTGTTTTACTTTTAGCGTTTCTTTAGGCAGCGATACACACTCTTCATGTCTAACTATAAATTCATTGATTTGTCTGTATAAAGCCTAGATTTATGCAAAAACATTGTATTTTTGTGCTTTTTGAGAATACATAAGGAAAAATGAGATTTATGAGATTTCATTTTTTTACTGTATTTTTGTATACTGTAGATATTTCACACTTACTAACATGTTAATTTAGTTGTTCAAGTTATTTTGGTCATGTGGATGACAAATAACAGTATTATTTTTTTTTTTGCTTTTACCTAAAGTATACACAATATAATGTATTTTATGAGAAACGCATTACAAATTGATGTCTTACAACATTTATTCTAAACTGATAATGTATTAAATTCATGTATGCTAATTTATTATGCTCTGTGTGCCTATGGGACAGGTTGTGGTTAGGGCAATACTTCTGTGTCTTAACAGCAGGATTGCTGAACTTTCTAGGTCCCAAGGGTTGACTGCAGAGGGCTTACCCAGCCTATGATCAGATCACTGGGACCTAATCACAAGGAGAAATCCCCTTTAATCATGCTGTGGTCACAGACTTTGGCAATCAAAGTGTTAACAGTTGGGATTGGAGCTATGTCCTATTCTGGTTGTAGAGCAAGCGTCTGCTCTAAGAACAGGAGCTGTTAGCTGCAGTTTATTCATAGAGAAGAAGTGCTTACAGAAGATCTCAGCAATCTCTAAACCAGAGATATAAAAGTCAGTAGTGCTGAGCCTTTGTCAGAATTATCTACCCTATTAAAATATGCATACTGCTCGATAAGGTTGATCATGCTCAGTATCTGAGGAAAGGGATTTAGGGGTCATTATATCAGATGACCTAAAGGTGGGCAGACAATGTCATAGAGCAGCAGGTAATGCCTGCAGAATGCTTGGGTGTATAGGGAGTGGCATTAACAGTAGAAAGAGGGAGGTGCTCGTGCCGCTCTACAGAGCACTAGTGAGACCTCATCTGGAGTATTGTGTGCAGTACTGGAGACCATATCTGCAGTAGTGTTGATCACGAATTTTCGAATTGCGAATTTTAATCGCGAATATCAGCACTTCGAGAATTCGCGAATATTTAGAATATCGCTAAATATATTCGCAATTGCGAATATTCGTTTTATGCAAATTTTTATATGCAAATTTTTGCAAGCAAGAAAATAATGTCATTCGCATAAATTAGCATAAAAAAATCGCTTAAGCTGGTTTTTAAAAGGTAACTTTTAAATGCCTAATAAAAGAAAAAGTACCAGACACGCTCAGGGCAGTCCTCTTCCTTGCTGCTGCAGGTTCCTGTATGTGTTGTGGGAAGCAGTTAACACTTTTACAGTCTGAGTCAAAAAGTTTGGAACCGCGCTGCTTTCAATGGGGGAGTTCCAAGGATTCACAGGGCCACAGCTTCGGAATGAAGGAAAAAACAGCACCCACACGAGCGGATCAAATCCACAGTGTTGAAGTAGCTGCAATAATTAAACACACATAGTGCAATACGATTTTTAAAAGAAGCTAGTCGCTATTTATTGCACTTACAAGATGGATGGTCGAAACAAATTCATAACAAATCCTTGTGCAGGGATCACATCAACGCCCGACCGGGTTTCGCTCCTTCAAGCTCGTCAGGGGCTAAAGTGTACACTTTGGCCCTGACAGCTTGGAAGGAGCGAACGTCAGCATGTGATCCTGCACAGGATTTGTTATAATTTGTTTCGACCATCCATCTTGTAAGTGCAATAAATAGCGACTAGCTTCTTTAAAAATCGTATTGCACTATGTGTGTTTAATTATTGCAGCTACTTCAACACTGTGGATTTGATCCGTTCGATGTAGTGCTGTTTCCCTTCATTCGAAGCTGGCCTGTAATCCTGGAACTTTAAATGCCAGTTTCTGCGAATTTTTATGCTAATTTATGCTAATTTTTATTCCAGTTTATGCAAATTTTTGTATGCTAATTTTCGCAAACAAGAAAATAATGTCTGGAGATTACGAATTTGCGAATTTTCGAATATATGGCGAATATTTGCCCAAATATTCGCGAAATATCACGAATTCGAATATTGCCCCTGCCACTCATCACTAATCTGCATAAGGATATTGAAACTTTGGAGAGAGTTCAGAGAAGAGCTACTAAACTATTACATAGATTGCAGGAAAAAACTTACCAGGAAAGGTTAAAGGACCTTAATATGTATAGCTTGGAAGTAAGAAGAGACAGAGGGCATATGATAGAAACTTTTAAATATATAAAGGGAATCAACTCGGTAAAAGAGGAGAGAATATTTAAAAGAAGAAAAACTGCTACAAGAGGACATAGTTTTAAATTAGAGGGGCAAAGGTTTAAAAGTAATATCAGGAAGTATTACTTTACTGAGAGAGTAGTGGACGCACGGAATAGCCTTCCTGCAGAAGTGGTAACTGCAAATACAGTGAAGGAGTTTAAGCATGCATGGGATAGGCATAAGGCCATCCTTCATATAAGATAGGGCCAGGGGCTATTCATAGTATTCAGTATATTGGGCAGACTAGATGGGCCAAATGGTTCTTATCTGCGGACACAATCTATGTTTCTATGTTTCTATGCTGATTAAAACTATAACTTTCTTTTGTCTGTATGGTAAACATCTGCAGAGAAATCAGTGTTTTTATTCATATGCAAATTCATACATTGGAGGTGTGGTGCTGAATACTTGGAGCACTGTTTTAGTAACACCACAGTGCTCTGCACACTCTCCCTTCCCTTGGTTGACAGGGATAGACTTTAGCATTCTGAGGGGAGAGCTGTGTCTTAAAGCTGTGTCCTAGCATGTATATATCATATACACTACTTACTATAGCCTTACCATGTTGAGAGTAGAGGTTTTCTATGCTTAGAAAGCTAATACATATTACTGGTTTATTCACAGGCACAATATATAATTATAAAGACAGCCATTCAAGGGCGGATTAGCCATAGACCTTACAGGGAAATTTCCCGGTGAGCCGATGTCCAAGGGGCTACCCAAGCCTCGATCTGAGCTGATAATGAGCTATCAGTGGTAATGAACTCTGTGAGAATCAGGTACTCATGTACATGACCAGCTACATACCCTCCTGAATTCAACTATGGCCCACATCTCACTTCCTAAGCACCCTGCTCCATATTTTAACCAGAGACAACTGGAAGAGGAGAAGAGAATATGGCCTCTACTCATGGGCAACTCAGAGGGACAGCTTTTGGGGCAATATATTGCGTGGCACTGTGGTATGTGGTATTTTCCTCTATTGTGAAAATATAACTTGCTTGTAGAAAGAAAACAGAGTGGCACTCACCACTGGTGTGAACTTTCTTTTTTATTCGTCAAACACAGATGTGAAGACAACAGGTAAAGGGCTTGCGGCGGGCACTCTCCTCTACAGACGCCGGGCAGCGATGGCCGTTTGCATGTGTGTGCTACCTCCGGCTGCCGTCATGTATAGACTGGAGGTCAGGCTTGCAGGTATACATCCTAGGCTCAAATATTTGAATATACTTTTAGATTTTTTTCTCCCTCATTTAAACCATAATAAAAGGCTATATCGTTACTCTATTAAGGATAGAGGTTTTCTATACTTAGAAAGCTAATGAATTGCAAACTCATCCCAGTAGAGTAGTGTGCAAAAACTGGAGTGGCATTTTCAGACAAAAATGGTTTAACAAACAAAGTGTAAAATTTAATATGTTTGGCACAAAGTGCTCCAACAAAGACTGAAGCAAAAATGACTTTCAGTATTACCCTCATGATAAAAATGCTCCATCATTTCCAAAGTAGGTTGTTAACCGCTTCAGCCCCTCTAGCTTAAACACCCTTAATGACCAGGCCCCTTTTTACAATTCCGCACTACACTACTTTCACCGTTTATTGCTCCGTCATACAACTTACCACCCAAATGAATTTTACCTTATTTATCTTCTCACTAATAGAGCTTTCATTTGGTGGTATTTCATTGCTGCTGACATTTTTACTTTTTTTGCTATTAATCAAAAATTACCAAAATTTTTGCAAAAAAATGACATTTTTCACTTTCTGTTGTAAAATTTTTCAAAAAAAGCTACATTTCTATATTAATTTTTCTCTAAATTTATTGTTCTACATGTCTTTGATAAAAAAAAAGTCCAATAAGTGTATATTTATTGGTTTGGGTAAAAGTTATAGCGTTTACAAACTATGGTGCAAAAAAGTGAATTTCGGCATTTTGAAGCAGCTCTGACTTTCTGAGCACCTGTCATGTTTCTTCAGGTGCTAGAATGTCAGGATAGTATAAATACCCCCAAATCACACCATTTTGAAAGAAGACACCCCAAAGTATTCGCGGAGGGGCATGGTGAGTTCATGTATCATTTCATTTTTTTTCACAAGTTAGCAGAAAATGACACTTTCTGAGAAAAAAAAAAAAAAGTTTCAATTTCTGATAACTTCTGGCAAAAAATAAATAAATCTCAGACGGACTCACTATGCCCCTCAGTGAATACCTTGGGGTGTCTACTTTCCGAAATGGGGTCATTTGTGGGGTGTGTTTACTGTTCTGGCATTTTGGGCGGGGCTAAATTGTGAGCCGCCATGTAAAACCTAAAGGTACTGGTTGGAATTTGGGCCCCTTTGTGCACCCAGGCTGCAAAAAAGTGTCACTCATGTGGTATCGCCATACTCAGGAGAAGTAGGGCAATGTGTTTAGGGGTGTATTTTTACATATACCCATGTTGGGTGAGAGAAATATCTCTGTAAATTGTCAACTTTGTATACATTTTTTTAAAAGTTGTCGTTTACAGAGATATTTTTCACAGAAAGTATGGGTATATATAAAAATACACCCCAAAACACGTTGCCCTACTTCTCCTGAGTCGGCGATACCACATGTGTGCCACTTTTGCAGCCTGGGTGCACAAGGCCCTAAAACAATGAGTACCTTTAGGATTTCACAGGGCATTTTTACGCATTTGGATTCCAGACTTCTTCTCACGCTTTAGGGGCCCCTAAAATGCCAGGACAGTATAAATACCCCACATGTGACCCCATTTTGGAAAGAAGACACCCCAAGGTATTCTGTGAGAGGTATGGTGAGTTCATGTAAAATTTTATTTTTTGTCACAAGTTAGTGGAATATGAGATTTTGTAAAAAACAAAATAAAAAAGTAAAAAAAAATAATTTCCGCTGACTTGTGCAAAAAAATAAAAATTCTGTGGACTCACCATGCCCCTCACGGTTACCTTGGGGTGTCTTCTTTCCAAAATGGGGTCACATGTGGGGTATTTATACTCACCTGGCATTTTAGGGGCCCCTAAAGTGTGAGAATCCAAATGCATAAAAATGCCCTGTGAAATCCTAAAGGTACTCATTGGTTTTAGGGCCCCTTTGCGCACCCAGGCTGCAAAAAAGTGTCACTTATGTGGTATCGCCGTACTCAGGAGAAGTAGGGCAATGTGTTTTGGGGTGTATTTTTACATATACCCATGCTGCGTGTGAGAAATATCGCTGTAAACGACAACTTTTACATTTTTTATTCAAAGTTGTCAATTTACAGAGATATTTCTCTCACCCAGTATGGGTATATGTAAATACACCCTAAACGCATTGCCCTACTTCTCCTGAGTATGGCGATACCACATGTGTGATCTTTTTGCAGCCAAGATGCGAAAGGGGCCCAAATTCAATGAGTACCTTTAGGAGGGCATTTTTACGCATTTTCTTCTCACGCTTTAGGGCCCTAAAATGCCAGGGCAGTAAATACCCACATGTGACCCCATTTTGGAAAGAAGACACCCAAGGTATTCCATGAGGGGCATGGCGAGTTCATAGAAGATTTTTTTTGCACAAGTTAGTGGAAATTGATTTTTTATTGTTTTTTCTCACAAAGTCTCCCTTTCCGCTAACTTTTGACAAAAAGTTTAATTTTTCATGGACTCATTATGCCCCTCAGCGAATACCTTGGGGTGTCTTCTTTCCAAAATGGGGTCACATGTGGCCACATGACTCACCATACCCCTCACGGAATACCTTGGGGTGTCTTCTTTCTAAAATGTGGTCACATGTGGGGTTTTTGTACTGCCCTGGCATTTGAGTGTCTCCGCAATCATTGCACGTATGGCCAGCATTAGGAGTTTCTGCGATTCTCTGTATATTAAGCATACGGGTAATGAGATTTTTTTTTTTCCGTTCAGCCTCTGCGTTGAAAAAAAAAAAAAATGAACGGCACAGATTTTTTCATTCGCATCGGTCAATGTGGATGAAAAAATCTCTGCCAAAATCAGTGACTGCGGTGCGGTGGGCTGGGCGCTAGCTACCTAACAAGTAGCTAACTAACTGGCGGTGATAAGGGACCCTTATGCCCCATTCACACGTCCGAAATTCTGTTTGCGGAGCAGGATTGCGGACCCATTCATTTCTATGGGGACAGACTTTGTCCCGCTCGGATCCGGAATTACGGATCCGCGCTTCCGGGTCTGCACTTCCGTTCCACAAAAATATAGAACATTGCGGACAAGAAAAAGCATTTTCTATATAGTTCTGGCAATGTGCGGATCTGCAAAATGCGGAAAGCACATTGCCGGTGTCCGTGTTTTGAGGATCTGCAGATCCGCAAAACACATATGGATGTCTGAATGGAGCCTTACAAGGGGTGTGATCAATGACAGGGGGGTGATCAGGGGGTCTAGATGGGGTTAATAGGTGAGGGAGGGGGGTTGGGGGGGGGTTAGTGTAGTGTTTGGTGCAACTTTACTGTGTTACCTGGTCCTCTGGTGGTCGATCCCAGCAAATGGGACCACCAGAGGACCAGGTAGCAGGTATACCAGACGCTGTTCACAAAACAGCGTCTGGTATACATGTTTGATGGCAGGCTGTAGTTCAACTCTCGAGACGCGCGCCCCTGTGAACGTGCGCGCGCGTTCACAGGAACTCACAGGTCTCGCGAGAGGACGCGCCGATGCGTCCACTCAGAAGATCCCGGCCGCCCGCAGGACGCAATCCTGCATACGGCGGTCCGGGACTGGTTAATGAACCTATGCAGTAATGTAAAGGGCTTGCCATAAGAATCTGATAATAATGCACTGCATGGCATACATGCTAATATTCAATTTCTAAATATACATTTATCACCATATACTCCCTTCATTGAAGCAAGCATATGGTTCATTGATATAGATAAAGGTGCAGTCACTGACATTGTAAGGTAGTTTGTCAAAGAAGAAGCCATAAATAGAATCTGAGCAGCTGGTGCATGTACTCACACTACAGATAGAATACACGTGACACATAGCAGGCTAGGAATTTTTAATAAAAGATGGTGTCTCAATTTTCTTGTTTTTTCTTAACGATAAGTTGATAAGGAACCAAAACAACATCTTAAGCATCTTTTATATGTCTAATAACATAACTTGAATGCTGCAAACTTTGGCACCCCATGAACCTGACCCAGTCAAGCAAGGTTAACGTGACAGCACTTCTTTATTATCAAGATCTGTTCTGTTCATTCATGCAGTACTGACATGAAAGAAAGAAATGAAATTCCTTTATCAGCGCACCAAAGAACTTCAAAGCACTTATTTATTTCTGCACCCAGTGTCACAATATATACAATGACAAATTAATGACACTCACTGTTCTACATTAGAAAATTCAGGAAATAAAAAGCCTCTAGCTATAACATGTCTCTTGCCTTTATCCTCACCAGACACATGATGTATATGTTTAAAGTGTAGCAGTCATGTTTTCATCAAAAAATCAATTTTAGCATATGTTACTGCTGCAGTAGCATTATGCATAAAGCAATCTTTAGTTTATTCACATACCACTGTTTTCCTTGAGTGTTTCCCTTAGTTACGGCTGTTTAAATATTTACAATATGAGGACCTCCTCAAGATGACTTCTCTGCCAGTTCTCTGAGGCCAAAACTGCTTTCCCACACTTCAAGTTTTCGCTCACTTCACATACACATTTGCTGTAGCCAGCAGCTCCCTGCCAGCCAATCAGATTGGATTACTGAGACACGCCTCCTCACTCTGATGCCTAATGCAGGCATGGAATGTGAAGGACCACCCCTCCATCTTCCTGTCTTCTTAGCCAGAGACAGACAATCCATAGCAACTGTCTTTTAAGGGAGCAGTGGAAAGGGACAGGGGACATTAATGAAAGCTGTTATTATAAGGGAATTACAGATCTTTTTACAATCATTGACAGACTAACTCAGGTATACATGTCTAGTAGAGATGAGCGAACTTCTATTTTTAGTTCGGCGTCCAAAGTTCGGGTTCTTATCGTAGCATCTCGTTATGGATTCCGCTACCGCGGACCATAACGGCATTTGGAATCCATAAGGGGATGCTTCATTGAACCCGAACCTTGGACAACCCTAAGGACCTGGGGTGACGTCACCGTCATGTGATCAGTGCAGGGGCGTGGCTCAGTACTGGATCACCTCTTATCCAATCCAGTGCTGAGCCACGCCCCCTGCACTGATCACATGACGGTGACGTGAATGAAGCATCCCCTTATGGATTCCAAATGCCGTTATGGTCCGAGGTAGCGGAATCCATAACGGGATGCTACGATAACCCGAACCCGAACTTTGGACACCAAACTAAAAGTAGAATTTTGCTGATCTCTAATGCCGAGCTCTAATAAACTAGCAAATAAAAAAAATATAACAGTTACACTTTAAGTAATTACAGATAGTTCATGCATGTAAATCATTCTCCTTTAAAGTACAAATTGTGATAATATTGTACTTAATATAATCAACAGCATAATAAGTTTCCTAATAATACCATACCTGGAAGGCATATTTTTATTATAGCGCTACAATCTAATTCACTAATTTGCCCGTGACGACAGGAAACTATGGATTCCAAGAACAGAAGACAGATATTGAAGATCAATGATCTATTTTGAGTGTCTGTAGACTGTTATTCATTGCAGTGCATATACTGCAGATAATAAAATCACAAAGATACCTCCAGGGTGTTTCCATAGCATGAATTTTACAATGGCTCAGGTTTAGCAGCAGATAGGTGGTGGCAATTGAAAATCCTATCTCTAGAGAAATTCTAATAATGAAGGAATGAGACCACAAAAAATATTAGACTATTTAATGACTGCCATTTATTGTGTATTTCTATTAATCAACTTCCTATACTAAAACTTCACTTATGAATGATATAAAGGGGCAGGAAACTGCAAAAATGTTTAGGGTCTCAATATTGCAAAAAATATATAATAATAAATCCTGAGATTGTGAACTCCAGGAATGCACTATAACAATCCAATATCATTTAGCAGTGTATGGTTGTATTATTTTTTGGTGGAGTTACAGTATTATTTAAAGGGCATCTGTGGGCAGTTTTGTACTTGAAACTGGCTGATCTGTTGCATGTGAGCTTGACAGCTAAAGACATCTGTGTTGGTCCCATGTTCATATGTGCCTGTATTGTTAGAAAAATGATGTTTTAATCTATGCAAAGGAGTCTTTAGGAGCAACTGGGGTGTTCCTGTTACTCCTAAAAGCTCTGCTTTCTATGCAACTGCTTTACCCTCTGTAGTTTGATTGACAGTGCCAGACAGTGAAAACGTCATCCTGCCTGGCTATTTGAATAGAAGTCCTGTTTTTGGCCTTGAACTTTTAAGGAAAGATGGGCAGGTTGGTAGGATCTATTGTTTCTTACCTGGAAAGTACAAGTTTGTAACACAGTCCAGCCCATTACTGGGCTATTAAGGTACAAAGTGTGCACTGGAGACAGAGAGACGTGCAGATGCAATGCGATTTACTGCGTTTTGGGCGCGCGTGATAAAAAACTGAATACAAACAAAATTTCTTATACAAACAACATCTCTTAGCAACGATCCGTGAAAATCGCATCGCATCTGCACTTGCTTGCGGATGAGATGCGATTTTCACGCAGCCCCATTCACTTCTATGGGGCAAGCATTGCGTGAAAATCGCAGAATATAGAACATGCTGCAATTTTCATGCAACGCAAAAGTAGTGCGTGACAACCACTGCTTATGTACACAGACCCATTTAAATGAACGGGTTTGGATTCTGCGCGGGCACAATGGTTTGCATCACGCATTGCCCCCGCGCGGAATCTCGTTCGTGTGAATGGGGCTTTATTGTCCATGCTGGCCTCAAAGTGGACATTTACTCCTGGTCTGAGATAACACAGGTTAATGTAGTTTTATTCCAGTAATTGGTAACCTATATAGTCAGGGACACATATGTTTAGTTAGTGCTCAGCAGACCATTGGTTGATTTGTGACTTGAGCGTGAAAGTAAAGCCTTGTTTGAAATGGACTCCTGTTTTCGACTACATCATCCCATTTTGCCTAATGTTATATAGTTAATTCCCATAATATTGCATAGTATGTATTATTTTGGTATGGTGTATGGCTGTATCATGTGGGTAGGACAAGCTATCTAAAATTGTCAAGCGGGCTGGTACATTTTCATATGTGTAATTCTAGCTCTAAAATCCTTACTTAATTTTCATTTAAAGCAAAGATATAGGGGGTCATTTATCATTTGAGATAATTTTCATGTCAATTTTAAGTCCGGTTAACATTGTGTGGTTGCACCAAATGTATTAAATGGTGCGCCGTTTTCATGTATTTGGTGCAATACACTGTGTTATATGACTTACCAGGGGGTTATTTATAAGTACATAACTCACAGAAAAAAGATGCACCACATGGATAAGCAACTGACAACACTGGCTAATCCCTCACTCTGGTGTTAAAAGCTGAGAGATTCGCCAATATTTCCAATCAGGAACATATCGGAGCCCCTTTAGGCACCACTACACGGTATCTCAGCATGACATGGGGTCCTACCACTAGACTACCTATGGTGTGTGAACAAGGTCTGAACAGGTATTAAGTAGCCTACAGCCCCATCCCACTCACCTGCACTGCAGGACCAACAATGCAATGGGGAACACATGAGGCCGCAAGCTACACCTACAACAGACCATGTGACACCGGCTTCCAGGTGCAACAGAATGTTTACAAGCCATATGCAATGGCACATTCAATACATATAAAACAAGAATCACAAAAATAAACGTGGCCTAAATGGGTGGGACTGCTCCAGACCCCAAACACTGTGGCGTGTTTCTAACTGGGGGCAGTTCCTCCGCATGTGGTTCGCAGCGACGGCTATCCCCAGCAAAAATTGCATACAATGGAGGATGCCGGCGCGAACCACAAGCACCACACAAACATCCTACACAAAATAAAACATGTGCGGATGAAAATATATAAACACATAACTCACAGAAAAAGATGCACCACATGGATAAGCAACTGACAACACTGGCTAATCCCTCACTCTGGTGTTAAAAGCTGAGAGATTCGCCAATATTTCCAATCAGGAACATATCGGAGCCCCTTTAGGCACCACTACACGGTATCTCAGCATGACATGAGGGTCCTACCACTAGACTACCTATGGTGTGTGAACAAGGTCTGAACAGGTATTAAGTAGCCTACAGCCCCATCCCACTCACCTGCACTGCAGGACCAACAATGCAATGGGGAACACATGAGGCCGCAAGCTACACCTACAACAGACCATGTGACACCGGCTTCCAGGTGCAACAGAATGTTTACAAGCCATATGCAATGGCACATTCAATACATATAAAACAAGAATCACAAAAATAAACGTGGCCTAAATGGGTGGGACTGCTCCAGACCCCAAACACTGTGGCGTGTTTCTAACTGGGGGGCAGTTCCTCCGCATGTGGTTCGCAGCGACGGCTATCCCCAGCAAAAATTGCATACAATGGAGGATGCCGGCGCGAACCACAAGCACCACACAAACATCCTACACAAAATAAAACATGTGCGGATGAAAATATATAAACACATAACTCACAGAAAAAAGATGCACCACATGGATAAGCAACTGACAACACTGGCTAATCCCTCACTCTGGTGTTAAAAGCTGAGAGATTCGCCAATATTTCCAATCAGGAACATATCGGAGCCCTTTAGGCACCACTACACGGTATCTCAGCATGACATGGGGTCCTACCACTAGACTACCTATGGTGTGTGAACAAGGTCTGAACAGGTATTAAGTAGCCTACAGCCCCATCCCACTCACCTGCACTGCAGGACCAACAATGCAATGGGGAACACATGAGGCCGCAAGCTACACCTACAACAGACCATGTGACACCGGCTTCCAGGTGCAACAGAATGTTTACAAGCCATATGCAATGGCACATTCAATACATATAAAACAAGAATCACAAAAATAAACGTGGCCTAAATGGGTGGGACTGCTCCAGACCCCAAACACTGTGGCGTGTTTCTAACTGGGGGCAGTTCCTCCGCATGTGGTTCGCAGCGACGGCTATCCCCAGCAAAAATTGCATACAATGGAGGATGCCGGCGCGAACCACAAGCACCACACAAACATCCTACACAAAATAAAACATGTGCGGATGAAAATATATAAACACATAACTCACAGAAAAAGATGCACCACATGGATAAGCAACTGACAACACTGGCTAATCCCTCACTCTGGTGTTAAAAGCTGAGAGATTCGCCAATATTTCCAATCAGGAACATATCGGAGCCCTTTAGGCACCACTACACGGTATCTCAGCATGACATGGGGTCCTACCACTAGACTACCTATGGTGTGTGAACAAGGTCTGAACAGGTATTAAGTAGCCTACAGCCCCATCCCACTCACCTGCACTGCAGGACCAACAATGCAATGAGGAACACATGAGGCCGCAAGCTACACCTACAACAGACCATGTGACACCGGCTTCCAGGTGCAACAGAATGTTTACAAGCCATATGCAATGGCACATTCAATACATATAAAACAAGAATCACAAAAATAAACGTGGCCTAAATGGGTGGGACTGCTCCAGACCCCAAACACTGTGGCGTGTTTCTAACTGGGGGGCAGTTCCTCCGCATGTGGTTCGCAGTGACGGCTATCCCCAGCAAAAATTGCATACAATGGAGGATGCCGGCGCGAACCACAAGCACCACACAAACATCCTACACAAAATAAAACATGTGCGGATGAAAATATATAAACACATAACTCACAGAAAAAAGATGCACCACATGGATAAGCAACTGACAACACTGGCTAATCCCTCACTCTGGTGTTAAAAGCTGAGAGATTCGCCAATATTTCCAATCAGGAACATATCGGAGCCCCTTTAGGCACCACTACACGGTATCTCAGCATGACATGGGGTCCTACCACTAGACTACCTATGGTGTGTGAACAAGGTCTGAACAGGTATTAAGTAGCCTACAGCCCCATCCCACTCACCTGCACTGCAGGACCAACAATGCAATGGGGAACACATGAGGCCGCAAGCTACACCTACAACAGACCATGTGACACCGGCTTCCAGGTGCAACAGAATGTTTACAAGCCATATGCAATGGCACATTCAATACATATAAAACAAGAATCACAAAAATAAACGTGGCCTAAATGGGTGGGACTGCTCCAGACCCCAAACACTGTGGCGTGTTTCTAACTGGGGGCAGTTCCTCCGCATGTGGTTCGCAGTGAACGGCTATCCCCAGCAAAAATTGCATACAATGGAGGATGCCGGCGCGAACCACAAGCACCACACAAACATCCTACACAAAATAAAACATGTGCGGATGAAAATATATAAACACATAACTCACAGAAAAAAGATGCACCACATGGATAAGCAACTGACAACACTGGCTAATCCCTCACTCTGGTGTTAAAAGCTGAGAGATTCGCCAATATTTCCAATCAGGAACATATCGGAGCCCCTTTAGGCACCACTACACGGTATCTCAGCATGACATGGGGTCCTACCACTAGACTACCTATGGTGTGTGAACAAGGTCTGAACAGGTATTAAGTAGCCTACAGCCCCATCCCACTCACCTGCACTGCAGGACCAACAATGCAATGGGGAACACATGAGGCCGCAAGCTACACCTACAACAGACCATGTGACACCGGCTTCCAGGTGCAACAGAATGTTTACAAGCCATATGCAATGGCACATTCAATACATATAAAACAAGAATCACAAAAATAAGCGTGGCCTAAATGGGTGGGACTGCTCCAGACCCCAAACACTGTGGCGTGTTTCTAACTGGGGGGCAGTTCCTCCGCATGTGGTTCGCAGTGACGGCTATCCCCAGCAAAAATTGCATACAATGGAGGATGCCGGCGCGAACCACAAGCACCACACAAACATCCTACACAAAATAAAACATGTGCGGATGAAAATATATAAACACATAACTCACAGAAAAAGATGCACCACATGGATAAGCAACTGACAACACTGGCTAATCCCTCACTCTGGTGTTAAAAGCTGAGAGATTCGCCAATATTTCCAATCAGGAACATATCGGAGCCCCTTTAGGCACCACTACACGGTATCTCAGCATGACATGGGGTCCTACCACTAGACTACCTATGGTGTGTGAACAAGGTCTGAACAGGTATTAAGTAGCCTACAGCCCCATCCCACTCACCTGCACTGCAGGACCAACAATGCAATGGGGAACACATGAGGCCATAAGCTACACCTACAACAGACCATGTGACACCGGCTTCCAGGTGCAACAGAATGTTTACAAGCCATATGCAATGGCACATTCAATACATATAAAACAAGAATCACAAAAATAAACGTGGCCTAAATGGGTGGGACTGCTCCAGACCCCAAACACTGTGGCGTGTTTCTAACTGGGGGGGCAGTTCCTCCGCATGTGGTTCGCAGCGAACGGCTATCCCCAGCAAAAATTGCATACAATGGAGGATGCCGGCGCGAACCACAAGCACCACACAAACATCCTACACAAAATAAAACATGTGCGGATGAAAATATATAAACACATAACTCACGTTTATTTTTGTGATTCTTGTTTTATATGTATTGAATGTGCCATTGCATATGGCTTGTAAACATTCTGTTGCACCTGGAAGCCGGTGTCACATGGTCTGTTGTAGGTGTAGCTTGCGGCCTCATGTGTTCCCCATTGCATTGTTGGTCCTGCAGTGCAGGTGAGTGGGATGGGGCTGTAGGCTACTTAATACCTGTTCAGACCTTGTTCACACACCATAGGTAGTCTAGTGGTAGGACCCCATGTCATGCTGAGATACCGTGTAGTGGTGCCTAAAGGGGCTCCGATATGTTCCTGATTGGAAATATTGGCGAATCTCTCAGCTTTTAACACCAGAGTGAGGGATTAGCCAGTGTTGTCAGTTGCTTATCCATGTGGTGCATCTTTTTCTGTGAGTTATGTGTTTATATATTTTCATCCGCACATGTTTTATTTTGTGTAGGATGTTTGTGTGGTGCTTGTGGTTCGCGCCGGCATCCTCCATTGTATGCAATTTTTGCTGGGGATAGCCGTCGCTGCGAACCACATGCGGAGGAACTGCCCCCAGTTAGAAACACGCCACAGTGTTTGGGGTCTGGAGCAGTCCCACCCATTTAGGCCACGTTTATTTTTGTGATTCTTGTTTTATATGTATTGAATGTGCCATTGCATATGGCTTGTAAACATTCTGTTGCACCTGGAAGCCGGTGTCACATGGTCTGTTGTAGGTGTAGCTTATGGCCTCATGTGTTCCCCATTGCATTGTTGGTCCTGCAGTGCAGGTGAGTGGGATGGGGCTGTAGGCTACTTAATACCTGTTCAGACCTTGTTCACACACCATAGGTAGTCTAGTGGTAGGACCCCATGTCATGCTGAGATACCGTAGTGGTGCCTAAAGGGGCCCGATATGTTCCTGATTGGAAATATTGGCGAATCTCTCAGCTTTTAACACCAGAGTGAGGGATTAGCCAGTGTTGTCAGTTGCTTATCCATGTGGTGCATCTTTTTTCTGTGAGTTATGTGTTTATATATTTTCATCCGCACATGTTTTATTTTGTGTAGGATGTTTGTGTGGTGCTTGTGGTTCGCGCCGGCATCCTCCATTGTATGCAATTTTTGCTGGGGATAGCCGTCGCTGCGAACCACATGCGGAGGAACTGCCCCCAGTTAGAAACACGCCACAGTGTTTGGGGTCTGGAGCAGTCCCACCCATTTAGGCCACGTTATTTTTGTGATTCTTGTTTTATATGTATTGAATGTGCCATTGCATATGGCTTGTAAACATTCTGTTGCACCTGGAAGCCGGTGTCACATGGTCTGTTGTAGGTGTAGCTTGCGGCCTCATGTGTTCCCCATTGCATTGTTGGTCCTGCAGTGCAGGTGAGTGGGATGGGGCTGTAGGCTACTTAATACCTGTTCAGACCTTGTTCACACACCATAGGTAGTCTAGTGGTAGGACCCCATGTCATGCTGAGATACCGTGTAGTGGTGCCTAAAGGGCTCCGATATGTTCCTGATTGGAAATATTGGCGAATCTCTCAGCTTTTAACACCAGAGTGAGGGATTAGCCAGTGTTGTCAGTTGCTTATCCATGTGGTGCATCTTTTTTCTGTGAGTTATGTGTTTATATATTTTCATCCGCACATGTTTTATTTTGTGTAGGATGTTTGTGTGGTGCTTGTGGTTCGCGCCGGCATCCTCCATTGTATGCAATTTTTGCTGGGGATAGCCGTTCGCTGCGAACCACATGCGGAGGAACTGCCCCCCCAGTTAGAAACACGCCACAGTGTTTGGGGTCTGGAGCAGTCCCACCCATTTAGGCCACGTTTATTTTTGTGATTCTTGGGTTATTTATAAGTTCCAGCAATCTGCAACATCATCCGTCACATTATAAGCCACCATACCGTCTTAAGCATGGATCTGTTTTCCGCCTTGATTGACCGTATGCAAGGTCTTTCTCTGGAGGTAGCAGACCTCCGTAAAACTGTGTCTCAGTTTCAGGTTACCGGTTCTGCTGGCGTTCATGGCGTTTGTTCCAAGCCTGAGATCTCGCTTTCGGATACGTTCTCCGGGGGTAGTGAGAATTTTGTTCACTTTAGAGAGGCTTGCAAACTCCATTTTCGCTTACGTCCTCATTCCTCTGGTGATGAGGAGCAGAGGGTGGGGATCATCATCTCGCTGCTTAGGGATAACGCTCAGTCTTGGGCCTTTTCGCTGCCGGTGGGGGCACAGCCCCTCCAATCGGTGGATACATTTTTTTGTAGCCCTGGGGCAGATATATGATGACCTGGATCGTATTGCTCTGGCTGAATCTAAACTGCGCCTTTTATGCCATGGTAAACAGTCCGCAGAGATATATTGTTCTGAATTTCGGAGATGGGCAGCTGATACTGGTTGGAATGATGCTGCACTCTGAAGTCAATTTTGCCATGGTCTTTCTGAAAGATTGAAAGATGCATTTGCTTTTCATGAGAGACCAGTATCGTTAGAGATTGCCATGTCTCTAGCTGTTCGTATTGACAGGTTCCTTAGAGAGAGGAGACAACTATTTCATGTCATATTCAGTCCAAGGACAGTGGGGCTGTCTCATTCAGTGCGCAGGGGTCTCAGTCTGTCTCAATCCCCTCTGAGGAGGAGGCCATGCAGCTAGGTTTGGTTGCCTCTGATACTAGAGGATTCAGCTCTCAGAGGAGGGTTTGTTTCTGTTGTGGGGACATAAATCATTTGGCTAATGATTGCCCCTCTAGGAGGTTCATGGGGTATTCTGAGGGTAATAAAAAGAAAAAGATGAAGAAGCCCTCTAAAAACTATCCATTTGCTACTATTGGCAAGGTTGATGCAGAAATTGAAGATTTGCCATTTGCTTGTAGTTCTCGTTTTCTCCTACCTGCCAGGTTGGCGCTAGACAGCAAGAACATTGTTTGTGAGATTTTTGTAGATAGTGGAGCAGCTGTCAATCTCATTGATAATCAATTTGCAACCATGCATGGTTTCCAGGTGTACAATTTGGAAAAGGCTATACCTATTTTTGCTATCGATTCTGCTCCACTTTCTCAGAGATCGTTAAAGGGCATAGTTCACAATATCCATTTGACTGTGGGTGACGCTCATGTTGAGGATATGTCGTGTTTTGTCTTAAGCGGATTACCTACTCCTCTAGTTTTGGGGCTACCCGGGCTCACTAAACATAACCCCACCATTGATTGGCAAGCAAGGCAAATAAATGGTTGGAGTGAGTTTTGCAGAGAGAATTGCCTCACGGCATCTCTTTCAGAGCTTTCTACCAAAACTGTTCCTTCTTTTCTCTCTGAATTTTTTGATGTGTTTTCCGAGAGTGGTGTCCAGGACTTGCCCCCTCACCGGGAGTACGACTGTCCTATTAATCTCATCCCTGGGGCCAAACTGCCAAAATCACGATTATACAATCTCTCCCAACCTGAGAGAGTCGCCATGCGTATATCTCTGAGAGCCTGAGAAAGGGACATATCAGACCCTCGAAGTCACCTGTTGCCGCTGTTTTTTTTTTGTTAAGAAAAAAGACGACTCTTTTAGACATTGTCTGGATTTCAGGGAGCTTAACTGTATCACGATTTGTGACCCCTATCCGCTTCCTCTGATCCCGGACCTGTTTAACCAGATTGTGGGGGCTAAAGTTTTTTCTAAGTTGGATTTAAGAGGGGCATACAACCTTGTCAGGGTCAGAAAGGGGGACGAATGGAAGACGGCCTTCAATACCCCAGAGGGTCATTTTGAGAACTAGGTTATGCCCTTTGGTTTGATGAATGCTCCGGCCGTCTTCCAACATTTTGTGAATAGCATTTTCTATCATTTAATGGGGAAATTTGTAGCGGTGTATCTAGATGACATTTAGATTTTTTCTCCTGATTTCAAGACTCATCGGGACCACCTTTGCCAGGTCTTGCTGATTCTGCGGGAGAATAAATTGTTCGCTAAACTGGAAAAATGTGTGTTTGCGGTTCTGGAGATTCAATTTCTTGGTTTTCTTCTCTCCGCTTCTGGTTTTCGGATGGACCTTGAGAAGGTCCGCGCTGTGCTTGATTGGGAGCTTCCTGAGAATCAGAAGGCGCTGATGCGGTTTTTGGGTTTTGCTAATTATTACAGAAAGTTCATTTTGAATTATTCGTCTGTTGTTAAGCCACTCACTGATATGACTAAAAAGGGGGTGGATTTTTCCTCGTGGTCGGAAGATGCGCTTAAAGCCTTTTCTAGTATTAAAGAGTGTTTTGCTTCTGCTCCCGTTTTGGTACAACCTGATGTCTCTCTACCTTTTATTGTTGAGGTGGATGCTTCTGAGGTGGGTGTGGGTGCGGTCTTATCTCAGGGCTCCTCTCCTGCCAAATGGAGACCGTGTGCCTTTTTCTCAAGGAAACTCTCCTCTGCAGAGAGAAATTACGATGTGGGAAATAGGGAGTTGTTGGCCATCAAATTGGCTTTTGAGGAATGGCGCCATTGGTTAAAGGTAGCCAGACACCCTATTACCGTGTTTACCGACCATAAGAATCTGGCCTACTTGGAATCGGCCAAGCGTCTGAACCCGAGACAGGCCAGATGGTCCTTGTTCTTTTCTAGGTTTAATTTTTTTGTTACGTTCCGCCCTGGGGTTAAAAATGTGAAGGTGGATGCCCTGTCACGTTGTTTTCCGGGATGGGGGAACTTTGAAGACCCGGGTCCCATTTTGGCTGATGGGGTGGTCGTCTCTGCTCTTTATCCTGATTTGGAGGCAGAGGTTCAGGCAGCTCAGGCAGAGGCTCCTGATCTTTGTCCTCCGGGGAGGTTATTTGTGCCTCTCGCTTTACGACATAAGGTTTTTAAGGAACACCACGATACTGTCCTTGCTGGGCATCCGGGCAGTAGAGCCACAGTGGACCTCATTGCCTGGAGATTCTGGTGGCCGGCTCTTCGTAAGACGGTTGAGGGTTTTGTGGCAGCCTGAGAGACCTGCGCTCGTGCCAAGGTCCCTCATTCACGGACATCGGGATCTCTCCTCCCGTTACCCATTCCTTCCCATCCTTGGACACATCTATCCATGGACTTTATTAAAGACTTGCCTCGCTCCTCGGGGAAGACTGTGATTCTGGCGGTATGGGACCGTTTTAGCTAAATTAGCATTTCATTCAATTTCCTGGGTTACCCAATGCTAAGACGCTGGCACAAGCGTTTGTTGATCATATTGTTAAATTGCATGGCATTCCTTCAGACATCGTTTCTGATAGGGGCATGCAATTTGTTTCCAGATTCTGGAAGGCCTTTTGTTCTCGCTTGGGGGTTCGGTTGTCGTTCTCTTCTGCTTTTCACCCGCAGTCGAATGGTCAGACCGATCGCATCAATCAGAATCTGGAGACATATCTGTGCTGTTTTGTGGCAGAGAATCAGGAGGATTGGTATTCTTTTTTGTCCTTTGCTGAGTTTGCTTTAAATAACCATCACCAGGAGTCCTCTGATAAGTCACATTTTTTGGTGCATATGGGTTTCATCCGCAGTATGGGACATTCTCTGGAGAGGGGTCTTCTGGTTTAATTGTTGACGAGAGATTTTGCTCGTCCTTGTCAACTATTTGGCAAAAGATTCAGGGTAACCTAAAGAGGATGAGTGAGAGATATAAGCATGTGGCGGATAAGAGACGTGTGCCTGGTCCGGACCTGAATGTGGGTGATCTGGTGTGGTTGTCTACAAAGAACATCAAACTGAAGGTTCCTGTCACGGGAATATGCGAACAACAGGAGTACAATCAGTGCACAAGCTACTGAGCGGACCCAAACTAGGGAGCATAAAAGGTAACCCCTGTCAGACCCTAAGAGCTCTCCCTGCGCTGCTATGCACATGCCCAGACCCTGATGGTGGGCTGAGGCATGCCTGCGTACCTAAGGCTGAGTGAGACCTGAAACCCCTATGATAAAGGGGGGGGGGCACAGCCACCGGCTCCCTGCTCAGTATACGGACGGAATCGGGGTCGCCTCGGATCCAGTCAGCAAATGAACAAAACCAACAATGTCTGAAAACTTATCTGTAGGGGCTGCAGCAGCAGTGAAGACAGATCCAATCTCAGCAGACAATATCCGATGTTGCTTGCTTCAGCAAAACACACGTCCAGTGTAAAGAGACCACAGCAGTGTAGATACTCCAGCGGCTGACACAACTCAAGATGAGAAACATAACCCGCAAGGTGAAACAGGAAGAGGGGTGATTTAAAGAGGAATCAATCAGAGAAGGAACAGCTGGGAAAAGGGAAAGGAGTGAAAATAAAAGTAAAGACCTCATCACAGGGGCGGAGAAACAGAGCTGTGAGAACTCCTCAAAACACTGGTAGTGACAGTACCCCTCCCTCTACCGATGGACTCCGGACACCCAGGACCCACCTTCTCAGGATGAGCCCTATGAAAAGCCCTGATGAGGCGGGTGGCTTTAATGTCCGACACTGGAACCCACATCCTCTCCTCAGGACCATAACCCTCCCAATGAACGAGGTACTGAAGAGAACCGCGGACAATGCGAGAGTCCACAATTCTGGAAACCTCAAACTCCAGATTGCCATCAACCAAAATCGGAGGAGGAGGCAAAGGGGAGGGTATCGTGGGCTGGACATATGGTTTTAAGAGAGACCTGTGAAAAACATTATGTATCTTCCAAACCTGTGGAAGATCAAGACGAAAGGCAACAGGATTGACGATGGATAAGATCTTATAAGGCCCAATAAACTTAGGACCCAACTTCCAGGAGGGAACCTTCAGTTTAATATTTCTTGTAGACAACCACACCAGATTGCCCACATTCAAGTCCGGACCAGACACACGTCTCTTATCAGCCACACGCTTATATTTCTCACTCATCTTAGATTACTCTGAATTTTTTGCCAAATAGTAGACAAAGAGGAGGAAAATCTCTCCTCCTCAGGCAAACCAGAAGGGCCCCCTCCCGAGAATGTCCCAAACTGCGGATGAAACCCATATGCACCAAAGAAAGGTGACTTATCAGAAGAGTCATGACGACGGTTATTCAAGGCAAACTCAGCAAGAGACAGAAACGAACACCAATCCTCCTGATTCTCTGCCACAAAACAGCGCAAATATGTCTCCAGATTCTGATTGACTCGTTCAGTCTGACCATTCGACTGCAGGTGAAAAGCAGAAGAGAAGGACAGCCGAACCCCCAGGGGAGAACAGAAAGCCCTCCAGAATCTGGACACAAACTGCGTGCCTCTATCGGAAACAATGTCAGAAGGGATGCCATGCAATTTAACAATGTGGTTGACAAAATCTTGCGCCAGCGTCTTAGCATTGGGCAATCCAGGGAAGGGTATGAAATGTGCCATCTTGCTAAAACGGTCCACCACCTCTAGGATCACAGACTTCCCTGAGGAACGAGGAAGATCCGTGATAAAGTCCATGGACAGGTGTCCATGCACGGGAAGTTATGGGTAAGGGGAGGAGGGGACCTGAAGGCCATGAACGAGGGACCTTAGCACGAGCGCAAGTCTCACAAGCTGCCACAAAATCCTCCACTGACTTACGAAGAGCCGGCCACCAAAATCTCCAAATAATGAGATCAACAGTGGCTCTACTCCCGGGGTGACCAGCAAGGACAGTATCGTGCTGCTCCTTAAAAAGCTTGTGACGTAACTCAAGAGGCACAAACAACCTCCCAGAAGGACAACGAGCAGGTGCCTCTGCCTGGGCAGCCTGGACCTCGGCCTCCAAATCAGGATACAGAGCAGAAACGACTACCCCCTCAGCCAAAATGGGAGCTGGGTCCTCGGAGTTCCCCCCTCCCGGAAAACAGAGAGAGAGAGGGCATCCGCTATCACATTTTTAATCCCAGGGCGGAATGTGACCACAAAATTGAATCTGGAGAAGAACAGAAACCATCTGGCCTGTCTCGGATTTATACACTTGGCCGACTCCAAATACGCCAGATTCTTATGGTCGGTAAAAACGGTGATAGGGTGCCTGGCCCCCTCTAACCAATGGCGCCATTCTTCGAAAGCCAATTTGATTGCCAATAACTCCCTATCTCCCACATCATAATTTCTCTCTGCAGGGGAGAGTTTTTTAGAGAAGAAGGCACAGAGTCGCCATTTGGCAGGAGAGGGGCCCTGGGACAAAACCGCACCCACACCCACCTCGGAAGCATCCACCTCAACAATAAAAGGTAAAGAGACAACGGGATGCACTAAGATGGGTGCAGACGCTAAACTTTCTTTAATCTTAGAAAAAGCTGTAAGCGCCTCCTCTGACCAAGAGGAAAAATCTGCCCCCTTTTTTGTCATATCAGTGAGCGGCTTGACAACAGAGGAATAATTCAAAATGAACTTTCTGTAATAGTTAGCAAAACCCAGAAATCGCATCAGTGCCTTCTGATTCCCAGGAAGCTCCCATTCAAGCACAGCACGGAGCTTCTCCGGGTCCATGCGAAAACCAGAAGCAGAGAGGAGAAACCCAGAAATTGAATCTCCGATACCATAAAAACACATTTCTCCAGCTTGGCGTATAATTTATTTTCCCGCAGAATCCGCAAAAACTGACAAAGGTGATCCTGATGGGACTTGACATCAGGGGAAAAAATCTAAATATCATCAATATACACCAATACAAATTTCCCCATTAAATGGTAGAAAATACTGTTAACAAAATGCTGAAAGACGGCCGGAGCATTCATCAAGCCAAAAGGCATAACGAGATTCCCGAAATGACTCTCAGGGGTATTAAAGGCCGTTTTCCATTCGTCCCCCTCTCTGACCCTGACCAGGTTGTATGCGCCTCTCAAATCCAATTTGGAAAAAACCTTGGCCCCAACAATTTGATTGAAGAGGTCCGGGATGAAAGGAAGCGGATAGGGATCACGAATCGTGATACGGTTCAGCTCCCTAAAATCTAGGCAAGGTCTTAAAGAGCCATTTTTTTTTAACAAAAAAAAAACCAGCGGCAACAGGTGATTTTGAGGGACGGATATGTCTCTTACCCAGACTCTCAGAGATATAGGTACGCATAGCGATTCCTACTGGTTGGGAGAGATTGTACCGGCGTGACTTTGGTAGCTTGGCGCCGGGAATGAGATTAATGGGACAGTGATACTCCCGGTGAGGAGGTAGCTCCTGACCACCACTCTTGGAAAATACGTCCAAAAATTCAGAGAGAAATGATGGCACAGTCTTAGTAGTAACCTCTGCAAAAGTCGCCGTGAGACAATTCTCTCTACAAAACTCACTCCGTTCAATTATTTGCCTTGCTTGCCAATCAATAGTGGGGTTATGTCTAGTGAGCCAGGGTAACCACAACACTAGAGGAGTAGGCAATCCGCTAAGGACAAAACAAGATATATCCTCCACATGAGCATCACCCACAGTCAATCGGATATTGTGAACTATGCCCTTTAGGGATCTTTGCGAGAGTGGAGCAGAGTCAATAGCAAAAACAGGTATATCCTTTTCTAATGTGCAAACCTGAAAACCATGCATGGCTACAAATTGATTGTCAACAAGATTGACGGCCGCTCCACTATCAACAAAAATTTCACAAGAAATTACTTTGCTCCTTAGCGCCACCCTAGCAGATAGGAGAAAAAGGGAAGTGCAGGCCAAGGGAAAAGCATCTATCCCCACATCAACTATGCCCAGGGTAGCAGATGGAGCAAACCTTGAGTTTTTTTTTACCTTTTGAGGTTTTTCTTTTATTATCACCCTCAGCAAAATTCATGAATCTCCTAGAGGGGAAAGCAGTTGCCAAATGACCAATGCCCCCACAACAGAAACACATCATTCTCTGAGGACTAAATCCTCCTTTATCAGGAGCAAATCGACCCAGCTGCATAGCCTCCTCCTCAGAGGGAACCGAGGCAGGATGAGGCCCCTGCACATTGAATGAGTCCGCCCCACTGCCCCTAGGCTGAAAATGGCAGGGAAGAGAAGTCTCCTCTCTTTCTCTAAGGCGCCTGTACAGGCGTACCGCTAGAGACATGGCAGACTCTAAGGACGTTGGTCTCTCATGGAAAGCAAATGCATATTTTAATCTCTCTGAGAGACCATGACAGAACTGACTCCGGAGTGCAGCATCATTCCAACCTGAATCAGCTGCCCATCTTTGAAATTCAGAACAATAAAGCTCAGCAGACAGTTTGCTCTGGCATAAAGAACGTAAGCTAGATTCAGCCAGAGCGACACGATCCGGGTCATCATATATCTGCCCGAGGGCCACAAAAAATCCATCTACCGATCGAAGGGGGAGTGCCCCTGATGGCAGCGAAAAAGCCCAAGTCTGAGCATTACCCCTGAGCAGGGAGATGATAATCCCCACCCTCTGCTCCTCATCACCAGAGGAATGGGGAAGCAAGCGGAAATGAAGTTTGCAAGCCTCTCTGAAGCGAACAAAATTCTCACTGCCCCCGGAGAACGTCTCCGGAAGTGAGACCTTCGGCTCGCAACAAACTCCATGGATGCTAGCATACCCAGATGCGTGAAGCTGAGTCATAGATTGACGGAGATTCTCTACTTCCAAAGAAAGACCCTGCATGCGGTCAACCAGGTCAGAAAGCGGATTCATGTCAAAAGACGGTTACGGCGGGTTATAATGTCACGGGAATGTGCGAACAACAGGAGTACAATCAGTGCACAAGCTACTGAGCGGACCCAAACTAGGGAGCATTAAAGGTAACCCCTGTCAGACCCTAAGAGCTCTCCCTGCGCTGCTATGCACATGCCCAGACCCTGATGGTGGGTCGAGGCATGCCCGCGTACCTAAGGCTGAGTGAGACCTGAAACCCCTATGATAAACGGGGGGGCAGGGGGGCACAGCCACCGGCTCCCTGCTCAGTATACAGACGGAACCGGGGTCGCCTCGGATCCAGTCAGCAAATAAACAAAACCAACAATGTCTGCAAACTTATCTGTAGGGGCTGCAGCAGCAGTGAAGACAGATCCAATCTCAGCAGACAATATCCGATGTTGCTTGCTTCAGCAAAACACACGTCCAGTGTAAAGAGACCACAGCAGTGTAGATACTCCAGCGGCTGACACAACTCAAGATGAGAAATATAACCCGCAAGGTGAAACAGGAAGAGGGGTGATTTAAAGGAAGAGGAATCAATCAGAGAAGGAACAGCTGGGAAGAGGGAAAGGAGTGAAAATGAAAGTAAAGACCTCATCACAGGGGCGGAGAAACAGAGCTGTGAGAACTCCTCAAAACTCTGGTAGTGACAGTTCCCTCCTGGAAGTTGGGTCCTAGGTTTATTGGACCTTACAAGATCTTGTCAGTCATCAACCCAGTTGCTTTCCGTCTTGATCTTCCTCAGACTTGGAAGATTTATAATGTTTTTCACAGGTCCCTATTAAAACCTTATGTCCAACCCACTGTACCCTTCTCATTGCCTCCTCCTCCAATTTTAGTTGATGGTAATCTTGAATTTCAGGTCTCCAGGATTGTGGATTCTTGTATTAGCCGTGGTTCTCTGCAGTACCTCGTTCATTGGGAGGGCTATGGTCCTGAGGAGAGAATGTGGGTCCCAGTGGCGGACATTAAGGCCACTCATCTCATCACTGGCTTTCCATAGGTCTCATCCTAAAAAGGTGGGTTCTGAGTGTCTGGAGTCCACCCCTAGAGGGAGGGGTACTGTCACCGCCAGTTCTGTGAGAAGGTCAGACAGATGTTCTCCCCTACCTTTTGTATGACGTTCTTTGTTTTGGTTTCACTTTATCAGCTCCTTTCCTTCTGCCAGGTGTCACTCATTTAGACTAATTGTCTTCCTTTATATTTCCTCCCATGCTGCCTCACTTTGCGATTTATACTACTTCCTGGATGAAGTGTTCACTGCTGGAGGCTGATGCTGCTGTTTGCTCAGATAAGTCTTTTCACTTTATTGTGTTTCCTTGCTGCCTTGATTCTAGGTGACCCTGACTCTGTCCGTATTCAGTGCAGGGAGCCAGTGGTCGTGTCCCCTCAATATTATAGGGTTTTCAGGTGTCACACAGCCTTAGGTTTGTGGGCATGCAATTGTCTACTATTGAGGCCTTTGCATAGGTGTAGCAGTTAGGGAGAGCTCTTAGGGTTTTATAGGGCTCACCAATATGCTCCTTAGTTTGGGATCAAGCCAGTCAGTCGTTTATTTATAAGTTACAGCAATCTGCAACATCATCTGTGACACTTATGGCTATGGCCCATGGATTAAAGGGGTATTCTCATCTCAGGTATTTATAGCATATTCAGAGGAAGTGAGACTCGCACCTTTCTCCAGAAATGGTATTCTACAACTGCTGCTAATGTAAATGTGGCCAAGTTTATGGAAACAGCTAAGCTCCTCCTTTCTCTGCCAACCCCTCCCTCTCCCTTCTTCCCACCTTCTGATTGACAGGGCCAGGCAATATGACTGTGCAGGAACCTGGCCCTTTCAATCTAGAAGGGAGGTGGGGCTGGAAGAGGAAGCAGGAGGAGAAAGGGTGCACAGAGAGGCCTCAGACCATCCTCGGCACTGATTTCCATATTAATTAAAAGTACCCTGAGTTAGCCCTATAAGGCAGTCTGCTTGGATTAATGGTAAATTTCCTGGTGACAGACCCCCTTTAATGTACCGTTTTGCAAGTTAATAAAGAAAACTAGGCGTGTCTACTCAAAATGTTCTTTAGAAATTGCTGTAAGCACTAAATTATGATTCTAGTTGTATTCTTTTCAAGATGTTTTCTATAAAGGTCATTCTTTTGTAAGACACAAGAAGGAATGCAAGGAAGATTTTATTAAAAATTGATTTTGACCTTAACAAAGAGTGAATTCACCTTTAACAACACAAAAAATGTTGCAAAATCCCATTAACTATTATCATTGTGTGCAGTAATTAAAGTCGTCTTGTTTTATAAATACAGAAGCCTTGCAGATTTCAGCTTCCATCTGACCTTGTATGGTTTAATAATTTACTTCTGCTGAACTGAACAGTAGTACAAATAAAATAAGGGTTTGTCCGTATTTTTAGTCCAAAAAAATAAAAAATAAAAAAACAGTAAAAAATCAACAATAATTTCTATTTTCATTCTGAAGTGCTCGCACAGTTTCAGTGAGGTCAGCAAAAAGATCAACCACCGCAAATAATGAAAATTAAATGAGCTGTGAATTATCTGACAGTAATTATGACAATCAAGCACCAATCACTGCTTTGTGACATTAATGGAAGTTTCAAGGTTTTGCACATTTGGTAATTAAACTGTGCAATTATAGCAATGAAACCAAGGATATATGCACTGCACTGTATAAATCTAGCCATACTGGTTTGCTGGTAGCTTGCTGTGACACAAATCATGATTGCAAAGACATCCAGATCCAGACATGGTTTAGACAATGTAAAGATCTGGGTTTGTGGGTTGTATCGATCACCTAGGCAGCATAAAAATGCAAAGGTCTTTATTCTTTTGTCAACAATTATACAGCAAATGCAGATAGATGGCCCAGACTAGCTGCATGATATTCTTAGCTGCGTCCTGCCCCATACCAGGCCCTACCCACTGTCTCCCAACATATATTTTGCAGTCCGAATCAATGCTTATCCAGACCATGGACACCACAACCTAAGCGTATGGATCTAAGCCAACCTGCAACAACCCAATCATCTCCCCTTCAGTGTCCTAAGTACCCCAATGCCACCCCTAGGTTTGAGATCATCCCCCCTGGAACATCTCCACCAATACTATCGGTGAATTGTTAAGATGTTTTTCCCTATAGCCTGGCACTAGAGATAAATGAAGTTTTAAAAAATTTGATACAGACAATTTGTTGAGTCTTTCAAAAGAATTTGATTCAATCTGCATTAATTCGTCACAAGGCGCATTATAAATCAGCTATTTCCCGGCTGCAGGAAGCGTGTAATGCAGAAACATTCATAGCTGGTCTGTTGTGGTAGTGAAACTCTTAGGCCTATTGCACACGAGCGTATGGCTTTTTCAGTATTTTGCGGTTTGCAAAAAACGGATCTGCAAAAATACGGATGACGTCCTTGTGCATTCCGTTTTTTGCGGAATGGAACAGCTGGACCCTGATAGAACAGTACTATCTTTGTCCGTTATGCGGACAATAATAGAACATGTTCTATCTTTGAACGGAACAGAAAATACGGAGATGGAAGGCATACGGAGTACCTTTAGTTTTTTTTTTTGCGGACCCAATGAAATGAATGCTTCCGTATACGATCCTTATATGGAGCCCAAAAAACGGAACACAAACAGGAAAAAAAGGTTGTGTGAAAGTGACCTTACAGGTGAACGTTAGCGGCAGGTATAATTAACTTAACCGTGCAGTGGCCCAAGATTCTACTATTGATTGAAAGAACGCTCTCCTTTTACACAATCTGCTAATTCCATATAGATTTTTACAGAACTTGTTCTGTTTAACGCTGATACAAGTAGTGTCCCCCTTGTCCAGGGCAAACTCGGGCATTTGCAGCCACAAATCAAGTTTGGCTGCCCAGTAGTCCAGGGGAACTTGGATATGGGGTGGCAGAGTGCAGTCCAAGTATGCCACCACTTGCTGTTTCAGTTTCTGCTTCATTCAAGGACATTGAAGCAGGAATCACAGCTTGAGTGGCATACCATCAACTGGCAAAGTTGCTGGTGTGCCTGAGCAAGAACCACACTTACCCAGTTGGCTGTAAAGGACAAATATTGTCCTATTGTCTTTGACTATAGTTACAGCTCCACATGTTGGCGGTGCTGTGAACTTTAGCAGACATAGACAGGCTCAAGAACTAGCCCACCTTCTGCTCAGGGATTGCCCCTCTACTGACAACTCTGCATTGTGCCAGCAGGTTAACATGACTGCTCATTGGCCTTATTAGTGTCTTTACTCATACACAGTATATAATTGTTTATATAGAATGGTAGCATTAATAAATTTTGATGTTGAGATAATATTCCAATACAAAATTAAACCACTGATAAGTTCATGCTAGGTGTCACAAAAAATACTTGCATGTCTGTAGGTGACCAGGCTGTCATCAGCAGCTGGATAGTCACCCATAAGTGCCTCCAAAAGAATGAAATAGGGGCCACCCGGACACTTCTCTAGCATACTAAATCAGATAGTGTGATGCTCACGTGGAAAATAACTGGAATGCTAGCTAGTGCAGTGTCCCACTCGTGATCGTGGGCACAGCAAACTGGTTTTATTTTGTTTTATTGTCATATATTATGTCTGAATGTCATACTTCATCTCATGTCATATTCTCTCATGTCACTATGTGATTCTATGTAAGATCCTTTAGTTCAGGCCAATTTGATTGCACTACACTAGTCTTACCACTAGATGGGGGCATTGTGACAGTGTATATATAGCTTAGCTCAGGCCTAGTTAGAGAGAGTTCTTTCTGTAAGTTTAGTCAGGGTGCAGTCAAGATGTAGCTGCCGGCTAGAGGGAGGGCTCAAGCTACTTCTATAGCTTGCCCCTCGGGGGTGACCAGTGATAAATCTGCAAACAGCAGGTTTCAAGGGGACTAATATATATTTACAAGTATTCAAGTCAAAGGATAGCATAATGGCCATACTCAAAGGCTTCCCAGGCACCTTTGCAATTAGGTGTAGGACACAGCTTCCAGCATCCACACCTCCAGTTTAAATCCTGAGGACAGTCAGGCTAACTGTCAGAAAAGCACTGGAAATAGAGGTTCAAGGTCAAGGTTAGAATAAGGCGAGAGTTAATACCAGCCTAAGACTTTTTTTTACTTCAAAAGCCTAGTCCGAAGCAGTAGCTTTTATATATATATATATATATATATATATATATATATATATATATATATATATATAAGACAAAGAGCCTGTTTTTCCCTGAGGACTTACATTTTCCCTAACTTTGTATGCATGAGAGACTGTATTTCATATTTGGATGTACTAGAGACTGTTTTATACTTGGATGTAACTGTTATCAGGAGCAACGTTCACTAAAATTCATAAGTTGGATTTCACTGCTGTCTCAGTTTCGAATTCCTCAATTACTACTACTATAAATGGTTGTACCACCACAAAAGGTACTGGCGTCACGACAATCAGGGACCTTGCCATAGGCACAATAATGCAGACCACCAAGGGAACCTCGAACCACCATCTGGCATGTGTCTCTTATCAGAGCATGCCCCAGAGAATCGTTGTGCAGTTCTCCTTATCACTTATGCCAGCCTGCCCAGGGACGACATAACTGTGAGTAACCAGAACTGTGTTTTCCCTCGGACTACTGTTGCTCACACCATGACCTCACATATAATTCCCCTGTCGGTCTGGCACACTGCACTAGCATCACCAGCGCAGTCATATGACTCTGGATTTTTCTGCCAATGCTACTTGGTCTGTAGGTAACCATAGACCAGGGGTGCACAACCTGTGGCCCGGGGGCCACATGTGGCCCTTGATACCATTCTGTGCGGGCCCCAACCATCTGGTGACATACATGTACGTTTATGTCTTGTGGCTGCTCACATGTATTTTTCATGTATTCTCCCATTAGATGGGAGTCCTGGAGGTGTAACCAGACATTACAGTATGTTCAATATGCCATAAATACCGTGTTTTAGTTGGTAATACCCCTTTAAATTTTATTTTCGGCCCTGGTACTTGGCTCAGTATGGCAATGTGGCCCCCAACCAGAAAACGTTGTGCACCCCTGCCATAGACCTTTATTTAGCCTTAGCAGAGGGCCTCCTCCCTCACTTTATAGCATGCCAGAAATTAGGTATAATGCAAAAAACTGTAATTATTATTTTTATTTTTTAATGAAATAAATGCAAAGGTGGTATTTAAATAATAAAATAAATTAAGTAATAATTATAATAATAATAAGTATTCCAACTCTATAGTCAACTCTGTATTTTTTTCTCCATATTTTGCAGAATGTAACAAAGTCCTAGTTGCTGCAGTATTTTATATTTCAATATAATTATGCCCAGAGCCACATATTCATATTATTTTTTATATCCTACTGATCAGACACTGCATACATTGCTTCTTTTAAAATGATTTATTCTCAGGAGGTTCGGATCTTAGATTATATTTAAGCACAGGAAAGGGACTTAATGTTGACTATGTAACTATAGCGAGCTTTGTATTTTATATTAAACTCTGCGAGGGTTAAGTCAGGATTTATGCCTCCCTTCTTAGTTTGCTTTCAGATGACGGCACATGTCCAAATTAAAGTTACAACATAACTGGGATTCTGTTCTCCGTAGCTTCCAACGGTGTTAAATATATTTTGTGTATGTAAAGTGATTGTGTATGCTTTATTGCGAGAGATAAAAATGTTCAGGCACTCCAGTCTTTCCAGTTAATATAAGCAAATGCAATCAATCTCGGCGAGCTGTGGGACATATTTGTTTGCTTACAATTAATTTTGACGAGAGAGGGAGGAAAAGTAAAATGATCTCTATAGAGTGAGGTGGCATCATATCCCCTTTATATCATCAACTCTCCGCGTTGTTATCAGACAGGCGACTACAAATAAAATGTATGTGGCTCATTTAAGCCGCACCTAAAAATGTACTTTTCTATGAAGGGAAAACGGCAGGAATAGTTGTCAGTGGTGTATGAGATTAGTGTATTAATCACTCAAGCTATGTTTTATAAGATTTTATAGCCATACAAGAACAGAGGAGCGGGAACAAGTAAATCATTGTAATACAGAAATATATGCATATGGGTGCTCCAACTCTGTCTTAAACACTATATCATGGGAAAGATTTGTATTTCTCGAAATGGTGCTTCATGGAAAAATTTCTGGGTCTTCAAAACATCAATTTTTAAGATCTGAGTTTCCTGTGCGTTCCTAGGGACTTTAAAAAGACTACTGAACCTGGAATGCAAAGTGGCTTTTAGTAACACTACTAAATACAGTACGTACTGTACGCACATATTTCTAGAGGTTATTAGAATTCAAGGTATTGCTTTTAAACCTATGAACGCAGACAAGTCGAATATTATTTGTGCATTCTCCGTAGATTTCCTCTCCTTATATAATTTCAAGGGCAATGCAGTAAAGATTTTCTGAGGGGCTGACAGTGGAGAACAACTGGATCTAAATATAAAGTTATGCATCTCGTGTTCTGTTAAGATTGAGAAATGTAGTATATCTAACCGGAATTTGACTGCATGCCAAGCCAAAGATGACTGTCTGTATGATAAATGACAAATCGAGTATCTGATGAGGAGGAGCATAGAGGTCAATTTGCTCAGTAGAAAGAAGGTTTCCAGTGTAGGATCACCTTTGCAGATCCTATATAACACAACACGGTAGCCGATAGAGAACTCTACTGATTAAAGACATTTTCAAGTCTATTTTTGTTATATAGTCATACTACAGACTGCCATAGCATACATAGTAGTCTGTGTTCTGCATCATTAAGGCAGAGCACTGACAATGAGCATAAACTTCATGCAATCCTGAAAACTTCGGCTGCAGTCCTCAATTATAAGACTTTATGGATATATCTGTATTTCAATGGTTGTTTAGTTCTGTGTGTTCAGGGCTCTGTATTTTATACTGTGCTTTGATTATTAATTTTCTTCAATGATGCTGTAAGTGTGGTTCCTACCTGTTGACATATGTAGCAATGAATGGAGAGACCATGCATGCTTGACTCTCTCCATTCGCTTCCTTGCTACTGTGCCATAGTTGGGACCTGCATTTATCAGATATTTTTGACATGTGATTCGGAAATTCACTGTTGAAGGGAACCTATTATGGTTAACATGGTGTCTGAGTTGGAAGCAACATGTTATAGAGCAGGAGGAGCTGAGCAAATTAATGTATAGTTATATGGAAAAGATTCAGTAAAATTTGTATTTTATTCATTTACATTCCTGCTCATTTTGAGCTTTGACGTCCAGGAGTTGGTCCTATCAGTGATTGACAGCCTTCCCTCTATGTCTGTGTATACAGAAAGAGCTGTCAATCACTGATAGGACCGCCTCCTGGATTTCAAAGCCCAGAATGAGCCGGAATTCTAATGAATGAATTGAAGATTTTACTGAATCTTACTAGAGTTGGACTTCCCGAAAATGTTCGGGTTCAGGATCCGAACTCGACCCGAACTTCACCCCGAACCCGAACCCCATTGAAGTCAACGGGGACCCAAACTTTTGGGCACTAAAAAGGCTATAAAAAAGCCCAGGAAAGGGCTAGAGGGCTGCAAAAGGCAGCACAATGTAGGTAAATCCCCTGCAAACAAATGTGGATAGGGAAATGACTTAAAATAAAATAAATAAAAATTAACCAATATCAATTGGAAACTTGGAGGAGGAGGAATAGGAGGTTGGGGTGGCATCAAGTGGGAATGCTATGGGAGTTGATGTTCTCATCACAGCCAAAAAGGATTCATGTCTGCCTGCAGTGCCACAGGCCTCATTCACAGACTCAGGGCCATGGCACCCAGACGGAGGAGAGGTTCATTCAACTTTGGGCTGCCCTGCAAAATACTGGTAAAATGAAAAAAAGAGGATTCAAAAAAGAAGTGCCCTGGAGTACAAGAATATATGGTTAAGGGGAGGTAGTTAAAAATGTCTATTCTGCACAAGGGATGGACAGGTCCTGTGGGATCCATGCCTGGTTCTAGTGATGATCGAATATGCCCATATTCGAATTCGCGATATTTCGCGAATATTTCATAAAATATTCGCGATATATTCGCAAATTCGAATATTCGTATTCGTCATCATTTAATCGCCATCTTTTTTTTATAAAATCGCGGATAATCGCATAATGCGTATGATCATGCGCATATTGCGCAAGATCATTGTTACTGGCAGGCAAAGGCAGTATTCGTACAAAATCGATTACATCATATTTACCTAGTGCAATAAAATATACCATCTACATGTTATCTGCTTTTCAATCTTTATTTACCATGTATTAAATAATCGCTAATATTCGCATGCGCATTACGAAAAATCGCAAAAACACTTTAACTTTCATGGCCGGGATGGTCAAGTCAATCAATGCGCAGGAAGAATAGCACGTGTGAAAGAAATCGCATCGCTTAATAAAAATCGCATTACGAAAAATCGCAAAAAAAAAAAAAAGACAAGGGAGGGAAGTGGGGACGGGGGGTCGAGGAATGGATATAAAATGAAGCCTTGTTTAAAGTGAAACTAATGATTGGGGGTGAATGAGAATAAGAAGAGGAAAACACGACGACATATATTCGAATATGCGAATTTTCGAATATATTCGCAACTCGCAGCATGTTCGTATTCGCAAGTTGACGATCACGACTACCAAGCGCATAGAGTGTGAAAAAAATCGCATTTCGGAAAAATCGCATAAAGGCAATATTTCAATTTTCAAGTCAATGCGCAGGCATGTCAGCAAGTGTTAGATATTCGCATCGCTGTCAAAAAAATCGCATTACGGAAAATCGCAAAAAAGGCAGGATTTTGGCTATGGCTTTGAAAAAGAGCCTTGATGCAAAACAACACCTTAAATGAATGAAACTCAGAGTCACTCAAACTCATTTATCAACACAAGTGAACTGAAGTTCTTGAACTTATTGTGTATCATCTAATTTAACCAACGCGAATATTCGCAATATCGAATTTATGGCATGATATTCGAAAAAATCGCGAAATCGCGAATATGCCATATTCGCGCGAAATATTCGCGCCCAACACTACCTGGTTCATTTTTATAAACGTCAGCTTGTCCACGTTGGCTGTGGACAGGCGGTTGTGTTTGTCAGTAAGGACGCCACCTGCCATGCTGAATACACGTTCAGACAAAACGCTGTCCGCCGGGAAGGCCGGCACCTCCAAGGCATAAAAGCCCAGCTCTGGCCACGTGGACAATTTGGAGACCCAGAAGTTGAATGGGGCCGAACCATCAGTCAGTAAGTGGAGGGGTGTGCACATGTACTGTTCCACCATGTTAGTGAAATGCTGCCTCCTGCTAACATGTTCCGTATCAGGTGGTGGTGCAGTTATCTGTGGCGTGGTGACAAAACTTTTCCACATCTCTGCCATGCTAACCCTACCCTCAGAGGAGCTGGCCGTGACACAGCTGCGTTGGCAACCTCTTACTCCTCCTCTGCCTTCACCTTGGGCTTCCACTTGTTCCCCTGTGACATTTGGGAATGCTCTAAGTAGCGCGTCTACCAACTCTTCCTATCATGCTCCACTGCAGGAAGTATGGTGGGTACATTGTCTTTGTACCGGGGATCCAGCAGGGTGGCAATCCAGTAGTCCGCACACGTTAAAATTAGTGATGTCGCGAACATAAAATTTTCAGTTTGCGAACAGCGAACGCGAACTTCCGCAAATGTTCGCGAATGGGCGAACCGGGCGAACCGCCATAGACTTCAATTGGCAGGCGAATTTTAAAACCCACAGGGACTCTTTCTGGCCACAATAGTGATGAGAAAGTTGTTTCAAGGGGTCTAACACCTGGACTGTGGCATGCCGGAGGGGGATCTATGGCAAAACTCCCATGGAAAATTACGTAGTGGACGCAGAGTCGGGTTGTTTGAAATAACGTGCTTTAAAACATCCAGTGTGTGCATACGATCAGGTATGATGTTGTATCGATCAGGTAGTGTAAGGGTTACACCCGCTTCACTGACATTGACAGACCAAACTCCCCTTTTAATGCACCGCAAACAGTTCATTTGCACAACCGCAAACTCCCCATTTGCACAAGGTTGGATACCAAGCTAGCCACGTCCCGGTGATGTCATTGAAGGTTTCTTCCTCCACCCAGCCACGTACAACACCAAGGGTCCCCAAAAGATGAATTGAATTGATTTTTCGAACGGTGAGATGGTTAAAAAAACGCTGGCTCCCTCCCCTTTGTTTTTATCCACGGTGACTGCGTCTGCGCCGTGCAATTTACTGTCACACCCGATATGAGTATAATTTTCTGTAGAACTATTCTCATCAGTTTAATCCCTCTAACGTCCCCAATCTGGGTGCCATTTATTGAATAGATTTTTCGAACGGGGAGATGGTTAAAAAAACGCTGGCTCCCTCCACTCTGTTTTAATCCACGGTCACTGCGTCTGCGCCGTGCAATTTACTGTCACACCCGATATGAGTGGTATTTTCTGTAGTACTATTCTCATCAGTTTAATACCTCTAACGCCCCCAATCTGGGGGCCATTTATTGAATTGATTTTTCGAACGGTGAGATGGTTAAAAAAACGCTGGCTCCCTCCCCTTTGTTTTTATCCACGGTGACTGCGTCTGCGCCGTGCAATTTACTGTAACACCCGATATGAGTATAATTTTCTGTAGTACTATTCTCATCAGTTTAATCCCTCTAACGTCCCCAATCTGGGTGCCATTTATTGAATAGATTTTTCGAACGGGGAGATGGTTAAAAAAACGCTGGCTCCCTCCACTCTGTTTTAATCCACGGTCACTGCGTCTGCGCCGTGCAATTTACTGTCACACCCGATATGAGTGGTATTTTCTGTAGTACTATTCTCATCAGTTTAATACCTCTAACGCCCCCAATCTGGGGGCCATTTATTGAATCGATTTTTCGAACGGGGAGATGGTTAAAAAAACGCTGGCTCCCTCCACTCTGTTTTAAACCACGGTCACTGCGTCTGCGCCGTGCAATTTACTGTCACACCCGATATGAGTGGTATTTTCTGTAGTACTATTCTCATCAGTTTAATCCCGCTAACGTCCCCAATTTGGGGGCCATTTATTGAATAGATTTTTCGAACGGGGAGATGATTAAAAAAACACTGGCTCCCTCCACTCTGTTTTAATCCACGGTCACTGCGTCTGCGCCGTGCAATTTACTGTCACACCCGATATGAGTGGTATTTTCTGTAGTACTATTCTCATCAGTTTAATCCCTCTAACGTCCCCGACTCCCCAATCTGGGGGCCATTTATTAAATAGATTTTTCGAACGGGGAGATGGTTAAAAAAACGCTGGCTCCCTCCACTCTGTTTTAAACCACGGTCACTGCTTTTGCGCCGTGCAATTTACTGTCACACCCGATATGAGTGGTATTTTCTGTAGTATTATTCTCATCAGTTTAATCCCTGTTACGTCCCATATCAGGGATTGCCTTTTGTGAAAAAAAATTTAGGCCGGGTACCTTCGACTGCCTTCACAGTGACAGACCAAACTCTCATACACTAAACTGAATTGATTTCAGGAACTGGGAGATGGAAAAAGCAGCTTGGTCGGTCCTCTTACTCCCAAATTGGGGCACTGCGCATGCACAGAGCAATGTGCTGTGACACCCTATATGAGTGGTGTCTTAACTAGTACTATTCCTATCAGTTTAATCCCTGTTACGGACCCTATCCGGTCGAATTGATTAACCATTGTCGAATTAGCGAACCATTGCGACATCATGAAATAATTTAGTTCTGAGCTCTGTACTTGCTTTGTATTGGAATTGATGGGGATTTTTTTAATTGCCTGCATCATTTCTAATAAACTATTAAGAGACTTTATTATGTTTTTTTATTTTATGTATTAAAAACCCATACAACATATAAAAAAAAAGGTAAATTAATGTTTTTTCTATGAAATATTATCCAGCCGTCCGATCGCTTTTGGTCTGACCATAATGAAGCAACGGCCTTATCATCTGGGGTGTGGCAACATTGCCAACACACTTATAGAGGTGATGATGATTGCTTCATTGTGATACGCAAACCCCTTCACCACAACAAGGTAACGATCACGAAGGGGAATTGACACTTGTATGTGCCTTTTTTTTTTGTTTGTTTTTGCAGCCACAGTGCTGCACCATAGGACAGAAAAATTAGGCATGTACACATGCCTGAAAAATAATGGCACTGTTGCAGCCGCTATTGTAGCAGTGGCCAGAAAAATTTATGTTTTCCAGGCAGAAAAGTGACTAAAACATTGCGGCTTGAACCCTAGTTGGTGGTGGAGAATTCACGAAAGTCATCCGGTATGCAGATATTAAATACAGCAGCGTGGGGACTATTTTGAGGCCAAGGCATGTAATCAGGCCTTTTGTTAGTCAAACATATCCCCCACTGTCAGTCCCTTCGGGATCCATGCCTCATTCATCTTTATGAAGGTGAGGTAATCAACACTTTTTTGACCGAGGCGACTTCTCTTGTCAGTGACAATGCCTCCTTCTGCACTGAAGGTCTCTTCTGACAGGACACTTGAAGCAGGGCAGGCCAGAAGTTCTATCACGAACTGGGATAGCTCAGGCCACAGGTCAAGCCTGCACACCCAGTAGTGAAGGGGTTCATTGCTCCTCAGAGTGTCGATATCTGCTGTTAAGGCGAGGTAGTCTGCTACCTGTCGGTCGAGTCGTTCTCTAAGGCTGGATCCCGAAGGGCTGTGGCGATGAGTAGGACTGAAAAAGCTCTGCATGTCCTCCATCAACAGCACATCTGTAAATCGTCCAGTCCTTGCCGCCGTGGTAGGAGGAGGATTACACTCACCTCTTCCCCTGTTAGATTCCCGTTGTGCTGTGACATCCCCTTATAAGCTGTGTAAAGCATATTTTTTAGTTTGGTTTTGAACTGCTGCATCCTTTCCGACTTTCGGTAATTTGGTAACATTTCTGCCACTTTCTGCTTATACCGGGGGTCTAGTAGCGTGGCCACCCAGTACAGATCGTTCTCCTTTATCCTTTTTATACGTGGGTCCCTCAACAGACATGACAGCATGAAAGACCCCATTTGAACAAGGTTGGATGCAGAGCTACTCATTTCCCGTTCCTCGTCCTCACTGATGTCATTGACGGTCTGTTCTTCCCCCCAGCCACGTACAACACCATAGATAGGTGACAACAACGAGCACCCTGGGGTGCCTGCTGTGGTTGGTCTTCCTCCTCCTCAAAGCCGCCACATTCCTCCTCTGACTCCTCTTCCTCATACTCCTCTTCCAGTGTTGCTGCAGGTCCTGCAAGCGATGATGACAAGGCTGTTTCTGGTGGTGATGGTGACCACAACTCTTCCTCTTCCTCTTCACGCTCATCTACAGCCTGATCCAGAACTCTTCGCAGGGCACGCTCCAGGAAGAAAACAAATGGGATGAGGTCGCTGATCGTGCCTTCGGTGCGACTGACTAGGTTTGTCACCTCCTCAAAAGGACGCATGAGCCTACAGGCATTGCGCATGAGTGTCCAGTAACGTCGCAAAAAGATTCCCAGCTCCGCAGAGGCTGTCCTAGCACCCCGGTCATACAAATACTCGTTGACGGCTTTTTCTTGTTGGAGCAGGCGGTCGAACATTAGGAGTGTTGAATTCCAACATGTCGGGCTGTCGCATATCAAGCGCCTCACTGGCATGTTGTTTTACCGCTGAATATCGGAAAAGTGCGCCATGGCCTTGTAGGAACGCCTGAAATGACCACACACCTTCCTGGCCTGCTTGAGGACGTCCTGTAAGCCTGGGTACTTAGACACAAAACGTTGTACGACGAGATTCAACACATGTGCCATGCACGGCACATGTGACAACTTGCCCAAATTTAATGCCGCCAACAGATTGCTTCCATTGTCACACACCACTTTGCCGATCTCCAGTTGGTGCGGGGTCAGCCACTGATCCACCTGTGCGTTCAGGGCGGACAGGAGTGCTGGTCCTGTGTGCCTCTCTGCTTTCAGGCAAGTCAACCCCAAGATAGCGTGACACTGTCGTATCCGGGATGTGGAATAGCCCCTGGGGAGCTGGGGGGAATCAGTTGATGTGCAGCCAGACGCCGCAGCAGAAGAGGACTCAGCCGAGGAGGATATTGAAGAGGATGGAGTAGGAGTAGAGAAGGTGGCAGTAGGTCTGCATGCAAGTCGTGGTGGGGTCACCAACTCAGCTGCGGAGCCACGCATTCCATGCTTGTCAGCCGTCAGCAGGTTGACCCAATGCGCAGTATACATGATATACCTGCCCTGACCGTGCTTTGCAGACCAAGTATCAGTGGTCAGATGGACTCTTGCCCCAACAATGTATGCCAGAGATGCCATGACTTCCTTTTCAATGACATGGAAGAGGTTTGGGATTGCCTTTTTTGAAAAAAAATTTCGTCCGGGTACCTTCCACTGTGGTGTCCCAATAGCGACAAATTTTTTGAAGGCCTCAGACTCTACCAGCTTGTATGGTAAAAGCTGGCGGGCTAAGAGTTCCGTCAAGCCAGCTGTCAGTCGCCGGGCATGGTGGTGACTTTGTGACATTGGCTTCTTGCGACGACCTCCCCCTGCTTCCAACTCGTCTCCTCCTCTCTGTCTCCCCTTCAGAACTTTCCCCCTCTTTTTCTCTTCGAACGGGCACCCACGTGGCATCCGTGGACACATCGTCATCATCAACCGCTTCACTTGTATCTGACACCTCAGCAAAGGAAGCAGCAGCGGGTACAACATCATCATCATCACACTGTACGTCCATGTGTGAAATCCTGCCTGACTGAGACATATCCCTGTAATCTACATCATCTGGCAATATTGGTTGCGCATCACTAATTGCATCCAACTGATGTGTAAATAACTCCTCTGACGGATCAAGTGAAGCAGCTGTGGTGGCTGTGGTGGTAGTGGTGGTGGTGGCGACCGGCGGGTGCGTGGTAACTTGAGAGCAGGTGACCGAAGCTGAGCTGGAGGAGGATGGTGCGTCAAGGTTCTTAGCGGAAGCTGTTGAAGATTGGGTGTCCTGTCTAAGCCAGTCAACTACGTCCTCTGAATTTTTCGGGTTCAGGGTACGTGGCCTCTGAAAACTGAAAACTTATTCCAGGGACAGTGGAAATCACAGCACCACGACCACGACGGCCCCTGCGGGGTGGCCTGCCTCTGCCTGTCATTTTTTTTTTAGATAAGTGGTACTACGCATGCTAGGTACTGTGCCACCCGGTATGAGTGGTTGGCACTGGCAGTGGGCACACTACAGTCTGTGGAAGTGGGCCTGACACACACTGGCAGCAGGCAAGCAACTGAAATTAGACTACTGTCTAAAAATTAAATGCCTTATTTATCGGCAAGCTACTGTGCCACCCGGTATCAGTGATTGGCACTGGCAGTGGGCACACTACAGTCAGTGGAAGAGGACCTGACACACACTGGCAGCAGGCAAGCAACTGAATTTAGACTACTGTCTAAAAATTAAATGCCTTATTTATCGGCAAGCTACTGTGCCACCCGGTATCAGTGGTTGGCACTGGCAGTGGGCACACTACAGTCAGTGGAAGAGGGCCTGACACACACTGGCAGCAGGCAAGCAACTGAATTTAGACTACTGTCTAAAAATTAAATGCCTTATTTATCGGCAAGCTACTGTGCCACCCGGTATCAGTGGTTGGCACTGGCAGTGGGCACACTACAGTCAGTGGAAGTGGGCCTGACACACACTGGCAGCAGGCAAGCAACTGAATTTAGACTACTGTCTAAAAATTAAATGCCTTATTTATCGGCAAGCTACTGTGCCACCCGGTATCAGTGGTTGGCACTGGCAGTGGGCACACTACAGTCAGTGGAAGCGGGCCTGACACACACTGGCAGCAGGCAAGCAACTGAATTTAGACTACTGTCTACTTGCCTATACCAAATGTAAATATGCAACCAAATGTGGCAAAATACACAAAAAAATAAACTAGAAAATGAAAAAATTATAAAAACGCAGATGCGTTTTTGATGCGTTTTTTATCAAAAACGCCCAAATGGCCCCTGGGGGGTTCAGATATCTTGCTTTGGAGGCAGCAGAACGTTGGTCGTAGTCATAGTCAACCGTCATATACAATCAAATAGAGGCATCAAATGGATTCGCAAAGCGATTAATAATTGTAAGTATTATTCGCATTGCGATTACAACTAGAGCTGAGTTCCTAATGGTTGTATTGCTAGAATATAACGTATATTCTAGCAATACAACAACCATTAGGAACTTAGCTCTAAGTTGAATTCGCAATGCGATTAATGCAGGTTATATTAATCGCATTGAGAATTCAACTTAGATCTGAGTTCCTAATGGTTGTTGTATTGCTAGAATATAACGAAGATTGAGAATATAGCGCTAAATTCTCAATCTTCGTTATATTCTAACAATACAACCATTAGGAACCCATCTCTAAGTTGAATTCACAAATAAGATGTCCCAAACTATTCACTGGCGAATAGTTCCCGACTGAACATAGCTTGTGCGCGTTCGTCGCGGCGAGCGAACATATGCAATGTTAGGTCCACCCCTATCATTGAGTAAACTTTGACCCTCTACATCACAGTCAGCAGACGCATTCCAGCCAATTATCATACCCTCCCTCCCAGACCCTCCCATCTCCTGGACAGCATCCATTTTAGATTCATTCGAATTTGCAGTCTTAGTGAGAGGAGGGACAGTGTAACTGCTGCTGATTTAATAGGGAAATCGATAGCTAGGCTAGTGTATTCAGTGTCCACTCCAGTCCTGAAAAACTCATCAGATCTCTGCTGTAAGGACAGCGTCCTGACAGTACCGCAAAAAGCCCTTTTTAGGGCTAGTACATTAGTCTCCCACCTCCTATCAAAAAGCAAGGACAGCATCCATCTTAGATTCATTCTGAAGCTGCAGTGTTAGTAGTTGTAATCGCAATGCGATTAATATAACCTGTATTAATCGCATTGCGAATTCAACTTAGAGCTGGGTTCCTAATGGTTGTATTGCTAGAATATAACGAAGATTGAGAATTTAGCGCTATATTCTCAATCTTCGTTGTATTCTAACAATACAACCATTAAGGACTGAGATCTAAGTTGTAATCCCAATACGATTAATACAGGTTATATTAATCGCATTGCGAATTTAACTTAGAGCTCGGTTCCTAGTGGTTGTATTGCTAGAATTTCTAGCAATACAACCATTAGGAACCCAGCTCTAAGTTGAATTCGCAATGCGATTAATATAACCTGTATTAATCGCATTGCGATTACAACTTCCACACTCTGCGTCAACTAGGTATTTTTCCATGGGAGTTTTGCCATGGATCCCCCTCCGGCATGCCCCAGTCCAGGTGTTAGTCCCCTTGAAACAACTTTTCCATCACTATTGTGGCCAGAAGGAGTCCCTTTGGTTTTTAAAATTCGCCTGTCTATTAAAGTCTATGGCGGTTCGCAATGTTCGCATGTTCGCGAACATTTGCGGAAGTTCGCGTTCGCCGTTCGCGAACGGAAAATTTTATGTTCGCGACATCACTACCTGACACACACTAGCAGCAGGCAAGCAGCTGAAATTACATTAAAGTGTAAAAATTAAATGCCTTTTTTATGCAAAGTCCTGTGCCAGCCGTTATGAGTGGTGGGCACTGGCAGTGGGCACACTACAGTCAGTGGAAGTCAGCCTGACACACACTGGCAGGCAACTAACCTTAGATTAAAGTGTAAAAATTAAGTGCCTTTTTTATGCAAAGTCCTGTGCCACACGGGATGACAGGGGTGGGCACTGGCAGTGGGCACACTACAGTCAGTTGAAGTCGGCCTGACACACACTAGCAGCAGGCAAGCAGCTGAAATTACACTAAAGTGTAAAAATTAAATGCCTTTTTTATGCAAAGTCCTGTGCCAGCCGGTATGAGTGGTGGGCACTGGCAGTGGGCACACTACAGTCAGTGGAAGTCAGCCTGACACACACTGGCAGGCAACTAACCTCAGATTAAAGTGTAAAAATTAAATGCCTTTTTTTGATGCAAAGTCCTGTGCCACACGGGATGACAGGGGTGGGCACTGGCAGTGGGCACACTACAGTCTGTGGGCCTGCAGCTCCTCACACACAGGCAGGCCAGGCAACTTCAATATGTATATAAAGGAAAAAAAAAAGCAGACTAATGTTGCAGCCCTAAAATGGGCTTTTTAGGGTGCTGTCAGGACGCTGTCCTTACAGCAGAGATCAGATGAGTCTTTCAGGACTGGAGTGGACATTGAATTCACTAACCTAGCTATCGATTTCCCAATTAAATCAGCAGCAACTACACTCTCCCTCCTCTCACTAAGACTGCAGCTTCAGAATGAATCTAAAATGGATGCTGTGCAGGAGGTGGGAGGGTCTGGGAGGGAGGGTATGCTGCTGATTGGCTGGAATGTGTCTGCTGACTGTGAGGTACAGGGTCAAAGTTTGCTCAATGATGATGTATAGGGGGCGGACGGAAAATCGCATGTGTTCGCCCGTTGAGGCGAACGCGAACAAGCTATGTTCGCCGGGAACTGTTCGCCGGCGGATAGTTCGGGCCATCTCTAGTTAAAATGTTAGCAACTCTGCTGTCATTACGCAGGCACTGCAGCATGTAGTCGCTCATGTGTGCCAGGCTGCCCAGACGTAATGATAAGCTGTCCTATGTGGGAGGCGTATCGTCATCCATTTCCCCCCAGCCACGCACCATGATGGGCCCGAGCTGCGTTGGGTGCCACCCCGCTGTGAACATGCTTCATCCTCATCCTCCTCTACCTTCTCATACTTTTCCTCCTCATCCTCCAGTAGTGGGCCCTAGCTGGCCACATTTGTACCTGGCCTCTACTTTTGCAAAAAACCTCCCTCTGAGCCACTTCTAAGAGACTGGCCTGAAAGTGCTAAAAATGACCCCTCAGGGGTAACCTGAGTGAGTTCCTTGTTTTTAGGGTGTTTTGTCCACTGCAGTTCATGCTTTGCATGTAGATGCCTGGACATGCAGGTTGTGCTAAGGTTCAGAACGTTAATGCCTCGCTTCAGGCTCTGATGGCACAGCGTGCAAACCACTCGGGTCTTGTCGTCAGCACATTGTTTAAAAAAGTGCCATGCCAGGGAACTCCTTGAAGCTGCCTTTGGGGTGCTCGGTCCCTGGTGGCGATGGCCAGTAGCAGGCGAACTCTCTTGGAGACGGCTGTTCTGCTTTTGCCCCCTGCTCCCTCTTTTGCTACGCTGTTGGCTCGGTCTCACCACTGCCTCTTCCTCTGAACTATGAAAGTCAGTGGCACGACCTTCATTCCATGTGGGGTCTAGGACCTCATCGTCCCCTGCATCGTCTTCCACACAGTCTTCTTCCCTGACCTCCTGTTCGGTCTGCACACTGCAAAAAGATGCAGCAGTTGACACCTGTGTTTTGTCATCATCAGAGACGTGCGGACTCCGATGATGTAGTATTCCCATGGGGGTGATGTGACAGACTGATGGGCTTGGTTTTCAAGCGCCACCTGTGCGCTTTCTGCAGAAGACTGGGTGGGAGATAATGTTGTGAATGTGCTGGATCCACTGTCGGCCACCCAATTGACAAGTGCGTGTACTTGCTTAGGCCTTACCATCCTTAGAACGGCATTTGGCCCCACCAAATATCGCTGTAAATTCTGGCTGGTACTGGAACCTGAGGTAGTTGGTTCACTAGGATGTGTGGCTGTGGCAGAACATCCACGTCCTCTCCCAGCACCAGAGGGTCTACTAACAACACCAGGTCTGTGTCCGCGTCCTTTACTAGATGTTTTCCTCATTGTTACCGTTCAACACAATAAGAATAAAAAATTATTTGGCCCAATGTATTAAATTCAAATTCAGGCCTTTTTTTTTTTACAGGCACCTAACATTATCTGGCTATCTATCTATGTACCGTATTACAATAATCCAGGCACTGCAGTAACCATAGATTTAGGGGAATATCAGTTGTAGGCCTAGTATTTAGGCCCTGGATGAAAGGTATCCTTTTATGGACAGATTTACACCTTGAGATGCACAGTAGCGTGTGAAAAAATATATAGGATTATGCTTTCTGCACTTGCATTTTAACACTTTGTGTAATATACCCTTTAACAGAAAGAAATACACTTAGAGATGCAAAACAGTGTGTGCAAATGTAGAGGATTATGCTGTATTTTAACAATTACTGTAATATACCCTTTAACGGAAAGAAATACACTTGGAGATGCACGGTGAATGTAATATTCCCTTTAACGGACAGATTTACACTTGGCCTACAACAGCTGGAACAACAGATTTTGGGAATTGCTATTTTGGCAATTGAATTTCACCCCAGAAAATAATATATCCTTTGACGGACACTAATAAACATGTCCAGCCACAGCTGGAACATCAAATTTACGGTATTGCTATTTTGTCAATTGAATTTCACCCCAGAAAATTATCCATCCTTTGCCGGACACTATTAAACTTGTCCAGTCACAGCTGGAACACCAGATTTAAGGTATTTCTATTTTTGCAACTGAATTTCACCGCAGAAAATAATTTATCCTATGACGGACACTGTGAAACTTGTCCAGTCACAGGTGGAATACCAGATTTACTGTATTTCTATTTTGGCAACTGAATTTCACCCCAGAAAAAAATATATCCTTTGCCGGAAACTTTTAAACTTGACCAGCCATAGCTGAAACCACTGACTTATGGAATTGCTATTTTGGCAATTGAATTTCACCACAGAACAAAATATATAATTTGCCGGACACTATAAAACTTTTCCAGTCACAGCTGGAACACCAGATATACGGTATTTATATTTTGGCAACTGAATTTCATCCCAGAAAATAATAAATCCTTTGCCGGACACTATTAAACTTAGACAGCCACTGCTGGGACACCAGATTTACGGTATTACTATCTTGGCAATTGAATTTCACCCCTGAAAAAAATATATCCTTTGCCGGACAATATTAAACTTGGCAAGCCACAGCTGAAACCACTGATTTATGGTATTGCTATTTTGGCAATTGAATTTCACCCCAGTACAAAATTTATCCTTTGCCGGACACTATGAAACTTTTCCAGTCACAGCTGGAACACCAGCTGTGAGGTATTTCTATTTTGGCAACTGAATTTCCCCCCAGAAAATAATATATCCTTTGCCGGACACTATTAAACTTGGTCAGTCACAGCTGAAACCACTGTTTTATGGTATTGCTATTTTGGCAATTGAATTTCACCCCAGAAAATTATCTATCCTTTGCCGGACACTATTAAACTTGTCCAGTCACAGCTGGAACACCAGATTTACGGTATTTCTATTTTTGCAACTGAATTTCACAGCAGAAAATAATATATCCTATGACGGACACTATGAAACTTGTCCAGTCACAGCTGGAATACCAGATTTACTGTAATTCTATTTTGGCAACTGAATTTCACCCCAGAAAAAAAATATATCCTTTGCCGGAAACTTTTTAACTTGACCAGCCACAGCTGAAACCACTGACATATGGTATTGCTATTTTGGCAATTGAATTTCACCCCAGAAAATAATAAATCCTTTGCCGGACACTATTAAACTTAGCCAGCCACTGCTGGGACACCAGATTTACGGTATTGCTATTTTGGCAATTTAATTTGACCCCAGAAAAAAGTATATCCTTTGCCGGACACTATTAAACTTGTTCAGTCACAGCTGAAACCACTGTTTTATGGTATTGCTATTTTGGCAATTGAATTTCACCCTTTAACAAAATATATCCTTTGCCAGACACTATTAAACTTGTCCGATCACAGCTGGAACACCAGATTTACGGTATTTCTATTTTTGCAATTGAATTTCACCCCAGAAAATAATATATCCTTTGACGGACACTATGAAACTTGTCCAGTCACAGCTGGAACACCAGATTTACTGTATTTCTATTTTGGCAACTGAATTTCACCGCAGAAAATAATAAATCCTTTGACGGACACTATTAAACTTGGCCAGCCACAGCTGAAACCACTGATTTACGGTATTGCTATTTTGACAATTGAATTTCACCCCAGAAAAAAATATATCCTTTGCCGGACACTATTAAACTTGTCCAGTCACAGCTGGAACACCAGATTTACTGTATTTCTATTTTGGCAACTGAATTTCACCCCAGAAAATAATAAATCCTTTGTCGGACACTATTAAACTTAGCCAGCCACTGCTGGGACACCAGATTTACGGTATTGCTATTTTGGCAATTTAATTTGACCCCATAAAAAAAATATATATCCTTTGCCGGACACTATAAAACTTGGTCAGTCACAGCTGAAACCACAGTTTTATGGTATTGCTATTTTGGCAATTGAATTTCACCCCAGAACAAAATATATCCTTTGCCAGACAGTACTAAACTTGTCCAGTCACAGCTGGAACACCAGATTTACGGTATTTCTATTTTTGCAACTGAATTTCACCCCAGAAAATAATATATCCTTTGACGGACACTATGAAACTTGTCCAGTCACAGCTGGAACACCAGATTTACTGTATTTCTATTTTGGCAACTGAATTTCACCGCAGAAAATAATAAATCCTTTGACGGACACTATTAAACTTGGCCAGCCACAGCTGAAACCACTGATTTACGGTATTGCTATTTTGGCAATTGGATTTCACCCTATAACAAAATATATCCTTTGCCGGTCACTATTAAACTTGGCCAGCCACAGCTGAAACCACTGATTTATGGTATTGCTATTTTGGCATTTGAATTTCACCCAGAAAATAAAATATAATTTGCCAGACACTATTAAACTTGGTAAGCCACAGCTGAAACCGATGATTTATGGTATTGCTATTTTTGCAACTGAATTTTACAGCAGAAAATAATATATCCTATGACGGACACTATGAAACTTGTCCAGTCACAGCTGGAACACCAGATTTACGGTATTGCTATTTTGGCAATTGAATATCACCTTAAAACAAAATATATCCTTTGCCGCACACTATTAAACTTGGCCAGCTACAGCTGAAACCACTGAATTATGGTATTGCTATTTTGGCAATTGAATTTCACCCCAGAAAAAAATACATCCTTTGCCGGACACTATTAAACTTTGATAGCCACTGCTGGGACACAAGATTTAGAGGATTGCTATTTTGGCAATTGAATTTCACCCCAGAAAATAATCTATCCTTTGCCAGACAGCAGACAGTATTATACTTGGCTACCCACAGCTGGAACACCAGATTTAGAGGATTGCTATTTTGGCAATTGAATTTAGCCCCTCAATAAAATATAGAAATTTCTATCCTGAGTTTCTAGGGGTGACAATAAGCAGAGCCAAGCCCCTGATGTAGGATATAGCAAAAAAAAAATAGTATTGATAGATTGATGGACTTGGTGGCAGCTTGTGTTGGTGCACTACAAGACTCAAAATGGCCACCGATCACCCCAGAAAAAAGTGACAGAAAAATGCTCTGTGCAGCCTAAAAACCAGTGAGCAATTAACTAGCAGAAGTTGAATGATTCACAGCTGTAGATCGATCACTTCATTAGGTGTTTTTGCTGAGTTTTCCCTGCCTAATTTTGCTCTCACAGCAGCTGTGTCCTATCCCTACACTAATCAGAGCAGAGTGACGTGTGGCGCTACGTGACTCCAGCTTAAATAGAGGCTGGGTAACATGCTGCACTTGGCCAATCACAGCCATGCCATTAGTACGCATGGCTGTGATAGCTTCTTAGGGCAAGAAGTAAAACGCTAGCTGATTGGCTGCTGTGCAGCCCTTCAGAAAGCGGGAAGAAATTGCCGAACAACAAACCCGAACTTTTTTAAAAATGTTTGGGTCCGGATCTGTGTCCCGAACACCCCAAAATTCGGTACGAACCCGAACTATACAGTTCGGGTTCGCTCATCCCTAGACATGATCTATAATTTGTGGAACGGACATACAAATGCTGGCAGCACATGGATGACTTCCATGTGCGGTCTTTTTTTTGCGGACCCACAGAAATGAATGGGTCCATGTGCAATCTGCACAAAAATGAGGATTGGACACAGATGCACAATATGGTCATGTGCATGAGCCCTAGTTATTTTAAGTGTACTATTTGATTATTCTGCGGTTGGCATTATCTAGAAAATATTACATTTGTATATGATATAGAAAGATCATATTTAACCCCGACAAACATTGTTGCTGTATTATTAAACATTTTAACTGTCACACCTCCACAATGACTGTTGACATTTTTTTGGATGGGAAAGAACGTAGTTTTTGAAGCTGTAAAGTACAACATGAAGGTAACCTTTTAGACCCATGTCCTGAGTAAGAAAAGGCACATGAGTAGTTAAGTGTAACGGTTGGATTTCATTAATAAATATATTATTTTTATTCTTAGTTATGCTTGAAAGGTTTTCCCAGGAAAAAAAGAGATCTCCTTTCCCTCATTATTCTGCTCACAGCAGGAATCGCCTGAAGCTGCAGCAAATACAACCTGGAACATCCTGTAGGTGAATTCTAATTGTTGGTATTACTATGGAGACACATAGTAATCTCATTGTCTCTCATCCATAATGGTCTGTTGGTAGACAGCATTCAAAAAACTCTTGAAGGCAAGATGCAAAGACATGGCAGTCACTTTTCATTGCACCATATGGTGCATATAACGTGAATTCAGGTGTACACTTGAAATATGCTACAGCATCCACTAATTTTCTTTTACTTTCTTTTATTGTAGGCATCACTGTAATAGTGCCTAATGAAGTTGTTTTATTTAGATATATTCTCAATAATAAGCAATGCTACACTGCATGGCTTTATAGAATCACGAGACACATGATATAATATTAACATTAACAACATAGAATTATATTAAAGGGGACATTAAACGTTTTTTCAGTTCATCAATATCAGATCGGTCATAGACCCTGTGACTAATGAACATGATGTCACTGGAGTAGGAAGAGGCTGCAGCGTTCACCAGAGTACCGTGGCCTTTTCAAGCAGCTGATCAATGGGGCTGCAGAGAGTTGAAGCCCCACCGATCTGATATTATCCAACTGAAGATAGGTCATTAATATTTTACTCCTGGAAACCCCCTTTAAATAAGAACTTTTGGATTATTTCTATGGTACTATGGTGCTGAGTGTAAACTAAACAAGGGATAGGGTTTTGCAGTGAATTATTTTACCTACATTAATGCAGAATAATTAACTCTGTTTCCCACCACTGTTGTGTTAAATGACTTGCAGCTTTTGCTGTGTATTTCTGGAACGTCTTGAGAATGCTTACCACTGTTGAGGTGATCTACTTACAGATGTTGGAAATGTTATGGTAAACACTTCAGTGACTTGGACAGCGAGCATCTATTACTAATAATAAAGAACTCTGAGACTTCTTGCATTATTATTGAGGCCATAGTTGCAGCTGCCAGTGTCTTTATAATACACTTCTTTCCTCCAAAAGTGGGGGGGGGAATTGCAATGCATCTTATAAACTGAATACTAATGAGCGCTTCCATTATGGAAATATGTAGGAGGTGTGGGGAGCAGTAAGTGTAATGCTGCTAGTACTTGCTATACCTACAGCTTCCTGGTCTTTTTCTGGGTGCCCACTGTGCTGTGGCCGGGCAGTGTATAGCTTTAGGATGTAGTGCAAATAGGTATGCACTATGACCTGGTGCGGTGCGACATGAGGTCACAATGCAGCATGGTGCCAGCAGAAGGCTAGAGATGTCCCGAACTATTCGCCGGCGAACAGTTCTCGGCGAACATCGCATGTTCGCGTTCGCCGTGGCGGGCGAACATATGCGATGTTCGGTCCGCCCCCTATACATCATCATTGAGCAAACTTTGACCCTGTACCTCACAGTCAGCAGACGCAACCTGCGGACAAGAATAGGCACCCGCAACACACTACGGACGTCTGAAGGGGCCTTAGTTAGAGCAGGGAGAGTGCTGCTGCTACGGAATTAATAGGGAAAGCATTAGCTAGGCCAGTGTTCTGTGTCCACTCCAGTCCTCAAAGACTCATCTTCTGTAAGGACAGCGTCCTGACAGCACCCCAAAAAGCCCTTTTTAGGGATGGTACATCAGTCTGATTTTATATATATATATGCCCACAGACTGTACTGTGCCCACTGCCAGTGCCCACCACTCGTATCTGGTGGCACAGTACCTTGCAGATAAAAAAGTCATTTAATTTTTATCCTTTAATATAATTGCAGTTGCCTGACAGTGTGTGTCAGGCCCACAGCCTGTACTGTGCCCACTTCCCACCACTCATATAGGGTGGCACAGTAGATTGCACGGCGCAAGCACAGTGACCTAAATTTCAAATGAAGCGGACCGAGCATGGGTCTTTTTCCATCTCCCGGTTCCAAAAACTATTCACTGCACTGGCACTGGCCCTGATAAGGGACAAAACAGAGAATAAACTGATAGGAATAGTACGTAGTTAACACTAGTTGCATTGGTGGCAAATTCCATTGCAAGTGCACAAACTTGGAAGGAAGCGGACAGAGCAAGCTTTTTTCTCTATCTCCCCATGCAAGGATTCAATTCAATACACGTCCCCTGATAGGGAACTTAACAAAGATTAAAATGGTAAGAATAGTAGTTCACACTATTTGTATTGGTGGCACAGTACATTGTGCGGCGCACGCGCAGTGCCCCAAATTGGAAGTAAGAGGACCGACCAATCATCTTTTTCCAACTGCCGGTTCCTAAAATCTATTCGATACACGTCCCCTGATAGGGGACAAAACAGAGATTAAACTGGTAAGAACAGATTTTTTTAATTTAAAAAAAAGAGGAAAGCCTCTACGAAGCTGGCTTTTTTTTTGGCCGCGTTACTGAACGCTCATGCACAATGGCTGTAGGCTCATGCGTCCTTTTGCCGAGGTGACAAACCTGGTCAGTCAAACCCAAGGCAACATCATCGACCTCATCCCATATGTGTTTTTTCTGGAGCGTGCCCTGCAAAGAGTGCTGGTTCAGGCAGTAGATGAGCATAAAGAGGAAAAGTTGTGGTCACCATCACCACCAGAAGCAGCCTTGTCGTCGTCGATTGCTGGACCTGCGGCAACGCAGATAGAGGAGGCTGAAGAAGAGGAGTCAGAGGAGGAAGGTGGCTTTGAGGAGGTGGAAGACAAACCACAGTAGGCGTCCCAGGGGGCTTGTTGTCACCTTTCGGGGACCCTGGGTTTTGTAGGTGGCTGGGTGGAGGAAGAGACCTTCAATGACGTCAGTGAGGACAAGGAACGGGACATGGCTAGCTTGGTATCCAAACTTGTGCAAATGGGGAGTTTGCAGTTGTGCAAATGGACTGTTTGCGGTTGTTTGCGGTGCGTTAAACAGGGGGTTTGGTCTGTCACTGTGAAGTGGGCGTAACCCTTACACTACCTGATCGATACAACATCATACCTGATCGTATACACACACTGGATGTTTTAAAGCACGTTATTTCAAACAGTTTAGGAATGTTAGGTGATTTATACCCTTTATGGATTAAAACCCGACTCTGCGTCAACTACGTAATTTTCCATGGGAGTTTTGCCATGGATCCCCCTCTGACATGCCACAGTCCAGGTGTTAGTCCCCTTGAAACAACTTTTCCATCACTATTGTGGCCAATAAGCATCCCTGTGGGTTTTAAAATTCGCCTGCCTATTGAAGTCTATGGGGGTTCGCTCGTTTGCGAACATTTGCGGAAGTTCGCGTTCGCCGTTCGAGAACGGAAAATTTTATGTTCGCGACATCTCTACAGAAGGCCAGGGAGCGGTGAGTGCCAAGAGAGCATCTGTTGAGGATAGGGGATCTGATTGAGGAGTCTGCTCTGAGGTCTGATGAGGACTGGTGTTCTGATTGGGGCATCAGCGGTTTGATTGGGGGGTCTGATCTGAGGTGTGATAAAGATTGGGGGTCTAACTGGGGGGTCTGTTCTGAAATCTGATAAAGATTGAGGGTCTGATTGGCGTTCTGATCTGAGGCCTGGAAAAGATTGGGGGTATGTTTGCCGGTCTTGTCTGAGGTGTGATGAAGACTGGGAGTCTTATCAAGGGGTTTGAAATGAGATCTGATAAATATTGTCTGATTAAGGGGTCTGATCTGAGGTCTGATAAAGATTGGAGATCTGATTGGACAGTCTGATCTAAGGTGTGATAAAGATCGGGGGTCTGATTGGGTAGACTGATCTGAAGACTTGTAAAAATCGGGGGTCTGGTTGGATAGTCTGATCTCAGGTGCAATAAAGATTGGGGGTCTAATTGAAGGGGTCTGATCTGAAATCTGATAATGATTGAGGGTCAGATTGGGGATTCTTATCTAAAGTCTGGTAAAGATTGGGGGTCTGGTTGGGGGTCTGGTCTACAGTGTTATAAAGATTGGGAGTCTGATTGGGAGTTTTGATCTGAGATCTGATAAAGATTGGGGGTCTGATCTGAGGTCTGAAAAAAAAATGGGAGTTTGATTGGGGGTTCTGATTAAAGTTCGAATAAAGTTTTAGGATCTGATTGGGTGGTCTGATCTGAGGCATGATAAAGATTTGGAGGTCTGATCTGAGGTATGATCAAGACAGGGGGTCTGATCTAAAGTGTCAGAATAATTGGGGGTCTGATTGGGGCTCTGCTTTGGGGATCTGACGAAGATTGGGAGATTGATTTAGGGTCTAATCTGAGGTCTGATTAAGACTGGGGGGTCTGATCTGTGGTCCGATGAAAAATATTTTATTCTTATTTTCCTCCTCTAAATCCTAGTTGCATGTTATGATTAGTGTGTCTTATAATTAAAAAATATGGTACTCATAACCTCAGTCACAAAAGGCAGACGGTGATGTTATTACTGAGACACCATACTTTTTAGCCAGTGTTCAGCATTCCTCATGTTTCTCTTACATAACAGTTAGTTTGAGGTCTAATAGAAGCATTTCTTATCTGCCACCTCTGTCTTCACAAACCCTTCTTTGTGGGGTATCTTTTATCCTAAGAGTCAGCAGCACGATTGCTAAGGACAGTATTCCAGATAGCTATCTTGTCGATGTGTTGTGCGCCTGTTGATGAGAACAGTCTGCATCTGGACTGCCAAGAGAAAGAGGTTCAGATGAAGGAGGCAGACATAATGACTGAAATGTAACTGTTTTGGCATAGGTGGTAGGTATACTTGTAGTCAAGGTGATGTTGATGGTAGGGACCCTGGTAACCATGGTGGTAGTGGCACTTATGGTCAATATAGAGGTGAGAATTTCAAGGCAAGTTGACAGTGTTGAGGTAGCAGCATCATCAGGAGACCACAAATTGGCAAGGTGAAAAATGTGGAGGTTGCAGCAGCATCAGGAGACCACAGAGTGGCAAGGTGACATAGTAAGGAGCTGGCAGCAGCATCAGGAGACCACAGAGTGACCCGGTGACAGAGTGGAGAGGAGCGTGGCAATATGAGTACCAGCTGAAGATGGTGGGTGAGAAAAGGAGCACTTGGCACAAGATGTGTGGCATCAGGTGGGTGGCAGCATCAGAATTGTAGCTGAGGCAGGTAGCCAGAAGAAGCCGGTCTCTTTTGTTAAAGTGTTGGTGTGGCACCATGGATGATCTAGTCTGATGCATCAGGCAATGGTCGGTGGAAATCCTGGCTGATCCACTTCTTATTAATCTTCACAAAGATCAGTCTCTCCACATTTTGGGTGGACATGCAAGTTCTTCTTGGGTTAACTATGGCCTCCGCAGCACTAAACACCTGCTCTGATGCAACACTACTGGCCGGGCAGGACAGCTTTTCCAGGGCAAACTCTGCTAGTTGCGGCCACAAATCCAGTTTGGCTGCACAGAAGTCCGGCGGATCTTCAATATGGGGTGGCAGGGTACTGTCCAAGTATGCCACCACCTGCTGCTTCAGGTCCTGCTCCAGGTCTAGCTGCTGCTGGTGAGTAGTTTCTTCACTAGGCGGGTGAAGAAAGCTGCTCATCAGCGACTCTAGACTCAAGTTGCTGCTGATGGAGCTGGAACTGCTTGTAACCGCCAACCCTGCCACAGCAGCCATGGCAGAGGAACTTGAGCACAGAGGGCACCCCCCGGTCAGACCTGCCCAGGCAAACGAGGTGCAGAACAGCGTGACACCGACGTACCCTTCACATATGGTATGCTGGAGGGGCACTGTAAATTGTGTCTGCAGTGGAGGCTGAGGTCACGGTGGAGAATAAGAAAGACAGAGGCGGACATTGTCGCAGGACCAACGGTGTTAGAACGTGGAGGTGGAAGCGGCGTCACCTGCACAAGTTGCTGGTGTGGCTTGGCAGCAACCACATTTATCCAGTTGGCCGTAAAAGACATAAATTGTCCTTGACCATAGTTATAGCAACCGACCAATTTTCCCCAAAAAGGCTGTATCACAAACAAATTTCACCACAGAAGGAAGGAAGAAAGTCTACAATCACGCATCAATTTTCCCAAAAAAGGCTGTTTCACAAATAAATTTGACCAATGAATGGCTAATCACCGTAATTCGGTTCATACAGAAGAAAGTCTACAAGCACCAATCAATTTTCCCTTATTCTTTTTCCTATTAATACACCCCCAAAAAATAAAATATGACAATAACATTCCACCTCAGAATGGCTAATAGGACGTATGTATCTATCCTATTAATCCACCATGTAAATGGCTGTAATACAATGGAACTTCACCGCTGAACGGCAAATATTTCTTTTCCCCCACTAATACACGCCAAAAAGGGCTTTAGAACATATAACTGCACCGCTGAACATCAAATATATTTTCTTTTTTCCACTTATACATGCCACAAAAGGCTTTAGGGCATATAACTGCCCTGCTGAACGGCAAATATATATTTATACCAACCCCTGCTTTGCATAGGTGACAGGGAGGTAAATTTCAAAAAATCATTTGTTACATTGGTGACATTTTGCCAGTTTTGCCGTATACAAACCCCTACTCTGCATAAGGGCAGGCCAGGCCAGCACCTCCAAGGTGTAAAGGTGAAACAGAGGCCATGTCCCCAATTTGGAGACCCAGAAGTTGAATGCGGAAAACCCAGTGGCGTAGCTAGAAATGACTGGGCCCAACAGCAAATTTTTGTATGGGGCCCCCCTCCCCCAGTAATTTTTTGAAACCCCTTCCTTTCATGCTGCCCCCATTCCTGTGGCTACTAAAGATCGCTCTCTCAGACCAGGCAGCTGTTCCATCCATTTTCAACACTGTCTATACTAGAATTTCATTGTGTAATACTGTTGAGGGGGCCCTGACATAGTCCTTTAATCCTCCTCCTCCTGGATGGGCCCCTTCTGGGCCAGGGTCCCAAAGCAGCCGCTTTCCCTGTAGCTACGACCCTGTGCAGGCCCATCAGTCAGTACGTGTAGGGGTGTGCACAGATACTATTCCACCATTTTGCGGAAATGCTGCCTCTTGCTAAGACGTTCCATATCTGCTTGTGGTGCTGGTTGTTGTGTCGTGGTGACAAAGCTTTTCCACATTTCGGCCATGCTAACCCTGCCTTCTGAGGTGCGGGTGGTGACCCAGCTGCATTGGCGACTTCTTCCACCTCCTCCTCTGCTTTAGACTTGTGCTTCCACTGAGCTCCCATGTCAGGCATCAATGCCATCAGCAGGCTGTCTACCAGCATTGGCGTCTTTCGATCATGCATCAGTGACTGAATTAAGGTAGTTTTGTTTGTTTATTTCATTTATCTGACTTAAAGTTATTTAAATATCTTTATAAGTAAATTTCTAAATAGTTTGTGAATGGGCATTAATGACTGGTTTAAGTGAAAGGAGGGGGGGGGTGGGAGTCTGATTGGGTTAATTTTCTCGTTTTGAAATGTTCCTTGTATAGTTTTTGTTACGATTTATAATAAGCTCTGATAACTGTGGAAATGTAACCCAACAATCTAACTGACAAATTTAATAAAATTAGATGCCTGTCACATCTGCGGCTCAGGCCGCAGGGGTCCTTGAGCACCAATAAAAGTGAAGTTGTCCCACCAGAATCTAAGAGCTGAATTAACTGAATTGATTTTCACTGTCAGGTGTTCAGGAATTTCTGTACCACCAAATTCAGCACATGCGCCAGGCAAGGGATATGTGTACAACCGGCTAGGCTTAGAGCTGCTACAAAATGTTGCCCATTATTGCACACCACCAGGCCAGGCTTGAGGCTCAGTGACACCAACCACTCATCGGTCTGTTGTTCCATGCCCGTCCACAGCTCCTGCGTAGTGTGGGGTTTGTCCCCCAAACAGATGAGTTTCATAACATCCTGCTGTTGTTTCCCCCTGGCTGTGCTGATGTTGGTGTTAGAGTTGTTATGCTGAAAGGATCAGGAAGTGGTAGAGGAGGAGGAAGCGGAGTAGGAGGAGGAGGCAACAGGAGGTAAATAGAAATGCCCTGCAATCCTCGGGGGCGGAAGGACATGCGCCAAACTGCTATCCGCCTCTTACACATCCGCCACTAGATTTACCCAGTGTGCTGTTAGGGAGATATAACTTCCCTGCCCGTGCTTACCGGTCCATGTATTGGTGGTTATATGGACCTTGTCACAGATGGCGTTGCGCAGTGCACACCTGATTTTGTCCGCCACTTTGTTGTGCAGTGAAGGGATGGCTCGTCTTCTTTTTTCCATATATACACATCACAAAAGGCTTTAGAACGTATAACTGCACGGCTGAACGGCAAATATATTTTTCATTCTTCCACTTGTAGACGCCACAAAAAGCTTTAGAACACACAACTGCACCACTGAATGGCAAATATATTTTTCTTTTTATCACTTATACATGCCATAAAAGGCTTTAGGACATATAACTGCACCGCTGAACTGCAAATATATTTTACTTTTGCCACTAATACACAGCAAAAAAGGCTTTAGAACATATAACTGCACTGCTGAACGGCAAATATATTTTTCTTTTTTTCACTTATACACCCCACAAAAGGCATTAATATATACAACTGCACCGCTGATCGGAAAATATATTTTTCTTTTTTCCATTTATACACGTCACTAAAGGCTTTAGAATATATAGGTGCACCGCTGAACGGCAAATGTATTTTTATTTTGCCACTATTACACGCCAAAAAGGGCTTTAACACATTTAACTGCACCGCTGAACGGTAAATATATTTTTCTTTTTTTCACTTATACACCCCACAAAAGGCAATAATATATACAACTGCACCGCTGATCGGAAAATATATTTTTCTTTTTTCCACTTATACACGCCACTAAAGGCTTTAGAATATATAACTGCACCGATGAAAAGCAAATATATTTTTCTTTTGCCACTATTACACGCCAAAAAGGGCTTTAGCACTTTTAACTGCACCGCTAAACACCAAATATATTTTTCTTTTTTTCACTTATACACCCCACAAAAGGCTTTAATATATACAACTACACCGCTGATCGGCAAATATATTTTTCTTTTTTCCACTTATACACGCCACATAAGGCTTTAGAACATATAACTGCACCGCTGAACAGCAAATATATGTTTCTTTTGCCACTAATACACAATAAAAAGGCCTTTAGAACATATAACTGCACTGCTGAACAGCAAATATATTTTTATTATGCCACAATCTGGGTCATATTGACTACGGATGCATCCCAAGTAGGCTGAGACGCTCACCTAGACGACACTCCAGTTCACGGGACCTGGTTTCCTCAGAAGTGTCTTTTTTCATCCAATCTCCGCGAAATTCAAGCTATCCAGCTAGCCCTCCTTCACTTAGCCCCTCAGATCCGGGGCAAAGCGGTGAAAGTCCAGTCAGACAATATGACTGCGGTAATTTACATCAACAAGCAGGGAGGCACAAGATCACTTCCCCTCCTGTCAGAGATCGGGGTGATTCTGGATTAGGCAGAGTTGTACCTTTCCCACTTATCTGCGATCCACATCCAAGGCTCCCTCAATATGATAGCGGCTGAGCCGCGGTCTTCCGTTGGTGGAGTGGTCTTTACATCCAGAGATATTCAAGCAGATAGTCCTCAAGTGGGGTATGCCAGAGGTGGATCTCATGGCAACAAGGTTCAATGTCAAGGTGGAGAGGTTTTGCTCCCTTTACAGGGAGGACAACCCCCTGGCGTTAGACGCTCTGTCAATATCCTGGAGGTTCAGGCTGGCATACATCTTCCCTCCGTTTTCCATGTCTCCGAGGGTATTGATAAAAATCCATCAGGATCAGGCCTCGGTGATAGCCATCATACTGTTTTGGCCGAAGAGATTCTGGTTTACCTAGCTCACCCAGTTGAGTCGAGGACAATATTGGAGGCTCCCCCCACAGCAGACCCTGGTGTCGTGGGACACTCACCACTGCTCAGATCTGCACAGATTCAACCTGACAGCCTGGAGGTTTATCAGTCCCTTCCCAGAATAGAAGGGCTTTCTGAATCGGTCCTGAGAACGCTGTCTCATTCTAGAGCGGACTCTACCAAGAGAGCCTACTCTCGTATTATGAGGATATTCTCATCCTGTTGTACCTCAACTGAGGTGGCGTCTGCAGATCCGCCCCTCTCCGCTATCCTTCAGTTCCTGCAAGATGGCCTTGATAGAGGCCTTGCCCTTCACTCTGAAGGTTCAAGTTTCAGCCATCTCAGCTTGCCTTAACAGGCTTTTTTCTCAGGACCCGCTAATCAAACGGTTCTTTAAAGGAGCTGAAAGACTAAAGCCTACAGTACTGAGACCCATTTTTCAATGGGTTTTATCAGTAGTTATCAGGAGCTTAGCATCTCCCCCATTTGAACCATTAGAGGAGGTGGACATCAAGTTCGTCACTTGTAAGTTTGTGTTTCTCCTTGCAGTGACTTTGGCCAAGAGGGTCTCTGAGCTTCAAGCTCTCTCAGCACATGAGCCCTATTCCATTTTCTTGCATGACCGGGTCCTTCTTAGATTCCTCCCGTATTTTAGGCCTAAAGTTCCTTCCTTCCAGAACATCAACAAGGTGATATCCCTCCTGGTTTTGTCGACATCTACCACCTCCTCCTAGGAACCTGCTAGACATCCTCTGGACGTCTCGAGATGTCTCCGGATCTATGTGGATAGATCAAGGAGTTCAGGAAAGATGAGAATCTGCTAATCCTGTTGCCGGTAAGTTTAAAGGCTGTAAGGCATCCAAACCTTCCATCAGTCGGTAGATTGAGGAGGCTATTAAGGAATCCTTTGTTCCCAATCTCTGGACCCTCCGGGATTCGTGAAGGCCCACTCTACTAGAGCTTTGGCTACTTCTTTTGCCGAGAGGAGTCTTCTGCCTCTCAACATGATTTGCAAAGCTGCCTCCTGGAGCTCTGAATCGACATTCATCTCCCATTATAGACTAGATGCCAGTCTAGTTCAGTTTTCGGCCTTTGGGCAGACTATTCTTAGTTCTGCCAGGCAGGAAGGCCCTGCCTAGGGTTTCTTTTTGCTATCTCCCCATCTGTGCTGCTGGTAGGACGTAAGGGAATCGTTAAATTCTAACGACAATTTATTTTCCATTAGTCCTAACAGCAGCACACAAATTTCCCACCCTAGTAAGTCTAGTTTTTTTCTTACTATAAATACAGTGGGCTGGGGTTGACTTCCTCCTTTTAAGGAGATACTTAATTGTTAAATTGAGTTATTAGTCTTGGGCTCATTAAACATTTCGCCGGTCCTCCCAGTCCACGGGAGGTGGTTAACCCCATCTCTACTGCTGTTAGGACTAAGGGAAAACAAATTATAGTTAGAAATTAACGATTTCTTTTCTCCAAATATACACACACCATAAAAGCCTTTAGAATATATAACTGCACCGCTGAACAGAAAATGTATTTTTCTTTTGCCACTAATACATCACAAAAAGTGCTTTAGAACATATAACTGCACCAGTGAATGGCAAATGTATATTTATTTAGCCACTTATACACGCCGCAAAAGGCTTTAGAACATCTAACTGCACGGCTGAATGGCAAATATTTTTTATTTTTCCACTTATACACGCCACAAAAGGCTTTAGAACATATAACTGCTCCGCTAAACGGCAAATATATTTTTCTTTTGCCAATAATACATGACAAAAAGTGCTTTAGAACATATAAATTCACTGCTGAACAACAAATATATTTTAGTTTTGCCACTAATACACGACAAAAGGGCTTAAGAACATATTACTTCACCGCTGAACGGCAAATATATTTTTCTTTTGCCACTAATACAATCCAAAAAGGGCTGTAATTTTCGTACTTCACCACATACCGGCTAATACGTCCTTTTTTCCCACTAATACTAGCCAAAACATGCTGTAGAACATATAATTGCACCGCACAAAGGCAAGTAAGACATTTAAATATTTCCTTGTAATAAACCCTGTTAATGGCTGTATCAAACAGCACTTGCACCCCAATAACAAGAACAGTTTGCTAGAATTACAGAGCTGTAAAATGGCAATTTGGGTCCACAGTCAGTGCATCAAGGTGCAATAGGATTGTTCCTATTACCCAGGCTGTAACGTCCCCTACAGAACCCTGTTCAACATAAATGTTGTGGAATGATTCCTCCCTATCCTTTCCCTACACCTTGAATAATCTTTCCCTGAATGGCTTCGACAGAACAGCATCCCCCAACATAAGCCAATATGTGAAGTTTCCACCCGTTGGAATTTCACCCTCCAATGCCTCAATATGTTGGACCGACTATAGGAACAGAGATGTCAGCCAGTGGCAACTCATGTGTTACACCTGCCGTTTGCTTAGGCCCAATACACTACATCAATACACTAGATAGAAGATATACAAAACTCCATATTCACAGTTCATTTCATAAATTTTCAATATTGGGATTTAGTAGCCCTTTAAATCTACAGCAAATTTATTTTAGCAGGCAGTAGGAAAGAAATATGTTTTCTATGATGTTTGTACAGTATGTGGGAAAATTACACTTTCAACTTGTGAACACATTAAATTATGTTTTCTATTCTTTAACTATTCTTTACTTTTAAAGTTCATAGACTGTAACCGTTTCACAGTATATTGTTTTTCTTCACTATTAGTTTCTATATTGATTCAGAACAAGTTTTTCATTTTCTGCTACATTTATTCCTGCTATTGCTGAGCAGTACAGTTGTTTCCATGCCCAGAATCAAGTGGTTCACGCTGTGTCATCATCAATATTTAGTACAGGGAATAAAATAAAAATTAAAAATGATTATATCAAGGTTTGGTTTTATGGGAAATATAGTGTAAAACAATACCTCATAAAAATGTGACAGCGATTATTGTTTAATCTTCTAGGTGTAGTGTAGATGCTTCCAAAGGGACAGTGCATTAAAAGTTACTTCTTTTTAAATGAAAAGAAACTTGTAGAGCATAGTGATATAGTAATCATTTCAGAAGCCTCAAAACACAGAAGAATGACAGCAGACAAAGATCACATGGTCCGTTAGACTGCCCTTATATTATTTCTGTTTTATTTTCTAGTTAATGGTACTTTCATAGATAGACTGGGTCACAACCTGTCTGTTTCCACAGGAGTCAGAATGAGGCCCTCTTCTGTCTTATATGTTTACTAATTAAAGTGTAACTGTCAAGTTTTCATGTTAGCATATGATACTGCTGCTGCACCATTATACATAACGCAATCTTTAGTTTTCCTTGATCTTTTTCCTTAGTAATGGCTGTTTTGAACCCTACAATATGAGGATCTTCTCAATATGAGGATCTTTTTGGCAAGTTCTCTGAGGCCAAAACTGACTCACTTCACCTACACACTTGCTTTAGCCAGCAGCTTCGCGTCAGCCAATCAGATTGGATTACTGAGACACGCCTTCTCACTCTGAAGCCTAATGCAGCCATGCAGTGTGCAGTGCCTGCCTTTTGTGTACCCAAAAGGGAAGACAGAAAAGCCCTAGCAACAGTCTTTTAAGGGATTAGTGGAAATGGACAGGGGACATTAATGAAAGCTGTTATTATAAGGTAATTACTGATCCTTTGACAATCATTAACAGACTTACTCAGGTATACATGCCTAGCTCTAATAAACTAGCAAACAAAATAATATGATAGTTACACTTTAACTCGTAGGGGGCTTGCAAAGTAGAATTTCAATATTTGCAGACAATACCATGTTCTTTAAATTAACCATCACAGAGAAGGATGATAATTAGTGTTGATCGAGCATGCCCAGCCGAACACCAGTTCGGCTTGAGCATCTTGATGCTCGGCACATGTCTGTACTCGGCCGAGTACCTCATGTGTTCGAGCAAAATGCTCAAGTCTCCTCCCCGCACATTTCTTGCCTGCTACGCAGCCAATAAACGTGCAGGGTGGTACTGGCATGCACTGTAATGCTGTAGCCAAGTTGGCTACTGGCATTACAGTGATTGGCTGGCTGGAACGCGTCATCTGGTGCTATATATCACCCGATGACACGTGTTCGGCTGAGTATTAGTCAGGGAGAACTGAGCATAGGAAGGGACAGACAGTGTCAGGAGTGTTATTGGAAGATTTTTATTACAAAAACTTGTCAGAGACCCAAAAGTTATCTTAAGGACTATTGTGTGTGACAGCAGCAATATATATTTTTAGCGCATCCTGCACTAAATAGTGTCTAATAGGCTACTGCGGACAGTTAATCTGCGCCACATCTCTTGTGTAAAGTTTGCGCATCTCTAAAATATCAGTGACATCCAGTGTACTTTTTCCGTAGACAGTGTCCATGGCGGACAGTTAAATTATCCGCACCACATCTCCTGTGTAAAGTGTGCGCATCCCTAAAATATCAGTGACATCCAGTGTACTTTTTACAGACGGTGTCCGCTGAGGACAGTTAAATTATCCATGCCACATCTCCTGTGTAAAGTGTGCGCATTCAAAAAATATCAGTGACATCCAGTGTACTTTTTCTGTAGACTGTGTCCGCTGCGGACAGTTAAATTATCCGTGCCACATCTACCGTGTAAAGTGTGTGCATCCCTAAGATATCAGTGACATCCAGTGTACTTTTTTCACCTACAATCTTTTACAAGGTCAGCTCACCTGTACGCCCTCGCAAATAATGTTTTACAGTGTTAGCTCACCTGCAGACCCTCACCTACAACCTTTTAGAGGGTCAGCTCACCAACAGGCCCTCACCTACAGTTTTTTACAGAGTCAGCTCACCTGCAGGCCCTCACATATAATGTTTTACAGGGTCAGCTCACCTGCAAGCCCTCGCATATAATGTTTTACAGGGTCAGCTCACCTACAGGCCCTCACATACAACCTTTTAGAGGGTCAGATCACCAGCAGGCCTTCACCTGCAATCTTTTACAGGGTCAGCTCCCAGGCAGACCCTCACCCCTAATTTTTTAGAGGGTCAGCTCAGCAGCAGGCCCTCGCCCCTAATATTTTACATGGTCAGATCAGCAGGCCCTTGCTCCAAATGTTTTGGAGGGTCACCAGCAGGCCAGCAATCATAATTTTTCAAGGGTGTGTATGATGCCCTCCTTTATGTGTAACAAAGTGTGTATTGGAGTGCCGGTTCCTTGTAATTTTTTGGCAACCCTTTCACTTAGTGCATAGGCTTTATGAGTGTAGGAGTCCCACTACATGAACAATTGTACCACAATGTGAATGAGGCCCTCTTTTATCTGATATACAGGTTGTATTAGAGTGCCTCTTGCTTGTAATTTTTTGCAGCACTTGCACTTTATATACAAGTAAATATACAGGAAAGTATGTTTCCTAACAATTTTTCCTCTAAAATTAATTTTATCTTTGGTTTTGTGCTTATTATTGTCAGTCTGTAAAAGTGGCGTACTACTCGGACAACATCGTTCCCAGCAGTGACCTGGGAGTCCAACATGCATCCAGACAACCTCCCCATGCTTTTCCCGAATCCATTTCGGTGGTGTTTCCATCAAATTCTGAACTTTTCTTATGGATCAGGCACCCTCCCCTCTTCAGAGCAGGGGGTGCCTGGTTTAATTCTCAGGGTTCTCCCATTGACTTCCATTATACTTGGGTGCTCGGTAGAGCACCCGAGCATCCCAATGTGTTCGTCCCGAGCACGTTGGTGCTCAATCAACACTAATAATAATATATTACAAAGGTTTGCATTTAGGAAAGCTGTGGATTCAATAAAGATAATGCCATATGTTTTCCCCGCCAAATCACTATGCAGAGCTGGCCTGTAAGAGCTGCCATGCCAACCAGCCAATCACAGCCGGTCAACTTGTCAGGGACCAGGGTGACTATAAGCCAAGCCAATCAGTTTTCTGACTGTCAAATGCCAGAGCTAGGCAGGATATGTAAGTCTGATTCCTAATTGGCTCAACTACTAATTTGTTTTTATCGTCATCCATGTTGTGCAACTTCCTATTGACTTCTCTGGTGACCTGACATGTTCTGGCATGTTTTTGGATTTACCCTGTGGCTGCTGTTCCTGCTTATATTCACTATTCTGGTACTAGCTGTGGCCTACCTCTGAATTTATCTTTTGTTTACTACAATTAACATGTCCATCTCTCCTGATATTTGACCCTGCTTGCAGACTCTTCTTTGTACCTCCCTGGTCATTGAGTAAGGTCAGCCACTAGAGTTCCCTTCACCAGTTTTCTGTTACCTAGTCTACAGATGTAAGCTGGGTCTCTAACAGCAAAGTCCATCCGGCCTTGTGGGGGAATCTGATGAAGAACCTAATGATAGTCTTAGCTTTGTACTATCCAGAGTGGTCTTGGAAGGTTGGTAACAGTTTTGGGGTGCACTAGCTGTGGTCTGAAAAGTGACCTTAGTTTCTGTTTTAGAGAAATGTAAGGTCTTGCTCTTTGAAGAAACAAGTTAAATGATTAGGTATTAAATAGTAAAACACTAGTTAAAATTGCAACTGTAAAAAAATTTAGAATACTAGTAGACACTAGACAATAAACTTAATGGGGTTGTCTGACTTCAGCAAATGGCATTTATCATGTTAATACAAGTTACAAGTTACAAGACAAGTTAATACAAGGAACTTACTAACAGGCTTGGACTGGCCCACAGGGGTACAGGGGAATCCCCCGGTAGGCCCCTGAGCAAGGTGGGCCCCTAGTCTCCCACCCCCCTGCACAAGTGGCACATTAAACAATAGACCTACTGCACTACACACATATATATTCAATGTACAGCACCTCAACCAGCCTATGTTCATATAAAAAACATGTTGGATTATTTATTATATTTGATTGTATCCATACGGTGGGCCCCCAAAATAAATTTTACGGATGGGCCCTAGGTACCCCAGTCCGACACTGCTTACTAATGTATTGTGATTGTTCATATTGCCTCCTATGCTGGCTTTATTCATTTTTCCATCACATTACACTGCTCTTTTCCAGGGGTTACGACCGCCCTACAAACCAACAGCTGTGGTCGTGCTTACACACTATAGGAAAAACCGCAGGCCTTTTCACACTCCTATGATCCAAGCCACCAGAAAGGCTGCCCTCATTTCATACATTGTGCAAGTACGACCACCACTTCTGGATTGCAGGGTGGTAATAATCATGGAAATGAGCAGTGTATGAGATGGAAAAATGAATCAAGCCAGCAAACAAGGCAATGTGGACAATCACAATACATTAGGAAGTGCCTTGTATTAACTTTCTCTACATGATGAATGCCATTTGCTGAACTGAAACAACTTTATCTACCAGTTAAGGGCAAACTGAAACCAAAGCAAATAAGATGAAATGTGGGTGCATAAAAAGAGGAATAGATGGTTGTTACAAGGATATAGAATTCTGTGTATAGTTTTGGACATCTGTATATAAGAAATTAATACTGTAGATGGCATGTTTAAATTAATTTATAGAGTTCTGCAAACACCTGGAAGTTCGGGTTCGCCCGAACTTTATCGCAAAGTTCGAGTTGAGGACCCGAACTTGACCCCGAACCTGAACCCCATTGAAGTCAATGGGGACCCGAACTTTGTGAAACTAAAATGGCTCTAAAAGAGTAATGGAAAGGGCTAGAGGGATGAAAAGGAAGCAAAATGGGGGTAAGACCTGGACAATTGCCATGCAAACAAATGTGGATAGGGAAATTACTAAAAATAACATAAACTACATAAAAGTTAAAAATTATAATCTTGAAATAGGAGGTGGAGGTCCATATGGGTTAGGAGGTTGAGGAGGAGGTGGTGCACGTGCCGGTGTAGGTGGATGCGGTGGTGGAGGAGGTAGTCGCCAACAACGCCGTTTTTTTATTTTTTATTTGGGTAGACCCCAAAACATTGGGAAATATAGAAAATAAAATAAAGAGAAAGTGCACTGGAGTATAACAAAGGCTAGATGAGGGCGGTATACATGTCTATTCTGCACAAGGTACGGACAGGTCCTGTCGGATCCATTCCTGGTTCATTTTAATAAACGTGAGCTTGTCCACATTGTCTGTGGACAGGTGGCTGCGCTTGTCTGTGATAACGCCCCCTGCCATGCTAAACACACATTCAGACAATAGGCTGGCAAAGACGTAAAGGGCAAGCTCAGGCCATGTGCCCAATTTGGACACCACTAGGACATAGTAATGGGACACATAAGGACAAGCAGTGAGGAACAGGAAGGGTTAACTTCAGAGGCTGCCATGCCTGTGTTATCAGAACAAGGTCAGTGTATGCAGCAGCTCTGTATAGATAAGCATAGGAGAACACTATAGCACCTAAGGTTTTACCGGGACACTTCTTTACATGAATATTTATTGATTTCTCTGACCCTAACTGCAACAGGCAAGCAGTTTCCTTTCTAGCCATGAGGCTTTGATCACTGTGGGAGAGGCACAGACAGGGGTCAGGAGCTGTGCTGACGAGGGGAGCACACAGGCAATAGGCACAGACATACCTGAAAAGCCTGCAATAGTGCAATGTGCTCCTCTTGCCTGCCGCATGTTTCTCCTGCCTGCTGCTCCCTCCTGGAACTTGATGGGTGGGGCTAATTACAACAGGAACACACTGGCTGGATTCCTGCACCTGCCTGGCTGGCAGTAAGTTGCATGGGAGAGAGAGGGTGGGAGAAGGGACAGGCGCACTGCCTGTATGTGAAGGGGCCTGTCTGAAAAACGTATTAAATAATCAAGAAACTTGACACTCTGCCAGGCGCCGGGCCCCTTGTCAGCCCGGGCCCCGAAGCAGCTGCTTCCCCTGCTTTCCTGGTAGTTACGCCACTGGTCTTAACTAGTACTATTCCTATCAGTTTAATCCCTGACAGACCAAACTCTCATACACCAAACTGAATTGATTTTAGGAACCGGGAGACATAAAAAGCAGCTTGGTAGGTCCTCTTACACTGGGTTCAGACCTGAACGTATTTTAGCGCGTTTTTGCAAATAGGAAACGCGCGTCATACGCGCGTTCGTGATTCTGGAGACCAATAGAAAAGGCATATCTACACCTTAACGCGCGTAAAACGCGCGTTCCCATTGTAGTCTATAAGAGGAAAAGCGTGACAAACGCCCAAAAAAACGCTCCTGAACGAGCTTATGCGTCGGGCATTTTACAGCGGGTTTTTACGCGCTGTAAAACACTCAAGTGTGAACTACTCCCATAGGGATGCATTGGTTTTCATGTGTTGAGCGTTTTACAGCGCGTTTGAACGCGCTGTAAAACGCTCAGGTGTGAACCTAGGGTTACTCCCAAATTGGGGCACTGCTCGAGCACAGAGCAATGTGCTGTGACACCCTATATGAGTGGTGTCTTAACTAGTACTATTCCTATCAGTTTAATCCCTGTTACGTACCCTATCCGGGGACATGTGTCGAATTGATTAACCATTGTCGAATTAACGAACCATTACGACATCATTAAATAATTTAATTCTGAGCTCTGAACTTGCTTTGTATTGGAATTGATGGGGATTTTTTTAATTGTCTGCAATTTTTCTAATAAACAATTAAGAGACTTTATTATGATTTTTTATTATATGTATTAAAAACCCATACAACTTAAAAAAAAAAGGTAAATTAATGTTTTTTCTATGAAATATTACCCAGCCGATCGCTTTTGGTCTGACCATAATAAAGGAGTGGCCTTATCGACTGGGGTGTGGCAACATTGCCAACACACTCAATGAGGTGATGATTAGTGTTGAGCGAACAGTTCGAGCATAGTTCGGGTTTGTACCGAATTTTGGGGTGTCCGGGAAAAAGTTTGGGTTCGGGTTCGTTGTTCGGCGATTACTTACCGCTTTCTGAAGGGCTGCACAGAAGCCAATCAGCTTGCGTTTTACTTCTTGCCCTAAGAGCCCATCACAGCCATGCCTACTAATGGCATGACTGTGATTGGCCAAGTGCAGCATGTGACCCAGCCTCTATTTAAGCTGGAGTCACGTAGCGCCGCACGTCACACTGCTCTGATTACTGTAGGGAGAGGACGCAGCTTCTGTGAGGGCGAAAATAGGCAGGGAAAAGTCAGCAACAGCACCTAATGAACGGATCGATCTACAGCTGTGAATGATTGAACTTCTGCTAGTTACTTGCTCACTGGTTTTTAGGCTGCACAGAGCGTTTTTCTGTCAGTTATTTCTGGGGTGATCGGCGGCCATTTTGTGACTTGTGGTGCACAAGAACAAGCTGCCACAAAGTCCATAAATCCATCAATACTAGTTTTTTTTTTTTTGCTATATCCTACATCAGGGGCTTGGCTGTGCTAATTGTCACCCCTAAAAACTCAGGATACCAATTTCTATATTTTATTAAGGGGTTAAATACAATTGCCAAAATACCAATCCCCTAAATCTGGTGTTCCAGCTTTGGCTAGCCAAATATAATACTGTCTGCTGCCTGGCAAAGGATAGATTATTTTATGTGGTGAAATTCAATTGCCAAAATAGCAATACCATACATCAGTGGTTTCAGCTGTGGCTGGCAAAGTATAATAAACCATCAAAAAATGTGGTGATAAGAAAGCAGGATGCGCTCATACCCATATGCAGTTGTGCATTTCTGTAGGGGAGCACATCCTGCACTTGTAGTCCGTTGCTAATGGCAATCACCAGCAAAAAATGCATACAATGGATGATGCCAGCAACGGACTACAAGTACCACAATGGACATCCTACATAAGATGAAATTTATGTGGATGTGGCAAGAATTCAGAACAAACACAGAACCAGAGATAGGTGCACGCTGCCGTCACACTAACCCTCACACTGATGTTAAAAATTGAGAGTTAGTTCGACATATCCTACTAGGAGGACGTGTCTTAAGCCTCGGGCACCAGCGTCAAGGTCTCTCAAGTAGCCCGTGGGCCCTAACACTCACCTACCTGCGCCATATGGGCGATATCAGGGGCCAGTGGGCAATTACAGGAGCATTAGGACGACTCACAAACATCTCCTCTGTTACCTCCAGCATGTGGCCATGCTTGCAATGGGAGGTGGGAGGTGTCTATGAGCCCTACCCAAGACTGACTGATATAGCCCAAGGCCAAGCAGGTGCACCCAAATGTGACCTGAAGATGAAAAACAGGCACATTAAAATTGGAGTTTGTACACCTCCATACATATATATATAAACCATCAAAAATGTGGTGATAAGAAAGCAGGATGCGCTCATACCCATATGCAGTTGTGCATTTCTGTAGGGGAGACATCCTGCACTTGTAGTCCGTTGCTAATGGCAATCACCAGCAAAAAATGCATACAATGGATGATGCCAGCAACGGACTACAAGTACCACAATGGACATCCTACATAAGATGAAATTTATGTGGATGTGGCAAGAATTCAGAACAAACACAGAACCAGAGATAGGTGCACGCTGTCGTCACACTAACCCTCACACTGATGTTAAAAATTGAGAGTTAGTTCGACATATCCTACTAGGAGGACGTGTCTTAAGCCTCGGGCACCAGCGTCAAGGTCTCTCAAGTAGCCCGTGGGCCCTAACACTCACCTACCTGCGCCATATGGGCGATATCAGGGGCCAGTGGGCAATTACAGGAGCATTAGGACGACTCACAAACATCTCCTCTGTTACCTCCAGCATGTGGCCATGCTTGCAATGGGAGGTGGGAGGTGTCTATGAGCCCTACCCAAGACTGACTGATATAGCCCAAGGCCAAGCAGGTGCACCCAAATGTGACCTGAAGATGAAAAACAGGCACATTAAAATTGGAGTTTGTACACCTCCATACATATATATATAAACCATCAAAAATGTGGTGATAAGAAAGCAGGATGCGCTCATACCCATATGCAGTTGTGCATTTCTGTAGGGAGCACATCCTGCACTTGTAGTCCGTTGCTAATGGCAATCACCAGCAAAAATGCATACAATGGATGATGCCAGCAACGGACTACAAGTACCACAATGGACATCCTACATAAGATGAAACTTATGTGGATGTGGCAAGAATTCAGAACAAACACAGAACCAGAGATAGGTGCACGCTGCCGTCACACTAACCC